>CM052700.1:107501504-107519399 GCA_028551405.1 Uromys caudimaculatus
GTCAGGTACTACTATGTTCAGTTTTCTGAGGGATCCGCCAAACTGATTTCTAGAGTGGTTGTACCAGCTTGCAGTCCCACCAACAGTGGAGGAGTGCTCCTCTTTCTCCACATCCTCGCCAACATCTGCTGTCACCTGAGTTTTTGATCTTAGCCATTCTGACTGGTGTGAGGTGGAATCTCAGAGTTGTTTTGATTTGCATTTCCCTGATCACTAGGGATGTTGAGTATTTCTTTAGGTGCTTCTCAGCCAAATTTCCTCAGTTGAGAATTCTCTGTTTAGCTCTGTCCCCCATTTTTTGATGGGGTTATTTGGGTTTTTTGAGTCCAACTTCTTAAGTTCTTTGTATATATTGGATATTAGCCCTCTATCAGACATAGGATTGGTTAAGATCTTTTCCCAATCTGTTGGTTGCAGTTTTAATACTCTTAAGATAGTTGGGGCAAAATTTTCAAGAGGTTGAAGTGTGGCTATCAATTTTTAATTTTTTTCGTAATCAAATAGAAATTGAGGCATATTTTCAATGAGTAAATTAAAAAAGCAAAATAATGTTTTGAGTATGTTGTTGTTGTTGTTGTTGTTGTTGTTTTGAGACTTGATCTTTTGGTGTTTCTTAGGTTGATCACAACCCCAGGAACTTCTTGCCTCCATCTCCTGGGAACTTGTCTTATAGTTGTGTATCCTGCTATATGGCTGGAATATTTTTTACCTTGTCCCAATTTCCATGTGAAAGATGTAGTAGAAGAGAAAAAAACAGAAAAAGGTATTCTTTAAATGGTTTTTAAGAGATGGCAGATTGATGAGCGATTTTGGCGGGCTGCACAGAATCACGGATGACTAATGGAGAAGATAATGATATGGTGGATGATACAGGAGATGAAATTTATTTCAAAAATTAAAAGCCAAGCATAAATTTCTGTAGTCTCAATGATTAATTCATTTTATATATTATTTTAATTTATTAGTGCACAGTTTGATATGAGTGTGGGTGAGAGCTATTGACTGTAGCATAGGCTGAATACATATTTAAATATTTTTATTTGAAATACACTTGGATCACTTTTATTCCTCCCTCTTCTCTCTTTAGCTCCTCACAGAAACTGTGCCTCAAATCTCCTATGTCCCTGTTGTACTCTCAAGTTGTTAGACTCTTGTTCATTGATTATTTTTGCTTTAGAGGTGTGTGTGCTGTGTGCGTGTGCACGTGCCTGTCTGTGTGTGTGCATGCGTGTGTGTGTGTGTGTGTGTGTGTGTGTGTGTATAAGTAGAATCTGGTGAGTTCATTTTCATTATTGGTTATAGGGCTGAACATTCTACACTGAACAACCAACCAAGGAGGTCATCCCTGTGAGAGGCTAATTCTCTCTCAGATATTAGTGGCTGTAGTTCTTTGTGTAGATATGGGACCTTATGAAATATTTTTCCCTTCTGTGTTATAATGTCCATTGATAATGCCATTGTTCCAATCTTATTTAGGAAGCCATTTCTGTAAAAGATTGTTATGCAGCAGAATTCTAATATTCTTGTGCTTTATTTTTTTCTGCCTCCTCCTCTGTGATATTTCTTCATGCATCAATGTAGGTACTGTCATGTTTGTAGATCTATTTGTTCATTGAACTGGTTTCTTAAGATTTGATGATCTCTGCATTGTGTGCAGTTGTGGTTTTATATGATAGTCTCCATTTGCAGGAAAGAAAGGATTTTATGATGAATAATAATATCTACACTTATATTTGTGTATTTGGAGCAAAGAACCGTGGATGAGAGGAATTTTGTGCGTGCTGTTGATCTTTCTGGGCCTTGGCTACCTCATTTGGTCTAATCTTTCCTAGGCCCACCTATTTATCAGCAAATTTTATTTTTGTTTGCAGCTAAATAGTAATTCGTTGTGCATATGCTACACATTTTATTATCCATTCATTTGTTAAAGAACATTTAGGTGTTTCCATTTCCTAGTTATTTTGAATGTGGTGGCTATGAATATTGTTGATCAAGTATACATTTAGTATGATATTCAATCAATTGGAACTATGCAAAAGTGGTAGATCTGTATCATACAGTAAATTTTATTTCCAGTGTTTTTAGGAATTTTTGGTTTTTTTGTGGATTCTCCATAATTTTTGCCAGAGTGGCTATGCAAATTTGTAAATGTATAAACTCATGGATATTAAACAACTCATTTCTGAACAATAGATGAAAATCAAAGAAGAAATAAGAAAAGAAATAAAATATTTCCTAGAAGTAAATGAAAATGAAACCACATCAAAACCTCCAGAACACATTAAAAATAGTTCAATGATAGAAAGTTTATAAGTTTAAGTACTGACATTATAAAATCAAAAAGAGCAGAAATAAATGACTTAATGATGCAGCTAAGTAATTTGGAAAAAAGAAAAAGAAAAAACAAAACCAAGAAGATGGCCATAAATAATAAAATAATCATGGCAGAAATTAATGAAATAGAAACAAAGAAAATAATATCAAGAGATAATGAATCTAAGATCTTGTTCTTTGTGGAGATAAATAAGATCAACAATTCCTTAACCCAGTTAAACAAAAGCAAGAAAGGGGAACCCAAACACATTCAAAATGAGGAGGGCAACATTACATCATACTCCAAAGAAATATAGAATATTACAAAAGATATCATTTAGTTTAGATTATATTAATTCTTATAGGTTAAATTATATTATTCCTTATAGATTTAATAAAAAATGCATGAGTCTCTTCATTCATCCAAACTGGTAAATTTAAACTTAGAAGAGATCAACAACCAAAACAATCCAGAGAAAAGGAAGACACTGAAAGTGATAAAAAGCCTTCAGAATAAGCTGTCCAGATCTACATGGACTCAGGGTAGAATTCTACTAGACTTTTAAAGAACTACCATTCTTAAACTCTGCACCCTGGGGTCACTCATTCAATCATTCTTCCACATGGCACATACTCTAGCATTTTCCCAGTTCACTTGTAGGCACAGGAGGGCAAGAGGGAGCCATGACTGAATTCCCAGGCAAAGGAAGGTCCTGTCCCTCCTTCTTCTTCCCATGGAGGTTTATATAATACCGTTGCCTTCTTCCTAGAATTGGATGCTAAGTAAGGTCATTTAAATTTCATCTCTTCTGGGTTAAAAGAGACACATTGAAGAATAAAAATTTGTCTTCTAAATGCAGATATGTCTGTCTGCATTTCATGTGCTTTGTTTGCAGTGTTTTTGTTACATTGTACTTCTAAATGGTCTTAATTGCAGTTTTAACCAGATTTGTGGAAGCAAGTTATTCATTTCTAAACAGTTGTGCTTTATTTTTATGACATCCATTTATTTCTAGTTTTACTAAAAACTGTCATCAAGATATGGCCTAAACAAGATTTCTTCTAAGTCTATTTAAAAAAATCTTTATAATCCATCTTTTTTTTAGTACATATTATCCAAACCCTTGATCACTTGATTTGTCAATTTGTCAGTTTTTTCCTGACAGCTACTTATGTGCTTTCTCACTCATAAAAGCAAATGAAAGTTAAATTTTCCTTGAGATATGGGGGATTACATCCTGATTCTTATAATTTTGTTTATTGGTTCATATTAATATATCATTTTAAACTACATTTTGTGGTTGTATCCACAAAAATTAAAAAAAAACAAAAACAAAAAACTAGATTTGCTTATATTACTTGAGACTTTTGGGGTGCTTTGGGGATCAGAGTCATCTTATGTGTTATGACTCTTGATTTTTCAAGTTTGCTTTAATATCTAGCAAACTACATTGTTATTCCTGAATTTTTCAATATAATGACTTCTATATGTTATGTTTTCTGGAGTGTTTATGGACAAGTCAATTTTTTTTTTATCTAGTCCCTAAATGAGGAGCGTATGTTTTCCTAGAAAAGTACTATTTTATAAATCAAAGTAAAAATAATGCTGGGATTTTTTTCGACTTATAAACTCCTATCAGACAGGCTTATATTTAAGATCAATCCCTTCCATTTATTATATATTACCTTTAAATCTCTCTACTTAAATAGACATCAGGAAAGAATTCTTTCCCCATACCCTTATTTTCTTTGTTGTCTTTTCATATAATTTACTTTATATTTTATTCTTTAGCTATGTACTTCTCCATATTTTTAAGGTGCCTTTGTCTTTTGACTTGGCCATAGTTTTCAATATTAAACACCTTTTCTCCATATTTTCAATTGGCCTCTCATCAACAACTTGTTTGTATGTGAACTGTATATTTTACTCAGTGCTCAGTCTTAGGACACACCTCCTTAAATGTTACATAGCATTATAATTACTGCTCTTGCTGTCTTTATGCCTTGTAGGTTTTATGTTATAAAGCATTGTGCTGCTGAATGCATGCATTCCATATACATCTGTACATCTTTATATTTATTTATAGAAATTTATTTTTAAGTGTGTGTGTGTGTGTGTTTGTGTTTGTGTGTGTGTGTGTGTGTGTGTGTGTGTGTGATGTGCACATGGGTGGAGGTGCCTGAGAGGTCTGATGGATCCACTGGAGTTGGAGTTATAAAGGAAGTCTCCACTCTGTGGAGGTTGGGTTCTCTAAACTGAACCTGGGTCCTTGTTGAGAGCAGCAGGTGCTTTTAACCCTGGAACCATGAGACTCTACCTGTGTATCTTAGTATTCTGAAAGCTTCGACTTCCCAGCATCTTCTACAGGCTGAACTATATATCCATGAAATCATATAAGCTAAGATTGAATGGAAAAGAATTTTAATTAGCAAAGTATTTAATATGTTGTTTAAATAAACTCAGAACATTTTGCAATGGATTACATTAGTAACCCATGAACTGAGAATCATGTTATGTCAGGAAATGTAAGAATTATACATAATTAAATAGAATATTCTGAAGGTTCAAAGAATTTCCATCAGTGTGTTTTGGTCTTGAGTTGACTTTCACATTATTGACTTTTACTTCTAATTAGTAATGAAAGACCCATTTAATTGAACTTAGTTTCCATGAAACACTGACACCATCTGTTTAATAGAATTATTCATATGTGACATTTAAATTGTATTTTAATATTTAGCTGAATTTAAGTTCAAAATAGAAATGATGTAAATACTTTTTAAGTAATAAGGAAATGTACTCAACCATTCTGAGTAACTAAAATACTAACTTTTATAGAAAACATTTAGATGAATTATTCCTACATAAAAACAGTACTGAAAGAAAGACTTGAAACTCCAATTGTAGTCATGTGAAATATGTAATAGTATACATAGCAAAACAATCATACCTCAATGGCTTGTTATCAAAAATTATCACTCCATAGCACTCAAATAGAATGAGCATGAATTTATAACTAAATATCTGTCTTGATATTACTGTGACAAATATAGCATGTGCTGGGAAGAGGTTCTATTATAGGCTTACTGTATACTTTCCAGTTGGCAAGTGTATTGCAAATTTGATTTCCTGCACTCAACATTAACCTACGCATTCTGCTATATAGAATCAAACAGTCACAATCTAGACCTTGCATCTCCAAGCTAGACTTTTTCTTCCTATATATAGAACTAGAAGTAAATATAGGCACCCATGTAGCAATTTCCAAAAAACAGCAGGCAGAACATAGATCATAGAAAGATGAAAGCAAACATTGGAGACCTTGATGAAAAGCAGAGAAAATGATGTTTGACCTGTCACTGTTCATAGTTTATTTTTGACAAAAACAGAACAAAAGTAAAACCTAACTATAGATAGAATGTGGGTTCCTTTCAGAGTTTCCCTTCAGTTCTATATTGAAGAATTTGCATTTGTTTTCATTCAGAAAACATTTTGAAGACCTTGTTAGATTTTTCTAATATCACTTCAACATACAAGGCAAATGATTAGTTTCTTCAAAATTCATTGCTTTGAAACTATACATGTAATATTCTAGTTATGATACTAACACTAGAAAGTTCACATAGGCTCACAGAGACTAAAAGAGCATGCATAAGATCTACATGGGTCTGCACCAGGTCCTCTGTGCTTAGATTATGACTTTTAGTTAATATTTTATGGTATTTTTTATAATAGGTCTAATCTTTGTGCCTTCTCTGGGTCTATTTTCCTTCTGTTGGATTATTTTGTCCAACTTCGATGTGATTGTTTCTGTTGTATCTTATATTTTATTTTGTTGTATTTTTAAAAAAAATGAATGAATGAGTGAATGAATGAAAAGCTAGCCACTAGAGTAAAAGTTAACAACATAGCTGTCATTTACACCTCTGAGAGAGGGAAAAATGTTCTTTTATCAAATGACACGAAGTATATTAAGTTCTCCATTGCAAATCTTATGTTCAAGCATAGTTGACTAACCCATAATGGACTATTCAGTTTTTTTAATGTATTTTATTTGTTTGCAATTTGGTGTGTTTTGGTTTGTGTGTTTGTTTGTTTGCTTGATTTTCTTTTTTGGGAGGTGTTTTATTTTATTTTCTTAGTTTGGGTTTTTGTCGTTGTTATATTAAGTTTTTGTTTCTTGAGAAAGAACTTAAAGTTGAGTGGATAAGGAGGAGAAGATCTGAAAGAACTTGTAGGAGTTGGGAATATGATCAAATATATTTAAACTTAAAAATTGTTTTAAATAATACAATATAAAAGTTTTTAAAGGAAAAAAGCATTTTTATTACCAATCAGATATAGGAAAGAACTTGTCTTTTGCTCAAAGCCAGAAATCTCAAAAAACCAAACAGATGAGTTACTGATGTATAATACACATCTATCTATAGCTACATTTCAGGACACATTCTGATTATTTATCAGTGCATGCAATTTTCAAGCATGAGATTCTGTTGAACCTACATTAACTAAAACATAGTGATTTTTATGTCTCACCACTAGATCAATTTACTCTCCATCTGATAAAACATAATCACTTAGCATAACCACAGTAGAAATCCAATGAGTATAAAAGATTATTAGCTGGAGATTAATACAATTCAGCAGGATGTCTACTTGTCTAGAGTAGAGTAGATGAGAGGAAATTTCACAGAAAAACTAAATTTTGTCCCTTGAAAAATATCAGAGGAAGCACTTCAAATATTTTCCTTGTAAAATTTGACTACCTCTGGGTATCACTGACCTATCCTTCTTCTCCAATGTTAGGAATCCACTTGCTTTCTTGGGTCTCAGGTTGGATTTTTCCCTACTTCCCATCCGTCCATACCTTTCCCACTTCTTCATTGATTTTCCAGAATGTACCATATTGTACTGTGTTCAGGGTTCCACTTTCTACCATTTCTGAGGATGAAATTTTCATTATAAATATTTATTGCTCCAATTGCCTTGCTGGTGTTGGAGGCTTGGGTATCTTATCTAAGGTATCTTAGCTTGAGGCAATTTGACTCCTAAATTCATGAACCACAACATGACTTGTGTTTCAAATTCAATTATTCTTCAATACTACTCTTTCATTGGAGATCACCACTGCTCATTCTTGCTCTTTCATATCTTCTTTATTTATTCATCAGATAGTCATTGATTATTTTTCAGGTATTAGTCACCATAGTACAATGTGTAATGCAATGGTAGATAAATGGCCTATAATGTCCCGAGGAAAATGCAATTTAAATGAATGTTTAGCAAAGTATTGCTCATAATTATTGTGCAAAAACAAAACTAAGGAGGACTTTTAAGAACTTAGTGTCCCTTTCCAGACCTACTGAACCATAATCTCTAGCAAAGAAAAAGGTGTACATTAAGTAAATCTTTTAAATTATTCCCAGGTTATAACCTATAATTTTAAAATCACACCACTTTATATAAATTAAAACTAACAAAATTAGTACATAATTACATGCCATTAAAATTCTATGTAAGAATGCTATAAGTACTAAGGTAGTTTGACACATAATGGCTTTCCATCACCTTGGTGGCACCCAAGATCAAGGTCACCCATGGTTATGTAAGTTAGTGATGGATCAAATATTAGATGTGGGCATAGGTGACTACTGTGATTACTTATTTTTGTTGTACTGAGTGTGTTTCAAGTCTGTACCACCATTCTTATTACTATGCTGATCTAAAACACCGAACTTCTCAAAAGGGAAAAACTGAGTTAAATCTGATCTAAATATGAGTGAGTATTTTTAATTAGCATGTACAAGATCTCACTCTTTTGAATGTTAATGCCCATTAGTCTTAACATTTTCAAAAATAATTGACCATACATGCATGAATTTTTCCAAATTATTGTTTCTTATCTACTCTGTTGTTTAAATCAGTATCTATCTCTTTGGCAATAAAATTTGAAATCAGTTTTCAATGGGATAAATAGATGGCTCAGTGGTTAAGAGCAGTTTCTGCCCTTTGTAGTCTTTTTTCAGTGCCCATTTGGCAGCTCACAGCTGGAACTCCATGTAGAAGATCCAATGCCATTTCCTGGCATCTGCTTGCACCAGGCATGCGCATGGTGCATGTACATATATACAGCTAAAATGCATAAAAATAAATATTTTTTAAAAGTTAGTGTGAGTGCCAATTTTGCTTGTCATTTTCAAAATTATTTTTGCTTTTCCTAGATCCCTTAATATAAAATTTTGGACCCATTGATCAATTTCTGCAAAGGATTCACCTCAGATTTTGACAGGCATTGTTTTAAATCTGTAGGTAAATTTGAGGTTTTATCATCTTAGTAGGTAGTATTTTCTATGAGCATGGGGTTTCTTTAAGTGAATTTAGTCTTATTTTTAATGATGTTTTCTAATTTTAGTGAATAAATCTCAAACTGCTTTAGTTAGGCTTATTTCTAAGCATTTTAATTTTAATGCTATAAGAAATGAAATCATTCTCATTTTCATTTTGAGTTGTCTTTTAAACAAATATTACGTTTTATTTCATGTATATTAGTGATTGCCTGCATGTGTGTTTGTGCACCATTTGTATTCTTTGCCCGGAGAGCAGAAGAGGGAGTCCGAATCTCTGTAACTAGGGATACAGTTATTTGAGAATTTCCATGTGGGTGCTGAGAACCAAACTCAGGAACTCTGCAGTGCTCTTGTCTGCTGAGCCATATCTTCATAGCCCCCTATGCTTTTTGTTTAGTTCTGTTGTATTTTAAAGGTCGCTTAAGTTTGAAACATATTGAAAACCCACAATTTCTTCTTCTAGTATCTACCTCAATTTCTTTCTTCAGAGACTTAAATTTTATGTCCTTAAGTTTATTCCTATATATCTTCGAGGCTATCATGGATGTAATTGGCCACATGGTTACTTTCTCAACATGCTTTTTATTGGTATGCAGAAAGGCTGATTTCTGTATCCTGACACTTTGCTGAACACATTGCTCATTTCTAGAAGTTTTCTGGTAGAATTATTAGGATTTCTCCTATATGTAATAGTGTATCATCTGCAAACAATAATTTGACTTCTTTTCCTATTTGTGTCCTTTAAGTTCCTTATCTGGCATTACTGATCTAGTCATGGCTTATAACCTATAAATTTAGAAAAGGATTGGGATGGTAGACAGCCCTTTCTTAATCTTGATTTAATAGGATTACTTCAAGTTTTACTAAATTGGGTTGATGTTGGCTATGGATCTGACCTATATCCTTTATTATGTTGAAGTCTATTCCTTCCTGTGGTATAACTCAGGACCTTTACCGTGATGATATGCTAGTTTTTTGTCAACGAGTTTAAAGATACATTAATCTACAGGTATAATAATAAGTCATTAGGAATTGATTTAACACTGTATATATTTACCAAAATAATTTGAGTAGATTTTTCCACTAGCGCCTATAACCTGTCAAGTCATAGATCTTGGCCCAACAATAATGCCAATGATGGGTTTTATCTATGCTAATGGACTTCAGTCTAAACAGAAAGTGGTTGGTCATTCTCTCTTCCTGCCATTGTTTCACCAGTGGCCATGCCTTTCGAGGACAGTTGTTATTGCTAGTTTGTTTATTTGTTGTTTGTTGGAGACAAAGTCTCACTCTGTAGTCCCAGCTAGCCTAGTTAAGGTCCACCATTTTTTCCAGGCTGGCTTAACACTCACGACAATCCGCTTGCCTCAGGTTCTCCAATTCTGAGATTGCAGTTACGAGCCACCATGCCCTGCTATAGTCAATAATCTTGTAATTTTATTGATCATTTACAGAAAATATTTTTCATTGGTTCATTTCATATAAAGCTTAGAAAAATTACTTTCAACCTAAATGACATTTTAGTGCTGACTGCAGCCAAAATTTTTGTGAGCACATCTTTTATCCTTTGAAATAAATCAAAGTCTGTTGAGAGCTAAACTAACAAACATGTAGTGATAGATGACCATTTTCCCCCGTTAATAGTAAAGTTTAATGTTTCTGATACTCTTTTATTAGCTTTAATTTATTTTTTGGATTAGACTATGATAAATCTCTGGAAGCCTTAGACATATTGCAATTTAGGGTTATAATAATTGTCTTTGAAATATCCATGACAGTCTAAAAGAAATACTTCAGCCACTAGAATATTTCATTTTTCAATATTTTTGAGAAGGTTCTTACTACATGATTTTAATTCAAGATCTTTCTGTCTTATTGAAACCCGCCAAGTAAATAAATATCTTTTACATTATTAAAGCTTAATAGAAAATTAATAGAGCTGTGAAAGACTTAGTCTTACTTCATAGGAAGCAGATGGGATGGCTCTGATAATTTATTGTGACCTTGTGACACTTGAAGAAGCATCACCTTTCTGAAGAGAGGATGTTTGAACTAAAGACATTTAAATCGTTCACTCTACCTTGAGTATATTCAGATATCCCCAGCAAGTGCTGCATTTAGGGACTAGGGACTGCAATTCCTAACCTCAAGAGTTCAAAGAATATTTAATGAAGAAAATTATTCTAATTAATTTTGGATAATAATAGCCTTAATCACCTGGCCCTCAAAGGGAGGTAACCTTACAAGTCACCGGGGAGTGAGGCTGAAATTGATGCTTGATTACATTAAGATACAGGACTGCTGTTACTGGGTGTCCACTCCCTATGCGTTACCAGGCTGATGTTAGAGTTATGGTGGCCACAGGCTGGGAAAATTTAATTTGAACTGCATTGGTTTTTTATCGCTGTGTAAAAATAACTCCAAAATTTATAGGCTTATTACTAAGTAGTTATAACTAAACTTAAGCTTTAAAAGTCGAAGATGGAACAGTTGGAAAAAAGAGGATCAGACAGAGAAGGGCTAGAGAGTGTGATGAGGGTGAACGTGTTCAACACGCATTATGTGTGTATGTCATATTATGGATTATATATATATATATATACACACATGTGTGTGTGTATTATGTGTTCACATATTATACATATATACATATGTGTTATATTGTGTGTTCAACACATATTATACATGCACATACACATGTAATGTATATAGCCAAAAATATAGAAACCGTGAGTGCTTATTAGCTTACATAACTTTTAAACATGAGAATTCAGGAAGAGCTTAGCTGGAGTGTTCAAGTTTAATGATTTCCACAGGTCAAAATGAAAGCAAGAGCTGAAATAATCTGAGGGCTTGACTGAAGCCAAGCAGTTACTTTCTAGAACATGGCAAATTGCTTTCATGTAGCTGCAAAAGACCTGCAAACTTTACCTTGGGCTGTGGGAGAACTTTCAGCACCCTGTGGTGGTGCTTCCCTGAGCATGAGTAAAGCAAGGGAAGACAAAGCAGAGGCTAAAGGTGACTTTTATGGCTGAGCTTCAGGAGTCACAGCCTTGAACACAGCATTGTTTAAATAGGTCACTCTTTTCAGGGTGAGAATGAAGCAAGTGGGTGTGCAGAGTCAAGGAAGAGAAGGCATGGGGGACATCTTAGAAGATGCCGACTATGGGGTATAGTAACTCTTCTTGTAGACTGTCACTGAAGTTGGCCTTGGTGAATTAAATTTTGTGTGTTTCTATGAGCTCCTTCAAGGCTCCCGAATCTCACCACTCTCACCTTTGCCCTCTCATGCTCACACCTCTGTGTGATGCCTTTTCTATTTCCAATTCATATCCTTATTTACTACTAACTTCATTGCTTTTTTCCACCTTTAAGATTGCAAGCATTCAGTAGTAAACATTATTTAACTCCTTTATCCAACATACATATATATATATAAATATATATATACACATATATATGTTTATATATATTTCCGTGCATGCCTAGCATGCAAATATTTTTATATCCATGAGCCAAGGAGAAGTCAGAGATTAACTCCTGTCATTTTCTTTCAAGATCAACAGGGTGTCCTCTGAATTTCCCTAACCATTTTAGAAAGACAGGAATCATTGTTGATATGCTTAGTGTCTTAATCCAGTATTTGAAATATTTTGACATTTATATTTGTGATTAGATTTTAAATATCTTTCTAGGGGTATATTTTTGTTTTATTTTATTTTTATTCTTCTTACTTAATTTTTAAAGCTTTCATATTAAAACTGTTTGGGCCAATAAATCTTTCTTTAATATTGTAGTGGTCAGCCATGAAGAGGTAAGTAGAAAGTAATAATACCATCTAGTTGATGATCCAAATGATTGATTGGACCAAATCATTTAACACTTTTATAAAGTCAATATCAGGGAAAGAAACGGGACTCTTATTATGGTAAAGTGTATTTGTACTGTCAGCATTCAGTGATTTATTATAAACCTGTGGCTAGGATTAGGATATTATAAATGGGGAAAAATGGAAGGCTCATTAATTTTTTATGCCCACAGGTGGAAGACATGCAGTGGGCTAATAGAGAGCACACCCACCCAGCATCTGTCTGCAGTCTGCCGTGCAAGCCTGGGGAGAGGAAGAAAACCGTGAAAGGGGTCCCTTGCTGTTGGCACTGTGAACGCTGTGAGGGTTATAACTACCAAGTGGATGAACTGTCCTGTGAACTCTGCCCTTTGGATCAGAGACCGAACATCAACCGCACAGGCTGCCAGAGGATCCCCATCATCAAGTTGGAGTGGCATTCACCCTGGGCCGTGGTACCTGTATTCATAGCAGTATTGGGAATCATTGCCACCACCTTTGTGATTGTGACCTTTGTCCGCTATAATGACACACCAATCGTCAGAGCTTCTGGGCGGGAACTTAGTTATGTGCTCCTAACGGGAATTTTTCTCTGTTACTCGATCACCTTTTTGATGATTGCGGCACCTGACACAATCATCTGTTCCTTCCGACGAATTTTCCTGGGACTTGGTATGTGTTTCAGCTATGCAGCACTTTTGACCAAAACAAACCGTATCCACCGAATATTCGAGCAAGGGAAGAAATCTGTCACAGCACCTAAGTTTATCAGTCCAGCATCCCAGCTGGTGATCACCTTCAGCCTCATCTCCATACAGCTCCTTGGAGTGTTTGTGTGGTTTGTCGTGGATCCCCCCCACACCATCATTGACTATGGAGAACAGCGAACACTGGATCCTGAGAACGCCAGGGGAGTGCTCAAGTGTGACATTTCCGATCTGTCACTCATTTGTTCACTGGGATACAGTATCCTCCTGATGGTCACTTGTACTGTTTATGCCATTAAAACCAGAGGGGTCCCAGAGACATTCAATGAAGCCAAACCTATTGGATTTACCATGTACACCACGTGCATCATTTGGTTAGCTTTCATCCCCATCTTTTTTGGTACAGCCCAATCAGCAGAAAAGGTAAGCAGCAGGAAATCTGTTTGACCACTTTCCCCTGGATTTATTTAAATTTAACTTCTTATTTGAGAATTATTTTTAACTGCTAATAGTTCATTTATAATCTTTGAAGATAGTTCAGTATGGTGTGTGTGTGTGTGTGTGTGTGTGTGTGTGTGTGTGTGTGAAGGTTACATTGAGTATGTACAGCCTATGAATGATCCTCCCCCCCCCCCCCCCCAGTAACACTATTGCATTCTCTTTGGCAAGGTTGAAGAACACAGACTTCACATCATTTTCTGGGTCTCTTTCCCCAGCCCTGTTATCTACAATGTCACTGTTGTTTTTCAAATGTTAATTAAAAGACAGAGGCAGAAAGGGCAGATGGGCTCACAGGGGTGAGCTGTCCCAGAGAGATCCCACTGCAAAGCAAATGACATCTTTTCTGTTCTGTGGAAACTCTGGGAAAAAGCCATCGTTGACAATTATGATTTCAAACATAGACACCGAATTTATAGTACTGCAGCCAAACCCCAAACACACTGAAATGTGTTAATACACTCAAAAACCACTTACCACATCTTCCCAGGCCCAATTCTTATTAATTTTAGATTCAGAAATGATTATAATGGATAATTAAGATAGCCATGGCCAATTATAGAAGGTTGTTTATATTTGTAGGTAAAGATCAATTGACCCCTTTGAAGTAATTTCCTTTGTCATTAATGTTCTGTTTTTACTTTCACACATAAAACGCTGATAGTAAAGGAAATCTTCATATGAGATGTGGTATTTGCTGTTGTAGATACATTCAGTTCTATACATGAGGAAGCTGAGAACTAAGGTTAACTTTGAGTTCCCAGGTTGGGAGGTTGGATGGAGGAGCTTGTAACACACAAGGTGATGTTATATTTCTATAGAGATAGTCCTTCAGCCTTAATGTGTATGTAAGACAGATCTTTCAAAGAGAGAACTTAAACAAATGCCCACCTTCCTTCAATAGAAAAACATCAACTACCATGGGAAATTATATTCTTGGGACCATAAAGATCCAGGTGAGGTTCTATATAACTTAAAATCTCAACATTCATATTGGAAGGTCCTCCATGTGGGATAGTGAGCTTATTAGGTTGATCACCCAGTTATCACTGGATCAGTGTGGTCTTGCACTATGTTTGGAAGGGGAACAATAGAACTTTAGACAGTTCCGATCATTAGCATGCACTTGCCATGGATTGGTGATCCTCAGCCCTATCCTGATGCTCTGGCTTTGTAGAGGCCACAGACATTTGATGTGGGACCAAGCATGAAGAGGGAAGCTAAAAGTAAGACAGTTATGGGTGGATCCTTAGTAATGAAAGGGTGTATTTCTGCATAGAAGGTTAGAAACATACTAGAATAAAACATATAGATATAACTGGGACAAGAATGTATGAGCTAAAAAAAATAACCATCTCTAAGTCCAGTGTTTAATTTGATTTGTTGGTTTAGTATAAAAATAAATATTGTGTCTTCCAAGTTTGAAAATGCCCAAATATATACATTACTAGGAAAAACTATGTAAGCAGTTGTTATATTCATTTGGTGTTGAAACCTTTTCTTATCTATTGCATTGCCTACTGAAGGCCATCACAATATGTCTACTCTGCTTCTGGTGAACAATAAGTATCTGAAACAAAGGATATCTTCCATCCAGTGTAACTTGTTCTTCTTCTCTTACATTTTCAACAGTAGAATTATTATTTTTCATACATTGTCTTCTACTGATGGGAATGTTAAATGCAATTGTGAATATATTGGGGAATTTTTTTTGAGAATCCAGTCCTTCAGTCTTAAAATAAATAAATCTTCATCCTGTGTCAAGGTACTTAACAACATCATAGTATTTCAAGTTTGATTTCTTAGTGGGACTTTAAAGTTATTGAAGTGTTCTCTCCCAGAGAGAAGCTCATGATGTACTACCATAACTGAGGAGTTATTGTCAGTTGACAGCTGCTAGGGAAGGTGAAGTCATCCTTTTTTGGGGATGTGGTACTGATATAGGCTGCCCATGCCCCAGTGGAAAAACCCAGCACCCATTTACATATGGGCAGCATAAAATGCCTTAGTGTTGTTTATTTGTTAGTTTAAAAATAAAAAGGATACAAATTGGCAAAGACATTTTTACTGGGTGAGTAGACCTAGGGAAGAATAGGAGGGAAAAATTACATCATAGATCTTATCATATTTCATTGTATGCATACATAACATTCTTAAAGAATAAGTTTTAAAAATAAAATATTTTCTCCTGGAACAGTAAGGCTCAAGGTTTGTAACTGTCTTCTAAAGAGCAGCAATAGATAAAAATTTGAAGGTGAAATGAAGATAGAAATATCAGGGAATAGAGGCTTCCTGCTGTGGTGCTGAGTCTGTGAGTGTTGTTTATCTATTTTAAAATCTTGAGTTATATTTACTTTTATGAGTATGGACATATCCGTGTCTTTAGAGACAGGGTTGAATGTGGTTAGCCAATTTCTGTTTTTCTTTCTTAGCTTTGTGGAATAAAAGTATGTTTTAATAACAAATTGTAAAACAAATACAAAATATGCTAACTGGAATTTATTTTGTATTTATGATGTGATTAAATGTGAGACAGTCTGAAGAATTCAATAATAAGTAATAACTGTTGGGATTTTCAAAATGTTATAGAAATGTATCATTTAGTCTCTGGGTTGTAGAATTTAGACTGTCACTGCAGCAAGAGCTATTGGATCATAAATAGTCTTTGCCACTAAGGTACTTTATATAATAAAATTATATACTATCCTAAAAGTTACCTTAAAATTTACTGTCTTCTTTCCTTTAGAAGTATCTTTTGTTATTCATGATAATAGATAAAATGCTTGAGAGTGTTTTAACATTGTTAAAGCTATCGGCATGAATATTAAAAATGAACAAAACATTTCTATCTCTAAAATAAGTCTTTAAACAATTTTATTGATTTGGTAGGAGGGCTGATCACTCCTTAATTTTAATTTATAAAGCTCACCCAATTAGCCCAGGTTATCAACTTGAAGCATTTACAACAGCCAGGCAACACATACATCCATTAATTCAGCAGCTCCTTATTGAGTATCATGTCTGGCATTGTGCTAATTATTGAACCCATGTCAGTCTGCCTCTCCCGGCGTCCTTGTAAGGATCAGTTTGGCTTTCAGCCCATGCCTTCTTGATGCCTGCCAGGCCAGCAAGATGCCAGACTCAAGGACAAGGAAGATGGTGAGGGGTCATGTTTGAGATGAGAAAGCAAATAACTATGCATCCTGTAACTATGCATTAGTAATACCGCATTTATAGCACAGAAAACAGCGGGAGGAACAGTTTTCTCCCAGTGTGTGCATCATCACACTGTCTGAGAGTAGTGTCTACAGCAGGAATGTTGTTGAACATTACAACTGAAATTACAAGAAGTAAGAAACAAAAGTAAAGATCGATGAGTGGTCTGTATAGACGTTTCTCGATCATTTCTATAGGACCATGTTCTCTGTTACACAAAGAGCATTTAGAAAAGAACCATAAAGACTGAGAACTCTTTGAAATGTGTCATGCCTGCTTTCAGTGCCAAACCCTATTTAACTTCTGTCTGGTTTTTCTTTACATTTGTAATTACATAATTTCCTCACACTTCTGAGTTCTGCTAAATATTGGACAAACTTTCTCTCCCTTTTCTTATGGAGAAGCAGTATAAAGGAAATATAGAATTACTGAGGCATTCCATACGTATAAACAAATTCACATAATTGTTCTACAAGGACACAATACATATTTAAAATCATTAACTTGTAGTCGGGGTAAAAAATCAATCATTAGTGGTAGTTAGAGGCTGATAGAGTGGCAGAAATTTAAAGACATTTTATTTTTCCTAATTGGGCTCATAAAATTCAGGTAGCCAGATGTACTGGCTAGTTTTGTGTGTCAACTTGACACAAACTGGAATTATCACAGAGAAAGGAGTTTCAGTTGAGAAAATGCCTCCATGAGATCCTCTGTAGGGCATTTTCTCAATTAGTGATCAAGGAGGTAGGGCCCCTTGTGAGTGGTACCATCTGTGGGCTGGTAGTCTTGGGCTCTATAAGAAAGCCAGTTGAGCAAGCCAGAGCAAGCAAGCCAGTAAGCAGCATTCCTCCATGGCCTCCGCATCAACTCCTGCTCCTCGACCTGCTTGAGGTCCAGTCCTGTCTTCCTTTCATGATGAACAGCAATTGGAAGCGTAAGCCAAATAAACCCTTTCCTCTCCAACGT
>CM052700.1:107519499-107549251 GCA_028551405.1 Uromys caudimaculatus
TTTCCTAAAATAGTGCTGTTTAGATGAATTAATGATTTTATAGAATTCCTTAATTGATTCAACTAATTTTAGGACGTTAGAATAATGGATAGATAGTTTAAAGAGATAGCTTTAGTTGTTTTGACAGAAATATATAATAAAGTTAGAATCAAGAATAGAATGTGCCCCTCATAGGATAGTGAGTAAAGGCTGCATATAAGGAGGACAATGAGCTTTCATATACCACAAATGCGTAGATTGCACTAGGAAAAGAACTAGGCTGCAGACAGATTTATGATGAAGGAAAAACATTCATTCTAGGTCAGGTACAAGAATGAGACCACAAGTGTGCACCATGATAAAACGAGACCATGAACATATAAAACTATTGCTTTGTGCTTATAATGAGCCTATAGAATAAAACAGATAAAGCAATGGCTTTGAACTCATTATCAACAGTCCTGCTGTAACTCCCTCTTGTTTAACATTTTTTCTGTGAGGCAATTTTTTATTACATAGAAAAATTTGTCTTAGGGGGATATAAATGGGCTAAAGGAAAAAATAAAGTTTTTAGAGTCTGCTTGTTAGAGCTTTGGTCTATCCATAAAATATATGTCTATATATGTATATATGTCTGTCTGCATCTATGTAGGGATATGTGAAATTGTTGGAAATTGCTTGTTGGAATTTCCTTGTTATAATCTGCTTTGCTTCATCTTCTAAGTTAATGTGTGTGATTGTATGAATTTTCTTTTTTTCGTTTTTCTCTTCTTACCTGCCCCCAAAAGTTAAAAGCATTGAGTGTCTTGTCAGTCACGGAAAGGACCAGCCCTAGATGAATAAGTTTTGCTTCTGTCAGTACAACCAATGCTGATGCTGTAAATCACCTGCAGTTCTCAGTGGAGGTGGGGTAGGGCAGGGCCATCAGCTGCTCTTAGCACTGACCCCAATTGCCAACACCACATCTTGCTACCTTCCTCTTTTTATTCTGGATGTTGAAGCTGGCCTTCCACAAGTTTCATTTCCACTTGTAGGAGGGCTATTAAATATTCAAAACAAAAGATTAGAAGGAATGATAACAGTTGTACTTTTTCCTGTGTCAGATTCACAAACAAAAGAGAAGCACTATAGTGATTTGCTACTTTGGGCATTTTGCCTCTCCATTATGTTTTCCATGTATCTATCTCCCTGTGCACAGTAAGCTGCGTGCAGGGGTAAGAAAATGTATGGCTGCACTGACTATAAGGAAGTGCACAAGCTGGAGAATCAATGCCACGAATTAATTTCTGGATACGCTGAGTGAGCTGAGAATATATAAGCAAGAGGTCCTACCCCCACTGATAGGGGTAAAGTCCACCAATACTACAAAATAAATTGTAGAGCTATACAAAAAATCACATTCCATCTTGGCTCATTCTTAATCTTAACCCAGAGTCTATTTAATTTTATATAGTCTGGGAAAGGATGGGGTGATAGTTTACTTTAAAAAAAATGTTTTTGTTTCATTTATTTTTTAACTAATACATACCTTATCCTAGGTTTTAGAGTTATACAAATGTGAGTCATGAAAGGCACTTAGCATAAATAAGCAGTGCATCAATACTGGGCATAAACATCATTAAGGTGTCATGCATGGAGATAGGGAATGGGACTTATTTGGGTTTTTTCACCATTGTATTCTAAACACATAACATAATGACAAGTTTGAAAAAGTCTTAAAATATTTGTTTAATGACTAAAATATTAAAATAAATGGAAGTCAAGGACCATATTAGATTTAAGCAAACAATCTCAATTTCTTTAGCCATTTATACCTAAACCAAAGTGTTTTGTCTTCTGAGTATAGTTATGTAAATACATCAGTGAATGAGGGATAGGAGAGAGACATTAATCTGTATCAGGAAGAAGGAGATGTTCCTGAGCCAATGTGAAACTGGATTCAAATATTTAGAAGAAAATTATGGAGCAAAGCTCAGTATTCTCAGAAAGCCGTTGCCAATGTATTTATGCTGCAATTGGAAATGTAGACAGCTTTAAGTGGAGTTGTGAGAGAGGTCTTTCTGATTAGTAATAAAATACCTGTTCTAAGCCAGGCAGTGGTGGCGCACACCTTTAATCTCAGTACTTGGGAGGTGGAGGCAGGTGGATTTCTGAGTTCGAAGCCAGACTGGTCTACAGAGTGAGTTCCAGGACAGCCAGGGCTACACAGAGAAACCCTGTCTCGAAAAACCAACCAGCCAACCAACCAACCAACCAACCAAAAAAAAACCCTTGTTCTATAGAATAGTCCATATAAGTGAAGAGTTTACAGAATCTGGATTACTACTGTATGTACAGCCTGGATGTCAATGGAGGAAGATGCAGAATAGCCAGCTCTCACCTGAGGTCCTTAGATCTACATGTGTCCTTTAGAGGGAAGAGAGGGACACATGAACAATATCTGCTCTGCATGTCTGCACCTATATGCTGTTCTATCTACTGATAACTATATAGCAATTTGATTTTGAGTTTGGTTTTTCGTGCCACCTGTACTCATTTGAAGTGATTCACTTTGGAGGATTCAGTGATATCTCAAGTTGTAGCAGTTTCAGGTAGTGTGGTAGGGTTTTTGCCTAGATAACATCAATTACACCAAGATGTATTAATCTCACTCTACAAGAGGAGAAACAAATGACAGCAGAAAACTAAAAGAAACCATTTATTTGATCTTACTTTTTCCAGGTAAATATAATGATCTGCATGTGAACATTTAGAAGAGAAAAGAAAAAAATGAATTTCTTAGAAGCACATAGGCATGCCTAGAAAGGAGCTTAACTCTGTCTTGTCTGAGATTTTGTTTAATTGTTTATGGTTGTATGGATATTATAGATACAGTAAATTGTAACTGTAAATATTTAGTGCAATTTTCTTGGAGATTCTTATCTCTTTTGACATCACAAAGGGATACTTGTTCAACAAATCTATTTAGGTTCCATAGTGTCATGTTTGGGACTCTATGGGAAACTATGGTACTAGATCTATTTATTATAAATATTTGGTTTTTATAGGGTTGTGGTACTTTCTCAGACTTTTAAGCTAAGCTGTGCCCAATTTACAATGTCCAAATTACAGTGTCTTCATGAGCTAGACCATTACAGACTTACCTGGGAATGTCAAAATCACAGTTATTTATATGAGCCAAAGCTCCATGATACTGGATTTAATAAATATTATATATTTTTCAGAATATACAGACTATGGTTTTCTTTCAAAATATCTTGAGATTTGTCATTTTAAAAGATATATTTTTATCTCTATTGATAAAGTATTAATGATATCTAAACCCTTAATAATAGGGAATGTAGTAACAAATTTATTTATTGTAAATTCAGGTTGCCTTTTCCATGACTCAGCAGAGACTTATGTTTTATGGAAGCATACACAATGCCAGAAAGAGCAGATGACAAGCAAATAGTTCCTTTGGGCTAAAAATATAATACAATTTTATGTAATGAAATTAAAAACATATGTAAATGGTGTATCATATAGATTAATATCACTCACCTTTAAATTGTGAAAATATTTAATCAAGTGTTAATATAATTCCACCTATGTAATATATATGTAAATCAAATATATGCAAATATTTAAATGAAATAATGAAAATAAAAACTCAGCATTCTTCTCCTTCTGCACCTTATATAAACAAAGATTGTTTATCATCAAGGAAGTCCTACGCTGTTTCCCAGTGAAAAATCTCAGCCAACAATCTGAAGATGCCATGGTTACCCTCAGATAAATATGCAAAGGAATTCATTTCAGAGTAGTGCCCCCTAATTTCTGTTTTCTATTCCAACCTCAGTATAAGGAGAGAGAATATTAAATTATATACTTTCTTTTTGGGGACAGAAGTGATCTTCTGTGGGTAAAGGGCAGAGAAAGAGAAGGATGTACTTTCATATCAGACATAGATGGGTTGTGGTACAGAAGCATAACTGGTTTAGAATTGATATATTTTACAATGGCTAGAATGTATTCCTCCTGTCATAAGTACCCAGTTCTTGCTTGCTAGTGCCCTTACCTTTCAAAAATAAATCAGTGTTTTAGTTAAGATTTTACTGCTGTGAACAGAAACCATGACCAAGGTAACTCTTATAAAGATGGCATTTAATTGGGGATGGATTACAGGTTCAGAGATTCAATTCATCATCATCAAGGCAGGAGCATGGCAGCATCCAGGCAGACATGAAGCTGGAGGAGCTGAGAGTTCTACCTCTTGTTCTGAAGGCAGATAATGAAAGAAGGGCTTCCAGGCAGCTAGGATGAGGGTCTCAAATTCCATACCCACAGTGACCACCTACTCCAACAAGGCTACACCTCCTAATAGTGGCACTCCCTGGACTAAGCATTTACAAATCATCAAAGTCAGGAAAAACAATCAAGTCACAAGTCCATATTCATCCATCCTAAGCAAAGAAAAGACCTTCACTGGTAATTTTTCTCAATTAGCCTGGCCTGGCAATCATAATTATACATCAATAGTCATGGCTTATTGAGACTAAAGAAAACCAATAGCACAAATTTGCAGGACTTCAACACAAATGAAAAAGAGTAACTAATTCCAAAGGAGAGAATTCACAGTAGTTTAGAAAATATTTGAATTTTAACATTCAGCATTCTCAGAACCAAGAGGATAATGGATATTTATCCATATGTCTAGGTACAGGATACCCAACATAGAACAAGATAAATATTAGACATGGAAAACAGTAACAAATGTGCTAGAGAAATAGTCTTGTGCCTCTTCTTATCAAATGGTTGGGATTCCACAAGTGTGCCACCAAGCCAGGCTAAAATGGCAGAATTTTGATAATTATGCTTACTTTTCTCCGCAAATTAGATTATGATTTTTTGGATGAATCTCAAGTAAATAATATTTAGCAGCTATTAAAAGCAATCACAGTTGATAATGTTCTTATATTGTTAAAAAGAACCTGGAGTTAAAACATAGAATAGATATTTATTTACTTGAATCAAATTAAACATCACTAACTCTGTATCCCAAATAATTGTATAACTTAAAATTAAAGTAGTCTTACAGTGTGTGGTAGTGCATACCTTTAATCCCAACACTCAGGAAACAGAGTCAGGCAGATCTCAATGAGTTCAAAGTCAGCCTGAATTATAAAGACTAGCCAGAGCTACATAGTAACATCTTGCTTCAAAAACCAAAAAGAAAAACAAACAAAGAATGAAAAATGGAAATTTGTAAGGGAAAGACAAGAGAGCAGTGTAAGTCAGTTCCTATCGCCCACCTTAAATGTTAATAGCTAATAGGTAGCATCAGATACATAATTGTACTGTCTGTAAAATAAAAATGAAAAATGAAAGATTATTCAAGATTTTCAGTTTCATAGAATGATGAAAGATGGGTAATGGGAAGTTTTCATTTGTTTGACTAATTTAATTGCTTAACCTGTGTGATAAAACAATAATTGTATGCAGTAGGAACTAAATGAAGATCGAAACAAGCTTTTGTAAAGCAACATGAAAATGCACTCTTATTAGGACACTTTAATGTTTACTATGCTTTAGGAAATCTTATAGATACATGTATGTACAAAGAATTTTGAATTATGTTAGCTGACAACTGGTGACTGTACTCTGTCACAAATAATTGTTAAATATTTTACATGTGCATGCATCTTTTGCTCTGTTGCTTGTTTTTAAGAAAATGAAGAAATGATTAAGAAGCTGTGATCAGGTTTCTTAGCATCAAGACTGGTGAACTTGAAGTAGGTAGGTATCTTATACAATGCAGAGTGAATAATAGCAAGTGTGAGGCCTGAGATGATAGAGGGAAGAAAATAGTAGGTTCTTTGGAGAAATGAGCAAGTCTCATGAAAAAGGGCAAAATTAAAATACATGTGGAGACATCGTGAGAACAATAGATGGAAATTGCCTCCTGGCCTGTGGCAATACTGGATTTAAATATTCAGGAAAAGATAAGGCAGACATTGCTTGTAAAACCTGTAAGTTAGAAACTATCCTGAGTATGGGATAATCACAAGAGGGCTGGATGACAATATGGTCCTATTTACCCTGCCAATATTACATTATTTACCTTGAAAAGGTATTTCCCAGTGTGGGCAATAAGTTACATGATTACTTGTAAGGTAAGGGTAGCCAATAATTCAGAGCCATATCATGGAAGAAGTTATGCCAAGCGTGTATGTTATTTACCAGGGGTTTGAGTATATATAAATCCTTCAGAGCATGAAGATAGTCTCAGTATAAGTATGTGTAAGATTTCTCCGATCTTGATGAATTGTATGACTTAAAAACACACAGGATAAGAAAAAGTAAAATAAGTTTATTGAAGAAATGCAGGCAAGATATGTTTGGACACATTTCAGATTGAATTGGGAACAGAAGACTAAACAGGGCCTGGTGCTTGCAGTG
The DNA here is from genome assembly GCA_028551405.1 of Uromys caudimaculatus. Lineage (NCBI taxonomy): Eukaryota > Metazoa > Chordata > Mammalia > Rodentia > Muridae > Uromys > Uromys caudimaculatus. The sequence continues at coordinate 107,525,920 of CM052700.1, forward strand.
CACAGGCTGTTCGTGCACATGTGATAGCAAAGCTTATCTGGGGCAGAAGCAAGTGTTATATCTAGTTCTGTTTCAGAAGGAACTGAGGCTTCCTTTTGGTCTTGGCTAAGATAAGGAAAACAATTCTTTTTTGCAGGGAGATAAAACCTAAAGCCTCACTTATGGTAGGCAAATGCTACTTTTGAACTATAGCTCAAGCCCTTTAAAATTTTGCTTATTATTATAATGGGAAGCAGTTCTTTTCTATTTCTGACAACTGCATCTAGCCAAGAATGGAGAGGCATATTTGAGATTATAACATGGAAACCAGGTAAAAACGATTTTCATGAATAAAAGCCAAGATACACTTCATGAAGAATACCATTTGGATTGTGATTATGAATAAACAAAACTACTAAATAATGAAATAAATACTAAACTATCTTTACATTTACTTATTGTTTGTGTTGGGGGTCATGTAGAGGTCAGAAAACAACTTGTATGAATTGGTTCTCTCCTTCCACCATGAAGGTTTCAGGAATTGAACTCAAGTCTATAGACTTGATAGCAAGTGCTCTTATCTACCAAGCCATCTTGCTTGTCCTTGAAAAAAATCTTAACAGTTGAAATACCAGTCCTGTGTAGGTTCAAGCCAGAGTGGGTCCCAGTGATGAGAGGGGGAACGGAACACGAGTCCATATCCATAACCAAGAAGCTATCTCGAAGAAAAGACAATCGATTGCAAAGGAAAACTAAGTTTTCTCCTGTGGAGTCACACTGGATATACAAACCACACTTAAGTGTAGGCTCCACGGCCATAAGTAGATGGCTAATGCAAAATGAACTCAGTGGCATTTTTATAGATTTTTGTTTCCTCATATTGCTTTATTTTCTTATCTCTTTTCTTATTGGTTCTTTGCTTGTATATTGATTTTGTAGTATCTTGGTTTGAGTTTTTTAAATATGGGTTTGAGGTGTGTGTGTTTGTGTGTTTGTGTGTGTGTGTGTGTATGTGTGTGTGTGTTTGTGTATGTTTCTTGTGCTTTTCTTTTTGACACTGGTTATTTGTTACTTTTATTTGTCTGTTTATTTCTAAAGAGAAATATAATGAAGCCATGGAGCTGATAGGTGGGTAGGTAGGGATAATATGGAAGGAGGTGGGGAGGGGAAATTGTGATTATAATATGTTCTATGAAAAAAACCTTATTTACAATAAAAGGCAGCCAAATTATTTCTAAATGACAAATCACATGTAAATAGATACTATTATTTTTATTAAAAAACTTGAATTTTAAATGAGCTGAGGCAAATTTTAGGGTCATCTTGACTTTCTCTTTTTGCCCTTGCCAAATTTAGTCAATCTCTGTTTTACTTTTCAGTGTTTTTATTTTTATATAATTTTGCCATCTTGTATATAAATCTAGCTTTCTTATTATCTTTTAAAAATTACTTTTTAAGAGTTGCATAAATGATTCCTTAAGGTAATCTAAAATGATTTGCCTTTTGGCAGAATTCTAAACTCTGTGAACAGGTTAGTTCTAATCCATTAAGTAAAATGAAATTATAGGTTTGAGTTTTTATTGGCTTTGAATAAATTTGGTTGCTATTATTTTTATTTAATTAAAATATAATTACTTCTTTACTCCTCCCTCTCCAAAGCCTACCATGCACTCCCTATTACTTTTAATTTGTGGCCTCTTATTCTTCAACTATTACTGTCACATATATACATGTGTATGTGACCTGTTGACTCTTAGTAGTGCTTATGTGAATAACTAACCATTTGGGATTACATAATCATTTGAGTTTTTCATTTCTGGGGAATGCTCTCAGCAGTTTTTACTTGTCTGTCACTCATCTAGGGGATGGCACCCAGTGCAACAATCTAGTCCATTACTAATGTTTACCAAATATCTTTATAATTTAAAAATTGAAATGATTTCTCATTGCACACTCATGTATGCATGTGCAATCACACAGACACACTCTCATGCATTCTCACACACACAGAGCTCAGTAGATTTCAGAGTCTCAAGCAGTATTAACTGTTAGACATTTCTCTTTCCAGCTGTTTTCTCTCTATAGTTTTCATCTCCTTTGAACTGAAAATAGTATTGGAAACTGTAAGTTTGTCATCAAAACTCTTAAAGTATTTATTACATCAGGAAGGAAATTATCACCATGGATCTATTCTTTCTTTAAATAAACACTCTCTTAGGGTTAAAATGTCCAATCAAATATCTTTTTATTGAGCACATGGTGTAATTGCCTTATTATTATTATTATTATTATTATTATTATTATTATTATTATGTATTTTATTTATTTACATTTCAAATGTTATCCCCTTTCCCTGTTTCCCCTCCGGAAATCCCCTCTCCCATCCCCTCTCTATGCTGGTGCTCCCCTTCCCACCCACCCACTCCCACGTACACTGGGAAATAGAGCCTTCACAGGACCAAGGGCTTCTCCTATTGATGTCAGACAATGCCATCCTCTGCTACATATGCTGCTGGAGCACGGGTCCCTCCATGTGTACTCTTTGGTTGGTGGTTTAGTCCTTGGGAGCTCTGGGGGAGTCTGGTTGGTTGATATTGTTGTTCTTCCTATGGAGTTGCAAACTCCTTCAGCTCCTTAATGACAAAGCACAAAATAAGTACAATCAGAAGGCAATAGTGTTCTCCAGATAGTCCCAAGAGAGGCAGCTATGAGTCAAGGCAGTCAGCATCACATGACTACAGAGCACATTTCCACAATGAGCCTTAATGCTCCGTTATCTACTTTGCTTATTATTTATCATTTTTATACACAGAACATGCATACATTTGTCTGGTGCCCTGGGTTTTATATCTTCCTTGTGTATAAGTTCTGAGAAACCATGCCGCTTTGAGTCTTCTTGCTTCTTTGTCTTCTTATCTCATCTTCCTTCTGTTCATCTTGCCCCTGGTTTTGGCCTCTCTCCCAGTATCCTTCCCTTGAAGTGCTCATCATTAGCATAGCTTCTGCTAGGCAGACTTGCCCAATCCTGCTGCGCTGTGTTCCTGAGATCTGTCCTTTCCATGTGCAAAGAAAGGATCTGGAAGAAAATAACAGTGAAATCTGAAAGAAGTTCTTCAACCCAAATTGTGAAATTAGGCTATGGAATACACAAAAATCTATTGTACTTAAAATAGTCACTACTTACCAGATTCCTTTTATATGCATTTGAATATATCAACCTATGTGACCCATTCTTATTCAAACCATCACACTGTTTGGCAGTGATTCTTTGATTTATTTCATGAGAGAATTTTATAATACTAATGCTTTGTCAGTTCTTCATAGCTCTTCTCATTTAACCACATTGTATTTAACACCTTTACCTGTTGGATACAAGTAGCATTGTTTGACGTAGATGTGTTCATGAAGTTAAGTCTCACCAGTAGAGCATCTGAATTAAAATGCTTGACTACAGAATTAGTTGCTCACTAAAAATCCTTATCTGTGTTATCAGTCATCTTAAAAGTAAAGCTACAATTACATAATTCATTAACAGAAATAAACTAAAATTATTATAAACTCCATAAGTTAAGGCTTAAAGTTTCTAAATTTTGTCTACCCAAAATTACTTTCAATTTTATTGAAATTATTTTTCTAACCAAACCGTAAAATCTTTTTTTTCAAACATTACAAATTCTTCACACATGTATGTTCTCTGGATTTCTACAGCATTATATTTCTGAAATTGTGGGGTTTTGTTCAGTTTCATCAGGTCTCCTTTATTAATTTTTATTGTAGGGCTTTCGTTAGTGGTGTTCTGTTCAGAAAGTCATCTCCTGTGCCAGTTTATTCAAGGATAGCCCCACTTTCTCTTCTGTTCAGGTTCAGTGTAACTGCTTTTATGTTGAGGCCTTTGATTCTCTTGGACTTGAGTTTTGTGAAGGGTGACAATGGATCTTTCTTTCTGCTTTATTTATCCATCTCTAACAGCTGAGGACTCCATCTTAGAGGTCTGAGGCCAGCCCTGTAAGCAACCAGAGGCTGTTAAGACTATACCACAAGGCCAGGAACTCCAGGAATGCCAGGAACCTGGATAGTCTTACACCTGCAGAAGTACGCATCCCCCAGAAAAAGATTTAGGCATTTGCTTTTAAGAGCTGCCTTCCCCTTTGAGGATGGCTACACTCAAAACCAACTAAGGAGATGGTTGTCAGCTTCAGTAGACATAAAATTCAGCTGACTGAAATCTAGATAGAGTCCAGGTGATCTTTTCTAGTGGTCTTGAACTCTGCAATATAGCTATCTATGGTTATTACTCTCCTTAGTAACTGTTCAGGAAAAGACAGTAATCATAATTCTTTTGTTATTTTCCCCAATTCCCACTCCTTCCAGCCCTGAAATGCCTGCCAAAGTGCTTTGCAAATAGGTTGAGATAAAAGTATTTGTTAAACTGGATAAAAGGAAAGTGGTAAATGTATTCAAGCCAAGTCTATGTCAATGTATTTGAAACTGATTTAAAGACAAAAGTAGAGAAATATTTGCATCAAGAGGCAGAAAATAGAGGTTCTTGTCTTCCTGCTTTGGCTTTGATCATGTAAGTTATCTTCTCTGAGTTTTATTATCTCCATCTCAAATAAAGATGAGGCCATCTCTTCTGAAATTATAAAATGCTCTTATTGCAGAGAAAATTGACAGTTGCATAAGAAATGGTCAACCACTTTGAGGCATGACCTAATTTTTAACCAAATGCATAGGAAGATTGTTGTGTATGTGCAGTAAAGAATGCAAATGAATGCACAAAGCATTTTAGAAGATAAATGTACTTACGGCAGATGATTGGTCTCATAAACCCCAGTCAAGTTCATTCATATCAACATAGCATGATTCAAATGTATGATCCAGAATTTGAATTACTTTTCCAAAGAGCCCTGTGGGGCTTCTACTCACACCATATGTTTTTTTTCAGTTTTTTTTTTTTTGAGATATCTTAGGCAAAACAGTGGAAAATACACTAAGCACATTGATTTTTCAATATCTTTGCTCTCCAATTTTTTGTTTTTGTTTTTTTTTTTAAAAAAAGAACAAAAGAAAAAGGGACAAAATATTGCCTAGTTCATCAGATTTTGCTTGCTGCCACATTTCACTCATTTCTTTGCACTTTTCAATCCAATCACTTTCTTCTGCTGGAAAAACTTGAGCCTTTGGCTGGGGGATCTGGAGAAGAACATGAGGCCCAGTATAGGATCATTACAGTCATGACTTCTGTTCCTGAGTGTGCTTGACACAGATCTTTCTGTGGTCATCCAATAAATGATGCTCCCATTGTTGCTGCTCTAAGCATCAGCTCTCCATTGTCAAATGTGACACAAACAGGATTTAGTACTCATATTAGATTTGGGGACTAAGCAGAGCTAATAGCCATCCATGGCCTACTGTTGCTAGTGGGAAACACTTGGTGAGGCTTCATGTTCTCTGCCCAAATGACATTCATTCCTTTGATATTTTCTACCTCTGCTTTCCCTACTTTTATACTAATGGGCTTGGGTTGGATTCATTTTAAGCTTATATATTACTATGTAAATCTCCTACACTTGCAAGTTCTTCCTCTAAAGCTAGCCTAAACGAATTGTAAAGCTTTGACATTTTCATGGGATTTGATGAAATAGAGCCTAGTTTTCAATATTAATTATTTCATAATTTCACACTTATACTGAAGCTTTTGTCACTCCAAATGAAAGCATATAATAATTCAGTTTGCTTTTGAGGGATTTTTCATCATTTTTAAATATTGTAGTATTTCCTGTCAGGTGCCCATCTTTAGCTGTATTACTTGAACTTTTTTCAATTATAATATGTAATTAAAAGCAAATAATAATAACTATTTTGGAGAAAACAGGTATACCTGTTGAATATCAGCCAACAGAGAAGTATCTTTCTACATAGTGAAATTCACTTTAAGATCAATTTGGAGTATGCTTTAAATAAGGTACAAATGCCATAGTCTATTTTGGATAATGCTTAAAAATTGTAGAAATTAAAATATAATTCGATACAACATTTTCTGATTCCTCTTTTGTTCCTCCAATTCCCCCCATGTACCTTCTACCTCCATATTCTCTTCCTCAAGTTCATGTCTCCTCCTTTCTTTTTATTTAATAATTTTTCCACCACAGCATTTTACAATGTAACCTATTAGCATGCATTCCTAAAGCATGGCTTTTTTTCTCAATGGTTTTATGTGTTTGTGACTGCAGAATATTATAATGCAATAAGGCTGTTCAATATGATGACATATTAAACCAAAAGGATTCATTCTTGTCACTGCACCCTCACACTGTGAATCAGGAAGGTGTGGATGCATGGTTGACTTCATCTCACCTGACACGTTTCTTAACTGAAAATTTACTTTCAATCATTGACCGTTCTTTAGCCCCCTGTCCTTTCATTTGTACCCATCTCTAGATTAGTTGCACTTCTATATCGATTTCATTTTCACATGAAACTTCTTACCAGCTGATCCAATGGATTCCAGTTCCGTTCCATAAAAGAGCAGTATTTGGGTTCTCTATACTTGGGAGGCCCTTACTGAAGAAAAGTTTACAAAGGGTTTCAATCTTGCATTTTTCTTAATCACTGATCCTTTCTTTTCCTAACTCTTTTCATCCTCTCCAATTTCTTAACTAGAATCCTTTGGATCGCTGGTCCATTTCAAGTCATCTGTCCAATTAGTGAACATATATTCTACATATGACAAAAAAGGAAGAGATATATAGTTCTTCTAAATTAAATGTCATAAAAATCATTCTGAAATCTCAATGTCCTGAAATATTAAAGCTAATTAGGAATTTTTAACGTGTATATAAAGACAATTATTAATACTTTTAATAATAGAATATTCTATTTTTGTATGGAATGCTATTAAAATATATCATTGCATTTCACATCTTAACTCAGTATATGGTAAAATCAATATTTTCAAATCCTACATTTAAAAAAAATGGGTGTTAAATTAGGGTTGCCAGATTTAGGAAATAAAAATATAGATGTTCAATTAAATATCAATTTAGGATGAGAAAAGATAACTGGTTTTTTTCTTTTGCTTAGTTATGACCTATAGAATATTTGTTAGTTTGAAATTCAATCATATGTGAATGCCCTATTTTTCATCGTGCAGGTGTACACTAGGTTAAGGAGTACCCACCAAGGAGATGAATGCAAGTAATAAAAAATAGTTATAATCCTCAAGTTATTTGCTATGAGAATTGAATGAGGCCTTATGAATATGCTCAGTATGCTGAACATTTTAATGCAAATAATTTTAAATAATGAAAAATAATTAATAAACTAGAACAATATCCAATGTCTAATTAGCATAACATACAGTGATGGAAATTTATAGTTAGTGAAATAAAGGTCTCTCAAAGATATGAACATGTTAATCATCTGTAAATATATTATGGTCTGTAAATATATTATGGAATCTGGTCAAGGAGAACTGAGGTAAAAGATGGTATCAAGGTTATTTTCCACCAACTAGGAAGTTTTGCTGAATTGTCTGAGTGAGTTCAATATAGCCCTAAGGAAGTGAAAATGTGGAAGAGGCAGACAAGGTCCATGCCACAGAGGCAATCCCAAAACCTTGCCTAGGGTACTCTCTGTGAGTGTTGAAGCTTAAACTCTTGTGGGTTTGAAGACCGAAGTCTCCAAAGTCCAAGCTGTTTAAACAGTATGATGTTGCTTCACTTCAAGCAGTCACTGAAGCATTATTGAGTTGGGCTAATATAAAACTCATCACGTTTAAACGCACCTTCCTGCATCTGTGAGGACACCAAATTGCTTATTGGCATCCCATTTGCCAGTCAGTGGAGAAACAAAAACAGATGGATCGTGACGTGGGCATCTGCTGCACTGGCTGAACATGTTTAAGTCACCAGATACTGAGCTTTAGAAGAGTTCAGGCACAGTTTTTTCTCTGTATCCCCTCTAGTAAACACAATGCTTAACACAAATTTATAGGAAACTTTTTGGAAGAATCAAAGTAGCTGAACAAGTGAGGAATACTGGCTTGTATTCTTCACATTGTGATAGTTTTTAAATATCTTCTTGAAAAGTCAAAGCAAACTCTATTTTAAAAAGACACTTAGGTGTTATAAAGAAAGCAACTGGATGTTTAATGGCATATACTTAAGTGTGTCCAAATTGCCATCTGTATTAATGTTTAGCTTGATGGAAAGTTAGTAAGGATAAAACACTTCCATTTCCTTACTGTAATTACCCACAATCTCAATGTTTCTATGTTTTAGCTCTGCTTCATAACCAGAAAAATTAGATTGCACCTGAGTTCCTATTCATATAAAGATGAAAGTGAAGAGGGGCGTGCATTGCAGTTACAAATTAATTCCTTTTTGGGGTGAAAATCATGAATCTATGTGCATTCTTCTATATTCAGACATTCAGTTAGCCCAGCACCATTTGTTAAAGACGCTTTCTTTCTTTCTTTCTTTCTTTCTCCCTTCCTTCCTTCCTTCCTTTCTTCCTTCCTTCCTTCCTTCCTTCCTTCCTTCCTTCCTTCCTTCCTTCCTTCCTTCCTTCCTTTCTTCCTTTCTTTCTTTTTTTAATGTATGGTTTTGGTTTATTTGTCAAATATCAAGTGGGTGGGTTTATTCCTGGGTCTTTGATTTGAGTACATTGATCTACCTGTTTGTTTCTATACCAATACTATTCAGTTTTGATTACTATTACTTTGTAGTATAACTTGAAATATAGATGGTGTTACCTCCAGAAGTTCTTTTATTGTACAGGATTGTTTTAGCTATCCTGGGCTTTTGTCCTGACTACAAGAAGTACAGGGACAAAGTTGGAACAGAGACTGAGGGAATGGCCAACCAATGACAGGCCCAATTAGAGACCCATCCCATGGACAAGAACCTATCCTTGACACTATTAACGATACTTTGTTATGCTTGCAAACAGGAGCCTAGGGTAACTGTTCTCTGAGAAGGTCCACACAGCAGCTGACCAAAACAGGTGCAGAGAACCACAGCTAAAGTTGAGAAGGAGCTTGGAGGCCCATTCTCTTCCTCTCTGAGAGATAGAACAGATGTATCTAAACTGTGTTTCTAATCTTCCAACACTTCTTATCAGTCCATAGGGATAAAATTTTCTTTAAACATTTTTATTTCCAGTGAAATTTTTATTTTGTACCTATGGCCTCTTGTATTGGCTAAGTCTCTTTCTTTTCAGAATATCAAATTTTTGTTTTAATTTAACTCAATTAGTTTTCTAAATGAGAACATGTTTTCCTATACTTGGCAGCAGATATGATTTTTTTCTATTAATTAATTATTTTATTTATTTATATCCTAAATGTTGACCCCCTTCAGGTCCCTCATCAAAGAGTTCTTCCCCCCTCCCCTTTGTTTCCCAGGGGTGCTTCCCTAGGTATAACCCCTCCCTGGGATATCAAGTCTCTACAGGGTTAGGCACATCCTCTCCCACTAAGGTCAGACAAGGCATTTCTCTGCTACAAATATGTGGGTAGCCTCAGACTAGCCTGTGGCTCAGTTGTTGGGATCGCCCAGGGGTCCAGTTAGTTGACACTGTTGGTCTTCCAATGGGGTTGCCATCCTGTTCAGTTTCCTCAATCCTTCCCCTAACTCTTCCATTGAGGTACGAACCTCAGTCCAATACTTGGCTGTAAATATCTGCATATCTCAGTCTGCTGCTGATAGAGCCTCTCAGAGGACAGCCATGCTAGGCTCCTGTCTGCAGTCACAAAGAAACATCAGTAATAGACACTGATTTTTTAAAATATCTATTTCTTGCTTGGCCTTTTGACATTCTTATGTGCTGTTACTCACAGGTACAGAGGGGTTCCCTTGTGGTGGCGCATCACTATTGCGTAGAGTTAGCACTCAGAGTTTTAGAAGGTTGAGTGAAGTCTTCTCTCCACCATGAATCACACACATTTTTTGCTACAGTTTTAGTTTTTTTTCAATTTATATTATTAGTACATTCCTTGTCCTTTGCCCCACATTTCATTTTCTTGTCTTCAAAGAATTTGATCCCATTAACACAAAGTTAACATAGTCAATTCTTAGGCTCATTTTATTCATCTTCTTAACGGTTTCTGTGGTGACTTTCCAGACACCTTTTTTCAACTATTTTTCAACAGGATATAAGACAGAATTCATAGTGTTATTCTCACCACAATCCTCCTGGAGGGAAGCATTACTTAAAAAAAATCACAGGAAGTATAAAACATTCTGTTTGTTCATAGATTTGTCCAAGATGAGTTCAACCTAAAGTCTCAAGGAAAGCATTATATCAAAGTTTATCATATCTCATGCTCACACCAGCAGATACTAGAATTCAACAAAAATGGAAACCAGGGGAAGGCAGTTTATCTTGTCATACGCAGACTTGAGCATGTATATAGCCTTGAAGTTCTAAGTATTTTACTGAGATTCTTCAGGGTGACAGAGTTTTCTGTATACATGGAGATCCTGGAAAACCTGATATTCTTCCTATACCATTTGATAGGTGTCTCTATAGTGAATTCATACCCCCAAATATTTTAATGTTTGTGAATGTTAAGACTATCTTTGTCCAGGTCTTCTTTGTTAGTACCTTTGGACAGGACCATAAAATAAGCAGGTTACAAGGATGTGGTACAGATAAGGGCAAGGCCAAATGCTAGATTCTCAAGTAGACAGTTATTCAAGCCCGTATGATTCATCCTTTGCCAATGTCTAAAGAAAGAATTTTAGTTTTAGTCAAATATTTTACAAGTATGAGGCATTGTGGAAAGGGGCTGTGAAGGAATCTGTGCAGATCACAGTGTCAGTATCAAGAATTAGCTTAAGTGGGGTGAGGTAACAGCCTGATTGGTAAAAAGCTTATTAGTTCCTTACCTCTCATGTAAAAATCTGGGCATGATGGTGTGAATCTGTAAGCTTAGTGCTGGAGAGGTAGGAGGATGATTGGCACTTGATGGCCAGTCAGTCTAGACAAACTGGGAATCTCCAGGGCTTTTGAGAGACTCTATCTCAAAACTTATGGTAGAGAGTAGTGGAAGCAGACATCATGATGTCAGCCCCTGGCTTTCACATGGACACGCATGTCAGCACATGTAGGTACATAAGGACACATATACAACTATGATGCATACGTACTCATATATAAAAAATATCTACCGAGATTCTGCATCCCATCAAGAACAGACGATAAATAAACCCTGTATGTTCCGATGATACCTAAAGGAGATCTTTAATATCTCAAACTAATAAAATAATTGAAAGCAAAGATTCCAGGTCAATGTAGTGGTTAAGAATTCTCTTTTAAATATACACCAATGGAACCATAAAAGAATATAACAAGACAATGATAATTTTGCATTTTGAGAGAAATCAATCTTTTTTAGATATGACAATAACCATTCTGCTTCATTTGTGTTTTGTTTTCACCCTAAATATGTTTATTTCTTCAAAGATTCTTTAAATATTTTATTTTATTTCTCCATTTCAAGTATTTGTTGAATTTTGCTTGGTGTCTTAACAAGAATGGATTGTAATAGTCCAGGTCAGTTCTGAAAGAGGATTTGGCAAATCCCTTTATTAATAAGAAAATCACTTCAGCTGTTATTTGGAAGTCATGTCTGCTCTTGAATCATGCTGAGTTGTTTGTTTGTTTTGTTTTTGTTTCTTTTTAATTGTCTTTTAAAAGTGTATTTCAGCTGAGCCAGGAATGTCACTGAATATCATGTGATTGTTTAATTCAGTGTGTAATGGCAATTCAATTCATCAAAAGAAATGAGACATGTAGTGATACTAAGTAAATAAGCAAATAAATCCTTGCTTCTAAGTCTGTTTTGTGCCAGAAATATTTTGTTGGTGTCATTCAGTCCAGGTGTAATTTAGTATTTCTGTAGTGTATCTCAAGGAGAGTTCACCTTTCCTTCTTTGAATAGTTGGTATGCATGTGTGTCTGCATGGATGTGTGCGTGTTTGTGCAGTTAATGTTTTCTATTCACTTATACTATAATAAGAATAATTATTCAACTGTCTCAGCTTTGGAAGCTCTGAAGTTATATTCTTCACCTGCATCATCATCATATTTTCATTGCCTGTGCCATTAATACAGAAATGAGTGATATTATTTAAGATTTTTTTCTACCCTAGGTACTTTTTTCTTTACTGTGTTTAGCTCAGAAGTTAGATTGCTCTGATTTTTGCATCTTGACATTTTATTATCTCTAAGTTTTTATTTTATTTATTTATTAATATTATTACTTCTAAGTTTTTGACATTTTATTACCTCTAAGTTAAACCAGTATACTATCAATGAAAAAAAATCTGTGTATTGGGTATAGCAATTATATCAAAGGGATTTTGGAACCTTGAATCAGGTTTCCTTTATCTGACAAATAGTGTGTCTTCAGTGGACAAAAACAGTAGTTATTTTTATTATTACCTTGCTTTATTGTACTCTCTACTCTGCATTCATTTTCTTAATATGCCTAGATTATAATTGATTTCAGGATGAATTTGGCTTGTATTCATCTCCCCCATTTTTATTTAAATTAATTACAAGTCTATCAGCAATTCTCTGAACAAATATACATGTTTCTGAGTTTCATGAAATAATAAAATAAATAATAAAATAAAAAATAATAAATCCTTTTCATGATCTTTCTGTTATCATAAACCACAGTTAAAAATCAAAATCATACCACATGACATCATCTTTGTCATCAATCATTAATTAATATTTTAAGCATAGAATTAGAAGAAAAAGCATCAAAACCTCTTTTATCTGAAAATATTATTTCTGATCCTTAATTTTAGTGATTTTACTTTTTTTTGCCAATGTTTATTCTTTTGTCTAATAAAATAATTAGGAAACAGTAACAATGATAGAATATACATTTTAACATCATATATATATTTGTACTTGATCAGTTCTCTGGCTCTTGTGAACATAGTTACTCCCTCGTATGCATCATATAGCTTAACAGTGCTTACATGTTCATATCTTCTGGGTTTAGATATAACACGATTATGTCTCTCACCTATTCCTAATCCAGATGCTAGATCATTTAAAAGAGAGTCCATATCACTTAACCCATTTACTTTCATCTAGAGAGATAAGGTAAACACTAGTAAAAGATTGTGCTTACTAATTTTGAGCCAGAAAAGCCTGGCAGTTTGATAACAGTTATTGCAACACTTGAGGTAAAATTCTGTCTATTTCAGAAGTTACTAAAATATATAACTAAAATAATAGATGGATTTCATTAATTTAGCATGACTGTGCCTTGAATATTTGACTACTTAAATCCTTTTGTTGAAATTTATTTGTGAATTTAATAGTCTTGAGAGGTAGAGCTAATAAGAACTTTTAGGTTATGAAGACTCTATGTTCATGAATGACTGTCATTTCGTGTGAGGCTTTTATGAAGAGGGTCTCTACTTTTGTCTTTTGTCATGTGAAGTTGTAAAATGGAGTTCTTGCAATGTGCATGTATTTAGTGTTTTGGTTATTCAACCTTTGGAAATGTGAAAAATGCTTGTGTTCTCTGTACATTACCCAGTGTGTGTGGCTGTGGACTAAAGATTTACAAAGATTTTAATCATATAATGTAGTCCAGAAACTTCAACTTGGAGTGTGATTTTCTTCCTCAATTTTAATTAGTGTATATGCCAATGAGCTCATTATGTTACCTGTCTTTCTTTCCCATGTCTAGGCACCCTTCAGCATCAGCATGCATAAAACAATAAAAACCTAGTTCTCTTAAAGGTGAAAATGGCAGCTCAGAAAAGGGAGAGTTCAGACACAGAAGATATTTTGATTGATAGAAATGGGATTCTGGTAAAACAAACTGAGATTGTTGGAAATGCTGTGGAGACAGAGGGCAGTAGGGTTGAGGATGAACTGGTAAGGTTTATATTCATTTACATTGCCTGAAAGGAAGAAAGCAATTCTAAGCAGAAGGAACTCCACTTAGACTCAGAAGGTTCTTTAGCTCAGAACATGATTTTTGACCTTGGTTTGGGAATGTAGTAGCTTAATACAAATCGAGAAAAAAAAAAGGAACCAAGGGATTTATAAAAAGAATCTTCCTCTCTTGTGTCTACTGTTTGCATTTTGAATAAATCTCTGAATTGAAACTAGCTTTACTAAAGGTTACAGTTATGTAAGTAAAAATTCTGATCGCTGAAGAGGAACTGATAGGCTAAAGCCAATATTTATTGATTATGTAGGAATAGATATTATTGTAGTAGTGTACAAAGTATATTGATCCAATTAATCTTCACTCAATACCATGAAACATGTACTGTGTTTATTGAATTTGATAGATGAAATAGGGAAAGAAATTTGTCTGTAGTCAGGGGAGGTGACTTGGATGAAGATACAGTGATAAGAGATTGGTATGTCTGGATTTGGAAACTATGCTCTCTAGCTGCAAAATTAATGTCATTATCATAGAGAACACTGACCTTGGGTAAAATATATGGGGTAATGAGATAAAGGGACACTTATTTTTCTGTAGACAATTTAAAGAAACCATCATAAGATTAGATTGGCTTTCTCTCCTTCTACTTCTGTGACATCTGTGTTTGCAATTTACTGCAGCTTTATATTTTGCATATAAATTTTCATCAGTGCCATCACTAGATTATATCCTCTTTAAAGTTATAATATTTATATATTCTCTTACCTAGCAGAAGCTATACAGTACACATTGAAGAACATTTATTAACTGGAAACATGCCTCCAACATAGCATTTACAAGGCAGAGGCAGAAAACTTACCATTATAGGCCAGCATGTGCTACACAATGAAACCTGTCTCTAGAAACCAAACAAAATAAAATTCATAAGTATATTGAAACTTTAAACATTGGGGGTGATTTTTACAGAAGGGAAACAGTTTTCTAGAAAGCCAGATCCTTATGGAAGCATATAAAAAATGTAGTAGATAAGACATTTAGATTGCTAAGGTAAGTATTTTGCAATGAACACACTTGAAGAAGCATCATAAGGAGGAGTATTGGCACTTTCAACATATAGTGATTGAATAAGAACAATAAAAACGCATGGTAAGTAGGCACACTTGAGTGTTATGTAGCCTCACGGCATGTGGGAGATCTGCCATTTGTGTTAACACGGTTGAACTGGAGAGTAAGTGAATAGCGTAGATACGAGAATAACAAATCAACATGATTTAACTTACATGTGTAATCTACGTTAGGCAAACTCATAGAAAGAATGTCGATTAAGAATTCTCTGTTTGTGAGTCAGGACCCAATTTAGGCTCAACCAAGCCTTTCCCAGGGTCATGTATCATGGATCCCCACAGAAAATATGTACATTATGATTCACAGCAGTAGAAAATTACAGTTATGAAGTAGCAACAAAAATAATTTTATGGTTGGGGTTACCCCAACATGAGGAATTATATTAAAGTGTCATAGCATGAGGAAGGTTGAGAACCATTTACGCAGACTGAAATTGGAAACAGGGGAAATGGAAAAGCTGGTCAAAAGGTACAAAGTTTCATTAATACATGACAGCTACTGAAAGTGTAGCGACTTTACTTAACTGATATGCTATCACCTTGAAATTGACTATGTCCCCACCATTAGCTTAGTCAGAGTGATCACTTTATAATGAATACTTGCATTAAGACCTGACCTCAAGCTATTGACTTTAGAATAGATGATGTTTCCTTTTAAATTGTACATAAATAAAATATTTTTAAAGTGAATTTAAACCTAAAAAATGTAAAGGGTTAGTGTATAGTTATTGTTTCTTAACTTTTATTTGTAGACTTAAAATTTGCCATCAGCTTTGTAAAGATAAATGGTCACAGAAGTGAGCCATGATATAAGAAATACTAATTTTTGTCTCAGACTTGGAGAGGTTTCCTCTTCACCACTGGTCTGAACTAGCTCCATGAAGTAAGGTCCGTTTAGATTTGGGATTACATGAGAAACCATTAAATCTGCACATTCTATGAAAAGAAATGTGGAAAGATGTGAGCTGATGGACCATTCATGCCAACCCTAAGGATATTAAATTATGGCAAGTTGGATTTATGTTATGTTAATTAGTGGTTAGAATAATTAGCCTGCATAGTGAGTAACATACCATTGGAAAGCTGGTTGGTGATCAGAAGCAAACATCATGGTTTTTATATGGGTTTTTATGACTGTAACTGCTTTTACAGCAGATCAATTTTAGGCTGGTAAAGGTTTCCTTGCATCCATCAGCACGCAACGTAATTGTTGACAAGAGTAGCATCTCTGTTTGCTACTGTACTTTGGAGACTTGAAACTGATAAATGACTCTAGCTGCACAATTGAAGGCATTAATCTTTCCTTTTTGGTATGAAGGTCTCTGTAATTTGGCTTCTCTACCCATCATCATTATTTGTAAGCTTTTGAATTGGATATTTTGCACAAGAGTTAGTAATAAAAACATTGTTATTTGGAAATTAGTGGGTAAGAAATTCTCATCTGTAATACTTTCATAAAATTTTTGCAACATAGTCACTTCTCTTGTATAAATACTAGCTAAATATCTTAGTAAAGGACTTAAACTGACAAAACAGAAATTTTTTAATAATATGCATAGTTTTGACAGAATAAAATAGAAATAATTAATTATGCTAAAATATGTTTCATATGTATATTGAAACATAAAATGTAAAATAGTCACATACAAAAGCATTAGTTTGATATGTGTGTGTGTATGTGTGTGTATCTTTATTACAAAAGTGGTAATTAGGGGGGAAAACTAGTAAGGAAGAGTCTGTATTATAAAGGAAGAATAAAATGATATATGCTACCAAACTTGAAAAGAAAAAATATAAATAAATCTTAATTTAAATTTTAATAAAGTTATATCTTGCTAAGTAAAACATGTATAAGTTGGTCAGCAATTATTAAGTATTTTGGGATTTATAATGACTTATATGATTTCCCAAAAATCATACTTACATTTCCAAGGTGGTTCTTGCATGGAAAATTTTGGGATTTCTTTCTGAAAATTCTTTATTCACATTATATCCGACAAAATATCATGAGTAAAATAAAACTGGAAAGACAGCTAATAGGTTATGTCACCATAACTCTCAAGTCTCAGTGCCTCTAAGGCACTCATGAAAAGCTTGAAGTGGGTTGGGTGACTTTCTAAGGACATGGTCCTCTAGTAAGGTCACTCTTAAAGAGACTGCCTGGAAGTTGGAGGCAGAAGGTGAGGGAATGTAGCATGGGCTCTGTGATAGAGTCCTACAGTGATTGGTGTTCAATCTGCTTGTGCATCATTGGTCATGTGTCTTACCTTATGTGGTCATGTATATCTCTTCTTATATAAATATGGGTAAAGAATTCTTAATACTCTGGTAGCGGGGGAATGAGAACCCTGCTGTGGTGGTTGACTTTTCAACATGTCTTCCTTACCATATTAGAAAAACAGCACCTAATAATTATACAAAGTAAGGACAATGTTCATACATGCATATAATAAACTTTGCCCAAATCACATTTCTATTATAATTATAAATCCTTCTATGATCTCTTTCAATATTGCTAATAATTCCACCTTTGATTTCAAGTCTTTGTATTTCTTTAGATCGCCCATATGAAAGAAATCATGACATGTTTTTCTTCATGAGTTGGAATGATTTCACATAGCATGATAAACATGCATATATTTCCCTACAAATGATGTATTTCACTTTTTCTTTGTGGGTGAATAGAATCCCACTATATATACAACAATTTTTAATGCATATATTAGGTTAGTTTTTCAGTATGCTTTATATACCTATTTTTGAAGTACATATTGAATTAAATTATCTTAAGCTGAAGTTTATAAATATGCAAGAATTAGAAAATTTGTCAATAAGTTCATCACCATATCTGCTGCCAAAAGGTGTGTTTTTTTATGAAAAGTTTAGAGTAATGATTTCTTCAAAGCTTCCTTTATATGTCACTTTCTATTTGGTGTTATTCTCATATCAATATTTTACTTTCCAAAAGTGCCTTTATGGGACATGAGTCACTTGGTCATCTCATTTTGTTTGCTTTAACTTTTATTCATGAAGGGAACACTAGGCTAATGATGTGAACATTATTGCCTCCTGTTTGTTCTTTCCTTTCCAGAGTCACTCATGTTCATCTTACCACTGTGTGTTCTGACCCAGTTTCTCCGCCCTGCTACCCTTTTGCTCGGTAGCTGTTTTCTTTGTCTTCACTCTCACAGCTGAAAATGTGTTTCTTCTTGATGGGAGAACATCACTTCCCCACAGATCAGCGACTGCATCAGAAAGAGAAATAAAATGGGCATCAGTTCCTGTGACTTACTTCATTGGAGCATCTTTGAATCTCGTTCCCTATCTTTCACCTAATTTCAGTTGCTATAGGAATAGGGCCCCTTCCTATGTAAAGCATGAGACCCATGATATCAACATTGTGGGTGGTGGATGATTATGAGTGCCTTTTCTTGGAACATGAAGCCAGGGACTGTTCTCTAAGGAACAGGTAGGCCTCAGTCATCAGCACACTCTGCACTGTAGTTGGTCCTTATGTCTACTCTCCAATTGTCCATATTGAATAGGCCAAATTACCTGTTAAAGTATGTATTCATTCAGCAGCATATTTATGCCTGAAGTTTTTAAAATGTATTAACTGAGCAATAAGCTGGAAGACATTCTCTAATAATTTAGCAGCATAGCTCATGAGAAATAAAGTCTGAACCTCTCTTTTAGAATATAAAATTAGAACACTGAGATCTGTAGAGTTATTAGTACAACAGTCTCAGCACTTAAACTAGAGGTTTATTTTTCTGTCAATATTGTACCAAGCCTTCTTTAAAAGTCAAGTACAAATATTCATATTTACTCTTTTAAAATTAGTATTGTTTTACATATGCTAATTTAGACAATTTGCATATTAAAAAGAGACTGCAGTTGAGGTTTTTTTTTCTTACACTTTAATCAGATAGTTTTTAAAATTTTCTCTCTCCTGTAAACACATCCTGTAGGAAGGCTCCTCATTTGCATTTTGTTTAAGAGTGTTGCCCTTGCAGACTATCAAAGAGCCTACCCCAGTATGTCATTATATAGCTTGTCATTACATAGATTTGGCATTTTACTGCTATCGCATTCAAGGGTAAGTGGCTGCTTTCCATTTTTTCCCCATTCTGAAATAATCAAATTAGAAATTTGCTGAATTTTTTTCATCCTTGTAATATCAGTCCTAGTCCCTGAAGCTCAAATATTTATAGGCAGTCATCAACTCCTGTAATGGCACATTGTCCATTAAGACAAGGAGTTTATATCTAATCCCAACAGGTTGTGTGGTAACTGTAATCAATCCAAACTTGCTTCTGAGCCTGCTTTAAGAAGTAGATCAAATCTAGCCAGTAACCCCTGTAAACACTTTATAAGCACCATTTCAGCCAGACATTGATCCCCCCATAACATGCTCCCTGCTGCTGCCCTGGAGTTCTGGCTGATTTAAATCCATATTGCTCACAGGTGGCCTGCCCAGGCCTGATGTCAGTCTTCTTGGGCCCATCAATTTGTTCTTCCTCAATGAAGCAACCTACGCTGCTGTCAGATTCTCAGATACAAACTGCCTGTCTTCCTGGACCTTTTCTCTGATGTGGTTTAAGTCTCCTGATTGCTAGATTTCTAGAATTGGTCCAACTTCTGGCCTTGTGTAAAATTATCCAGACCCATGATACCATCCGCAAGCTCTCTTCTTTTGTCTCTCTTACACACGGGAGATTCTGGTAGTGCCTGTTATCCTTGTGGTCGATTGCACTTTCATGTGGTCGTTATTAATTGTACTTGTCCCCGCCTTCTTCAGTCCCAACTGTGTTTGTTTCTCTATTTTGTGAACATTTCTCTGGCTCCAGGTGCTCATCCAATTTCAATGTAAGAAGTGTTATTTTGGGGATTTTTGATTCCTTTCAATATGATAAAATGGGGTATCAGATATATAATGACCATTTTGTTGTACCCACAGCATGAGTCCAAATTTTCTACAAATGTGGTCTCTTACTCAATAATCCTGACTCACACACAGTCAATATCTCAAGTACCTCTGTATAAGGCCAAGTTTTTTCAACTATTCTGTGAGTTTTAAAGCATCACTTTCTATTTCCCTGCTCATTTTAAACTGTATTTTTAAAACTTTTTTTGTGTGTGATTGGAATTGAACTCAGGCACTTGGGCATGCTAAGCACATAGTCTACTCACTGAGATATTCTTTCCCCCTTACTCATTTTTAAAAGATTTGTAGAATTAAAATACTTGCATTTACTTTTATGACTCTCCTTGCAGTTAAAAATAAGTAACCTACGCAGAACTTTTAGAGACTCATTTACAAAGTATTTGATATGTGGACAAGATCTTACCATTATTCAAATAAATATCATAATACTGGTTGTTTACAAATCTAATAAAAAGAATTTATAGAGGAATTATGAAAGTAAAGTATAGAATTAAAGACATTTATCTTTAAAGTTTAGAAAAATTAATTATTGTGGTTTTTATAAACAAACACCAATAATATAACAGAAAACAAATAACATAATGGTCAGCAAAATATATAAATATCCATAAATACTAATTTGATCCAATGAAATTAAAATTAAGCTGAATTCCTTTTGGGTTAATACCATGACTCATAACATATTTATAATACATTTAAAATTTTATAAGGGAGTCCTACTTAGATTACCAGCAAAGAATGAGCCTCTACTATAAGATAATTGGTCATGCTTTTTTACACTTATTATTCTGTGCCAAGAACAATTTCATTTCTTGTAAATTAAGTTGCAGAGCATATTCCATGCAATTTCTCTCTGCATGCTATTGTTCTGACATATTATTTTCATTGCTGACCTCTTCTTTACTGCCAGCCCTATATTTCTAGTCACTGCTGGACAGAATGTCTCATACATCCAGAATATATTCCAAAAAGAAAAAGAAATCAAGAATGGAGATCAGGGTTGGTTTTTTTGTTTGTTTGTTTGTTTGTTTGTTTGTTTCTAGAATCTAATCTCTGGTGTATTAGCACAATCCATGGCCCATGAGCACTGACTATTCTGTCTCTTTCATTCCACACAAGGCTTCGGTCAACAAAATCTCTCAATTCTAAAATTTTCCAGAAACTTTTAAATCTTGCATTACGCCCTCATTATGAATACCTCTAGGAAGGTTCAAGGCCCTGCAGTTTATCACTTATTCTACCAGATGCATCCCTCTTCATCTCCTAATTGCTGATGTCCCCTGCTGTCTAAAGTCTGTCTTTCACCAAAAAAGATGGTTTCTTACAAGAAGAATGCCGAAAGCATGTTTGTCTAGGGATTGAAAATCATTATAGATTTTGTGTTGGCTTCAAGCTCGTAACACATACGGTCTCTCTTCAACCCACAACTCTACTCAGATTGCAGCCATTGTGAGACTTACTGCTGTTAGACCTGCTTTCTGTTAAGACATGGTCTTTATTAATCTTGTATGGAAAATACAGGACATCAGAATCCTTTTCTTCTTTTCCTCTTATTCCAGACAAACTTAATTTCTATCACAGTTTGTGTATTTGTATTCATTGAGAAAGCCATGTTAGACTCATTTTTTATATTCTTACTATTTACCATGCTGGTTTGCTCAAAAATTTCTGATGATTTTCCCAAATTTATATATATATATATATATATATATATATATATATATATATATATATATATTCATAATCACATAATTTAGATTATATAAATAGGTTATAAAATATCAACAGTTATTTCATTCTCAAGAAGGGAAATAATATTCATAATGTTAGTCACAAAATTAATTTAAAATAGCTCACCTACTATCTATGCATTGCCATCACTAACTAAAGTGCTCTAACCTGGACAGAAAAAAGTTTTGTTTTGTTTTGTTTTATTTTGTTTTTTAGTATCTTAGAAAGAACCATGTGTCCTGGAGTTTTCTTATACAATATGTAGGTTCTGGGCTTTGTAATGAGCCAATCTCTCTCTCTCTCTCTCTCTCTCTCTCTCTCTCTCTCTCTCTCTCTCTCTCTCTCTCTCTCTCTCTGTCTCTCTCTCTGTGTGTGTGTGTGTGTGTGTGTGTGTGTGTGTGTGTGTGTGTGTGCACGCGCGCGCGCATGCTGGGTGCGTGGTCAAACCTAAGTATGTGTCTTATGCTGTTTTGAATTAAACTGAAGATTGATTCATATCACTGAATCTAATTATATTGCAATAAATTTACTAAAAATAAACAATAAAAGACAGGAAGCTAAAGCCCCAAGAGTTTTTTTTTTTTTTTTTTCATGATCAAAGGTTTTTATAAATGGGTGCCTGTCCTGTGATCATGGCAGTTTTGCCCATTTTTTTAAAATTTATTTTTATTTTTATTTTTTGATACTTTATTTACATTTCCCATGTTTCCCCCTTTCTCAGTTTCTTCTTTGGAAACCCCCTATCTCCTCCCCCTTCCCTGCCTCTATGAGGGTATTCCACTTCCCACCTACCCGCCCACCGACTCCCGTATTCCCACCTTGACATTCCCCTTAACTGGGGCCTCTAACACCCTCAGGCCCAAGGGCCTCTCCTCCCCCTGATGGCCAACAAGGCCCTCCTCTGCCACATATGTGGTCCAAACCATGGGTCCCTCGATGTGTATATTCTTTGGTTGGTGGTCCAGCCTCCAAAGGACACTGTCAATAGGACAAAACTGCAATCAACAGATTGGGAAAAGATCTTAACCAATCCTACACCTGATAGAGGGCTGATATCCAATATATACAAAGAACTCAAGAAGGTAGACTCCAGAAAAAAATAACACTATCAAAAAATGGGGAACAGAGTTAAGCAGAGAATTCTCAACTGAGGAAATTCGCAGGGCTGAGAAGCACCTAAAGAAATGTTCAACATCCTTAATCATCAGGGAAATGCAAATCAAAACAAGACTGAGATTCCACCTCACACCAGTCAGAATGGCTAAGATCAAAAACTCAGGTGAGACAGCAGATGCTGGCTAGGATGTGGAGAAAGAGGAACACTCCCCTATTGTTGGTGGGACTGCAAGCTGGTACAACCACTCTGGAAATCAGTTTGGCGGACCCTCAGAAAAATGGACATAATACTACCTGAGGATCCAGCTATACCACTCCTGGGCATATACCCAGAAGATGCTCCAACATGTAATAAAGACACATGCTCCACTATGTTCATAGCAGCCATATTTATAATAGCCAGAAGCTGGAAACAACCCAGATGTCCCTCATCAGAGGAATGGATACAGAAAATGTGGTACATTTACACAATGGAGTACTACTCAGCTATTAAAAACAATG
>CM052700.1:107549351-107574931 GCA_028551405.1 Uromys caudimaculatus
AGATGGAACTTGAAAATATCATCCTGAGCGAGGTAACTCAGTCACAAAAGAATGAACATGGTATGTACTCACTGATAAGTGGGTATTAGCCCAAAAGTTCAGAATACCCAAGTTTCACTTTACAGTAACTGCTGGACTCAGAGTGAGGTCCCAGATGGAGGAGTGGGAGAAGGGACTGGCCTGACCCCATCCCCAAGAGTTCTTAAGTATAAGCAAGCCAATTGATAAAGATGGCCACTCCAGCCGGGCAGTGGTGGCTCACGCCTTTAATCCCGGCACTTGGGAGGCAGAGACAGGTGGATTTCTGAGTTCGAGGCCAGTCTGGTCTAGAGTGAGTTCCAGGACAACCAGAGCTACACAGAGAAACCCTGTCTCAAAAAACCAAAAAAAAAAAAAAAAAAAAAAAAAAAAAAAGATGGCCACTCCGGGGTTGTTTTCTCTTCCATTTGAAGTAGCACCAAGCGTGTGATTAAATCAATGTGGCTGCTTTAGGACTGGGTTTATCTGAATGCAGGGGATTTTTGATACATGCAGATTCTACTGAGTTTGAGTTCACAAAGGAATAAAAAAGAAACAACAGTAACTATTAGAGAAAAAATTTAAAGGAGATTTCAAAACAGGTTGGAACAATATAAAAATTGGAGAGAGTGCTAATTTCATTCATAATAAGCTTAATAATTGAGATCTTCTTGTTAGTCCTAAGATGGCAAAAGGGAAACATTGGAGACTGCAGTAACCATGAAGGTAGTAGAAAAGGACCTGTAAATTTGTGATCAAAAATCAGATGTGAGGAGGAAAGACTTGATAAAATAGAGGAGTCTTTTAGAGGTTGTTCTTGACTTTCAGAAAACAGAAGAACACCCTTGCAGAAGAACCCCTGTTTTGGAGTTCAGTGTCTCAAAAATGAGTGCTGTTAGGTGGGCTAGTTCTTATCAGGGCACACAAGGAAGTGATCGTGGGCAGGAATGCTGGTGTTGGGTCATAGACTATTTCTGGGTGACCCTCCAAAAGAGGAATTTATTTCTCCCTTCCTATTGTATTCTTCTACCCAGTACCTTTTAGTCCCAGAACAAATAAAAAATTGTGGTAGCAAGAAAAAAAAGTATGTTTTGAATCTAGAAAAGAAGGAATAAAGAATATAGTGGTGGTGACTAATGACTGGAGGCAGAAGAAAAATAAGCAGAGGAAAAATGTCAATCAAACTGCACATTTTCAGTTGGAACATAGGTTTTTGTATTCTGTTGTACAGTGAGATTAATGATAATATAGTTAATAATAATTCTATTTAGAATTTCAAAAGCAGATTTTCATTACACTCATAAAGAAATGAGAAGGGAGAGATGAAGGAGGAGAGGGAGACTGAGAGAGAGGAGGAGGAGGAGGAGAAAGAGGAACAGGGGAGGAAGGGGGACCAAAGTCTGTTGGAACCTGCTCCATCAGTAAAAGCTAAATGAACAAAAGGGCACATTTAAAGAGATCCAAAATTGGAGAGAAAATAACCTCACAGCCTAAAAAATATATATAATCTGTTTTCTAAATTATTCTTAAGTGGATTGTTACCAAAGAAGATAATTTTATTATTTGTTTTAGTGTGGACATTAAAAGTTATACATGTCTAAAAAACAAGAAATATGCTTTTGTATTCTACTTTGTGCCAACAGTAAATGCAGAAGAGGCTCACTATAGGTCAGTACCTTTGATTTCTTCTAATTAACAAGTTACTTCCATCAGTTAATGTAAGAGAAATACATAATTTATGACCCGTAATCAAATTTCACGTAATAAAAGGCCTAATTTGACAGCAAGGCTACATTACATCCATTAGAGCTCATCCTTTGCAGGTGCTGCCAGTAAAGCTCGTGCACATTGCTATAGAGCAGGGGGGAAAGTAAGGTGGAAAAGTGAACTAGATTATGCTATAAAATATTTAATATCAATTGTCAGCTCATTAATCAGACAATTAGTGAATGCAGCCAGCAGCACCATTCCTGCCTTTCTTGGAGACACAGTGTCTCCTGTGCCCAGGAGTGTTTTCTGCTGTGGACTTTTCAATTGCCCTGGGGTGTGTGCCAGAAGCAGCTTCCTCCGCTGTTATGATGGGGTCCTGGAAACCAGTCCTGTTGCCAGTAGGCTTCCTCTCCTGAGGCGCCTGCCAGTGATCAGGAGCCAAAGGGCTAATGGCCTTGCTTTGTAGTGAGAGTAGAGTCAGAGAATGTTCCTGGCCCCAGAGTTTACATCATGTCATCAAACCTTCTGCCCCTTGGATAAATGTGCAGTACTTCTTTTAAATTCCTGCTGGTTCCCAATCTTCCCTAGGAGACATGTCAGGCTGAAGATATTTCCTTAGTTCCCCAGTTCCCATCTACAAATCTGCTGCTTGGCAGTCTGAGCTGGCTTAAATGTTTAAGTTCTCTCTAAGAAGCAGGAGTCCCACCAATCTTCTCCTGACAACTGCCACTCAGAGCTCTTCTTTCATGTCGGATGCACCGATTTCCCTTCTTCCCTTATGCTTTGCCACACCGATCTTTCAACATGATATGGCTTCCAATTTCCTGTCACTTAGGATTCACATTAATGGATCAGTTCCAACAGTGCCGACCCAAATTGACAAGTAAAATGTTGTTTCGCTTCTACCAATTGCAGATAGATTATAAGCCTTTCAGAGAACATAGGTTCTATTCAAGAAAATAAAGCAAAGCTGAAAAACAATTTCTGAGTAGTTATGATGATAGACAGGGGTAACAGGTCAAATAAAAAATGCCCATGGTGGGTAACTCCAACTGAAACTGTTGATGTTGTTTTACACATACACACATTTGTGCACGCACGCGTGCGCGCGTGCGTGTACACACACACACACATACACACAGGGGAGGGAGAGAGAGAGAGAGAGAGAGAGAGAGAGAGAGAGAGAGAGAGAGAGAGAGAGAGGGAGAGCATACATTGGTCCCTTAGAGAGAGTAGCTTTTCAATTCATCTTTGCAAACGAGGACGTTTAGGTGGATGCAGTTTACAATGCTAACGCAGGTAGGGTTCTAATGTTGGTGGTTGAAGGAGCCTGAATTTTGGAGGCTGAAACAACCATGCTGGAAAGGCAGCCTCTTGGCATACTGTTTTGCTGTAAGTGGCTAACGGAAACTTGCGGCATCTAAATGTCCTTGTGTTGAGAATGTATAAGGCACTTATGGAAATAAACGATGTAGCAAAGGGAAAGCTAAAGCACAGAGTGCAGTTCTGCAGTAATTGTTAACATTTCTCAGCTGCACATCCGCTGGTTTGTGTACGTTGCTGCTTCCATTTCAGGCCACCAAGGATGTGCTCATCTGGTTTGCACAGATGTTGAAATTCCTGACTGCCATGATGCTCAACATTTCTTAGCTTCCCTCTGTGTACATAGTATTGTATACTGCCCTATTTCATGCCTTCTCCATGGAGACAGTAAATTGTGTTGGGGACAGCAGAAACACGTCATTCTACTAATAACCCACAGATACATATTCAGTACAAAAAAAAGATTTACAGTTTATTGTTAATATCAAAGTTTCATAGGGTGGAGATGAAGAAAACGTGTGTATAAAGATTCTTTGTAGTGACACTCTGAAAAGCAGGTGAAGCACACTTCTCATTGTAATTATGATGTCCCTATATACTGGCTAGGTGGTTAAGTGTTTTGTTTGTTTGTTTGGTTTGTCTAATTGATACAAACTGAATTATTTGGGAAGAGGGATACTTCATTGAAAAGAGGACTCCATCAGATTGGGCTGTAGGCTACCATGTAGAGCATTTTGTTTAATGATGACAAATGTGGGAGTGCCCAGCCAGCTGAGGGCCATGCCACTCCTAGACAGATTGTCCTGAGAGTTATAAGAGAGGTTGGTGACCATGAGCCAGAGGATCAAGAAGACAGCAAGAAGCATTCTTCTGGTTCTGTTTTAGTTCCTAATTTCAGGTTGCTGCCCTGTCTTTCCTCAATGATGGAATTTGGTAGTCAAATGAACCCTTCTCTCCCTAAGTTGCTTTCACTCATAGTCTTTATCACAGCAATAGAAAACACAGTAGGGCATGATAATTTCTTTTGTAATTGCGCTAAGTATATGGCAGAGTTTCAGGCTACCATGACTTCTTCAGGGAAGGAGAGATAGTGACAGTCACATGTTTTATGTGAAACAAACATCTAAGAGATTTACATTAAGAAAGAGAAGTGGACAAATTACAGATGCAGTTAAAAGTACACAAGACATGTGACCCCAACAGAACTTTCCCGAGTCAGAAAAGTCCCTAGCATGTGCCTTGGTTTCACTGTGGGACATAAAACCTAAGACCCCATCCCACCCCCACCGAGAACAAAAGAGGAGGCACTGATACATTTCTTGCAGTGGAATCAAAGACAGAGGAGGCTTGGTTCTGTCTTTGCAATCAATGTAGGTAATATCACTGAGCACCCATAGAACTCTTGTCTACTTCATGAAGTCTGTATGTGGTTCCTCACTCCCTTTGCTCCAGATGAAAAATAAAAAAATCCCATTCTAGATGGTATTTCTTGTAAGATTACAACTATAAAATAGAAGAGACATGGCTCAGGGTCTCCCTGCACCAATTTCTACTACAAGTCATTGACTTTGCAATTGGTAAGAGCAGACTTCAGCTTGCTCAGCTGGCTGTAACACAATTTTGTGTTCAAAGCCTCTGAGGACTGACCTTAGTTTCTGATGCCTCACTAATCCTTTATTTGGGAAAGAGTTAAAGTTCTCTCCAGAGCTCTCTCTTGGCCTAGTACTAAAGGTTTTCTCAGTGCTATAGCACAGTTTACAAGTACTTATTATTATAATGGGCCATATCTACTTGAACAAACCATTTTACATCATTTAAATACTGTGATTTTTGTTTACTTAGCTGATTTTTAAATTGTGTTTGCCATTATAAAAGGAAGCCATTAGTAAATGTTCACATAAAATTATTTATGCTGTAAAATTAGTGGAGCATACTTTTTATAGGCAGCCATTTACTTTAACCAGATATATAGCATTTCCAAGTGTTAAGTTTTATTCAAAGGGAAAATGTTGCATTTTCAAATGTTGCATTTTGTGATTTTAGTAAACTGGGCCAAGGATGTAACAACATGCTTTCAGGAAAAGTGCAATTTAAAGTCTGCATTGTTAATCATGACTGGAGATATTGACGTGTATGAAAATTCTGTTTTTGAAGACTTGAAGTACATATTTTTTTTTTTAGCTTTTTGTGCTAGCTGAAGAAATATATAGAGGATTCCTTGAGATTTAAAAAACATAGTTCAGAATATTGTCAGTCTTATCTTCCCCATGAGGGAAGGGCTTGCCCGAGTACTACAGGAGGCCTGATCCAAACACTTTCCTCAATTTCTGTATTATACTGTGATTTTCTTTTTCTTTGTTTGGTTGTTGGACACAGGGTCTCACTATGTAACTCTGGCTGTCCTGAAACTTGACTTTTCCTCGTAGAACAGGCTGGCCTTGAACTCATGGAAATCTGCCGGCCTCAGCCTCCTAAATGCTAGGCTTAAAGTCATATGCTCCCAAGCTAGACTTATACTTTCATTTCCAATCTCACTGATTTCTGTTTGTTTGTTTAAAGAGATGGAAATAAACGTTACGAGGCCAAGGCTTAAGCATTTATGGTATGGTAGAAGCTGGGGCTGTTAAAATCCAGCACAGTTGTTAGGTGCGACTTATAAATTATGCTGAAAATGGTCAGGTGAGATGCTCTAAGACTGAAATAATGTTTGCTTCCCACGGTTTTAAGTTTGTCCATTTATTTGACTGAGGTGATCTTGGCTGTAAAAATGATGAGAACTTACATTACTAATAGAATCTGTTTGGATCTGAGAGTGTTACATCGTCCTGGTGATACTACCCTTCCTTGAGTGGCCATGAAGTCTGCTTCTCAAAAGTCACTATGAGAGAGGAAAAGTAGAACCACTCAGAGCTGAGGCTTCACCTGTCAATCATATCATAGGAAACTCTTCCTCGTGACTGCAGTAGCAGAGAGCCCGATGTGCTTCCTACAGCAGCCGATTCTAAAGAAGAGAACTATGGCCCCATGGCCCCAGTCGTATATGTAGCAGAGGATGGCCTTGTCAGCATCAATGAGAGGAGAAGCCCTTGGTCCTGTGAAGTCTCTATTCCCCACTGTAGGGAAATGCCAAGGCAGTGAGGTGGGAGTGGGTGGGGGAGCACCCTCATAGAATCAGGGGTAGGGGGATGAGATGGGGATTTTGGGGGGAGCAGGGAAAGGGGATAACATTTGAAATATAAATAAATAAATATTCAAGAATAAAAAGAAAAGAACCTACAAGGAGCCGAAGAATGCATCTTTTGAGTCTTTGACTCATCTTAGTGATGAAATAAATCACACACCCTCCACCTGTGGGGAACATACAGGAGGATGTCTGGGCAGGAGGGAGTTTGGGGAAGCCCCCAGATAGAGTTCCAAATGGAAATCTCTAAGGTGGTCATTATTTCTATTTTAAAATGTGAAAGCAGCCTGTTATAGGTTACAAGCTTGGTGAAAGTCACAGAGCTAGTAACTGATGGATCCAAGTGTTTACTGTTCTATCCGATCAGGCTGCCATAGTCAAAGAAGCACAGCTGCAAGCCTATGTGATCTATGGATATCTGCTCATTCTCTTCCAGCAGAGAGCTGCCAGGGGAGTTTTCAAGGGTCCAGACCCTTCCTGTGCTGAAACTTGTTCTTCAGGGAAAGATGCTAATTACTCTGTTAACACATTCTTATTTATCTTTGGTACAGGCTTCTCTCTTTTGTCTGGAGAATCTGTACCAACACTCTAAGGGAGGGTCTCCTTTGGCTCAAGGTCATGCTCAGCATCTCCTCTCCGCTCTGTTCTGGATCTGGAGTGCTCTGTCTCTCCTGGGAATCCTACATGTACACCTTGTAACAGAGTCTCAGTTTGCTTAGAGTTAGATCCCTTTTAGCCTTCATTTTCTATATTAGATACATTAGTACTACTTAAGATATTTAAGCAAAAGGGACAGGAAACTTTATTGTAAAATACTTTTATAGAAGAATTTTTTTTTAATCTCCATTTTGTAGTAGAAACAAACAAGTGGGCAGCTGGGATGGGTAAGTGAGTTAGGGCAGCTGCCACCAAGTCCAACAAGCTGAACTCAATCCCCAGCCCACATGGTACAAGAAGAGAACAGTTCTGTAGCTTCTGACTTCCACAAGTTTATTTGTGATTTCTGCTTATGCTACTTTTAGATTAGCATTTCTAAGGGGAGAAAACCCTTACTGAACAGAATTACTTAATTTTGAGATTTATGTGCCAGGAACACCTTTGAAAGTGTAGGTAAAGTATAGCTCTATTTCTAGTATCAAATCTTACAATGTAACAAATATAAATTCAAACTGTGGGCTAATTTAGACATTAGAAAAACAATTGTGCTTAGTGATGTCTCACCACATGGCTGACACAAACCTGTCATATTTGTAGAAAACTGGCAGGAGGTAATGTGGTAGGAATAAGGGCACAGGAGAGAAACAAGCTGGGTTAGGGAACAGCTATGTTACTATGTTATTGTCCTAAGCCAGGGATCCCTTGCCTGCTCAGTCCAAGTTTCCTCATATATAGACTATATAAAGAATATTACTCAACTCAAGGACTGTAAATGGATTGTTTTATAATAAGATAATGAATGTAATGTTTTGAGCACAATGCCTGTCTCATAAAAGTTCTTCATAAATGTTAATTATGTAATTACTTCATTTATTAGCCTTGCAAAATTCACCATAATTAATATTGCACAAAGAAAGAAAGAATGTTTTGATGTGTTTTTCCTCCCCGATGTCAACTTAACAGTTTAGACATTGACTTAGTAAGGAAAAAATTGAGGAGTAGGGAATAGGTACCATGGAAATGTAAAGTCTGTGTGAATGATAAGAGTATTCTGGTATTGAAGGACAGACGTATGCAGTGGGACATATTTCCTCATCTACAGTTATATTAGCTTTTCATTAATAAATTATTTCCAACTGGTATTTTATTTTCAAAAGCAATTCTATCATTAACTTGATTTTAAACATAAATACCTGTGGGTAAGAAGTTAAATTTATTAAGGTTCACAGAAAAGACATGAATGGAAAGGAAGCAAGATATACATGCTTTTTGCTTCCAGTATTTGGTTGTTTATATGACCTCATTCTTTCTAACAGTGTGAAACTCTGCAGAAAAGTTCTGTGCATTTAGTTTTACATACTTATAAAATAAAAACACTCTAAATTTGTGAGTAATCTCTTTTCCTAAAGTTCCTTGAAGAGGCACATAAAAGTTTTATGAAAACATAAATGACAAACAACAATACCCACTTTATTTTAAATGACTGTAAAAATGTAGGAAACGAATCTACAGTATTTTAGGACCCATTTAGTTTTCAAACATTTATAACAGTGTTGGATTAAATTTCATTGTAATAAAGAAGAAGATGGGCTTCATTGAGAAAAATTTCTACAGAAAGAAATGTAGCTTCTGTGAAATGGCCCATTATCTTGGATAACTCTCAACACAGAATGTATGTTTGTAGGACAAAGCTTATTTCTCAAATCTCAAGATGAATCAGTTTGGTCAGAAACTTCCAAACTCAGGCTCTATAATATTTAGGGTAAATGAAGATTAGTAAAAAAAAAATCCCTCTAATTGTTTCAAATATTCTTTCAATGGATAAGATATATAGGAGGGATTTAAGTTTATTTCTAATTGTTGACCAAAATACTATTATATAAGGGATGACCTAGTCTAAGTTAGAGTTGAATAGTTCAATGATTTGTCATATCCTGATTGATATGAATTAGCTTCGTGGCTTTCAACGTATAACCAAATTTCCTTTTAAAGTAAAACTATCTTTTATTCTTAAGGTAGAAACCAAGCAGGAATGTTCCAGAGTTAGAGATCATCTGCTTGAAGTCGTTAATATATCATGCAGGTTCCATCAAAAGTGATGGCTGACTGAGTTTGGGTCTCACTGAAAGCAGAAGCCTGAGGCAAAGAAGTGAGTGAACCTTGGGTGCTAAGAAGGAAATATTGGAAGCAAGTGTGTGGGAGGAGAAATGAAGTGTGGCAGGAAGCATAGGAGCATCAACCTAGTGCATATTCGATCAGATGTCAGCCTTCTCAGACTTCTTTACATACAGACACTACTTCCCCACCTATCTGTATGAGTAACAGAAGACCCGAGCAACTAGCCACAGCACAGTTACTCCTCTGTAGAGTTTTTTTCCTTTTGTTTTTTTAAGAAATAGGTCACATGCATAGATAGAACCAGCTTATGGTGCAGATGGGAGGTTTGACTACCAAAAGTTTCTAAGGCTGATCTTTCTACTGTGGTGGTTTCATAAGGAAATAATGAGTTCAGCATCATGTTGCTATTGTATTTAAGAGAATCCTGGTCAGCATGGGAAGACAGTGTCTTTAGCAAGGACTCGGCTGAAGCAAAGATGGTGGGGACATATGAGAGATATTTTGGATTTTTTTTTTTTTTTTTGGTTTTTTGAGACAGGGTTTCTCTGTGTAGCCCTGGCTGTCCTGGAACTCACTCTGTAGACCAGGCTGGCCTCGAACTCAGAAATCCACCTGCCTCTGCCTCCCAAGTGCTGGAATTAAAGGCATGTGCCACCACTGTCTGGCTTATTTTGGATATTTAAGGAGGGAGAGGAATTAACTAGGACACAATGCGTTGTTTAAAATTCTTTGTAAGAATTATTCATACATCCTGAAACAACAAGATATAGATTTAAATCTGAAAAATATGACTGTGTAATAATTGACTTAGGCAATCAATCAATCAATCAATTAATCAACAAAGAATAGAATACCTACTATCTGCCATCTGTAAGATGGAGAAACAGAAACCTGATGCCCAAGAATTAAAGGGACAATGATGCATTGCTGTAAATCCTGGCTCTAAAGTTCAAGGATAAGGAGCTCCAATGTCTGAATGCAGAGGAATGTCCTCAGCGACATGGCAGGAAAAATCGAGAAATACTTGTATGATGTTCAACACATTGCTGAGGGTGGGTCTACTTTACCACTGTAGTGATTCAAATGCTAGTCGATTCTGGAAGCACCTTCATAAACACATTCAGAAGTAGTGTTTGCCATCCATCTGGCCATCAAGAGCCCACTCAGAGTAACACATAATTAACCCATCCACAGGTAATTTTCAGAAAATGACAGACAAAAACAGTGGATGGGGATACAATTTTAGAAGGAGAAAAATTAGTATTTAGAACTTTGAAATGTTTCTGTGTGGTGATATGTACAAAACGTATTCTTTTCCCTTCTTTGGTCTTAATATTTTTCAAGGCTTACCAAGCAAAGTGCTAATACAAGACTACATGGTCCTTTCTTTATATGTGTTACACACAAAAGATATGCACACATAGAACCTAGCCAATATAGCATCAGTTCTCTCTAAGTGGAGTGGCAGGTACCTCAACCCACTGGGATTTAATTTTCCAATATGACTCAAATGTGTCTCAAGTTCTCCTCACTACTGCAACACTGGTCTAGTCATCTAAAATTGATTACAATTAGTGTGCGAATCTCATGCATGGAGATTGTTATAGTAACGTTCAATGTGATCATTTTTTTTTTCAAAAATAAAAACCTTTCTAAGATTGCTTATTTATACGTCAGGGCAGGGAGAGCTTTTTACTGTTATAGTGAGGCACAGGTTAGTTTTGTGGCTGCTATAAGATGCTCTGGCTCTCTAGGTCTTCACCCTGTAGACATTGTAAGGGTGACTTTCCATCTTGAGATCTAGTTTTATTTCCACTCTGTACAAAAAGCGCTGCAGTATTGTAATATTTATATGCTTTAAATTGTGCTTATAAATTAAGATTCCATAGCAGCAGATATAGCATGTTTTTGATATATATGGGTATGTGTATACTATCTAATATATATATGTGTGTGTGTGTATATATATATATATATATATATATACTATCTAACATAAAAAATATATAAAATAACTGACATAAAGTGTTACTCTATAATTATACTCATAGGATCATGTATATGCTTGTGACCTCCCAGAAATACTGAAAAAATGTCAATATATTGTTAGAAACACCATTATCACATGTATACTTCTGAACAAATGTAATAAAAATAGAAATATTATGTCAGTCCTCACTCTGGTGAACTAACAGTCTAGGCGTGGTGATGATTCTAATTCCCAAGTAAAAATACAAACAGTATAGAATTGAATGTACTGTTTGATGACAATGATGATGATGATGACTGGTAAGATGGTGGCGGTTGTGCCAGGTTTGCTTCAGACTTGTAACAATATTCCTGCTTCAGCCTCCTGAGCACTGGGCTTCTAGAAATGAGACACTACTCACAGCAACATGTCCTTAAACAAATCCATTTCAGGTAAGTGCTATTGATAGAAGTCAAAATTTGACCTTTTTAAAGATCAAATTTACCAGGTGTCTCCATCATGAAAAATAAACACTTATCATGCCAAATAATGGATGTTTCAAGCTCTTGTAAGCTTAAACTGCTAAACCAGTAAGAATTTTTTTATGGAGTGATGTTTTTTAACTTGACAGAATGACTGAGACATAAATTATGGTTATTCAAATGAGCATAAGGTAAATATTTCCTTGAAAAATGAATGGGCTAAGCTTCTCACTTTGAGGAAAATAACTTAACAGTCTTTGTTTCCAATGGTGAAAATTGAGCTGTCAGGGAAAATAAATAGAAAAATAAAAAGTTTCTTTGAAGACTTGGGCCATTACCACGAGTTTGATAACTTTCTATTTGTTAACTAATTTTTTGATTAGATTAATGATAACATTAACAACTGAAATATTTGGAATGTAATGGAATATGTAAATAACAAAGAATATGCTGCCTAGTGAATGAGAAATTTACCAGTTAATAATTATATGATGTATGTAATTATTGTGAATATATAGATGACTAGTTGAAAATCTATTCAAAGTACAAAATGGACCAATAGCTGTTGATACAGTAGTATGTGAAAAGGTCACCTGTATGGCTCTGAATTCTATATCACATCTAACCTTTAAAAACTACTGCAGTCAAATAACTTGGTAACATAAAAATATAATTATTGGGAAAGGTTATTAAAATACTTTTTTCATTTTTCAATCTTATTATTTGTGTGAGACCAGTTTTCATAATAGCTTTAACTGAAAAAAAATCTTATGCATTCACTCTAGAAGAAAATAAAAATACCAATTATCTTTTATTAAGCTAGAAATGAAGGAGCTTTACAAAAATGGGAAATAGCTAAATGTAATAATGCTTTGTTCTTAAGATAGTTTCATAATATGTATCTTTTGAACACACAATCATTTTCTATTAATTCTAAATGCATCTATGACTGACTATTCTCTGTAAATATCAAGATGAGTAGCCCTTATAAGTAAAAACACTCATGAATACATAAACATCTGTAAGCAGGTGAAGAACTTCAGGAAAAACATCAAAGATCTTGTTCACTGATAATTTAGCACCACTGAAACCTGTCTTTACTTTTACCCTGACTTTTCTATAAAAGAGACTTCTGGCTTAAATTGCTATGAGGGTTTGTGTCTAGTCTAATCGTAACTAGTTATGCCATGTTTGGTTGATATCCCATGGGAGGTCGGCTCTTTCCGAAGGAAAATGTAGGAGGAGTGGATCTGGGGCGAGGGGCAAGAACTGGATTGTAGAGGAAGGAGAAAGTGCAGTCAGGATGTAATATATGAGAAAAATAAAATTAATAAATACTATATTAGAGAATAACATTTTAAAATATTCTTCAAGACCCCCATGAACCAAGCACTTTCACATTCTTAGCTCCAACAAAGGTTCCTGGGTCATCTTCCCAATCAGTTCACAAATCTCAGTTACTGAGTGGGGATCTAAAGCACACCCCAGCCTGCAATGCTGTTCACACCTTGTCTTGTGCTATTGACCTTGCTGCTAAAACCCTCTGCTTGCTTAATAAATGAAGCAGCAAAATATTGGTTACAAGAATGAATGAGGTAACCACTTCAAAATGATTTCAAGTTAAAATGGGTAACAGTGTGATCTAAGAACAATTTTGATGTAGCTCCCCGGAAAGAATGTATCAGACTAATTCATGCTTTCCTTTTTTGTGACTGAAATCAAGCAACCATTAAGAAGTTTGACAAAAGGGTGCTGGGGAGGTGGCTCGGTGGTTTAGAAGATCAACTGTTCTTGTGGAAGACCCAGGTTCAGTTCCCAGGACTAATATGGAAGCCTATAAATGTCTGTATTTCTTGTTATAGATGATCTACCACATTCTTCTGGCCTCTGTTATTTGTCTTCATTCATGCATACAGACCCACAAGCAAATTAATTAATTAAACCTTAAAATAGTCTGATGAAGGCATCAAGCAATAGTTTTCTGAAAATAGAATCTTAGTTCACCAAAATGTGTTATTTAATATTTTTAATATTAATATTTAATATTAAGTTATGTTTACCCAACACTAACTTTAATACCTTAACATGGTGATTGAAAATCTAAGTTCATAAAAAAAGAAAAACTAAGCTCATGAAAGATATTGTGCAAAAGTTTTTAGAAATAAAATTCAGATAATTTTGAAATAAGATTTTAACACTCATTTAAAAAATTTATGATAATATTAAATAAAGAGTAAATTTAATTTGATTCTTTATTTAGTTTGAATATGACCCAGAATAGCTACTTGAGCGCAACTGCTTTAAAATAGCTAGTCTAACTATATAGAAATTGACTGAGATTTTGGGGACTGTAAAAGTATTTTAGTTATCTTTTTAAAAGTAGATGTATGATGTGTGTGTGTGTATATGTGTGTTACTTAAAATAAAGTAATTTTATTTCCAATAAAAAGAATGAATGTGCTTTCATGCAAAGGTACGCATTGCTCTAGATTAGCTGATTGCTCTGCAAAGGAAAAACATTTTGACCACAGGAATGAAACACACTGATTTTTATTACTAATACTTAATGATACTGAATGCATTCTAAGAATGGTACAGACTCATTGGAGTGTTTGCTTCTCTCAATATCATTCCATTCTAGCTATTTTCCTTAGCCATAATAAAAGTCTCTTAGCATACTGTGTGGGTTCAGTTTGCACAGCTGTCCTTGCCAAGGGCTTCCCTGCAGTTGCTCCATCATAGGGGTAACCAGCTGTTACTTATTTAAAGCTTCCATCATTTTGTATGACAGAGTAACTTAATTATGCCCTGCTTTAGAGATGTTAAATGAAATTATCTTCAAAACAAGTACACTTCATTTAATATTTTTCTCCATCAAGTACTTGAACTGTGACATTTACGTCATAAGCACTAAGTAATTAAATGCTTTATAAATTGAGGCTTTCTGATGGGGTAATTATTGTTGAGGCAGAACACTATCCTCAAATACCTGTAATAAACACTGTGGTAGCTCATCCTCTTGTCTTGGCTAGAAAGAATTTGGGAAAAATGAACACTTGATAAAATATATTTAATAAGCTGTAGTTTGAAACGCACCCTCCCAATTTATTAATACTATTTTTTCAGATTTGGAATCACGATATTATAGTTGTACTGGCTAGTTTTGTGTTTCAACTTGACACAAACTAGAGTTATCACAGAGAAAGGAGCTTCAGTTGAGAAAATGCCTCTATGAGATCCAGGTGTAAGGCATTTTCTCAGTTAGTGATCAAGGGGGGAGGGCCCCTTGTGGGTGGGGCCATCCCTGGGCTGGTGGTCTTGGGTTCTATAAGAAAGCAGGCTGAGCAAGCCAGGGGAAGCAAGCCAGTAAGCAGCATTTCTCCATGGTGTCTGCATCAGCTCCTGCTTCCTGACCTGCTTGAGTTCCAGTCCTGACTTTCTCTGGTGATGAACAGCAGCATGGAAGTGTTAAGCCGAATAAACCCTTTCCTCCACAACTTGCTTCTTAGTCATGCTGTTTGTGCAGGAATAGAAACCCTGACTAAGACAGTTGCTTCAGTGAATTAGTAGATCATAAAATGTGTTCAATCAATCTTCACCAGCAATTGGATAGAGAGAGGGAAAGGAAGGAAGGAAGGAAGGAAAGGAGGGAAGGAAGGGAAAGCAGGAATGGGCAGAGAGAAATTAAAAAAGCACAAAGTGATTACTAGCGGAAAGTTTGATTTTATGACAAATTAGTTTTGGACACACACATACATCATGGATTACATATTAACATCTTACTATGGATGGTGTGCCAGAAAAGTTTGTAAAGGAAACATAACCGTGAATCCACATAAACATTTTATGGAGGTTTAAAATTTTCACCACTGAATATAATGTGAACAAGTTACATATGGCCTTTAGTAAATTGAGGAACCTGCTATCCCTAATGTGCTGGGAGTTTGTCACAAAAAGTCACTCATTTTTTCCCCCCAAACCTTTGAGTCTGTTGAGGAGCTCATATGATTTTTATCCTTCATTACACTATTTTAGCATTTCACATTTATTGATTTGTGTATATGGAACTATCCTTGCATCAGATATAATTCCTACTCGATAGTGCACAATCCTCATAATGTGTTGTTGAATTTCTTTCCAGCAGCTTCATGCCAGGGTATCAGCCCTCATCTACAAGGCTACAAGGAAAACACCATAGTAACGCTCTTAGTGTCTAGGAAAATTTGCATTGGCAAGTCTCTAGACCACTTTAAATACCTTTTGAGGATAGAAAAAAGGCTCACCTAAATGGGGAGAATTAGGTATTTATGAATATACATGTATATATGCATATATATTTATGTACATATCCATATATCTATTTGTATATCTAGATAGATATACATCTAGATAGATATACACAGCTACACACACATACAAATACATACATACATATACACAGTTAGATAAATGGATAGATAGATGGATGGATAGACAGACTGACATATGGATAGTTATCAGTGAGTTCAATAAAGAGCGGGAGAGGTGAGTGTATTTATCATGCGTGGACAAAAGTCTTTCTAAATTTTATGTAAAATTATGAAAATTATTTTAATGCTTGTTTCTTATAATGTCATGATAGGCTTTTGATAAAATGAGATATAGGAGATTATTTGTATTATTACCAAAGTAATTTAGGGGAAATAGAAAAGCTGAGAACATTGGTAAGAGCACTAAACATATCTAAGGTGCTACCCTTTAATAGATAAAGGGTATTGGGTATTGTATACAAGAGGTGTTCTGGTCTGAGATTCAAAAAATCAATGAGTAAAATAATTATCACAGAATCCAGTAGACTCCTGAAAAGGATATAAAAGCTGTGATTCTACAATCTTTTCTCTTTTCCTAGTGAAATAGGGAAAGAGATGCCAATCACTTATATATACTTGAAGAGTAGGAGAATGAATTGATGTGTCGATGGAATAATATAGTAGATTTCCTGAGGCCAAATGGGACTTGTGATTAACAGTTGGAAATTATCTTAGAGCAAAGTAGAGCTTTGCAAAGCAGCAGTGAGCAGTGAGTTCTGTGTAAATGAAGTTGGCATTTGTGCTCTTCACATAGGCTATGACAAGAGAGAACAAAACAGTGTGGAGTAGTCTTAAAGCCAACCTTGAATGACTAACAGTGAAGTCTAAGACTGATAAAGAAGGGTTAGAGAAATTGGGGAGCACTCATACATTGGTTTGTTGGAGGGCACTGTGTAATTCAAATGTAACAGAAAGGATAGGTTCGAAAAGGAGAGAAGCAATCAGATCTATGAATGCTTGAAGTTCAGACACTGGTAGTTATTCAGTTGTTATTAAGAAAAAGTAAGATGGATGGCCTGATTAGTGCAAGTCAGAAATGACAAGATCTTAGGGGCTCTAGGATTGGGTGGATCATGAGAAAAGTTGTTGATGTTAGCAAGAATAATGGAGAGAGATCTAACCAGCTGCTAAACTTAATATTATACAATACTTTCTTTTTTTTTAAATATTAGTTTGTGTCTCTTGGACTGTAGATACATGAATAGGAGGGAAGTGGCAGCCTGGGGGGTCAGTCCTCCCTTTTGACCATGTGTATCCAAAGGATTGAACTCAGGTTGTCAGGCTTGGTGGCATGTGGCTTTACCTAGTAAGCCTCTCTCCAGGCTACTTTTAGATTCTTCCTTGGAGTAAGATTGTGGAGTACTTGCTTTGCTTTGCCTGGTTTATTTAACTCAACACGCACTACATTTTCTTTAGCTATGTATCCATTGATGAATACTCACATTGATTCCTTATTGCACCTACATGGAATAAACTACAATAAATATTTAGTTTCACATTTGTTGATGGGCTCATAGGAAACATACATACCATGGTGCCCGAGTAGGTACTCTGGTAGTCCAAGTTGGACCCTATTCTATCATTGAACAAGTGTTGCCTAATATTAGTTTCTCTCAAACTTTGAGACAAATACATTCCTCCATCAAAACATTGTGTATGAATTTATACATAAAGTGAGGTTCAATCTAAAGTGCTTAAAAGGCCTCAGATATAACAAGCAATGTTAAAAATGTTTTATTATAATCTTGCATTTTTAGGAATTTTCCCCCTGGCATGATATACCTTGGTTTTTGTTCTGCTCTGCACAGCAGAATTTTCGCTTTCTATATCCTGGTTGTGTTTTTAGGATTTCTACCTGGATCGTGTACCAGTCCAGATGAAGTGGTCGTTATGTCTATTTTCTTGGCCTGGCTGTGTCTCTAATAGCCTTCTACCCTGATCAACATTAGTGAAAGCAGAGAGTTGCTAAAGGCCAGTATTTGACAGAAAAGCTAAAAGCATAAATACTTGAGGGAAGGAATTGATACTGAATCATATTAGCACCCAACAGCTCACTGCTATTTCAGTATTTCAGAAACACTTATTTTATTCATTATTCACAACTAATCCTGCAAGTTTATCAGGTCAGGA
Source organism: Uromys caudimaculatus (assembly GCA_028551405.1). Lineage (NCBI taxonomy): Eukaryota > Metazoa > Chordata > Mammalia > Rodentia > Muridae > Uromys > Uromys caudimaculatus. The sequence goes on from CM052700.1 coordinate 107,567,289, forward strand.
ATAATCTTCTCTGTTTTATACATGAAGACCAAGATCACAGAGATAATTTATTGGCCTGAAGTTACTATATCCAAGTGTGTTAAAGTTAAGTGTTTAATATAGTTTTTCTGATTTTTCTCAGCAAATGGCTCTAAATGCATTAACTTTCATCTCCAGAACATTTCCAAGCTATATTTTCATGTATTGTTCTAATAAATAACCCTCAAGCCATTGGCTTACAAAACTCACCAGCATTGACGATTACTGCTGAAAGACACAGCTCACAGCAAGAATAAACCTTCTCCTGTCATAAGTCACCAGCGATGACCAACTGTTCAGTAATATCCAAAGCCCTGGTCATGTGCAGTGGAAGTTCTCTTTGCTAGCACTCATTTTCGGAAACATATCGTAAGGAACTCTGAAGTGGAGGGGGAAGAGAAATGTGTTCTTCCAAATTGGATAGGCAGAAAATCTAACAGCCTGCATGATGATGTTTTAGAGAGAGCGAGTACTACATAGTTACGGATAGTAACATGATGAGCAGCATGATTGAATTCAACTGTAGCCTGCAGAAGGCATTTATGTTACATATGAAATGAAAAAAAAAATAATCAACACTAAAAAAGAAACATGAAAGCTTAGAACTTAGGAAAACTTTAATGTGCAAGAGAATATTTACAAGGGATAGCTTTAGTTATTTCTTAGATATTCAGAGATTAGGAATTGTTGTTTCTATTGGCAAAGAGGTTATCTAGAGGCATGGTCAGATATGATCAATTCATGGGTATGAGGTCAGAGAGAAGATGTAAGGCAGATGTAAATACAGAGCTTTGATTTTGACAAGCCTGCTTCCTCCTGGAAGTGCCAAGTGATACTGACTTGATTTTCCTATAAATTCCCTCAGACCCTTTAGTCTACATGGATGTCTAAACTGGTTCTTAGGAACCATTTATTAGGAAATACAGCTTAGTACCCTCTATAACCAACACCCAAGGTCACTGAGGCTAGGAATGAATTTAATGGCATGTAGTAATATTTGATAGATAAAAGACTTTTTTAGACCATGATGTGAGCTAGGTCAATAATCACCACAGTTCATCTAAGGATGTTGTAACTTCATTTTTTTTCTGTCACAGCAATAGAAACCATTTCTTGTCCTACTCAGTCACCCCCAATTAGTCAGAAGGGCTGACAAACCATTTGTCTGTTCCATATAGTAAAGCAACTCAAAATTCATCCTCTGAATATATAATATCTTCTCTCTCACTCAAGAGTCTAAGATAGTTTCTGGGTAAGAGGCAACTCCTCTCCATGTGGTGATTACGGCATCTCTATTGCCTCTCTCCAGTAGCATTGCCGTTCTCCGTTGTCTGATTCTCATAAATGGAAAAGGAGCAAAAATGAGAATTTGTGCAAAACATTCATATACCTCTGGTTTCTTATAATAAATACTATAAATTTTTTTACATTTTATTAGCTGATAAATTAGTTGTAATTGGCACACCAAATCTAGTACATTGCCAACTTCTCATCAGAATTAGTTCTATGCAATGGAAGGAAAAGCACCCACTATGTTCATGTGGGGCTTTCTATGCCAATATCTTTTTCCTTGTTATCAAGGACTATCTTTTCTTCTGATCTTTCCTTCAGAAGTTACTATACTTTTAAGATTTCTTAATAAAAATAACAAAACTTAGAAAAGTGTAATGTTTAAAACAATTCATCCCATAATATCAAAATTAAGAATACTCAATATTTTTCCCTGTAGCAATTCAAAGTTTCATTTGATCTCAACTTATCTGAACACACAAACATGAGTATTTCAAATATTTAGAACATATTCTATCATTTTTAACAATGAAATAGCTTATGCATGCACTTCTTTACCCAATGCCTAAGAGCACAGTTTTGTTATTACCATATGGGTGGCACTGAGACCCTGATCAGCTTACCCTGTAAATCTCTGCTTGTAAAGTAACTTGTGGAATTTGAGGTATTTTGCATAAAACTGATAATTCTTTTCATACAAACCACAAAGTTTCTAAATTTAGCCATTTAGCTGAAATATAGACCGTTCATTGAAAAAGCCTCCAGTAGAAATTTGAGTAAATATTCTTCTGATACTGGTAATTACCATAAGATCCCTATTAAAAAAAGATCTTCTAAATATAAAATAATTAAAATATTGGTACTATAATGTATAGAGTAGCTGTAATGGTGGCACATAACTTATTTGGTAATAGGTGGTTTTCTTTCTTTATTATCTAGAAAAACATGAATTAACATTATTCAATATTTGCATTTTTATTATTGGAAAAGTACACACCCTACCACAATAACAAGTAGTCTAGTCACACCTAGCCCCAGCTTTGAAACAATTGTAATATATCATCAATATTTTTACTAGAAAAGATCTAAGTCCTAACCTTTTATGTGTTAACTTCTTACTCCTGAGCAGCAATGTTCATATCATTGAAGCCCATGGGCATATAGTTTTTTTTTTTCCATTTTGGGGGTAGGAAGTTTAATAAATATTTTAAAATATGCTTAAGCATATGCTAATTCTCTAAAGAAAGTAAGACACAGCTAAGGATATATTTGTGGGTTTTTCAAAGACAAGTCCAAAAAAATAAGACATACAGAAGTGTGTGTGTGTATGTGTGTGTGTGTGTGTGTGTGTGTGTGTGTGTGTGTGTGTGTGTACTCTTCAAAAGAGAATTATCTATATCATTTTATATTTATTTTAAGAGAAAAGTAGAATGACTTAAAGGATGATAAGATGAAATAGAAATACTGCTTTAGTTCAAACAGCATATTGAATGGTTATACAGAAATTATTATAAGACAATGAGCAGTATTTGAGATGCAGACTATAGTAAGAGTGAGGGTTAATACAGGATAAAGAACAACATCACTGGAAATAAGGAGCTCTATAAATGTCACCCTATGACTCTTATGCACTCAGATACAGAATTAAAACATCTTTTGGAGTTGAAAGCAGATGTTGACCAGAATCAGAGCCTGAATCACAAAGAACAGAACAAAAAGACAACATAGAGGGACAATGATGAATGAGAATTTACAATTAAGGATATGATGGTTTAAAAGTCAGGTATTTGAGTAACAATATGAGCCTAATGGACCAATTTATCAGAGGGGAGTAAAGAGGGGCTCGATTGTATCACCTCACTTGATGAATATAGACAGAGGGAACGAGTACTGGGAGAAAACTGGGAGCATTTCTGGGACAAGCTAGAAACCTACAGCAGTGAAAACTCCAAGAAATCCAGGAAGGTGTCCTAGCTAAGACTATTAATAATGGGGAAATCAATCCTGAATGGGCCATCTCTTATAACCAGGCACAGATTGAGACACAAACCCAGGCCGAGAACCTTCAACCTACACTATTTCCTGTCTACAAAATATGCAGCAGTATCAGTGTAACTGTGGCCACATAGAATGAATTGGGTAGTGTTCCTTCTGTTTCTATTTTGTGGAATAGATTGAAGAGTATTGGTATTAGGTCTTCTTTGAAGGTCCAATAGAATTCTGCACTGAACTCATCTGGTCCTGGTTTTCTTATTTTTTTATTTTTTTGGTTGGGAGATGTTTAATGACTGCTTATATTTCTTTAGGGGATATGGGACTGCTTAGATGGTTTATCTGATCCTGACTTAACTTTGGTATTTGGTATCTGTCTAGAAAATTGTCCATTTCATCCAGATTTTTCCATTTTGTTGAGTATAGGCTTTTGTAGTAGGATCTGATTTTTTTTGAATTTCCTCAGATTCTGTTGTTATATCTCCCTTTTCATTTCTGATTTTGTTAATTTGGATACTGTCTCTGTGCCCTCTGCTTAGTCTGGCTAAGGGTTTGTCTACCTTGTTGATTTTCTCAAAGAACCAGCTCCTGATTTTGTTGATTCTTTATATAGTTCTTTTTGTTTCTACTTGGTTGATTTCAGCCCTGAGTTTGATTATTTCCTGCCTTCTACTCCTCTTGGGTGTATTAGCTTCTTTTTGTTCTAGAGCTTTCAAGTGTGCTGTTAATCTGCTAGTGTATGCTCTCTCCAGTTTCTTTTTGGAGGCACCCAGAGCTATGAGTTTTCCTCTTAACACTGCTTTCACTGTGTCCCATAAGTTTGGGTATGTTGTACTTTCATTTCATTAAATTCTAGGAAGTCTTTAATTTCTTTCTTTATTTCTTCCTTGACCAAGTTATCATTGAGTAGAGTGTTGTTCAGCTTCCATGTGTATGTGGGATTTCTGTAGTTTTTGTTGCTATTGATGACCAGCCTTAATCCATAGTGATCTGATAGGAGGCATGGGATTATTTCAATCTTCTTATACCTGCTGAAGTTTGTTTTTTGACCGATTATATGGTCAGTTTTGGAGAAGGTACCATGAGGTGCTGAGAAGAAGGTATTTTTTTTGATTTAGGATGAAATGTTCTATATAGCTGTTAAATCCATTTGGTCCATAACGTCTGTTCGTTTCACTGTGTCTCTGTTTAGTTTGTGTTTCCAAGATCTTTTCATTGATGAGCGTGGGGTGTTGAAGTCTCCCACTATTATTGTGTGAGGTCAATGTCTGCTTTGAGCTTTAGTAAAGTTTCTTTAATGAATGTGGGTGCTCTTGCATTTGGAGCATAGATGTTCATAATTGAGAGTTCTTCTTGGTAGATTTTTTTCTTTGATGAGTATGAAGTGTCCTTCCTTATCTTTTTTGATGACTTGGGGGTGAAAGTCGATTTTATCTGATATTAGAATGGCTACTTCAGCCTGTTTCTTGGGACCATTTGCCTGGAAAATTGTTTTCCTGCCCTTTACTCTGAGGTAATGTTTGTCTTTAATTCTGAGGTGCATTTCCTGTATGCAGCAAAATGCTGGGTGTTGTTTATGTATCCAGTCTGTTAGTCTATGTCTTTTTATTGAGGAATTGAGTTCATTGATGTTAAGAGATATTAAGGAATAGTGATTGTTGCTTTCTGTTATTTTCAATGTTATTTTTATGTTTGTATGGCTATCTTCTTTGGGGTTTGTTGAAAGAAGATTACTTTCTTGCTTTTCTAGGGTGTAGTTTCCCTCCTTGTGTTGGAGTTTTCCATCTATTATCCTCTGTAAGGCTAGGTTTGTGGAAACATATTGAGTAAATTTGTTTTTTGTCATAGAAAATCTTGTTTTTGCCATCTATGGTAATTGAGACTTTTGATGGGTATAGCAGCCTGGGCTGGCAGTTGTGTTCTCTTAGGGTCTGTATGAGATCTTCCCTGGATCTTCTAGCTTTCATAGTCTCTGGTGAGAAGTCAAGTATAATTCTGATAGGTATGCCTTTATATGTTACTTGACCTTTTCCCCTTACTGCTTTTAATATTCTTTCCTTGTTTTGTGCATTTGATGATTTGACTATTATGTGACAGGAAGAATTTCTTTTTTGGTCCAATCTATTTGGAGTTCTGTAGGCTTCTTGAAGGTTTAGGTTCATCTCTTCCTTTAGGTTAGGGAAGTTTTCTTCTATAATTTGTTGAAGATATTTACTGGCCCTTTAAGTTGCGAATCTTCACTCTCTTCTATACCTAAAATCCTTAGGTTTGGTCTTTTCATTGTGTCCTGGATTTCCTGGATGTTTGGGGGTAGGAGCCTTTTGCATTTTGCATTTTCTTACACCTTTTTTGTCAATGATTTCTATAGTATCTTCTGCACCTGAGATTCTCTCTTCTATCTCTTGTATTCTGTTGGTGATGCTTACATCTCTGACTCCTGATCTCTTTCCTAGGTTTTCTATCTCCAGGGATGTCACCCTTTGTGATTTCTTTATTGTTTCTATTTCCATTTTTAGATCCTGGATGGTTTTGTTCATTTCCTTTGCCTGTTTGATTGTGTTTTCCTGTAATTCTTTAAGGGATTTTTGCGTTTCCTCTTTAAAGGCTTCTAGCTGTTTACCTGTGTTCTCTTGTATTTATTTAATGGAGTTATTTATTTCCTTCTTAATGTGTTCTATCATCATCATGAGATGTGATTTTAAATCTGAGTCTTGCTTTTCTGTTATGTTCTGGTATCCAGTGCTTGCTGTGGAGGGAGAGCTGGGTTCTCACGATGTCAAGTAGCCTTGGTTTCTGTTCCTTATGTTCTTACCCTTGCTTTTTGCCATCTGGTTATCTCTGCTGTTAGCTGGTCTTGCTCTCTCTGACTGTGGTTTGTCCCTCCTGCAAGCCTCTGTGTCTGTACTCCTTGGAGACTAGCTCTCTCTGAGAGGAATATAGGTTTGGAGAGCTATGGTACAGGATCAGCTCTGGGGTACAGACAGAAACCAGAAAGATCCTGTCCCTAGATGTTCCTTGGTGCCTGTGTCCTGATGGCTCTGCGAGGGTCCCTCTTGAACCAGGAATTTGAACAGAAGTGGTGGTCTTGCCTGTGCTCGAAGGTGTGAGGGCACTCTAGGAGACCAGCTCTCTCCTGGCACTATTTGGGAATGGAGCCCTGTGGCACAGGATCAGCTCCCCGGCCGCAGAAGGAAACTGGAAGGCCACTCCTCAGTCCTTGTGTCCTGAGGGTCCTGGGTGGATACCTTTGAGCAGAAGTGCTGATCTTACCCCTGCTCACAGGTCTGTTCAGACTCCTGGGAGGCTAGCTCTTTCCTTGTGCTATTTGGGTATGGAGCCCTGTGCGCATAAAATTTCTACAAAAACCACTAGGTGGTGTCATAGAGAAGAGGCTAGAGATACGAAGTGGTTCCTTGTGGAACAGTTCAGAAAGAGTCATATGTGAACAAAGAGGAAAGAGCCAGGTGAGCTTTGATAAAATCTAGTGTATTCTGTTTAATGTGTCTGCAAATACCAATGTCAGTTGTGAATGCTTTGATAATTGGAGAAGTAATCTACGGTGTTACTCTAGGCCAAATATGTTGCCAAAGAATGGAAATCTTAATTGGGTTGTCAGTGGGTCATTTCATTTAGCCATGAATGTCATATCCAGAAGCCTGTGTGGGATGATAAGAATCTCATGCAACCAGATTTAAATGTTTGGGAGTTGTGATTACATTATGTCTTTAGGATATTCTTTGTATATGTGTTGGTCCATAGGTCACACTCCTTGTAAATGGAATGTCTTTAAGTATTATTTGGAGGAAATAGTTCTGATATCTGGCTGAACTGTTGTGGGAAGGCACTTGGCATATTTTTCCACTAAAAGCTCTACAGAAAGATTTTCTTTCCTTCTCTAATATGTAGCTCTTTTGTGTTTCTTTTTCTTTTTCTTTTTTTGATACTTTATTTACATTTCCAATGTTGCCCCCTTTCTAGGTCTCCTCTTTGGAAACCACCTCTCCCCTTCCCCTCCCCCACCTTTATGAGGGAATTCCACCTCCCCTTTACTGGGGCCTCTCTTCCCCCTGATGGCCAACAAGATCCTCCTCTGCCACATATGTGGTCTGAACCATGGGTCCCTCCATGTGTATTCTTTGGTAGGTGGTCCAGCCTCCATGAGGACTGGGGGGGGGGGGGTGTCAGGCCAGTTGACACTGTTGCTCCCTCCATGAGGCTGCAGACTCCCTCACCTCCTTCAGTCCCTTCTCCAACTTCTCCATCTGGGACCTCTCTCTCAGTCCAGCAGTTACTGTAAAGTGAAACTTGGGTATTCCAAACATTTCGGCTACTATCCACTTATC
>CM052700.1:107575431-107625606 GCA_028551405.1 Uromys caudimaculatus
GTACCAGCTTGCAATCCCACCAATAATGGGGGATTGTTCCTCTTTCTCCACATCCTCGCCAGCATCTGCTGTCACCTGAGTTTTTGATCTTAGCCATTCTGACTGGTGTGAGGTGGAATCTCAGACTTGTTTTGATTTGCATTTCCCTAATGACTAAGGATGTTGAACATTTCTTTAGGTGCTTCTCAGCCCTGCGAATTTCCTCAGTTGAGAATTCTCTGTTTAGCTCTGTTTCCCATTTTTTGATGGGGTTATTTGGTTTTCAGGAGTCTAACTTCTTGAGTTCTTTGTGTATGTTGGATATTAGCCCTTTATCGGACGTAGGATTGGTAAAGATCTTTTCCCAATCTGTTGGTTGCCATTTTGTCCTATTGACAGTGTCCTTTGCCTTACAGATGCTTTGCAATTTCTTCAGATCCCATTTGTCGATTCTTGATCTTAGAGCATAAGCCATTGGTGTTCTGTTCAGGAACTTTTCCCCTGTACCCATTGATCCATTCCTATCTCACTGTACAAAGCTCAAGTCCAAGTGGATCACGGACCTCCACATAAAACCAGATACACTGAATCTAATAGAAGAGAAAGTGGGGAAAAGCCTCTTTTGTGTTTCTAATGGAAACTTTGAAGTCTTTCTTGGTGTTTCAGAGTGCCGTTAGACTAGGGGGTATCAGCTTTTAGATTGTGAAGTAACTAGACCCTATTTAATAACATGGAGCACACAAGATAACATACAAGGAGCTGACACTTAGTTGCAACTTGTAACTGGTTGTGTTTTGGCACCTACAACATTTTAGAGTATGACCTTTGCTGTTCATAACTTATTGACCATTTGACATAGTTTTGCCTTGTCTAGAAAGAAGATGAAAATGCCTTAATGATTGCAGCTTACACAATATAGCTATATCCTCTGATGAATGGCATGGTTTCACTGTGGCCACATGTGATGACCCTAAGAGGTCCTTACAGATTTGGATAAAGTTCTAATTTTCTTGAAGATTCTTTCCAAAACTACTTTCCAGGCAGTGTTTAATATTAGCATTCAGTACAATATCAGACACTCACACCAAGCTTAGAATCATAGGTATGAGGGTTTTCCTCTCTAGAAGCCTGGATACTTTGACTTTCAGACATACATTTATATGTTCTAGAGGCTCTGTTATTTGCATACAGTGAAAGAAAGTTTTATGTAGAATGACCTAGAAATGGTCATGTTGTTAGTCCCGGGATGTCAAGATCAAGACACCTAAGAAAGAGAAGGTACTGTAGAGTTATGACTGAGTGTGAAAGATGTAACTCATCACAGTCCAGAACAGAAATGGAGTTATGAGCCTTTGAGGCTGAGATGGATGTGGATAGCTGTTTTGTACTTTCTCCCTTTTCAGATAGAGCTTCACTTATATCTTTCCAACTCATATCGCCTTAGGGTTAACTAAAGTTAATAGACCAAGCAGTAAATATCTAGGCTCTCCAGAGATGATTTAGGAAAGCGTCAGTGGAAAGTCTGCATTGTCTGAGTCATTAGTGTTTTCTGCACCCAGGAGAAAGACATACTTCATTGTTTTCTTTCTTTCAAATAGCAGCATGACACTAGAATATTATAGGAAAGAGCCTAGAAAAACTCTGCTGCCAGTCTGCTTCCAAAACATGTGGAGCTTGAATTACAAAAAGAGATTCTGCATATTTGAAATTCTTATACCCGAAAGATACAAGGATAAATCCTATAACAACATATGGATGCAAATTTCTCAAAGAGCGAGACATGAGAATGAGGCAGTCTTTCTGTGAATTCCCTCCAGGGTCTCAGAACAATGTTAGTTCCTAGTTTTTCTTTCTGATTTCTGCCATGGCCTTGGATTACTTCTGACCAATGGTAGTTGATAGGCATTTTCTCTACCTTGGTGGCCTAGATATGGGCCAGATTAGACTGGATTAAAAGTAGATGAAGTCAGGTTTATTAGGAGGTAGCTACTGGTGGGTTCACTGATCTCACAGGTGGAGGTCAGTGAAGTCATACATCTGAGCTCCAGCTAGGGGATTTACAGAATTTAGGTGAATAGTAATGAAGTGTGAGCTAGGATCTGGGATTGCATGCATAATTGGTCAAACACTGAGCCCCTGGGCGGTCACTATTGGGTGAGTTGCCTGAAATGCGAGGAGGAGGAGTGATGACACGTCAGTCTAGAGTTTTCTCCAAGAGGGACCGAGAGGTAGAACATTCTCTGTGAGAGTGGGGTTGGAGGCAGACAGAGTTTCCCAGCTTCTGCAGAGAATGAGCAGGGGGTTCCAGCTTAATATTATTCCTAAGCAATTATGCATTTTCCTAGATTATAGTTAGAGGCATGAAGTTACATATAATCTGCACTTAAAATTTCAAAACCTAATTTTGTGCCGTATTTATAACTTCTTTCTCATTTCTATGTTGATTAGCCATTTCTTACCATGTTTTCTTTTACTGAAAATAGATTTTTTGTATATGCTACGTCCTGATTATGTTTTCCTTTTCTTCTATTCCAGTTCCTCCCTACCGCTCCTCCCATCCAGATCCTTCCCTAGTTGATAGCTCATTACAAACCAAACCAACCAAACAAACAAAAACCCAAACAGGTTTCTAAGGGATAGTATTGAAAAATCGAATAAGATAAAACAGCAAACAAAAAAAAGGGAATGTCAGATTAGTATAAAACAAACCAACAAAAGAGAACTCAAGAAAAGAAACAACAACAACAACAACAACAAAACCAGATATAGATAAAAAAAAAAAAACAGATATAGAAAAAGTAACTAACATGTTTACACATTCAGGAAACCAATAAAAACACAAAACTGGAACCATAATATGTATGCAAAGGACCTATAGGGGGAAAAAAAACATGAATAAAATTAAAAAGAAAAGAAAAGCCAGGACACCACACTATGAAATAAGCAACCTGCATAGATGCTATTGAGTTCATTTTCTGTTGGCCGTCTACTGAGGCATAGGCAGCCTACCCTTAAGAATCGTTTGTTTCCCCAGTGAGGTTCCCACAGAGAAAATTAAATTTTTATTTGCCAGTGGTTATCAATTGGAAATAGCTTCTGGTTAGAAATCGGAGCATCTATCTGTCCATTTCTCCTTTCAGCTCTAGGGCCCCATGAGGTGCTGCCCCATGCAGGCCGTGTGCATGCTGCCTCAGTCTCTGTGATTTCATAACTTGGATCCTGTTTGTTTAGAAGGTCTCTATTCCTTGGTGTCCTCCATCACCTCCATCCCATCCAACGCCCCCAGCCCCCTCTCTTCCCTCTTACACTCTTTCTGTATTCTCTTCTACCAGGTAAGCATGGGAGGATTTCATGGAGGCATCCTGTTTAGAGCTAAGTGTTCCAAGGTGTCTCACTCTGTACATAATGTCTGGCTGTGAATCTCTATGTTTGTTTCCATCTGTTGCAAAAGGAAGCTTTTTTAATAGTGGCCAAACAAGGCACTGATCTATGAGTCTACAAAAATATCATTAGGAGTCATTTATTGCTTTTTTAAACAGTACTATTTGCTTTTATACAAAGTCCCTGGGCTATCTAGTCTTAGATTCTTGATTGCCTAGTCAGCATGGGGTTTGGGTTCCATATCATGGAGTGGGCCTTAAGTCAAGCCAGACATTGGTTAGCCAGACATCCCATAATCTTTGTGCCACCATTGCACTAGCATATTTGCAGTCAGGGCACCACTGATCAAAAGGTTTGTCACTAGGTTGTTGTTTACATTTCATCTTTAGTAGCATGCATGCAGACCACCTTCCAGTACTGAGAACACTAACCTGTAGTGGTAAAGGCTCTAGGTAGGGACCTGTTCAACATCTCCATGTTCAATAAATTATGTAGGAGTTGTCTTCAACCATAGGACCTAGCTGTCTGATTGTACAGAGCAACCTATAGTCTTGGCAAAAACTTGGGTGTTTGGGGGTTCTAATGGGACTCCTTTGACCAACACCTCAGTGAGATGTATACCATACTTGGGGCTGTGTCTCCCACATTATTCAGTGATGTCATTTAGGTCACTTATGTATATATGTGTATATTTTAGGAAGCTTCAACTGTATTAGGTTTCCATATTACCCCTTGGATGGCATGTAATTTTGCTGTCTCTCCTTGTAGTTCCTTCTTTATCTCCCTCTTCTCTCTCAGGTTTCACTTGATTCACTGTCAACATCTAGTTCATTGGGGTCCCAAGGGTAGAGCTGCCTTAACCAGGAACAGGGAGTACACAGCCAAGTCAGCGAATGCACAGTTTATTCAAAGTTTCAACTTCTTTTAAAGGCAAGCAGAGTAAAGATTTCCCATAGTTTCTAGTTCTCACCAGCTGCTGTTTCCCTAGCAATAGCTTATCTTGGTTCAGAGTGACCCAAATCTCCTTGCAGACTGACAAATCTATCAGCAGTCCAACTCTTAGATGTGTTTCTTCTTTATGAATAAACACAAAGTTATTTTCTCATGAGAAAATGATTGTGAAAGCCACTTCCTCACACATGCATCGTACTTTGCAGAGCAGGGATTTTCGAGAAAGTATGCCTCCTCAAATCCTAGGTTGCCTCGCCGCTAGCAAGCTGGGAGTCATCACCTCATGCTATTTCTCTACAGTCTTCCTCGTCCAGCCCATCTCCTCATCCATCCGTAGCTTTTTCCTCTATTTCCCATTACTAGGAAGATCTGTTACCCCTCCCAAGTCCCTTACTCTCTCACCAATTTCTATGGCTTGTTTATCATTGATCTAACAGCTAATATCAACATATACATCAGTGCATTCTCCATTTCTCTTTCTGTGTCTGTGTTACCTCAGATGATATTTTCTAGTTCCATCTATTTACCTGCAAATCTCATTTTCTTTTTTAATCAGCTGAGTCATATTGTGATGTGTAAAAGTAGCAGACTTTCTTACTCTTTTCATCTGTTGAGAGACATCTAGTTTTTAGTCCCCCCCCCCCCCCAATTCTGGCTATTAGGAAAAGAAAAGCAATGAACATGGTTGAGTGAGTATCCAAGTATTCTTAAGGCAGGACGGAGCATCCTGTGTTGGCTAGTTTATGTCAACTTGACACAAGTTAGAATTATCTGAAATGAGAGAACCCTAAATGAGAAAATATTTCCATAAATTGTAGCTATAAGGAATTTTCTTAATTAGGAATTCTGGGGGAGACACTTTCCCGTCTTGGGTGGTGCTGTTCCTGTGCTGGTGGTCCTGGGTTCTATATGAAAGCAGGCTGAGAAAGCCTTGGGGAGCAAACTTCTAAGCATTTCTCCATGGGCTCTGCATTCTCTCCTGTCTCCAGGCTCCTGCCCTGTTTGTTCCTCTTCTGGCTTCATTACTCAATAGAATATTATCTGGAAGTGTAAGATGAAATAAAACCGTTTTCTCCCCAACACACCTTGATCATGGTGTTTCATAACAGCAATAGTAACCCTAACTAAGACTTGTCCTCAGGCTATATGCCAAAGAATGGTAGAGCTAGATCATCCTGTGGAACTATCACCCAAAATTCAATAATGACTGTACACGTTTTCACTTCATCAGCAGTGGACATGTGTCCCCTTTACTCCTCATCCTCATTAGCGTGAGCTGTCTGCCATTTATTTTTATTAATCTTAACCACTCTGGCAGGTGTAAAATGAAGTCTCAAAGTAGTTTCGATTTGCATTTTTCTGATAACTAAGGATGTTGAACATTTCTTTAAGTGTTTCTCAGCCATTTACTTTCCACATTTGAGAATTCTCCATTAGATCTCTACAATATTATTAAATTGGGTTATTTTCTTAATATCTAGGATTTTTTTTTAGATCTTTAAGTATTTTAGTTAGAAGACATTTATTGACTATGTAGTTGGTTTAAATTGTTTTCTGTTCTGTAGGTTGCAACTTTGTTTGAATGATCATGTCTTTTGGCTTGCAGGAATTTTCAGTTTCATGTGGTCTCATTTATTAATTGTTGATCTTAGTGCCTGTGTTCTGTTCAGAAAGTCTTCTGTTGTGGCAATGCTTTCAAGGCTATTTACCACTTTTCCCTCTATCAGGTTCAGTGTGTCTGTATTTATGCTGAGGTCTTTGATCCTCTTGGACTTGCGTTTTGTGCAGGGTGATAGGTGTGGATCTATTTTGATTCCTATATGTCCAGCTGCCCAGTTTAATCAGCAAAATTTTTTAAATATGCTGCCTTTTTAAAAGTGTGTATTTCTGGCTTCTTTATCAAAAATCAAGTGTTCAAAAATAGGTGAACTTGTTCTAAGTCTTCAGTTTGATTTCATTGATCAATACATTTGTTTTTGTGTCAATATCATGCTGATGCATTTATTATTATTAATATTGCTATAACTCTGTAATATAACTTGGAATTGTGGATGGTGTTGCCTCCAGCAATTCTTTTATTTCATTATTATTTTAGTATTCTGGATGTTTGTGTGAAGCTGATGGTTTGGATAAGAAGCCAAAAATTGTTCTTTCAAGATCTGTAAGGAATTATGTTGGAATTTTCATGGGGATTGCATTGAATATGCTGATTGCCTTTGATAGGATGGCCATTTGTACTATATTAATCCTACCTGTCCACAATCATGGGAGATCTTTCTATCATCTGCTGTCTTATTTAATTCCTTTCTTCAAAGATTTGAAATTTTAATCAGACAATTCTTTCTCTTGCATGGTTAGAGATACCCAAAATATTTTATATTTTTCATGCTATAGTGAAAAATATTGTTCCTCTAATTTCTTTTTCAGCTGATTTCTCATTTGTATGTAGAAGGGATAAAGGAGCTCTCTGATGAAATTTTAGGGTTATTTATGTATATTATCATATCATATGCAAGTAAAGGTACTTTGACTTCTTCCTTTCCATTTGTTTCTCTACAGTTGTATCATTGCTGTAACTAAAACCTCAAGTACTATACTGAATAGTTATGAAGAGAGTCAACAACCTTGTTTTGTTCCTGATTCTAATGGAGTTGATTCGTGCTTCTCTTCATTTAAGTTAACATTGATTATTTGTTTCTATAGGCTGCCTTTATTATTTTCAGATATGTCCCTTATATCACTAATCTCTCCAGGATTTTTTGATGAAGAGGTGTTGGATTTTGTCAAAGGCCTTTTTGGCATCTAATGAGATGATCATGTAGGTTTTTTTCAGTTTGTTTTTATGGAGAATTATGTTTACTAATATACATGTGTTGAACCATCACAGAACCTATGGAATGAAGCTCACTTTATCATAGTGGATGATGTTTTAATGTGTTCTTAGATTTGGTTTGCAAGTATTTTTGACATATTTTGGATCTATGTTCCAAAAGGGAAATTGATCTGTAATTCTCTTTCTTTTTTTTTGCATCTTTATGTGGTTTAGGTATCAGGATAACTGTGACCTCATAAAATGATTTGGGCAATGTTTCTTCTCTTTCTATTTTATGTAATAATTTGAGGAGTATTGGCATTATGCCTTATTTGAAGTCTGGTAGAATTCTGCCCTGAAACTATCTGACCCTGGCCTTTTTCTGGTTGTTAGACTTTTAATTTACTGCCCCTGTATCTTCAGGGATCATAGCTCTGTTCAAACAGTTTGAATTACTTTAGCTTAACTTTGGTAGGTGGTATGTATCAACGAAATTATCTACTGTTTTTAGATTTTTTTCAACTGAGTAGAAAAATATAGGGTTTTCAAGCATGTCATTATAAATATTAGATTTTCTTGGTGTTGATTGTGGTGTTCACCTTTCCACTTCTAATTTGCTAATTTGCATCTTCTCTTTTTCTTTTAATTATCTTAGATAGCAGGTTGTTAATCTTACTGATTTTCTCAAGGAACTATTTCAATGGCTCTTTGTAACTTATTTATTTATTTATTTATTTATTTATTTATTTATTTCTTGCTTTTTCTTAGTATTGTATTAATTTTAACCTTGAGTTTGATTATTTCTTTACACTAATCCTTTGGAAAGTGATTTCTTCTTTTTATTATAGAGTTTTCTGGTATGCTATTAAGTTACTAATATAGGATCTCTCCATTTTTTAAAAGTAGGCACCTAGTTCAATGAAGACCTTAGAATACCTTCAGAGTGTTTCATAAATTTAAGTATGTTGTGTTTTCATTTTGATTCAAATCTAGAAGTCTTTAAGAAATTTGTTCTTAATATCTCTTTGGCTCAACTTTTATTCAGTTGTTAATTGCTTAGTTTCCATTAGTTTGTTAGCTTTCTATTTTTTGGGTTATTTTTCCCCTCTGTTGTTGATAATTAGCTTTAACCTATGGTGGCAAGATAGGGTACAGGATGTTATTTCAATTTTCTTGTGTCTGTTAAGAGTTGCTTTATGTCATAGTATGTAGTCAGTTTTGCAGAAAGCTTCCTGAGGTGCATAGGTATATTCTTGTGTGTGTGTGTGTGTGTGTGTTGTTCTGTGAATATCTGTTAGGTTTTGTTTATATCAGTTAGCTCCAGCATTTCTTTATTTGTTTTCTCTCTGAATGACATTAGAGTATGTTACTAAAGCCTCCCAATAGCAGTGTGTGATTCTCAATATGTGACTTAAACTGTAGTAGTGTTTTTTTTTATGAACTTGGTTGCGCTTGTGTTTGGTACATGGGTCTTAAGAATTGCAATGTCTTCTTGGTGGATTTTCCCCTTGATGAGTATATAGTGTCATTCATTTTCTCTTCCGATTAGTTTTGGCTTGAAGTCTATTTTTTTCAGATATTAAAATGGCTATACTAGCTTGCTTCTTAACTCCTTTTGCTTGGAATAATTTTTTTTTTTTATGTACCCTGAGATGATGTCGATCTTTGGTGTCAAGGTATGTTTCTTGTATGCAGCAGAAGGATGGATCCTGTTTTTGCATTCATTCTTTTACTATGTCTTTTATTGGAGAATTGAGACTATTGATATTGAAAGATATCTTTTTATACATGCTTTAGCTCAGTGGCTGTACACTTCTAAGCCTATTGCCACTAATGTGTCCTTTTCTTTACTCCCAGCTCAACACCTCTAATTCTGCCCTTTACTTACTTGCCGGGTTGCCTTCTCTTTTTTCAGCCCCCTAAATCTGCCCTCAGCTTAATTATGCTTCTAATCTCCTGCTTGATACCCAAGGCCCAATTGAGGAAGCAGCCAATGGCCACTCCAACAGAGACCTCACAATGCTGGTGACTCTTTCTCCCTCCAAAGCATGGTGAAATCTTTTCTCCTCTCCTGTGTCTGCTAACCTGCCTGTGGAAACCTGGAAGTCCCACCTATTCCACCAGCCATTGGCCATTAGCATCTTTATTGAAGATATCAATGAATTTTTTTGTTCATTCCTGTTATTTTGTTATTGTGGTGGTGGTGGTGTTGCTGCTGCTTCTGCTGTTGGTAGTGTTGGAGGTTGGTGGTACTGCTAGTTTGTGTGTGTGTGTGTGTGTGTGTGTGTGTGTGTGCGCATGTGTGTGTTCTTCCCTTTTACTTTGATGATCTGGGGTTATTTATTATATGTGCTTACCCTCTTTTTTTTGAGTTTTTCTTTTATTGCCTTCTAGTTGGATTTTTAGATGTTTTGTGCCTGGAGTTTTTGTTAAAAATAATTTTTAGAAAAAAATAATTTTTTGTCTTGGAATTTTTATTTCTGTTTTTAGAAAATCTAGTTTATGATCAATTTTTGTTATGAGCCCACTGACATTGTACAATAATTCAGTGGGGGTTGAGGGTGCCAGAGAGATGACATAACAGTTGAGAACACTTGTTGCTCCTGCAGAGAATCTGGGTTCAGTCCCCAGCATCCCCATAGTGGCTCACAAATACCTGTAATGCCAGTTCCAGGGGATTGAATGTTTTCATCTTACTGCAATTGGCATGCATACACATATAAACACATAAAATAAAATAACAAAATATAAAACATTTAAACTGATGCAGTGGAGATAGCAATTTTATTATTGTGATTACCTAAGTGATCTGTGGTTTTAGTTACATATTCTATGTTAACATTTTTTACAAGGATTTATTTATTTATAATTTTGTGTGCTTGGATATTTTGTTTTCATGTGTGTCTGTGCATCATGTATGTGTATAATGCCAACAAAGGGTATTAGTTCCCTTAGAACTAGAATTATAAACAATTGTGATTCAACCTGATGGTACTGGGAATCAGTCCGAAATCCTCTGGAAAAACAGCCTGTACTTTGAACCGCTGAGCTAACCCTTTGACCCCTGTATGTTGATCTTTAAATATCTAAATTAAATTACAATCTCATGATTGCTTACATTCATCCACAGAATTATCACAACTCCCATAACTCCCATGAGAATATCTTTCTCCCATGAATCTTTTATTTCTTAGAATTGGGACCCTGAATCCTCACTGCCATGGTTCATTTTGATGCCTACAACCAGTTTCCATCAACAACAACAACAAAATACTGTATGGTTCTTTTGTTGCTATTCTTATCAGTCAGATTGGTTTCCACATTGCTTATTTGATGTTTTCTATAGATATATTCTTTCAAAAGTTGTAGTTTTATGCGTGTGTATGTATAAGGTATTACTTTGGTTATTTTGTGACCATCTCTTTGAGTTTTGTTTTTGTTTTGTTTGTTGTTTTATTTTTCTTTTTTAGAGACTTTAATGCTACATTTTATAATATGAGAAAATAATTTTTGTTTCATGATCCTCTAAGTATCTGCTAGATGGTAGTTGTTTATCTGAATTTGTGAATCTCAGTTTAAATGCCTACTATGCAGGTACCATGTTATATCTGGTGACATAAGAGACAATACTCGTGTAGGACTGATATTCTGGAAATCTGTCTTCTGAATGAAAAGAATACTCATTCTTAATGATTGTCAGTGCCTGGTAAATTCTTTTGATGCATGTTCTCTCTGTATAGCTAACTTTTCATGGCTTTGATATTGTGTTGCTCACTGTCATAGAGCACACAATCCTTCTACCTCAGCTCCTGACTTTTTGATTTACAAGTGTATATTTGCACACCCACCTAAAGATCCTTGGCTTCCTTAAAAAACATCATTTCAGCATTTAACAAAACTGATATTCTATATGTCATGTCATCCATACCTTCTGTTTGTTTGTTTGCTTGCTTGTTTTGTTTTGTTTTGTTCCAACTGCTAACCACTCTTGCTAGTAGTTCAAAGTTAAGGATTCAGAGCTTAAACATGAACCAGGCTGATATTTTGCTGACAGTCTTTAGTCACAATGCTTCACTTTTAGCTTTTGATTTGACACTTCATTTCACAAACATATATCCTAATCCTGAAGAGAGTGTAATGGGAATCAGCAAATAATTCATATCAAAGGCAGCTGTGTCTTCACAAGTGAGATCACAGAGTGACATCTCTAACCTACTGATAGGTTCACAACACCCAGGACAATGATTTTTCCCAGAGTGAAAACTTTACTATGATTCTTTGAATGTGCAGAACTCGGAATTTCTTTCAAGCATCAAAAGTATTCATTTTTTTCTGTTGTGTTTATCCAACAATTTATAGGAGTGAATATCTCATATCCCTATCTATCTATCTATCTATCTATCTATCTATCTATCTATCTATCTATCTATGTGTTTTATACACACGCACACACACACACACACACACACACACACACACACACACACACACACACAACCATGAATGTCTGTGTAACAAATATAATAATAAAAAAAGAGGCTATCACCTTGAGTATATGAACCACAGAAGGGGTTTGAGAGAAGGTAGCTGGGACAGACTGTAGCCAAGAATCCCAGAAAGTGTTCATTAGATAGGCTGTGAAAAAAAGTCCCTTTATCATATTTGTGATTTTTCTTTACCAGTTTTGGTGGATAAAACTAATGATATGAGAGCATTGATGTCATAGAAGCAATGTATATCATGATGACCTAGATTGCTGTAGTGTCTCTGTCTTCACTACATGTAATATACTCTTTGTTTAAGTATTGTGATAATCATTGGGCCACTGGTACCTTTGCAAGAAGATGATATAGTGTGACCTATTAGTCTCTTGTCAGATAGTATTTTGTCCCCTTCCTTATATGGTTTATCATCTAAAAATTAAAATAAGCTCCACACCTTCTCAATTTGTTTTAAGGAGTAAGGATTTTAAAATACAAAATTACTCACCTTTACCAGTAGTTTGTCATAATGAAAGCTTGACTCTAGTCAAGGGCAATTTCAGAAAATATTCTCCAATGTAGCTATAGGAGAGAAATTGGAATAGTTTTAGAAAATAGTGTGTTATTTGCTTTATCTCCTTCTAATCAGACTTAATAACCATGATTCTTTTTCTTTTGTTCCTTTCCTCAGATGTACATCCAGACAACAACACTCACTGTGTCCATGAGTTTGAGCGCATCAGTGTCCCTGGGAATGCTCTATATGCCCAAAGTTTATATTATAATTTTTCATCCAGAGCAGAATGTTCAAAAACGCAAGAGAAGCTTCAAGGCTGTGGTCACAGCTGCTACCATGCAAAGCAAATTGATCCAAAAGGGAAATGACAGACCAAATGGCGAGGTGAAAAGTGAACTCTGTGAGAGTCTTGAAACCAACAGTAAGTCATCTGTAGACTTTCAGATGGTCAAGAGCGGGAGCACTTCCTAATAGATGTACGTTGAACATTCTTCTACTAGTCTTGGGAACTATGCCACACAGTTCTATGATCATAATGGCACACACACACCCTGAGACTGTAACAACAGTCAGAACCATTGCATGAGAGCTAAATGTTTACAAATGAGAAGTTGTTCCCAGCACACAAACTTCCCACCTGAGGTCTCTAGCAAAGCACTACAGTGTAGCTCCTCCTTTGAGGAATCCTAGAGCTTGGTATTAGGGATGCTGTTTCATTTCAAATGCCATTTCTGAAACTTTAGGAATTAATCTACAATATATGTTGCCTCAGTTTTGGCCTCTCTTTGTTACTTTTAAAGTGATACTTGGGGAATGAGGTACTCATTGTACTTGCACAATTAAATGCCAAGTTGTTTGGGTTTGGGGGAAAATGAGAGAAGAGTTTGTTAACATGTAGAGTGGAGTTATCATAAGTACTTGGTTCCCTTGGGTTCTTTCTTCTTTTGAATTTCCTTGATTTATTTTTGCTTAAATATGTTCATTTCAAATAAGCCTTGAAGCCCACCTAACCCCAAAGACAGAATCCTTTTGACTACTTTCTTCATCAACATTTCTTTTCTCTGTAGTTGACCCAGAATGATCATATGGTAACAGTACACTCCCTTGCAGGATAATCTGGCAAAACTTAAATAACAACTAAGGCTTTCTTGGTATCCATCAAAGACAGTAAACATGTTGGATATTCGTATTATAAAGATTTAGGATGTAGAATATAATAAAATTTTCATTTATATTATCTGGTTGTATAAACAAATTAAGTAGAAATAAATTAAATCTGAAGTTCTTACTCTAGAATGGCTCTCAGTCTTTTGTAAATGAAATAGTATAGGTTTATATTAATGAAACATAAGCATCTTTGTTAGTGTCACACATCTGTAATCCTAGAAGTTGGGAGACTGGGGCAAGAGTATTGTGAATCTGTGGGATATGTTATAAGACCCTATTTCAGAGAAACAAGAATATTCAAGAACAAAAAAATACTTCCAATCTCCCAGAATTTTTATCAGGGTCTTTGCTTGGTTTTCTTTTGACATTGTCTTAGGGTTTCTATTTCTGTGAAGAGCCACTGAGACCATGCAAACTCTTATAAGGAAACATTTAATCCAGCTGACTTTCAGTTCAGAGGTTAGTCCATTCTCCTCATAGCAAGAAGCATGACAGTACAAAGCTAGACATGGTACTGAAGAGAGAGCTGAGAATTCTACATCCTGATTTGTAGGCAGCAGGCAGAGAGAATGAGCTAGCAGGATTGGTTTGAGCATCTGCTACCTCAAAGAATATCCCCAGTGGCACACTTTCTCCAACAGAGTCATACCTCCCAATAGTGCCACTCCCTATGCATCTATGTAGGCCATTTTCATTCAAACTACCACAGACATTAAATACAAAAGAAGACTAAGAATTGGTTTTATTTGGCTTAATTACTAAAGAAGTGTATAGTTTCCACTGGGTTGACAAAGATTTCTCTGAGTTAAGCTATCTAGAGATCTGTGAACATTGCATATTGCAATGTATACACATAGAGATAATCTCAGATATATTGACCTGCAGAGTAAGCTTATTAGCTTATGGGCTGGTGAGGTAGCAGAGTGGGCAAAGGTACTTGCCACTATGTCTGAAAACCTGAAGTATTTCCTGGGACCCATTTAGTGGAAGGAGAGAACTAAAGCCCATAAGTTGTACTTTGACTTCTATATACACACAGACACACACACACACATACACACAAATACACACACACACACATACACACACACACACACACACACACACACACACGCGTGTGTGAAACAAACTAATAAATTAAAAATAAATTTAAGGCCTTAATGGTTTAAGTCATCCTCAGAAGCCATCCTGACTCCCGGAAGATTGCCTAGAAAAATGTCAGTCATGTTTCTAGAAAGAAATCTGTCATGACTCTATGAATACTCCCCACACAGACACCATTCTTTCAAAAGCAGCCTTGTGAACATGCAAGAGCTGATTTCAGTAGCATGTACGTATGATCACCTCCCATGATAGACAAACACTTTACCAATGACAGTACTATTAGCAAAATGCTAGTGATTTGGGAGTAGAAACTTTTTTGTTTTCCAACTTGAAAGCATCAGTATAGGGATTTTAAGCCTGTGCAGATGCCAGTAAGCTGCTCTTGGCACTAGGCACATTCAATGCTGGCACTGGAAGTATGAATCACCAGAGACTGCTTGACCCATGTTTTTGTGGCAGTCCAGAAAAGGACATAATGGGGTTTCAAATGGAAACAACTAGCATTTTGGTGGAATAAATACCAGTCATCCCAGGCCCACCTAAGGAACATGATGGAAGGGAAAAAGAATCAATATCATTTCCCAAGCCCTTGAAGAGCAAACAGTTTCCCCTAAAATTAAAATATCTATTGTCAGGCATTACTGGTCTTATATTGTTAAGTATATCTCAAACACTGGCTATTTCCTTGTCATTTTCTGTGGATGCTGAAGTGGAAATTATGTAACCGGAGAACACATTTCTATGATTTCTCTAGAAATAATAAAAAGAAAGATTAGAAGCAGGAAGGCTTAGGAAGGTGAACTTATTGTATTCTGGAAGAGTTAAAGTTCCCATTTGGAAGGTAAAATTAGAAAAAAATAAATGAAGATAATGTGAATTATTGCCTGAATGACAGTTGGGCTATCATTAATACAAGAGCATTTGAAATTAAAATTAAAAAAGCAACTATTTTATTTTGGTATACACACCTTTATTTTAGTATAGGCAGTATCTTGGTTACTATGACTACTAATCTGTTGCTGGAATTTTTGATGATGACTAAATAATGATATATCCAAGTATGCATATATGCAATTTATTATAGCTTCTTGTGTTCAGAAAACTCATTTTAATATTTATTATAATATATATGCATATGTATGTATACATGTATGTGTATGCATGCATGTGTGAGTGAGTGCTATCTGTGAGTAAGGGTGCTTGTAGCGTTCAGAAGAGTGCTTCAGATACCATGGAGACGAACTCCTAGATGTCTTTCAGCTGCCTGACATGGGTGCTGGAAACCAAGCCCAGGTCCTCTGAAAGAGCAGTACGTGTTCTTAAGTACTGAGCAGTCCCTCTAGGTCCAGAAAACTCATTTTAGAAGTGAGCTGTGGATCCCACCCCAGAATTCCTTGTCATATGATTAAAATTTGAGAACTTCGCATAATAATTTTAAGGGATGTGAAGTTAGGAAGCAAACTGATTTGCTGACTTTGCACAACACTACATTTTTCTGTAACGAGAGATCCTGTTGTTTCAGAACAGAGAGAGGAGTGTAAAGCAAGTTTCTCTGTGTAAGAGTTTCCAGCACTACCTGGCCAGGTTCTACTTCTATTTATGTTTCTTATGATATATTGATTAATGAGCACTGCAGCCGGTGCCGTTCCTTTAGCGTATGAACACAGTATGGCACACCTAAGGACGTTTCTCATTGCCCTTGTTTTCAAAGGTGTATATACACACATGAACTTTGTCAAAACAATTTCCCTATTAGTTCATCTGCATATTTTTAATCCATTTTGATCCATGATAATTCTGAAATAATGAGCCATGAAAATTATCTGTCATTCGTAGTCACCCCTTTTAGTTGCTTCATTTTTCTTTTCTTTTTTTTTTGAAAATACTTTTTCTCCCTTAATGTACCCTCATCATGGACTCCCATCCTTCTACTCCTCTGGTTGCCCCACCCCACCCCACTTCCTTTCCCCTCTGGATCCACTCTCCCACCTTCTGTCTCTCAACTGAAAGCAATCTTCTTAGGGATAATAAACTAAAAATAAGATATAACAAAATAATAGATAAAGGCATGAAACAGAAACTAACACTTTGGAATAGGAGAAAACAAACAGAAGTGAAAGAATCTAAGAAAAGACACAAGAAACAGATATTAATGCAGTCTTACTCCTTACCGTGTTCAGAAAATTCTATAGAAATAGCTAAACTAGAGGCCATAATACATATATAAAAGACCTGTGCCATAAAAAAAGAGAGAAAATATCAAAAACATATAAATATAAATATGAATAAATACAAACATAAATAAAATAGCCTAGGGAACTACGGTAAGACTACATCATACTATTCAAACAAAAAATGCCCATAAAATGATTCCATATGATATTCATCTGGACTCATAGATCAGTACTTGCTCAGCCATCATCAGAGATGCTTTTTTCTGCAGCAATTGGGAACAAACACAGAGAACCACAGCCACAGAGATCCACAGCCTGACATTGTACAAAATGTTAGAGACCTTGGAACCCTCGGCTCCAACAGGATGTCTCCATCCAATCTCTCCCATCAGAACTCAGGCAACTGAGGAAGAGCATGTGGAAAATGTGGAAGAGACAGAGGGGTAGAGGACACGAAGGAGACAAGTTCCTGTAATTCAACATGATCGATGTATATATGAATGCACAGAGACTGTAGCAGCATTCATAGGTCCTACACGGATCTGTACCAGATGGGGTCCTAGAGCTGAAAGGAGAAGTGGGCCCATGGCCTCATCCCTAACCCAGAAGCTATCTCCAATTGATAACAACTTACAAATGAAAATTTGCTCTTTTCTGTCCCATGGCCACTTTTTAAAATTGTTTATATTTTACTTGTATGTTAATATTTTCAGGACTGATTATTTCATATTGTGGGTGTACTCTTCCGTGGGATGACTAGTTCTACTTTCAGCATTCAGGATTCCTTAGCTGCCTGTAGTTTTTTATCTGTGACTGGGGTCTGGTGAGATTCATCCCATCCACTTTAAAATATCCTGTGCTGTCATCATCCTTGCTCTAGTCTCTTTTCCTTTGTGCAGTGTACACATTTAATAAATATTTCCTACACTTACAGACATTTCTGACAATGCAGAATAGTGCAGAAAGCTCAGCTACCCTTTTACTAGTCCGTTTTCTAACTCACAGCAGGTTTTCATCACAGCTACAAGTACTGAACGAAAAATCTATCAGAAACAGACAAAGTATACATTTTGTTTTCTTAGACAAATATAGAAGCACAAAATACATTATATGAATCAGAACATGAAAGTGGAAGTAAACCAATATAAAAAGCTTGTGCCTCACTTTGTATATGCACACACGCACACATGCATGCACGCACGCACGCACGCACGCACGCAGGAATCAGCTTACCTTCTGGAAAGAGGGCTATCCAATAGGACCGCGGAAGGACAAGGAATGACTCAGTCAGCAAATGCTTGCCACAGAAGCATGAGATCCTGAGCTGTACAACAGCACTCACATAAAATCTGGGTGTGAGCACAATTTCATAAACTAAGTGCTGGGAAAGCAGAGAAAAGTGGATCCCTGGAACTTCCTGGAGAGCCAGTCCTACATTAATCAATAGTCCCCACATTTGAAGAAAGCCTCTGTCTTATATTGCAAGATGATGACTTTAAGTCATGTTATCTAAGGTTGAGCTCGGACCTTCCCATACATGCCTGTGAGTGCGCGCGCACACACACATACACGCACACACACACTCAGACACATACACACAGTGATACACACAGAAACATACCCACAGGGACATATAGAGAGACACATTCAGAGGAACACATACAGGGGTGTACACATAAACACACAGTCTCTCTCACACACATAAACACATGCTCACATGCAAACACACAAATAGAAAGGGGGGAACACATTAGTGTTTTTCCCAAACTAGAAATTATTCTCCAAAAATATTCTATCTCTATTCTTACAACCTTTTATAGCTTTTAATTAGTGATGATCATAAGGAGCATGGATTTGCTTAATTTTTATTCATTTTATAAAAACAGATTATAATGTACAGCTGGAATCAAATCCATTTTTTTATTCACTATGCCATGATAATAATCAAGTGTGAACAGTGAAGATAAATTCATGGGTGACCTAGTTTGAACATGTACTGAATATTATTAAATTAAATAAAAGTTATTAAAGCCATGTATAATTTGCACTTTCTTGGACTGGGTTTATTTCAGTGATACACTTACCATGATTTTGTTCTCTGTAACCTGAATGGGTCGATTACCAGTGTTCAGAATGACAGAGAGACAAGTCTGATTATCAATTACATTCAAAGAATAGCTTTATGATTTCTAGAAGTACTCGATGTACACAACTATAATAAATTATTTAAAAACATTTTCATTCTGAATTGAATTAATGCACTGAAATACACGTGTAAGCTTTTAAATGCAATTACTTTATATTAGTCTTAAAGGAGGCAACAATTTTGAACATTTTCACACATTAATTAAATGTTTGAATTTTGCAACTATTTGTAGTTATTCTTTTGTCCGGAAATTGTCAGCATGAGTATAAATTAGACACAATGTTTTGTTGTTCATGTCTTTCTAATAGGGTTACACCAACGAGGGATATTTTATATTAAGTTGATAACAAAAGAGTTCAAAGAATTTCATCCATTGAGATTTTATTTCTGTGTATCCGTCAGGTAAAATAAAAAGAACACAAATATTTATTGACTATGTCAATATTTAGCAAACAATGGTATGTACTTGAGATTTTAGCATGTTAATCTAAAGCCTGAGATTATTGTTAATTTTTAAATGGAAGACAAACATGGTCAAGGTACAACTAACTATAACCATTTGATTTGGGGAGTCACTGAAGTGAATAAATCTTTGATTTAGTCTGGTAGAGTTTTTTTCATGCCTATTTTGTAGAACATTGGTGTCTTTTAAAAAATGTGTATGAAAATTACATTTGTCAATAAGATTTCATTAAAGTTTTCTAATAATTAGCATTTTTTTATGTTCACTCTTCTGCTAAATATCTACACATATACACTGAACTGAGAACTTTTCTGGATTAGTAATTTTGCTGAATTTCTCATTTGATTTCTAATGCATGGTTTAAAATACTAAGCAACATAAATTTCAAAATACATTAGCATCAGACAGCCCTAGCAAAATTTGAATTTTGAAATTATATCAGCAAAATGGTTACTAAATAATACTAACTTGTCCTAATTTTTCTTTGCAGCTTCTTCTACCAAGACAACATACATCAGCTACAGTAATCATTCAATCTGAACAGGGAGATGGCACCATCTGAAGGAAGGTGCTGTGTGTTCTTAAATATTGAACATGAGACTGCAGAAATGCACTCTGGGAGATCTCCATAGACTACAATCAATCAGATCAATAGGCTTGTAAGGAACAAAAATTAGCCATGAGCCAAAAGTATCAATATTGAGGAGCAAAGAAGCCCATTTTTATACAATACAACCAATGAGTGTCAAGCTAAAGTATTGCTTACTTGTGAGCAGTTAAAAAAAAAAAAATCTCAAACGGAAAACTAATGTTAGCTTGTGAAAAAAAATGCTGTTGAAATAAACCATGTCTGATGTTATTCTTGTAAGTATTTTTCTGTGATTGTGAGAACTCCTGTTCCTGTCCCACACTGTTCAACTTGTATAAGCCTCTGAGTCTGTTTCTTGTAATGGCTGACTGGATTGAAGCCCTGGGTTGTGCTACAAAATAAATGCAATGATTGATGCATGCAATTTTTATACAAATAATTTATTTCTAATAATAAAGGAATGTTTTGCAAATGTTGAGCGTTGTTTCGTTCCAGTTTTAAACCAGGGTAATCTCTCTTTCCCGCTGACACTCCACTGTGGTTAGATCCTTGCCTGGCACCTGCTGATCCTACCTCCTTCAGGAACACAGGTTTGGATTGTTTGTGTTTATGAGGAGACTTTTATTGTTCTGTGAAAAGGTATCACTTGTATAAGATTTTTGTAAATGTTTTTAATTCGTATAATAGATTTTCATAGCAACTACTCCTATGAAGAATCAAGTTGTAGCTTGCTATCAGTTTCCTCAAGTTGCTATAATTGACTGTTAAACTTTACTTTGGAAAATATATTATGAAAATTGTCATGGAAAAATATATCACCATATGACCAAATTAATCCATATAAATTCTAATTCAAAACCTTTGCATAGTGAGGTATTCCCTGCTATGTGATATTAACTTTCTCTCACCTGGGCCTAGAAGTCACCAAAATTAGTAGAGTAATGGGCCTTACTGAGGTCATTCTTCAAAACTCCGAATTAGCATATTTATTCCCTTGGCATCATTAAAGAAACCACAGTTCAGATAACATGTCAATGAGTTCTTATTTTCCAAATGAAAACATTCATTGCTTCATAAAGCAGTCTCATTAAAGAGAGAGAAAACAGAAAGCATATCTGGTGCTAATAAACCATGCTAGGACAGATAAAAAGAATCTGTTAGCAGCTTTCAAATCTGTGACCATTTTTGTCCTGAGTTCCTCTATTACATACAATCCAGACATCCATCAAATCAATGGGTCTCTACAACCATTTTGTTAGTAAATGTTCTCTATGCTGAGTTAGCTTAAATGGCTCATTGCTTTCCTAATAGATATAAAGAGCCATTTCTGTAGCTTCAACCAAGATATTAACTTTATTTAATTGATAAGGTCCATGTAGCATCATGGAAACTCTTTTCATACATAGAATCTTCTTCTATGCCCCCTAGAAGACAGATGGCAATGGAAAGAAGGAAATGCTTATCTTCTGGCTTTACATTGAGTTTCTCCAAATAGTATTTGTTCTTTGCAGATAACAGTTTAATCAAAAAACAAAAGTATCATTCTTCAATATCTGAACCAGGGAAAATAAAACTTTATAATCTAAATCCAGCTCTGGGTGTGTTTTCTAGATAAGAACCGGACTGAGACAAATAAGCCTAACATTGTTTGTTTATATTATTGTACCATGTGGCTCAAGACTGTTAGAGATGCCAAAATGCTTTTATTTTAAATTGGCCAGTTTCTTCATACTGAAGATTTGGATGTCTCATTAGATGTTTTTATTTGGTTTTAACAAATACCTGTGTTTAATTCTTGCATTTCATTCACAGGGAAAATCTCAAGAACTTTTCGAGTATTGATTGACACTAATCAGGGAGGGTGTCTGTGACAGGGTGACAGAAAGCAAACCTGGCTCTCACAGCAACTGAAAAGGTTTACTATTTTTGCTTTAATACTTTGGAAAATATGAAGCATGACTCGTGCCATTTAAAAATTGCAATTATTATAAATTTACAAATGGGTTCTTTTACCTAACCTTATTTTTATAACTAGTTGATGCATATTTGGTTTTATACAAAGTCTGATTTGACTCATAGTAGCAAGTTTAACAGCTCTAATGCATTTGTATACCCTATAGTCTTCTCTAACATTGCTCCATTAGAAAAGTGTGTCCTGTAAAACTTTTCATCGTCCCTAACAGGGGTCAAAACATTCCAGCACCTTCTTACAGTAGAAACTTGAAAATTCTACTCTCCACTATGGTGTTTTTCATAAGGATTTTTCTGTGGGCTCAGAGGGAGTTATAGGCTGGGACTGTGATAGCATCCTTTGAGCAGGATTTAGCATGTGTTTGGTAGTGGTCCATAAGACCTGTGATTTAAAATGAACTGCCTGTGTCCCATAGATAAGCAAATGCAAAGTTGCACACAAAAAATACAGTATTATATTCTTTCGAATTGACCTTGTGTTTTATTCTGGACAAGAAATGTCACATCTAATCTCAGCATGCCAGAGGGAATGCTAAAAATGTACCTTCAAGTAAAATTCAGCAAATGTCACTTGTAGACAATGAGAGATGTATTAGTGTGACCTTGGGCCAAGTCTGACCTGAGTTTAAGAAAAATTAGCTCATGATAGGGAATACTAGAGGCTTAAATCAATGATAGTGTGTCACAAACTAGTTCTATTTTTAAGTAATTTAAACATGAGGATAACCACTAAGATATAAACAGGCATTGAAAGAAAAATTCAATTTGTTGTGTTCTTTAAATCTTCACAAAAATTAACATTTAAGATTAACAATATTTTACCTTTATATTTCAGGTATCATAGTACAAAATGCCTAACCAGGAACATAAATTTTTGTTAGTTTTTTTCTGCTTTTAACAACTCAGTATTCTATGTATTTACCTCTGCTTTTTTGACACCAGAAAGAGTAAGTATTTTCTAACATGTTAGGCAACATTTATTTTTTGTTCTGACTGAGGGTAGAAGTGACATATTAAACTTTTTTATGCACTCATCATTTTTCTCATTTGATTTATTGTATTATAATTAATATTATTTAATAATATTTTCATCCATTTTCTAGAATGAGACGACCAAAGGGAACAATGAGGTTACAAGGGAGGAAGGAGAGCAATTCAAATGATGTCATACTCTAATCCTAAGGAATTATTATCTGAAGTGCTTTTTTTGCCTCTGTGGTTGTCATTTAATGAGAATAAAAAGAATGAAATAAATATGGAGCTCAGTCAGAAGAAAGATAACTTAAAGAGAGACTTATATTCAATAATCTTCAGAAAGGTATCATATACTGAGATAAAGAGAAAACCCAGCTTACAATTTGATTTTAAAATATATTCAGTGCAATGTTATTGTATTTTTTTCCTGCAGCATAATCTTCAGTGGTGGTAAACGTCACTACTGCATTATTTTCTTTTCTTTTAAGACTTTATGAATTATTGAGACCTTTTCTTCCTTTTAAACTCTCTATTATTAATATAAAGTTTCACAACCTATTTGACTTACATTTCTTCTTTCCAAGGAATAAAGATGAGCAAAAACAACATTTGTCAACCTAGTATGTTTTTGTGTTTGCCTACTGCTAAGTGGTTTGCGAAAAGCTGACTTTGTTGATATGATTATAATTTGTCATCCTTTAAATTATTATTTTGTTTGCTTTTGAGAATACAATATAACTGGATCATTTTCTCCCTCCCTTTTCTCCCTCCAAAATTTTCCATATACCCCTCCTTGCTTTTTCAAATTCATAACCTCTTTTTTATACATTAATTATTGTTACACACATATCTATCTACATATATGTTTATGTACATACATACATATATATTGAATATCAAAGTAATGTTTGCAGTTGTGAAGTAAGCATACATAATTATTCATGAGTTAAATCCTTCTAGGTAAATTCACTAGATATTGGAATGGTTCTGAAAGCCAGTGAAACATACTAGAGTGTTTTTTAAAAACTTACAACAAAGTTTAAATGAGCAAGTCAAACATTATATTTACTTCATTACCTTGTAAAGGAATTGAAGAATTGGCAGAACTAGTATAAAAGTATTTGAGACAACACTAGTGTGTTTTTATCATATGAAAATAACACTAAGATAAGTGTGAGAGCCTTAGATCTGGTATCTTATAAGCCATAGTCACTGAGGTCATTTACTCCATCGGACAGATGATTTTGGATTTGTACTGGATTAAATCTCCTAATGAACTCCTCTATCTGATGAAGCAGCTATTGAAAGAAGTTCCAGCACATGCCAGCACAGGAGGAATGCCCTTCTTATATATTCTCTGTTCCCAGGCATTAGCTCATATCTCCAATAAGCATGGTTCTTCATTGTTTTCCTTCTAACCCAGTGATATAATTGTTTTAACTATTCATTCTCTACTCTATATCTATTTCGGAGTCAGGATTGCATGACATGTGAGAAGAATAACTGGATAAATAAATAAATATGTATTTGCCTGTGTTTTCCACAAATCATCTGTGAAAATTCATCCTTTGTCCCCTAGAAAGTCTTCTTTCCAGTAGGCATCTCCTTGCTCTATTTGTAGTATATTACTCTGAGGAAGAAAATCAGTTTTTCAGAAGTACTCCTGAAGATAACGAACAT
Organism: Uromys caudimaculatus; assembly: GCA_028551405.1. Taxonomy (NCBI): domain Eukaryota; kingdom Metazoa; phylum Chordata; class Mammalia; order Rodentia; family Muridae; genus Uromys; species Uromys caudimaculatus. The sequence continues at coordinate 107,599,822 of CM052700.1, forward strand.
GGGATAATTTTCTGTACATTGATGAGTTTTTCTACTTATCATTAACAATTAAACTTTCCAAGCTAAACCTTTTCTAGAGTCCTACCACTGATATCTTGTAGACAGAAGAAACAAGAATGAAGAATGTTTCCTAGTCAAAAGTGAAGGGTAGGTGCCACGTTTGTAATCCACTTTTCTTCCTAATTTTGGCTCTGCATAACAGGGTAATAATGGTGGATACAAAAGGCCTAAAGCTCCATTTTCTTATTTTTTAATTACATCCCAAATGATGTAAATAAATCTCTCATCCTCCTTCCCAGAGACCCTCTCTCCATTTCTCATTTGTCTTCTCCTTTGAGTGGATGAGGCTCTCCTGGGTATCCCCACACCATGATGCCTCTTCTTCCACTGAGGCCAGACAATGGAGCCCTGTTGCTTTAGGGAGAGCCTCCACTTCAGTTATTGAATGGCCCACATGAGAGTGAGCTACTGCTCATTTGCTACATATGTGCTGGGGGCCTCGCTCCAGTCAGTGTTTGTTCTTTGGTAGCTCAGTCTCTAACAGCTCCCAGTGGTCCAGGTTAGTTGACTCCATTAGTCCTCCTGTAGGGTTCCTATTCCCTTCAGGGGAACTCCCTTCAAATCTCCCATCCCCCCAGCTCTTCCATTACAGACCTTGAACTCTGTCCAATATTTGGATTTGGGTTTCTGCATGTGTTTCAGTCAACTGCTGGGCCTCTCAGAGGACAGTTATGCTAGGCTCCTGTCTGCAAGCATAAGAGACTATCATTAATGGTGTCAGAGATTGGTATTTGCCCATGGGTATCAAGTTGGGTCCGTTATTGTTTTGCCAGTCCTTCAGTCTCTGATTCATCTTTGTTCCCTCATTTCTATTAGATAGGACAAATTTTGGGTCGAAAGTTTTGGGGTGTGAGTTGGTGTGCTTATTCCTCCAGTGGGAGTTCTGTCTGGCTACAGGAGAAGGCTTCTTCACGTTCCATGTCCCCACTTTTAACCATCTAGGCAAAGATCACCCACATTGACCCCTGGGAGCCTCCACCATCTCATGTCTTTGGGATTGCTTAGGAATTCCCTGAACTCCCACCCATGCTGGGAAGCTGCAGATTTCCATTCGTTCTCCTGTCTCTCTGTATCTCTCTCTCATCTCTCTGAACACTTGGTCCTACCCACCCCATTCCCTTCCTGCTCCCCCTCCAACCTGCTTTACTCCCTGCCTCTACCTTCCCTTACTATTTTGTTCCCCCTTCTATGTGTGATTCAAGCATATTCACTTGGGCATTCCTTCTTGTTTAACTTCTTTGGGTCTGTGAGGTATATCGTGGGTATTCTTTGCTTTATGGCTAGTATCCACTTATCAATGAGTACAAACCATTCATGTGCTTTGGGTCTAGGTTACCTCACTCAGGATGATATTTTCTAGTTCTATCCATTTGCCTGCAACATTCATAATGTCCTTGTTTTTAATAGCTGAATAGTATTCAATTGTATAAATGAACCACATTTTCTGTATCCATTCTTCAGTTGAGGGATATCTGGGTTGTTTCCACTTTCTGCTATTACAAATAAAGCTCCTATGAACATAGTGAAGCATGTGTTCTTGTGGTATGGTGGAACATCTTTTGGGTATATGCCCAGGAGTGATATAGCTGGGTCTTGAGATAGAACTAGTCCCAATTTTCTGAGAAACTGCCAGATTGATTTCCTTGGTAGCTGTACAAGTTTACAATTCCCCCAGCAATGGAGGAGTGTTCCTCTTTATCCACATCCTTGCCAGTATCTGCTGTCACCTGAGTTTTTGAACTTAGCCATTCTGATTGGTATAAGGTAGAATCTCAGGGTTATTTAGATTTGCATTTCCCTGATGACTAAGGATGTTGAACATTTCTTTAAGTACTTCTCAGCAATTCCAGATTCCTCTGTTGGGAAATTTATAGACCTTGAAAGTGCAGTTCTCAACTTCATATCGAAAAAAATGCCTAGGATAGCCAAAACAATCCTGAACAATAAAAAAACACTTCTGGATGAATCACCATTCCTGACTTCAAGCTGTATTACAGCACAAAGGTGATAAAAATGTATGATAGTGGTACAGAAACAGACAAGGTAATCAAAGGAATAGAATAGAAGACCCAGAAATAAATCCACATATATATGGACACTTGATTTTTGAAAAAAAAAAAAAAAAAGAGCCAAAACAATACAGTGGAAAAAAGAAAGCACTTTCAACAAATAGTGCTGGTCTAACTGGAGGTCTGAATGTAGAAGTATGCAAACAGATCCATATTTATCACCCTGGATAAAACTGAAGTTCAAGTAGATCAAGGACCTCAACCAGATATGCTAAATATCATAGAAGAGAAAGTAGGAAATAGCCTTTGAATACATTGGTACAGAAGACAATTTCCTGAACAGAACACCAATGGCTCAGGCTCTAAGTTCAACAATTGATAAATGGAACTTTATTAAAATAAATAGCTTCTGTAAAGCAAAGGACACTGTAAACAGAACAAAGCAGCGGCCCACCAATTGTGAAAGGATCTTCACTAACCCTACATCTGACAGACAGCTAATATCCAAAGTATAAAACGAACTCAAGAAGTTAAACTCCAGCAACCCAAATAACCCAATTGAAAAGCGGTGTCCAGAGCTAAGCAGAGAATTTTGAAGCTCCATTTTAATGGAATCTTTTATGATTGAGGACTGGTATCTCTAGAGTTCAGTAATCCCACTGAGGATCTTTACTAATCTCCTGGGAGAAAGAATGGGAGGCAACTAGATCATACATAATTATGAAGTAGATGAAATGCGGTTCATTGATTTTTGTGTTACCCATCTCCTTTTTTATGTCCTCCTATTTTCTTGTTGCATTTGCTAATATCCCCCAAGTAGCTAATATCCTCAGTGTATATACTAGATTCTCAGAGATCGATATTTTTCCTACCTTCATCTTCTAACTCATTAGTAGTTTCCTAGGGGCCAACAATTCAATGCCAAATGACTGTTTTATGCTAAACAGTTCTTCAGCAACATTCACTAAGATATAAGGAGGCATTCTAGAGGTTCCTAGAAAAATAATTAAAGCTAGATTTTAAATAATATACTTTACTAAAATAATCTATTCATTTATTTTACTCAGACACAATGTTGCTGACTGTGTGTAGATGCTGAAAATATAGCAATGAATCAAAATCTATCTGTGACCTCATGACCATTATATTTTTACAGAAGAGAAGAGAAAATATGAGGGTTGGACAGTAATAAATACTGACAAAAATAATAAAGGGAAATGGATAAGAATTAAGTTAAGAGGTATCCTTGTGAAGTTTAGAGGATTGGTTGGCATTTTAATTGGATAATCAAGAAGAGAGATATTTGAGTGAAGATCTGAAACAATAGTGTTTGATATGCCAGTGTTGTGTGGAAGGAAAATCCAGGGAAGACCAGCAGAGAGACACGTCCTGAGGCAGAAGACCGCCCAAACTGACTGTTTAAAAGACCGAGAGTTGATGATGTGATTGTAAGATTTTGTACACTGTTGAAAAACCTTTAAATTTTGCCTCTGTGGGTAGAAAACCAGCAGAGGGTTTGAGCAAAGAGATGACATGACTCTTAATTTTAAGTGAGTCCTGCTGACTTCTGTGATGATGAGGTATAACCTGCAAGAATACAAAAGCAGAAACACAGGTGTCTGTCAGAGGACTCTGAGCTGGTAGATTAGACATGATCATCACTTACCGGGAGGCAGTGTTGGTAACGTAACATGGTTTATACTGGATGCATTTTGACAGGAGATCCTATTGACTTACTAATAAATTAGAATACTTTGAGGGAAAAGGCTGATTTCTAGGCTTTTCATAAATCAGTGGAGGTCTGCCTTGCAAATTGAGGAAGATGGGTTAGACCACGACGACCATGAGTTCAAGGCAACAGAATTACTACCCCAATGTAAATACCCATGACCTCTTCTCTTTCAGGCTTCTCAATTTGCTGTTTAAACATCTATGAATTATTAACTTGAATAACTCCAGAAATCCTGGGCCCAACTTTGGTACATGAAAGACTATGAAGACAATCATTTGTTCCCCTGAAATCTATATCAATTATTTTGTGGCTACTTTAAAATCTGTTTAATTGTTTCAGTTATTGGTATTTTGTTTTGTTCTCTTATCTAACTTGCCTGACAATCTTTGGGTTGACTTTGATCCATACATTTCTGTTTTGTCTTTAACATCTCAATAAGTAAATGGTAGTTCAATACATTTGTTTTCCTGCAACAAAATTAATGGAGAGAATGGTGCCGTGTCTCACAGCTGTTCAGAGCCTGCAGGAATGCATTGCTTTAGTTGCTATATGATCTTCTGTATACAGTACCTCATCTCTCAAGGTTTTGCCTAAATTTTCTTGCATCATTTTACCCATTATTTATTTTTTCTTTTCATTCTTAACAGTGAGAATAATACGAAAAATTATATGTCAAGCCGTCCCATTAATTTGTATGTTGTAGGTCCACAGTCCAAGAATGGAGTCATGTGAGGGGATTCTGAGTGCTTGTAAGAAAACTCCAAGAAAACAAGACTTTTGACCTCAGCGTTTTTAAACACAGAATTGTTCTTGAAAAGTGTTTTTGTGCTTCTCCCAGGAATAACAGAAAGGAGTAAGTATGTTTACTTCAGCTGTTGTTATTCATATGCCTCTTTGGAAAAACATGTTTTTGCCATGTGCAGATTGTCCGTGTAAATATACACAGCTTGAACTTATGAGAACTGTACTCAGGTGACTGTTGCCCCGGTAATTAACGTCAAAGTCTACCACTGTCAGATAGCCTTCTGGGCTCTGCATATAATGGAAGACTCCCTTCATTAGCACGGTTTCCCCTTATCTGACCATAACTCCCACACACCTCTACCTTTGGAATGTCATGTAGCCTTGGTTAAGATTACAAGTTCAACTTCCTTTTAACCTATAAGAACTCATTCAGCTAGCACATGAGATTCCTGAAATGCTTTCCCATGCTAATGAGGCATTTTGGTATCATAAGCTTTCAGCCAATGAACTTTGCCTATCCTGGAAATTCTGATCCCCACTCCATTACCCAAATTAGATAAGCCTTGAACCATCCCAAGTAAAGTTGATCTGCTTCCCTGCAGCTGGTCTCAGTGTTGTCTCCGTACATACTCACATATTCAAGTGCGCTTCTGATCCGGGTGTTTGTTGCCTCTGCTCCCTTTGTCCTCGTGGACCACCAATATTGGCCAAAGATCCCGGGGTCAGGCAGGGTCACAGGTGACCTTCCTTAACCCTCAGAGTATAAATTGTCTGATGCTGCTTTTAAATTTGGCTATTGCATGAGACTTTATTCTCTTACTTGATGGAGAATTTAATGAGGCACCTAATACTAGAATTTACATCAATGATTTTAACAATAATTATAATAGGTGAAATTATTAGCCACCTGCTTCCAGAAAATCTTTACATTTCTTATTTTTTCAGGCATTCATATAGTTTGAGGGATATGTTTTGGAGTTAGCTGCAAATTTCTATTTGATTAGGAGTTGTTGTTATATTGAGTGTCCCCTCGGTACAGTTTTTAGGATTTCATGCACATTGAAAGGCCAGAGCACATATAGGCCATTTTGATCATGGTTCATGTTTTTCTTTTTTTTCCTTTTTTTTTTTTTTTTTTTAACATAACATATTTAAATAATTCTCAAATACAAAAAAAGAAATTAGGATATATAGAAAGACCACTTGAGAGACTTATTTCAGCTTAGTTTCAAGTTACCCTGGTTACATAATTTTCCATTTTAAGGTAACTTTATTCAGTTTATTTAATATGTTTATAAAGGTGATTTTATTACACCCCTGAGATGGCAAGCTGTGATTGTTTCATTCATGCACATAGATTCTTAGTTAACTAGTGCATAAAATTCTTCATAAGATACAGTACATTGTTATTATAATGTCATCCACATTGGAAGATTGGCCCTAGCAACTATTAAAACTCAGTGTCAACTCACACGACAGTATTGGGCCAAGAATAGAACTTGGAGATCCAGAAGTCTGGGTGAACACCCCTCTGCTAAAGCAAGCTGTGATCAGTAATTATCATTTAGTCTTAAGCATTATTGCTACCCAGTGATTATTTACTGGATCTAAAACCTTCTTACTGTTTTTAATAGAAACTGTATGCATTCCCAAAGTCTATCATAATGTGAGCTCTTGGCAGAGGTACAATATAAAGGACTGCTGATGATCTAAATCTTCTGGGACAAAGAAAAGAAGGAAGGTGTTTAGACACTCATCTAACAGTTCTATAACACTGGGTTCAGCAATCAACTTTAAAATGCAGGTTTTAAAACTGTTTGAAAGTTTTGGATGTGTAGGTTCCAAACTGTTATCTTCCCTCTTAAAGATACCCCATACAAGATCTCTCTCTCTCTTTCTCTTTCTCTGTCTCTGTCTCTGTCTCTCTCTTTCTCTCTCTTTCTCTCTCCTCCTCTCCCTCCCTCCCTCCTTGACCTACCCCCCTCTCTGTGTGTCTGTGTGTCCTCTCACATGGGCAACAATTTCTATGAAGTAAAAGTGTACTCCATTTACAAATATATGTAAAATAAAAGTTTTAAATTTGCAAATTGTTATATATTTTGATTTTGTATCTTTGAACTTTGAATATGAATCTCTATTTGCAGAGTATTGAGATCTAAAACATAGTTATATAATGTGTCCTCAGGACTTTGGGGTGTACACAAAAGTCCATAATGATGTTCTGGACTGGGTCAGCAAGCCAGAACATAGAAGCATTTATGGGCTTATGTTTTAGAACTTAACTGTTATGAAGAAGCTCAAATAGTCTATTGGAGAAAAACAAAGCCATAACTTTACAGAAAGTATCTACATATAACTATACACAATAAAAGCTTTTAGCTAATTGTGGCAGCTGTCTTCTATTGAAGAGGGGCTTTTTTGTGCAAGTAATCAAGAGAAGAACTTAGATGCTTCTACTTAAGTTATTGACTGTATAGTATTCAAGCACAATTACCATATTATGGGCCTCATTCTGCCTACAGAAAAGTGGAATCCTTAATGTGAATAATAACAGGAAAATGTCACTTTTGTACTTTCATTATTGCTGTTAGCTTTAGAAACATAGGAGTGTGTTAAAATGTATTTAACTTAATTTACACCACTTATACATAATAATGATTTCTTTTTTCCCATCATTTTATGTTGTGAGGTTAGCATTAAAACCCCGAACAAAATGATTCATGGTGAATTAAGCTAAATAAATGCCTCAAATTGCTGTGGACATGCAGTAATCACAAGGTTCAACTATGCTATGAAATTGAAATATTTAATGGGGGCATTTTATTTAATGGAACCATTTTGTTTAAAGGCTGTGCAAAGGTCACTTGAATGAGCACATGTTAAATTTTTTAAACTTTCATTATTGGGAAAAATTACAAAGATTACAGACCTATTTTTTTTTCTTTATGGAACTAATGACTGCTACTGTTAACCAATCCAAAACTGTGTGACTTGGGCAGTTCACAGGTGCTAGGGGCGAACCTCACGTTATAGTTCCTTCTAAGTTCCTCTCTCTATACTCATTTATCAGCACGTTTCTCAAGCCTCATCACAGAAACTTCTGAAGTAAACGCTGATTAACATAGAGACCTACAATTGTTCCACATGTGGAGATTAAGAAACTATAGGGTACTCATCTCTAGATGGGACATCTTTATCAGATATAATCCTCACTAGGCTCCAGAGTCCATATAGAAGATAGGGCAGAGAGATAATAAGAGCCAGAGGTACTGATCTTATATATCAAAGAATTCTTTCTGGACAGGTCAGGGCCCAAGGTTGCCCACATGATTGAAAACTGAATGCACAAAACCTGCACATGATCAAGCTAGAAAAATCCAAGTACAAACAGGGAAGGAATTCACTGAGTCTCAACCTTAGCTGAGGAGGTATCAGCAATGGATGGCTACTGTGGAGAGGGGTTTCTGTCTTCTTTAGGAGTGCTACTTCTACAAGACTAAATATGTTCCATTAGGTAGTTCTACATTCATGTACAAACAGGTAGCATTAAGTGGATTCATGGGCAGAAAGAGAGAGAGGGGGGGGGAAAGGGAGAGAAAGAGGAGAGGGAGAGATAGAAAGAACAGGAAATTGGGAGGGAAATTGATGGAACAGGTGAGAGAGGAGTTGTATGGGGAGAGAGGAGAGACTCTGGGTGGATTTATTCAAAATGAATATTACCCATGTGTGAAATTCTCAATAAGAAAGAAATTGTTGTAAACAAATTCAAATGCTTCTTTTTAATTGTAATGTTTACAGAAAATATATGTGATTTGTTTTTCAATTATACACATACTTAGGACAGATTAAAATACTGGATGAAATGGACTCTTTACCTACGAAAATAACTAGCAGCATATATTTTTATTTAGACATAAAATATATGTGTATATTGTACAATATATACCCATACTTGGTGATGATTATCTAAAGTAAATATTTGAGAAAACTCTATACCTATATGTGAATAAGTGATTTTATAAGTTAAAAGACAAATACAAGGTTAGATTCCTAAATTACTACTGTGCATATGTCAGTACAACCCACTTGCTCACCATCACAGAATGACCAGAAAACCTAGGTCATAGGAAATAAAATCTTTATATTCAAAATTAGCTCAAGGATAAGGTATGGTAATGGACATTTTAATCTCAACATTTAGGAGGCAGAGGCAGGCAGATCTTGTGATTTTGAAACCAGCCTTGTCTATATAGAAAATTCTAGGACAGTCAGGTTGAAATAGTGAAACTATGCCTAAAGAGAATAAACTCAAAAGATTTTCCTATGATTATGCTCTGGCTAAGTATATTTTGAGAGTAAACAGGACAGGAATGTTTCAGAAACTGTATAATGTGTCAATATTTTTCCAATGTCTATAACTCAGTGTTTCTCCAAAGTAGTCTGAGTATCAGCTCGATCAGCATCAATAAATATGTGGTCTTAAATTGACATTGCAACCTACCAAATTAGAATACCTGGTTCAGGTCTTGAGAAACTTCATTTTAATATTATCACCTTTGTGAGTCTGTACCCAATAAGTTTGACAGCCAGTTGCAGACAAAAGTGTTGAATAAACTCCCCATATAAACACAATCTATACGCCTGAGTATGCATGCCATTGTATTATGATATTGATCAGTATTATGTTTACTTAATTTGTAAAGATTTCAACTGTTTGTCATTACAGTAAAATGTTTTGTGTTCTTGGAGCAACAAAGAGCACACACTCCTCATTCAGAGAATCGGAGTTCGATTCTCAACACACACACACACACACGCACACGCACACACACACACACTCACATATTATTCCATCTCTTAGAGATCTGGCTTCTTTCAGCCTTCTTGGACACCTGCACACACACACACACACACACACACACACAGAAGCACAATATACATACATATAATTAAAAACAAAAATAAATCTTATAAAAGAATTTTTAGTGTTTACTGTCATATATGGTTCTAATGTGTTGTAAAGAAAATTTCTTGGCTCTTACCCTAATTTAAATATAATGTCTTTACTGAACAATAAGAATTTTTTTCTCTATATTTAAAATAAATCCTAGGGTCACTTCTATTTTTCAGCCTGGAAAATTAGAAAAAAAATTTCCTAATCCTACTTCTCTTTCCTGTCAATGGTTATGCATTGCCAAGTATATTCGCCAGGAGGACCCACCATTATTTTGGTCACAAACTAAGAGTGAAAATAAAATGACAGAGTTTACAATGTCATGAGTATCTCAATAGTTAATACAGCTGGCAAAATCATTTAATTCTGAGGGTTGTAGATGATACTATACAAAAAAATCTAGTGTAAGAAAATGTCAATATTTCTAAAGAATAAATTATTGACCTATCTATACACCATAAGTTTAGTGTCATCTCTCTTCTTATTTGATAATATTTTTTCCTGTTAAAAGGTTTCTGTTTTGTTTTCTTTAGTTTTTCTGAGTTTGAGGCCAGTCTGGTTTACAGAGTGAGATCCAGGAGAGCTAGGACTACACACAGAAAAATACTGTCTCAAAAGTTTTTATTTTCTTTTTTATAAGATACTTTTGTTTATGAATACCTATGTAGGTATGATGAATGGGTTTTTCAACACTTTGCTTCTTTGTTGCATGGAGAAAAGTAGCTGAAGCTTCATAAGTTCATCGTTGACAAGCCAGACCTCAACACACTCTCTCTGGAAGTACTCTCTCCTAGAGTTCTCCAGTCAAATCAGTAGATTCATATTCAGTCATAGTTGAATAGAGATAGGATCAACTCAGAGCATAATGAGACAGACATAAACTTAAAGCATTATGGGCAGGAAGCATATAAAAATGTTTCTTAAGTTTGAAGGCTATAGTAGAGTATAAAAGCAGGTAAGTGATTCCATGTATATTAGAGAGATGGATTGTCCTCAGAGGGACTCATTTGGCCCAGCCATAGAGAATTCAACCATTGGTCTTGAAACAAGGTCTGAAATAATAGCCTTGTGATCATCTCATATGAACGTTCTACAGAAATGTCTTTATTTTAATCCATCAAAATATGAGATAGATCTTGTTTGTCTATCTCTCTTCTCCATCTCTATCTTTATGTCTATCGTATCTATCTATCTATCTATCTATCATCTATCTATCTATCTATCTATCTAATTAGTTTGATAATGATTTGCCAAATACATACAATATGCCATTCAACCTATCATGGACTGCAAGGATCACAGGGCACTGGTGACAACATTTGTATTCTCAACTGTGACAAACATTAGAAGAAAAGCTAAAAAATACTAGAAGGTTTCAAAGCAGGGATATATTGCCTATGTGAGCATTTGCCTTGTGTGTAAGTACATCATGTAGTTATTCACTTGTAACTGAATAAGATTTAAAATCTGTTAGTTTGGACTAACTTGAAACAGAAATCATCTCATATCAAACAGAAATCCATGTAAATCATGCCACAGAGAACAAGATAGGTAAATGAAAATTTGCACAGTGTTTCTAAAGAATCATCTTTGTTAACAAAGTTTAAATTCATATCATTCTCTTGTAGATAAAATTTGTATCTAGCAACAAATAAAAGACACCATTATGAAATACAAATAGTGAAGCATTAATTTATTTTAGTCAACGGTCTCAATTGTGTGTTTTTAGCAGCAAGTCATATAAATTCATTAAAGAGTTAACGAGTTCTCAGATTTTACCTAATATAAACTTTAAATTTCTAGAAAGACTATATTTCTAATAATTTGGATTTTTGTTTTCATGTTTTTTTATTTCCATGTTTTTCTGAAATAGTTTTCTTTTTTTCTGTGTAGTCCTTGCTGTCATGGGACTCATTCTGTAGACCAGGCTAGCTTCACTGGCTCAAACTCAGAACTCTGCCTATCTCCTCCTCCCTGGTGCTGGGATTGAAGGAATGTGCTATCATGCATGGCTTTATTTTCATTTATTTTAGGTCATGATTGCAATTCATACTTCATAGAATTCTTAGGTGGTTTTAGTGGCTGGATAATGCTAACAAATGGCTAACAACAAGAGGAGAGGAACTACCCTAAATGTACTCTATTGTCCTCAAATTTCTGAGGACATCTGCTTCCTCAAACCATGGGGACCCCTTAATAGCTTCTATTCCTCAGCTTACAGAACACAGAACAGAGAAGACAGGGCAGGAAGAGCCCCCAGTGAGTCTTATGGAGTTGCTCAGATACACATATGAATCATGGACAGTTTAGTTTTCTCTGTGCATTATGATAAAGAGAACAAAAAACTATTCCCAGATTCCCAGGGGTTGAGGATGTAACTCAGTGGCAGAATCCTCGCCTAGGATATACCCTGGTTGTGCATTTAACTCATGGTTCTGACACAGAAGGATGGAAGAATGGGAGAAAGGAAAAGCCTGAAACATAAGTGTGTGTGTAGAGAGACGGAGACAGAGACAGAGAGAAAGAGACAGAGAGAGAGACACAGAGAGAGAGAGAGAGAGAGAGAGAGAGAGAGAGAGAGAGAGAGAAAGGGAGGTTCTGCTGTACATGAAACCAGACAAGTAAAATGGTAACTACAAAGTCACCCAATGACCAAATAAGCATAATAAATATGAGAAGCCAACACAGAAGGCCGAAAGAAGCTCTGGGGATATGCAGTATATATATACCAATATCCCCAGGAGCTACAATGATGGAACAGAAGGGAGATACACAGAGTAGGTCAAAGCTTTTAAGACATATCTGTGCTTTCACAAAGCTTCAGAGAGGGAGAAGTTTTTAATGCACTTGATTATTCAGAAAAATACTATGTTAAACTTTCTGAATGTTGAGGTTTAATAGTATCAGGATTCAACAGAAAGAAAAACCAAAAATTAGCAAAAATTAAAATATTTTGTTGCTTCATGAATCAAGAAGAAGTTATGACAAATTGGCCAAACAGAAAGCTTACTCCCTTTCAGATTAGGGGATGACAAGGCAGATATTTCATCCAGCAGCGTGTTGCTATTTTTATTTAAAATATAGGCCCTTGACCTAAGAAACATAAGGAGTTTAGATTCTTTGAGGCTAGAAAGCAATCATTTAGCCTTTGGGCCTTGATTGCTTTATCTGTAAAATGGAAGAAATAAGACTATTTCCTGCAGAAGACCTCAGTGTTTGATAACTAATAAGAAACTAATAATAAAATGTCCACAGCTCCCTGGAGGTCAGCCACTAGCTGGATAAAGTGGATTATTACAGCAACACTTCTTTAGCTATTGGTACTTACAGCAACTCCAAAACAAAATATATCATATCCTGTTGAAACTGCCCTTGGATAGGAAGAATGCAATTATCCCAGGTGGAAATTGATTGCAGGGTGTCTGTGAACATCTGGACTTTTATAAAATGTGTCTTTGGAGCCTGAAGATATGTGTGCTATTTGTAGAAGTGACTGCTCTCACAGAAAAGGTAAGTGCCAGAACTCTTTCGCTTTGGAAACTTTTAGCAGTGTGGGATCGTAAGAATAAAGTCAAAATTCTCTCTTTATAATGCCCACCAAAAGAAATTTTGGCACCTTAAATAAGGAAAAGGAAGAAAGGTTTTTCTCTTCATTGGAAGAATTATTAATATGGCTCTTGAAAAGAAGCAGATGTATATGCAACACATACAACTGAAATTAAAACCCAAGGTGCACTGTGAATGATATTAAGTATATTTTTACAGGCCTCTCATTTATAAAATGAGACCTACTGAAGCAGTTTCTACAGGAGTGCAGCCCAGGCTGGTTTCTCTTGAGCAACTTACTCAAGAGCTTCAGTGGAATAGGGGAAGTTGCCAAGGCATATCTCTTTATAAGGTGGAGTCAGGCAGCATCATGTTCTTTTCTATGAGATAACTAATTAATTTATTAATCATGAATGTGTGTACAAGATGTATAACAGTCAGAGGACAACTTTGTGGAGTCAGTCTCCCCTTACATCTTTACATGGATTCTGGGAATCAAATTCAGCTTCCCATGTTTATTAGACAAGCATCTTTACCCACTGAGCAGTCTCACCAGACTATTTAACTTCTCAGACCCAACTTTTTCATTCAGCAAAGGAAGTTTGTCTGTAAGCACCTAACAGGACACAAGCACCGTCTCACACTTTGACTTTCTCATGGTGACAAAAATAATAGTGATGTCTTGGGCATAGTTCTATTCTCTTATCCCTTAGGGATACATTAAAACTGAAGCCATTGCTTAGCTAGTTTTTATTTGGGCTATTTACCATGACCTTGAAATACAAATCAGGACATGAAAAGTCACAAGTTTACCAAGTAGAGCAGAACTGATAAAAAAAAAATGTGGCAAAAAGAAAGACACAGAGAGAGGAGAAAATAAAAACAATATTTGAGCCTTGTTCTTGGGAAGCATTAACAGTTGAATTTAATAACCCTAGACAAGCAAATCAAAAGATGGAACACACACACACACACACACACACACACACACACACAAACACACACACACACACACACACACACACACACACACACACACACACACACTACGCTAGAAACTGGAAAGAAAACAATATCATCATCACCACAGTGTTACAGTGTTAAATGGCAAAGCAAGACAAAATACAAAGTACCTTCATCGGAGAAGCATCATGTTATTTGGACAATTGTTGAAAGTAAACCCAGATTTATTAAGTTTGACATTCTAGAATGGTACATTGAAGTTTATTTTTAACAGGTTCTCAGAGGAGCATAAGCCACTGACACAGAGCAATGCAGATTGTGAGTATCAAATCTTCCTAATGTGGTACATTTACACAGTAGAGTATTACTTAGCTATTAAAAGCAATGACTTCATGAAATTTACAGGCAAATGAATGGAACTAGAAAAGGTCATCCTGAGTGAGGTAACCCAGACACAAGAGAACACACATGGTGTGTACTCACTGATAAGTGGATATTAGCCCAAAAGTTCAGAATACCCATGATACAACACAAAAACCATATAAAGCTTAAGAAGAAGGAACACCAAAGTGTGTTTGCTTCAATCCTACATAGAAAGGGGAACAAAATAATCACAGGAGGTAAGGGGAGAGAGGGACCTATGAAGGAAAGAGTAAGGGAGGGAAAAAAGGAGGGCAGGATCAGTCATTGGAAGGAACAGGAGAGAAGTACAGAGGTACAGGAAATAGAATAAAACTATGTAGCAATGAGGGATGAGGAAGTGGGGGTAGCCACTAGAAAGTCCCAGACTCCAGGGAAGTGAGAGGTTCCCAGGATCTACCAGGGATGAATTTGGCAGAAATATGTAACAGAGGAGAGATAGAACCTGTAGAGGCCACCACCAGTAAATAGGTACCCCAGTTGAGCGATGAGCCACCCACCCATCTCAAAATTTTTAACCCAGAAATGTTCCTGTACAAATGAAAGACAAGGACAAAAAAATGGAACAGAGTCTGAAAGAAAGACCATCCACAGACCCCCCCACCCCAACCTAGGGATCCATTCCAACTGCAGACATCAAACCCCCACACTAATGCTGATGCTAAGAAGCGCTTGCTGACAGGAGTCTGGTATGGCTGTTCTCTGAGAGGTTCCATCAGCACCTGACTAATACAGATGCAGATACTCACAGCTAACCATTGGACTGAACCTGGGGACCCCAATGGAAGAGCTATGGGAAGTACTGAAGTAGCTGACGGGAATTGCAATCCCATAAGAAAAACAATATCAACCAACCGGACCATCCAGAGCTCCAAGAGACTAAACCACCATCCAATGAGTATACGTAGAAAAAGCCATGATTTAGATACATATGTAGTAGAGGATGGCCTTATCTGCCATCAATGGAAGGGGAAGTACTTGATTCTGTGGAAGTTTGATATCCCAGCATAGGTGGATGTTAGAGTAGTGAGGTGGGAGTGGCTGAGTGGGTGGAGGAGCACCCTCATAAAGGCAAAGGGGAGGGATGAGAGAGGGATGGATGGAGTGTGTGTGGAGGTGTAACTGAGAAGGGGGAATATAATTTGAAATGTAAATGAATAAAATGATTAATAAAAAATGAAATTAAATAAATAAAATAAAAAATCTTCCTGCTTTTCCAAAGGGTATCCTGGGTCTTCTCTTCACCTTGCCTTGCCCTGCCCTGCCCCGCCCCGCCCCTTTCCACCTATCCTCCCCTCATCCCCTTCTCTCCCATCCTTTTATGTGGGGTCATTTATGTGCATATTCATCTCCTTTCATCTCCTTTTCGCTCTTCTCCTTTTCTTTTGTTTGTTTTCTGCTTCTGGTCTTTCTGCTTCAGGTAATAACTGCTGGACTGTTGGTTTCTAAGTCTCTTAATTTTTTCTAGAATAGAAGAGAGAACATGTAATTGAAAATTATTTCTGACACATCAACTCTTACAGTTTTATAGGCCATTCATTTTTTTCTCCTTTGAAACAACAAAGGAAAGTTGACTTCAGTCAAAATTGCACACAACTTAATCTCATAAATCACATATTTAATGTTACTTGTTTTCAGTAGGTTTTGAAAACTTTACTACTGTCGCACTCAACTAGAAATAAGTTGACAACTCCTGACTAAATTTAGAGAAAATAAATATTAGTCTTCTAAAATATACAGGACTCACCTCCCTAATGTGAACATAAAATTCAAATACCTCCAATGTTCTCCCTTGAAGATATGTTAGCTTCACTCTGAGCAAAGAGCAACATTCCTTTGCGTTTCCCAAGGCCATTATACTGAGATTCATCAGATACCTATAACACTTGCTGAAGTTACCCCTTAAATATTTCTATTTGACTAGTATGAAGTGTCCTTTCTTATCTTTTTTGATAACTTTTGGTTGAAAGTTGATTTTATTTGATATTAGAATGGCTACTCCAGCTTGTTTCTTGGGACCATTTGCTTGGAAAATTGTTTTCCAACCTTTTACTCTGAGGCAGTGTCTGTCTTTGTCACTGAGGTACATTTCCTGTATGCAGCAAAATGCTGAGTCCTGTTTACAGATCCAATCTGTCAGTCTATGACTTTTTATTGGGTAATTGAGTCCATTGATATTAAAAGATATTAAGAAACAGTGATTGTTGCTTCCTGTTATTTTCAATGTTATTTTTATGTTTGTGTGGCTATCTTCTTTTGGGTTTGTTGAAAGAAGATTACTTTCTTGCTTTTCTAGGATGTAGTTTCCCTCCTTGTGTTATTGCATAATGTTTTTACAAAGTGATTTAATTTATTTTAATCATATTTATAATGTGAAATTATAAGATGATGATAATATTGGCTTCTAATTTTTTAACCTAGAAAATAGCATTTTAATTATTATAGAAATGTCTACAAGTAATTTCATAATTTATTACTTCTGTATTTAATTTTTATATATTTCTCATAATTTACCATTGTATATAATACTGTGATAGATATCCTACAGTACATATATATTTTTGTCAACATAAATTCATAGAAATACGTTTACTAGATAAAATTTTATGCACAATTTATATTTTGGTACTTGTTGGTAAACTGTCCATTAGAAGTACTGTATGGGTTTGTACTGTTATATGGAACATTTCTCTAAAATACTCTGACAATTAAATTTTCTTATTAAAAAAAGAAACAAGAAGAAGAAGAAGAAGAAGAAGAAGAAGAAGAAGAAGAAGAAGAAGAAGAAGAAGAAGGAGAAGAAGGAGAAGAAGAAGGAGAGGAGTATGGAGAACATACAATCAAACAGAGCTAGTCTACAACTCTTCTCACTTTTAAGCATAGGGTGGGAATTGCTGCCTTTCCCTTAGGACTCTGTGGATTTCACTAAATATATACACTGCTGTCATTTACCCTTCGATGCTTATCCATTGGTTATTGCTTTGAGTTTGTATGTTCATATTATCAACACTGAGCAACAGACACTTGATCTGGATAGAAGAGACTTACTTATTGCTACTGCCTTTGTGGAAAGATCTAGGGGTATGAGGTGATCTCTTTGACTCCCTCAAAAGGTAGGGTCATTTATGTGCATATTCATGGGCCACCTCCCTTCATGTCACCATAAAAAAGAAAGTTCCCTGTGTGCCCCAATAAAATTTCTTAAGTAGCATACTTATGACATTTGACAAAGAAATGCTTTTTACCTCAAATAGCCACAGGTGATTGTTTAGGTTTTTTTTAATTATTAAATATATGGAAATTAAAAATATATTTCTTAATTATTTGAGCCCATTTAAAGTGTTCCATAGCCAGCCATATGTGGCACTGGGTTTTTTATTTAGCAGTGTAAATGATGGTCATCATGACACAAGCTGGAAGTCTTCAAATGGGGAAACAAGGAAGTGGCAAAAACAATGTTATTGTCACCAAATTATATGCTGGAGACCAACATGACACTAGTTTCTCTGAGCACAGGACAAGTTTTACTGAACTGAAGGTCAGTTAGAAGAAAATAACATTCTCCATCCCAGACCAGTGTATTTTAGAGACACTGCTTTACAATAACTCTCAATTGCCAACTGTTTAACTATGCTTTATAGTTTTGTCCTAAAGAGAAGAACTGGTTCTAACTTCCCACCTTCCTTACCCTCATTGCTACTCTCCAGGCTGTATCTGTATACTCAATCCAGGCCCACATCGCTGGTAAACTCATGAGCAAATATGCAACTGAGCAGTGTTGAATTCATATCTGTACCAGCCATATTGTATTTAATATATTGTCTCCTTTCTCATCTCTGTACCAGTTTGATGGGTCTCCAAGGAAACTTTGCCTGATAGATGTCAAATGTTAGAATAGTTTCTAAGTTGATTTCCATAGTCAGAAGAACTAGAACTCAGTGTAGAGTAAGGGCCCAGGATGCCATCAGCACACACTTCTTACTTTTATGCAAGACAATGCTTACCATAGAACAAGTGCATTTTAAAATTTATTCTACTTTTTGGAAATTATAATGTAATTAAAATCACTTTCCCTTTTTCTTTTCTCCCTCCAAACAATTCCATATATTCCTTCCTGTTCTCTTTCAACTTTATGCCCCTTTATTCATTAATTGTTCTTACATATGTATATATACATATATATACATATATATACACACATATATACATATATATATATATATGTATAAGCATACAAACATATATATTTCTAAATACATGCATACAACCTGTTTAGTCTGTGCAATGTACTTTGCATGTATGTTTTCAGGGCTGACTAATTCGTATTATGTTTCAAATGTAAAGACTGAGGTTTATCAATTCCTTCTGGACCTTATATTTTTCTGTGGTATAATTATAGATAATTTATTTTCTCCATTTCCTTACAGAGCAGGGAAAAAAGAATGGGGACAAGTTTATGGATGAAAAACGGGTGAAAGTATTTAGGAAATCTATATGTTCCCTCCTGGTAACTATGTGTTCTAGGTTTTTATTTAATTTTTTATGTTAGTGAGCTTTTTGTCTTTGTTTTGTTTCTCTTTGTTGATATGGCTTAAAACAATCTCTGAGCTCTAGTCACCTAGTTCAATTTACAAGTGTCTCTCTTAGACACCTGTCTTGAATGCTCTGGGAATGTTAAGTAGTATCATGTCTTAAGTTTAATTTTCAACAACTCTGCATCTGAGCAGATTAAGGGACACTTTTAGTTGTCAATGTTCAGTTTTTGAGCAAAGATAAATAGTTATGGAAGACGGTTATAAGATTACTATAAAAATGAGTTTTCAAGTCATAAATACAGAATTAACTGAGATTTATTTCTTGTAAAGAACATTTTCTATGTTAAATTTGTTACTTGTTACTTCACATAGGACACAGTTTACTCTTAACAGCATGAAGGGAATAGATACGATAAAATTAAAATATGTTCATCTTTTATAAAATTTAGATGACCATAGGTTTTAATTTATAGTTAAAACACATGAACAATGACTTGTATAAATTATAGTCTAACTCTGAATCTAAAACCACATAAATGGTGACACTTCCATAGTAAGATTTCTCCATATTTCTCCATACTAATTCCTAGATGGGATAATTACACCTGAATAAAAATCTTTTAAAGTATGTTATAATTATAATGTGATCTTACAATAACCAGAGGGAAAAATGACAACAAAATTATTCATCAGACACTTCCAGGTACTGGCCTTTTCATCAACATATTTTAAAGCAAACTGTTTTATTTATCGGGAGGGAGCTAAAGCAGACAATCTTGTAAGATCTTTCCAGAGAACAGTCTATCAGTTCACATTCTTAAACAATAGCATCAAGTTATGATTCTGGGGAATTGGGGTCTGTTTTAGAGATTCATAGTACCATCAATAAAAGAATTTAAGATGGCCTTTCCTTCAGTCTCTGCTCCACACTTTTCCTCTGAATTTGCTCCAGTGAGTATTTTGTTCCCCCTTCTAAGAAGGACCAAAGCACCTACACTTTGGTCTTTCTTCTTGAGCTTTATGTGGTCTGTGAATTGTATCTTGGATATTCCAAACTTTTGGGCTAATATCCACTTATCAGTGAGTGCATACCATGTATACCATGTGTGTTCTTTTGTGATTTGGCTACCTTACTGAAGATGATATTTTCTAGTTCCATCCATTAGCCTAAGAATTTCATGAATTCATTGATTTTAATAGCTGAGTAGTACTCCATTGTGTAAATGTACCACATTTTCTGTATCCATTCCTCTGTTGAAGGACATCTGGGTTCTTTACAGCTTCTGACTATTATAAATAAGGCTGCTATGAACATAGTGAAGCAGGTGTCCTTTTTAGGGGATTCATCCCATACACAGTCACCAAACGCAGACACTATTGTTGCCGACAGGAACCTGTTGACAGGAACCTGATATACCTGTTTCCTTAGAGGCTCTGCCAAAGACTGACAAACACAGAGGGAGGATGCTCACAGCCAACCATTGGACTGAGCATGTAGTCCCCAATGGCAGAGTAAGAGAAAGGACTGAAGGAGCTGAATGGGTTTGCAACCCCATAGAAGAACAACAATTTCAACCAACCAGACCCTCCAGAGCTCCCAGGGAATAAACCACCAACCAGGGAGTACACATGGAGGATCCCGTTGCTCCAGCTGCATATGTAGCAGAGGATGGCCTTGTTAGGCATGAACAGGAGAAGATGTCCTTGGTCCAGTGAAGGCTTGATGCCCCAGTGTAGGGGAATGTGAAGGTAGGGAGACAGGAGTGGGTAGGTGGGTAGGGGAACACCCTCATAGAAGCAGGGGAGTACAGATGGGATAGGAGATTTCCTGGGGGAAAACCGGGAAAGGGGATAACATCTGAAATGTAAATAAAGAAAATATTCCATAAAGAAGAAAAGAAAAAAACTACAAATTAAAAAAAAAAAGAATTTAAGAATGGATTTAAGTGGAAGCTCAAGAACAATTTCATAGAATTTAAAAGAAAAGTTGCCAATATATAGAAGGAACTCAAGAAGTTAGACTTCAGAGAACCAAATAACCCTATCAAAAAATGGGGAACAAAGCTAAACAGATTTTTCAACTGACGAAACTCGTAGGGCTGAGAAGTACCTAAAGAAATGTTCAACATTAAAAGTTATTAGGGAAATGCAAATCAAAACAACCCTGAGATTCTATCTCACAGCAGTCAGAATAGCTAAGATAAAAAATTCAGATGACAGCAGATGCTGGCGAGGATGTGGAGAAAGAGGAACACTCCTCCATTGCTGGTGGGATTGCAAGCTGATACAACCTCTCTGGAAATCAGTTTGGCAGATCCTCAGAAAAATGAACATAATACTACCTGAGGACCTAGCTCTTCCACTCCTGGGCATATACCCAGAAGATACTCCAACATGTAATAAAGACACATGCTCCACTATGTTCATAGCAGCCATATTTATAATAGCCAGAAGCTGGAAACAGCCCAGATGTTCCTCAACAGAGGAATGGATACAGAAAATGTGGTACATTTACACAATGGAATACTACTCAACTATTAAAAACAATGACTTCATGAAATTGGAAGCCAAATGGATGGAATTTGAAAATATCATCCTGAGTGAGGTAACTCAGTCACAAAAGAATGAACATGGTATGTACTCACTGATAAGTGGTTATTAGCTCAAAAGTTTGGAATACTCAAGATTCAGTTCACAGAAACCATTGGACTGTGCGTGAGGTACCAGATGGAGGAGTTGGAGAAGGGACTGAAGGAGATGAGGGAGTTTGCAGCCCCATGGAGGGAGCAACAGTGTCAACTGGCCTGATCTTCCAATGCTCCTGGAGACTGGATCACCAACCAAAGAATACACATGGAGGAACCCATGGTGCTGGCCACATATGTGGCAGACGAGGATCTTGTTAGGGGAGGAGAGGCCCTTGGGCCTGAGGGTGTTAGATGCCTCAGTATAAGGGAATGCCAAGTTGGGAAGATGAGAATGGGTGTGTGGGTGTGTGTGGGAATATCCTTATAGAGGCAGGAGGAGGGAGGAGAGGATGGGGGTTTACAAAGGGGAGATCTGGAAAGGGGGAAACATTTGAAATGTAAATAAAGTATCAAAAAAAATAAATAAACATTTGTTAAGATAGAAAAAAGATATATATATCTGTATATCTATATATCTATATCTATATCTATATCTATATCTATCTATCTATCTATCTATCTATCTATCTATCTATCTATCTATCTATATCAGTAAAGGAATTAAGAATAAAAAGAAAGAAAGAAAGAAAGAAAGAAAGAAAGAAAGAAAGAAAGAAAGAAAGAAAGAAAAGCCACCAGGATCAAGTGTTAAACTTCAATGTTTTCTGCACAGGAAGGACTGCTCTACTTAGGAGCTCACAGTAACTGTCACTGCCTGCACAAGATCCACACATGACCAAGCCATCGCCAACATTGTGGCATGGAAGGGGAAGAGTTCATTGGTCCCCATCCTTAACTGTGGAGCTATGAAGAGTTGATGCTTTTTGTAGAAGGGACACTCAGTTTTCTTTAAAGTGTGGTTTCTGGTTGATAATCAGGACTGAGTAGATGGCCCTACTGTAAAATGTATATGGACAGCACAAATGATGAATTATTTTAAAAAGGACACAAATTGAGTGGATCTTGGAAAATAAGAGGAGGAAATAAGAGCTGATAAGATGAAAATCACGGCATGGTATTCTCAAAGAATTAAAAAAAATAGTTTCGATTAAAAGAAGCAAAAAGAAAATTTGTTCCCTTCTGATTTAGGCTTCAGAAATTTGGACAATCTCAGCTGAACTTCAAGGTGCCTACTAGGATGAAATCAGGAAGCGGGAATTCTGGAAAGGAAAATCATTGTGTCTCATTACAGAAAAATTATTCTGTTCGTCTTTTAACATTGTTTGAAAGTGCCTGCCTTCCTAGAGGTGGTTGCTTGGCCGCTGACTGACCTGGCTCAACTGGAACGTTATATCTCCATCCAGACTAGAATTCAAAGACAATTATTGCTACTCTAACAATTGTAAAACACAAATTGATGCAAAGGAGGTGTAACCAAGTTTTTATTGTTGTTTTTCCCAAAAGATTAAATATGTTTTGTACTATTCTTTATGGTTTTATATTTAAGAGGCAGCATTAAAACTGAACTATATAAATTATAAATAAATGATAATATATTTTCCATTATCAAAAATTTGCATTAATAACATTCTTCTGTGGTGAGTACTTGCTATCTGAGATTAAGTTCTTACCCTACTTAGGTAAGTACTTCACAGCCTCTGTAAGGAACAAGAAGACTGTCAAAACCAAAGGCTCTTCTGAGCTCTGTTTCTGGCTTAAACTCTAGTTTGAGTTTTCTTACAACTTCTCAACATCACCTGACTTTAATTCCTAGACATGTAAAGATCATTTCTTAGTGAATTGAACTGCTCCAACTTTAAGACCAAAAAGGAACAAACTTATCCAAAAGTTTTGTTTTACTTTCATCATTAATATGGCTGAAAACATCTCTTATGAATCTTTTAATATATAACTTGAAGAAGTAAATCCGTATATCATTTATCATTTTTAAACTTTTATACCTGAAAAATAAACAGCACACAAATTTTCTGATATGCAGAGTTATGATTATCTTGTTAGACATAGTTGAACTAGGCAGAGTTTTTGTCAAGAACAAGACAAAAAAAATCACAGACTAATCTAAAGATGTGTTGGTGGGGCCAAACAGATGCTCCTCAATAGATATCTCTTGAACAAATGTAGTTAACAATAATCACTGGAATTTTAATATTTATCATGCAGTCAACAACTTTTACATTAATGGGAGGGTGCTTTAGTCTAATCTGGTGCTATCATGAAATACCACAAACTGGAAACTTAAATAATATCTGTTATTATTTCCCACAGTTCTGGAAACTAGAACCTCAAATGTCACCATAGTACTTTGGGTCCTCATCAAATGGGTACACATACTTCAGAAAGTAAGAAGGCAAGCACTCTCTTTTTCCCTGTAAAGGTACTAATTCCAACATTAGGGTTCTACCCTCATAATTGCTTCTAAACCTATATGCCTACAAAAGCCCCGTCTTCAAATACCATGACATCAGGAGTTTATGATTCAATATGTGTATTTTTTTTTTCTTGAAGAGCATAGTCATCTTTTTTTTTTTTTCTGCTGTGTAGGTTTTATTTCAAGGGTTGTTTTCTTTTTTATTTTACATTAAAACATAGAAGATGTTCAACATTCAATAATTTGTGCACTGTAAAAATGGTGTTATCACGAGCAGCTTGGACTAAGAGATAAACAGGTACTGTTTTTTTCCAGAGGAATCCCGCCCTGTTCAGAGCAGAGGGCAGTTGAAGAGTAGCTACCAAAGGTTGGGCTGAGAAAATTTTAGTAAATATATAGAGAGGGTAAAACATGGCTTCAACACACAAAGTGATAACAAAAGGATATGGCCAACATTTATATTGTGACTTACCAACTATTACCATAACGCTGTGAAGCTATATTAACTTATTTACTCCAGATAATAAGAACGTCTTTAAGAGGTAGGACTGTGACTGTCTCTGGTTTTACAGTCAGAACACTAAGTCATAAGGATGTCAAGCAACTCTCGGGAGATCATAGAGTTTCAGAAAAAGGTTCAAGCCCAGGCAAACTAACTTTAGATGCAGGATCTTAACCACTGGTCCATACTGCTGTTTGGACATAAAGATTTTTGTCTTGATGGGGCTCTAGGGGTTCTTGGGGACTTGAGGTCGTGGGCTCAGGGGCCTGGGAATCAATCTTCAGTGTTCATCCTTCCCTTGTGGAGCAGGGTGAACAGGGTGTGTGCCCCTCTCCCACTCTGTGCCATTTCTTATTCTTCTGGCATCTCTATTCTCTGGTCCCTTTCTCTACCCTGTCTTTTAAACAGATACTTCAGTTTCTTCCATATTTATCTCTTTATATAGATTTTCTCACTAAGTTGTTTTTGTTCATAATAAATCTAGAGTCCTTGCCATGATGTATATAGGAGTTTTAACACTCAATCAATATATATTGAAAATACCTACATAGATTGACTCTGGACCTTATAAGGGGTATTTTAATGAGATATGAAGGCAGCTGAAGCATGGGACTATAGCTCTGGGAAACGGCATTTTCTTGGTCTGCCATTTCTCTGTTCTATGAGAGCAAGCCACTCCCCACGTCCTCCAATATTTAGAAGCCACGCCTTCCTTCTAGTCGCTTCATGTTGCTACATAGAACAAGTGTGGTTAATAAGGTAAACTAAGCAAACACAAACAAAAATCTTTAAAAGGGAGGTTACAACTACTAAGCCTCTCAGCATGGTCATATGGGCATAGTCACATGCACATGCATACAGCATGATCAAACGTACGTGTGTCCCACGTATGATTGAAGATCCCAGTTTGTTTTTTTTTTTTTGTTTGTTTTTTTTGTTTTTTTTTTTTTTTTTTTAGATTTCATACACTTGTATTTTAATCAAAACATAAGCGGATATTAGCCCAAAAGAATACCCAAGTTTCACTTAACAGTAACCGCTGGACTGAGAGTGAGGTCCCAGATGGAGGAGATGGAGAAAGGTCTGAAGTTGCTGAGGGAGTTTTCAGCCCCATGGAGGGAGCAAGAGCGTCAATGGGCCTGACACCCCCCCCCCGCCGTCGTCCTGGAGTTTGGACCACCAACCAAAGAATACGCATGTATGGACCCATGGTTCGGACCACATATGTGGCAGAGGATGGCCTCGATGGCCATCAGGGAGAGAGGAGAGGCCCTTGGGCCTGAGGATGTTAGAGGCTCCAGTAA
>CM052700.1:107626106-107647913 GCA_028551405.1 Uromys caudimaculatus
GTTACCTCGCTCAGGATGATATTTTCAAGTTCCATACATTTGCCTACAAATTTCATTAAATCATTGTTTTTAATAGCTGAGTAGTACTCTATTGTGTAAATGTACCACATTTTCTGTATCCATTCCTCTGATGAGGGACATCTGGGTTGTTTCCAGCTTCTGGCTATTAGTCAATATGTGTATTACGAATTAACATAATTATGTTCATAACAATGGTAGACTTTGGGGAATGTTCAATAGCAAGACATTTGCAGAATGAAGAGTCCAAGAGAAAAGCCTAGCCCCTTGATCATTTTGACATTTGTAAAATCTAAAATCAATTGTTATTTAATTCTTTTGTTCTCTCCTATAAAACAACAATTAAAAAATAAATCCTATTATTGGTAATATGACCATTAAGAGTAGAAAAGTTGCATATTGTATATATATATCCCCAAAGTCAAGTTACTGTTTGAATTTTGAGGACAATGAAACAGTCAACAGAAAAAATAAATTTATTTAAGGTTCAGTGTCACTCAACAGCTAGCTTTGAAGAACACTGGGTCCATTTCACCAAGAGTGACTCCTTCATTTGGGTTGTCTTGATGTGAAATAGTCGGCCTAGTCAAACCATTACCATTGTACTTCAATTTATATAATTGTATCCAGAATATGGTCTTTAAAACTTAAAATGAGAAGATCACTTCTCATGATCTTCATTTAACATTCATTATGCAAGAGCATTTCACGATATCTGGTTAACAGGACAGCAAAATGTGGGGAATCTTGACCTAATGTTAATAACATTAGCTGAGCAATAGTTAAACATGATCAATCCTTTGTTTCATTAATATATCCCATTGCCAATTATTTGTATTAGGTCTCAACCTATAACTTTGTCAATATTTACCCCTAACTGCATCAGTAAAGCGAATGTCCCGTACAGAACTGTGGAAAGGAAAACAAGCAACAACAGCGGGGCTTTGAGGATGAACAAATACCCTATTGAAATTCTGCTACAGCTTCTGAAAATGCTCACCGGATGTCTGGAAATTGCATTTCTAAATGTTATGGGCTTTGAATCTTTCAACCATGTAATGAATGTATATTTTTTTCTCCATTTATTTATTATTGGTAGAAACTGAGTGATGGACTTTTCCACTGATGCTCCTGTCCATGTGTGCTTTTATGGCTCCAGTCAGCATTGTTATCTGACAATACAAAACAAGTTGCGTTTGGGCTGATAGACAGAAGCAATCCGTCTTTCAAAGAATTTTCATCTGTCACCATCATCTCCACTAAGATGCAGAACAGGGGATGACAGAATGATTGGTTTTATCTGTATTTTGGTATATTTTTCTTTGAATGGCAGTCCCAGAGAACACATTTTTTTGAGATAAAATAACAAAACTGTGATTACTTCAAATGGCAGGGTCTGATGGAGGATTATAAATTATTGCCTGAAAGTGCCAAATATTTTAGACCCGGAGTTGAAATTGTGTTCTGGAGATTGGTAGAATAACTGCCTCTCTGAATCTCTTTCTTCATTTAAGAAAATGAACTGTTTCTTGAAAATGTCAGGATGCCAAAGGAGAAAAAACGAAAACCCCTAAACACACACACCAGCAAGGTCAAAAGAAATTCAAGTAAAACTGACCACACATTTTTCTTAATATTAGTTGAGTTCTCCAGTACACTTTTAAAAATAATGTTGTAACCCTTTGTTTTCAAATGGACAAAAGATTTTCTAAAGCCATTTCTGCTTCAGTTTTCAACTGCTGCACACTTATAACAACCCACCTAAGTCTGGTAGACCCGAGGTGGAGAGACTGTCATCCACTCTTAAGAGCAAGTTCATTAAATATTAAGTGCATAATGTCAGAAAGGAGGAGCTGCATGGAGATGAAAATACAGATAAGGTTTGACTTCTCACTTAAGATGAACTCTCAGAAGGGCTTCCTGGGCCTTGGGTTGAAGGAGACAGTAAAAGCCAGGAAATAATGAGAAAAGGTGGTCATGTTGACACAGTGGTCTACTCAAAGTCCTTTGGTTCATCCAAAAGATGATAACCAAGTCTGAAAACTTAGACGAAAATGTTGGCTATGTTGAATTCATTTTGTATTCAGATGTAGCAGTGCATGATCAGACCATGTTTTTAAGTGAGTTCCTTATTTCCCAAGGAACAGGGAAGGCTGAAAGCAATTCTGTCTCCATACCCCACCCACCCCATGTGTCCATTTATTCATTATTAATCTATACCAGAGAGTAGCAGAATTAAGAATAAATTATCTGATTTCAAGGTTATTTAGAAAAATTGAATGATTAATTATAGACTTGTCTGATTCTCTCAACCATCTTCATATATATATATATATATATATACATACATACATATATATATATGAGAGGTAATATATTAGTAATGATAATACCTTGTCAATATTTACTCTATATAAGCACAACTATCTACTCTAGTGGCTAAGGCAGGATGACCTCAAGTTTGAAGGTAGCTTGCACAATTGTCTCAAATTAAAAATTAAAATGACATTTTATGCAGCCCACACTGGATAATTTTGGAATCTCAACTGTGAAAATGCCCCTATCAAGTTGGCCTTCAAACAAGTCTGTTCGTCATTTTCATGATTAATGACTGATATGGAGAAACCCAGGTTATCCAGGAAGGTGATCCTGAATTGTAAAGGAAAACACACTGAGCAAGCCATAGAGATCAGGCTGAGTTCTTCCTCTCCTTTAGCCCTGCTCTCCTGTTCTCTGTTTTGTGGCTCTGCTTCAGTTCTCCCCTCCAAGTTTCTCTCTTACTATAAATTTATAAGCCAAATAAACAATGTTTATTAACACAATAGAGGAGTAAGCTAAGACAGATGTTGGTACCGGAGATGATGCAGATGTTGCTGTGGTGGACCTGGTCATGTGTATTTTATTTTATTTTATTTTGTTTTATTTTATTTACTTTTGTCTTGGGGAGAATTATAGAAGGGTTTGGAACATTGGGCTGGAAAAGTCATTGAGTACTCAAAGTTTAGTAAGCTGCTTTTTGGGAGTTTGGAAGATAAGAATTTCAAGAAAAGGCATATGAGAAAGGCCCTGCATTGGGAGGTTTCAGAGGAATATTTTGTGATATATTTGAACTAGAACTATATAGTTTCTAATCAGATGGGCCTGGAGCACTAGCTGTGATTAACAAGAGAATAGCACAGCTAAAATGAAACCTTTGCTTTACTGGGATAATGGATGCTAGTTAGTCCAGGCTGAGGCATCAATTGTAGTTTAAAAAGGGACCAGCACCATAGAGAGGAAATCTTCTGGGAAGCATTTCCTTAGGGTTATTGCATGAAGCTCTCATTGAAGGGGAAAAAGACTGACCTCAAGCTAACACCCAAACTTCCTAATGTATAAGAGTCTTCCACATCGGTTGATTTTGAAGGAAGGAAGAGTTTGTGAGAGCAGATGAAGCATGGCTCAACAGGAAGCCAGAGAGGTCATGGCTAAAGGTTTATAGTCTCAGTTGCAACAAGGGCCTCGGAATTGGAGGTGTCAGGGAAAGAAGCTAAGGCTTGTCACCATGAGTCCAGGTCAGAGTCCTTGAAGTGTCCAGAAGAAGCTATTTTGAAAGTGCAGCCTCAGTTGCTGTGGTAAAGAAAGAATACTGGAAATTCTAGCATTGTGGAATAAACATCAAGGATCAGGTCAGGCTCACCTAAGCCTACTCGAGACCATTGCACTGAAGAGAGCAAAGCTGGAGATGTGGAGCCGGCCAAGCTTTGGGTCCCAGAATATTATGAGTGAATTCCACATATCAGACATTGAGTATTACATAATTTACTTATTTAGTTGGAGACAGGCAAAATAGTTGAAAGTATCCTTAAATCCTAATATATATTGCAAATATTCTTCTCAAGAGAAAATATTGTCATGTGTTCTATTAACTACTAAATTCTGACCTACTGGCAGAGCAATATAGATACTTAGATATTAAGTATTTATTAAATGAGTAAGTAAATGAATAAATATTTATGAAATATTTTATTACATTATTTGAATGAATAATTCAAAAATCCTAATTTGTATGGATTGACACCTCTATTATGTGTAGCTTTTAAACAATGCCCCAATTTACTTGTGATAAATGAAGGCAGAGGTTAATTATTTCATCCAAAGGTACTATCTATTACTGCTGGCAGCATTAGAACTAGTAGTCCATTTGGCCTGAAAGCTCAGTCTCAAGTTCTTACTGCCCTACAAGCCACTGCTTTTGTTGCTTGTTTTCCCCAACACACTCCAAACTGTGATGTGCAAGTCAAAGCTGATTGCTGAATATCCCCTTGTATATGTGTCAAAACTCACTGATAAATATGTCAAAATGTACCTGCCATTAATGATCAAATTGAATATGTAATGCCAGTGAGTATACAACGTGTTTGACATATTCATATAAACCAGTGTTTTGAAGCTGAAATGATATGGTTATCACTGGCTGATGAAACTTTTCAGTTTTCCCATGTTTTAAAATTATTTGGAATCTTAAATATTATATCTGTAATGCTAAAAAAAAAAGGATGTCATCATCTTCCAAGGCAGCCTTGAGAGATCTGAATGTTGGTTTCCCTCTCTATGTGTCAGTCATGAGGAAGCCTAATTCACATTTATAAGGTTTAACAGTTTTAGAATGAAAATAAAGCAACAGGAATGTCAGTTTCTCCCCTAGTGGGTCACAGGCAGTCTGATTCATCTTTTGATGACATTCACTGCCTGATCCAGCCAAGCTCCCCTTCCAGCTGTAAAGCGATGCCAAGTCTACTGGATGCAGACCAGCCTGATCCTCCCCTGGAACCAGAAAGGGCTCAGGATATGATCATAAGGGGGCACATTTTCTAATGATATTTAGTTCTTCATCTAAGTAAAAAATGTCAAGGATCCCTTGGGCACCATTTAGAATACCAAGTGATACCGAGTACCACCAATCAAGATGAGATACAGCCAGCTCTGCTCCCCCAAATGCCCCAGTAACTTTGGCCAGAGGTTTTTTGGTATAAATATGTCTTTTCTATACAAATTCAATTAAATTCCATTTTATAAGTCCATCACTCATTTCTCCTTGGTAATGCTTATTGCTAGGGAAAAACAAACTTTTATCATGAATATGTGATTCAGTAGCTATTTTATCACTCAGAATTTACTTGTGGTGAGTCAGAGATCATAAACCATATGTGAAGCTGAGCCAACAAAAATAATTCAAAGGTGGTTTACCAAGCTCAAGTCTGTGCTACTGCAGTTAGCATCAAATTGTGAAGGAATAAAGGCAAAGGAATGCCTCAATATTAGAGCTTAAAGAGTGAGGCAGGGAGAAAGACTTGGAGAACTTCTGCCTTCAGAGATATTTAACTATGCCTTTTCTCTGCCAGATCTTGATGGGAAGAAAACCTGCCATACTGCTGAATCACGGTTTTGGCTTTGTTTTTAAGACTAACTGGGGAAGATTTCTAATTGTCCCTGAATATTCATTATTCTTCCCTTATACAATAGACTCTCAATATTTAGTTTCCCTGAAATCAGCATGCTGAAGAGACATCTGAACTCATCTGTTCATAACTGCACGATTTAAGATAGCCAAGTAATGGAACTGTCCATCCGTTCTTCAGAAAATATGGCACATAAGCACAATGGGATATTTTCCAGTATTAGAAAGGTTTCAACTCTGTTACTTGGAAGAGTTTTAATGGATTTGGGTATTCTCACAACTAGTGAAATAAGCCAGGCAGACAACAAGTATATAACTATAAAGCATAAAATTATAAGAGTTAAGAAATAAATCTTGCCGGGCAGTGGTGGCACACGCCTTTAATCCCAGCACTTGGTAGGCAGAGGCAGGTGGATTTCTGAGTTCGAGACCAGCCTGGTCTACAGAGTGAGTTCCAGAACACCCAGGGATACACAGAGAAACCCTGTCTCGAAAAGCAAACAAACAAACAAACAAACAAACAAAAAAAGGAAATAAATCTTTATTACTATTCTACATCAGATTCTTAGGTATAACATGAACATAGACAGAGTCTATATTTGCTAGTCATTTGAATTTCATTTTTTGTAAGGCTGGAGATTGAAGGAAACGTCCTATGCACACAAGGCAAGCATTCTACCAGCTGAACCGTGTCCAAACCCTTAATGTCACAATGTAGAAGAAAAAATACATATTGTCTTCTATAATAACTTAGTCTTGCTTGTCAGTTGGTTTGATCAATAAATTTCTAGTGAGTGTTTGTGTCAGAAGGAAATTTTCATAGAAAGTTAAATCATGGAGCTCTGCTTTAATCCACCAATAAAAACCTTGATGGATTCATAGTATATATTATTGAGAGATATTTAAGTAGTAGGAGATAAGGCCACTGGATGAAGTAGGTATTTGGGGATATGTCCTTGTTGCTGTATTTCTCCTCACCTCTCCGTGTTCCTTCTCTCTTTTTCCTGTCTGCTATGATGTAAGATGCTTGCTTGGTTATGCCTTTTCTACCGTGGTAGACTAAACAGTCCAAAAACATTAGCCAAAATAAATCTTCCTTCCCTTAAGTGCCTCTTCAAGTATTTTTTCTCACTAATGACAGACTAGTAGTATAATCTCCATTAGAATTAAATATATTCTGTCAAAGTCCAGGTTAAGTAAGTAAAGAGACATGCCATTTAGTTCAGAGAAAATACTCATAAATATCCTACATTAGGGATCATATTTAGCATATAGTGACCACCAATCTCAACCCCTACAACCCTACAGCTCAGTTTGTTCTCTTTGTTCTCACAAGTGTCTCTCATGCACCATGATTATTCATTTTATCTTGTGATCCACTGAGTTGAAGCAGAGCTGTCTGTGGTATCTTGGGTTTGCAACTATCTGTTTGAACCTGGTGGGTTCAGTAGTAGGTCCACCGCTGATTTCCCTTTACATGAGTCCATCAATACCCAATAGTTGAGATATGAGTAGTAGAACCTCGAAGCCTAAGGCTGGATGGTATACATGCTTTGCTTGAGACTGAGTTCACAACTATTGTTTATTGTCCCCATTTTGGGGTATTATGGGGTTTGCCTTTACTCAAATACTTTGTAGGGAGAAGCTATTAAGGCTGGAATCAGCTTTTGTCTATGGAAATAAGCACTGGCACTTAGAGGCTAGTTTACTGCTTTGTCTGTAATAAAATACATCATCTAATAAGAAAATGATCAAATACTCAGAGAATATATGCAGGTGATAAACTTCAGAAGGGACATTCAACATTAGTTATTATAAGATGCAAATTAAATCTGCAGTGCTGCACAGCCGATGTCTTGGTTTGAATGAGAATGCCCTTCACAGACTGGGATATTTGAACACTTGGTCTCCATTTAGTGCCACTCATTGGGGAAGTAGTACAGTGACACTTGAGTGTGTACATCATTAGGAGTTGGCTTAAAGAGTTGATAGCCTCCCCCCTGTTACAGTACTCTCTCTTTCTGCTTTGTGCTTGAAGAAGTTAATTCTCAGCTCCTGAATGCTCTGCCCTATGGTTGCCATGGCTTCTGGGTATTATGGACTCTTCCTCTGAAATGCATAAGTTCAAACAAACTATTCCGCCTGTGTGTTTCTTTCATCATGGTCCTTTACTATAGCAACAAAAAGTAATTAATACACCTGGTTAAAATACAGGGTGAAATTATATATATTGTAAAGTAGCTGAGTTTCTCATATATACTTACTTAATGTGTACATAGTGTGGCAACTAAAGAATTTACCCTGTCTTTTTTTCCTAGTTGTTTTCCTATATTTTTCATGTAACTCAACACTTAGAAGCCTGGACAATCCTGAAGAAATAAGCATCTGTTTATATGCAAAGCTGCACATGAATATTTATATCAGCTTTATTTGTTATACCTCAAATTGGAATAACTCAAGTATTCTTCTGCAAGAATGGGTTATACATATAGAGATACATACAGAAAACATACTATTACTGGGTGATAAGGAGAAACAAATTTTGATACATTTGATGAATTGATTTAATATGAGGATATTATGCTTAGAGAAAAAACTAGTCTCAGAGCTAGTTCACTGTATAATGCTGTTTATCTAACAATCATAAAGTGTACAAGTGTGGAGAATTAGTGATTATGAGAGTTTATGGAAGAAAAGATCAGGCATGAGTATACAAGCATGCGGATGGCTGATTGGAGGGGTGGGCCATTCCTGTATTTCCTCTGTCAGTTTATGAATCTATACATGTGACAACTATCATAGGAACAGTCAGTCACACTTACAGGTATAAGTGAGAGAATAAAAGCATGAGACTCGAGCAAGGTCTACAGTCCTGGTAATATATAATCCTAACCAATCTTCTGACTTTAAAGTGCTCTAGGCTAACGTAAGATATCTTGTTTGGTATAACTGGGTGAAAGGTTCACAAGACCTCTCTGTAATTTTTCTTTTATAACTCCTTGTTAGTCTTTATAACTGCTTCAAACTAAATGTTAAAATAAAACAATAGTGGCCAAAGACGTATTAAAATGATCAAAACCAGTTAAATTTAATATATTCTACTTCGTACAATATCTTTGATAATATTGATCAATTAAAATTATTTTCTAAGGCAAAACAAAGACCAAAGCAAATATTAGAGTAATGGTCAGAGTTAATGATGCTTTAGAGGTAAGAACTGCTTTTAAAGGTCAGCAAAATGACAGTTAAGAGAGAGCAACATACACAGCAGATAACTTTGAAGCCCTGGAGTACCTTTTTATAACTGTTTATAAATGTCTTGCTTATGTCAAATTTATTTTAGATTTCTATGCCCCATTGATCATAAAAGATCCACTTGTACAAATATATAGCTATATGTTATTATGATATATTCAAGCAAAATCATAGGTAGCTGTATTTGATATTTAATTAAATATAAATAGCAGGAATATAAAAATTAATCAAATATAATTAACGTTTCTTGTGAAGACTACACTGCTTCAAATAACAAGAGCAGGGAGTTTCTTTTTTGTTAATTTTTTAAAAAATTGTATGCATGTGTGTGCATCTATGTGATGTATGTTCCTTGCTGAGTGTGCATTTGTGTGTGTGTAGATATGTGAGCATGTGTGCACATGTGTGTAGGTGTCAGTGGAGGTCAGAAAGGCATACTACTTCCCTGGAAATGGAATAGCAGGGGATTGTGAGTCTCATGATGTGAATGCTAGCAAACTCTGAGTTCTTTGAAAGAACAGAAAACACTGAACACTCTCTCCAGCCTTAGGATCCAGTTCTACAGTTTTCCTTATTTGTTTGTAGTGTTCTAGATGATGTTCCTGGCTTCTTCATGGTCTCATCACTCAGAACTGCATGACAATGACAACATAAATCCAATGAATAGATCTTTTTCTATTTTGAATACAATATGAGCTAAGAGTGCTAATTTCTGCGGCACATAGACTCTTAGCAATACTATATAGTACAAATTTCCCTTTAGCCTGAATATCTATTGCTGTTGTTTTTCCCAACTTGGCACAAGCTCATCTGGGAAGAGGAAATCTCAGTTAAAGAAAAATGCCTCTGTAAAGTAGCCTGTAGGCAAGTTTATGGGTATGTTCTTCATTAATTATTGAAATTGGAGTTTCCAACAGTACCATCCCTGGGAGTTTGCCCTGAATTGCTAAAGAAAACAGGTTGAGCAAACCAGAAAGAGAGTATTCCTTCATGATCTCTATTTACTATCCTGCCTCCAGATTCCTACCTGTAGTTCCTTCCTTGACTGACATCCGTGATGGATTGTGATCTGGAGCTCTAAGATGAAGTCAACCTTTTCCACCCCTATGTTGGTTGTAGTCAGTGTTTTATCGCAGTAGAAAGCTAATCAGGACACTTAGTCTAACTAAGGCAAAGTTCTTGTTGCCTACTTGATTTGTATTCAACATTATACCCAGATTTCAGGGCATTATTTTTCGTACATTTAAATACACATGTAATATTTTATTGGTTTTAATAAATTATTTTACTTTTTTTTAATGGAAGTTAAACCTGAAATGAAATCCAGTTTCTGGTGCCAATAACTGAAGAGAAAGTGGCTGATAGCAGTGCACTAGAGGGTACAACTGGTCACTGGAAATCTGCCTTCAGCATCATCTCACATTCCCAGTTGCCATAGCTTATCATAAATATACATGGCTTGTGATTTTGATAATATTACATCAGGCAGATTCCCAGGTCTTATTTCACCTTTTATTTTTCCATCCAGAATAAGATAGGACTCTAAAGTATGGCTTTTACATTATTGCCTTAAATCTCTTTAGATGTATGCCACATAGTCCAAGATACTAGAAATTATTCACTAATCTTTAATATTAATTTGGGACATATTTTTGATCTAGCACATATTTTGCATTCAAATGAATAAAAATGATCATAGATATAAGCAGTCCAACTAATGAGTTAATTTATATCTTCTACCACAAGATGGTTTAATTATCTTAATATTTTCCTTGTTTTTTTTTATAACAGACCATAGCTATCTTCTAACCACACCTTTTTGTTTTCAGTCATTTTAGTTATAACAAAATTTCGTGGTGGTCATGATAGTTTTGAGACATATCCAAAATAAGTGATTTTTTCTTGTTTTAATTTACAAATCATCACTGCTAATGATAGTGTACCTAATAATAAATTGGGCCAATACTCATCCCTCAGTAAGGGAACCCATCTAGTAGATCCAAGCTGGTAATTTTCATGCTTGCTTTCTCAGTGCAGGAAGGAAGCCCAACAGCATTCTATACATTTATTAAACTTATAATAAGTGAATAACTAAATGCATATGTGAAGTAAATGAATGGTAGAGGGAGAAGCTTGATCAACAAGCAAGCTATAATTTTAGCATGCCTTGTCTAGTATAACACGTTGTTTATCATGGCACAAGGTGTGGACAGGGTTGGGTAATTACTTCATGGGGAAATTTGGATTTAAGGAGATGAAAGGATCACCCATAGAGATAAATGCTATGATTCCATCATTAATTCATCAAACATTGGTGTGGTGGAAAAGTCTGAGCTGAACTATCCTTCTTTTCTTCCAATGTTTTCATCATTGCATTTATGAAAATTAATAAATTTACTCATTTAGTTTTTATTTTCATAATTCAGTATATGTAGAACTGGGTTTTATAGGGTCACTTATTTTCATTTATTAACATTGAAATAGAATTATTTCACTTTCACTTATCTTTTCCTCTCCTTAGCCCCTCCTCAAACACTTCCCATGTTTCTCTCCCTGAATCTCATTAGGAACCTCTTTTTTCTTTATTATTCTCTCTCTCTCTCTCTCTCTCTCTCTCTCTCTCTCTCTCTCTCTCTCTCTCTCTCTCTCTCTCACACACACACACACACACACACACACACACTCTCTCTCTCTCTCTCTCTCTCTCTCTCTCTCTCTCTCTCTCTCTCTCTCTCTCACACACACACACACACACACACACACACACACACACACCATGCTGACTCCAATTATTTTGTTGTTTGTGTATAAATGGTTTCAAGCTGTCCACTCTACATTGGACAACACTTATCCCTGGGAGAGGCTCATTCTCCTCTAAGCCCTCATTAGTTGCCTTGAGTTCCTTATCTAGCAGTGAAACCTCTGGAAATTGATGCTTTTCACACTATCATTTCCCTGATAATATTCATAATTGAGTTGTGGTGATAGCACAGTGGTTAAGATTATTTGAAGCATGAGCCGGAGGACTTAAGAGTTCAAGTCCCCAGTACCAAGCAAAAAGCCAGACATGGTTGAACATTCCTACAATCCCACCACTAAGAGAAGACACAGAGATAGGTAGATACCTATGTCCTCTTCTGGCATTTGGATATTCCTGCATAATTGCACATACCTGCACATACATGTGTATGTATCCCACAGATCCACCCCACCCCCAAATTTTAAAATATATCTATAACCTCACACATGGCACTAATTTCAGTGTGCAAATAGGTTTAAAGTATTTTATTCTTGCTTCATTTGCACAGCTATTAACTTCAAGAATAACTAGGTATTAACCAGTTGGACAAGGTCCAATAAATTACCGATTCACAAATGGTTAGCTGTAGGCAAAAGTAACAGCTTCAGAAGCTTATTTTTGCCATAATTTTTAATAAGACATCTGAATTCCACCTTTAAGGTAGATTGTATCTTATGTTTGAAGAAGAGGGAAATAGATTTCATAGATGTTTTCAAATATAAAGCCAATATTCTAATCTAGAAGGAAATATTAGGAGGTAATAAGGAAGCAAATATTTGGTGCATAAAAATGAAAGACAGTTTTTCTTTTAAATGGCATTCATATATTTGCGTGGCTTATGTTCTATGTGAGAATATCAATGAAACAACTTAAACCACTGAAGGCAGCTTTTTTTTCCCCGTAAGCATTTCACAATGAGTGAATAGGTCTTGAAATGTCATATTCATGGAATTCATATCCATGTGTTTGATGCTTTGAGATAATAAAATATAAAGGTTAATAAAACTCTTCCTTCAAATAGAACCTGTGATTATCACATTGCTGACATCATCTTTTCCCCCTTAATTTACTTTTAAAAACTTCATTCTTTAAAAATTGTCACATTTGATTAGTTAGTTAATTTAATGTGTGAGTGGGGGTAAGTCAAGGCATGGGTGTAGACGTCGGGGACAATAGTTAATTCTGTCTCTTTCTGGGTGATCAAGCCTATGTCTTCAGGCTTAGCAGTAGACAAGCCACCTCATTTGTCTTGATCTTTACATTCCCTTATTATTTGGCTATCCTCATGGTTTCGATGACAAATTTTAACTACACTAATCGCCAGATCTGAGAAGTGTTGGGATATTAAGAAAATGTTTGCATTGTGCTATAGATGAATCAGTTTGGGAGAAGCCTTATCCAAATTAGAACTGACAGTAGATCAGAATAGCCCAAGAGAAAAACAAGTGGCCCTCAGGCTACACAAAGAACAAATGCATACATGAAGAATTGTTAAAAATGAGGAGAGCAAAGCCTGGCTTCCTCTGAGCAGGTGTGGCACAGGAAACTAAGATCTGAAAGGATGAGACAGAAAAAGTAGATAGACTTGCAAAGAGCAGCCATCCAACCATGTCTCCTTAAATGGTGGATTGATGAAATTGATTTGTACAGTTTGTTTTGATAAAGAGACGTCATTCAAATACAAGTACAGTGGAGGTTGATGTTTAAGAAACTTATCATTATTTTCTGAGGTAAATTTTTAGAAAAATAATCATATTGAGTTTGGGTTGGTTGTTGATGTCTGCCAGTATATATATCTAAATACAAGTGGTATTATTTGTGAGACACGGCTACTTAGAATACAATAATAACCTATGATTAATTGAATCAAAAACTCAATTTGAAAAGGAAGAATGTACAGTACACCCCATGGGGCTTAAGGCTTTAGTACATCTAGGCAGTGATAATTAAACAATGCCAAGTGATTAATCAATCTAATAAATTAGATTAATGCAGTCATGCAATTTTTATAATATAGTGGCAATATTTTCATTGTCTTCAACAATAAGCATTTTCACCAGTAATTGTTCTTAATAATCTAAGTAAGCGAATTAGCAGTTCTATTCTTCCTGCACATGAGCTTTCTTGGCTTATTTAGTTTCTCCCTGTATGCTAAGAATTTCATTTCTGAAAGGTTTTACCGTATGCCCTGACTTTGTTGGTGGCCATCTAAAAGGGTGTCCCCATGGTACATTTTTCCTTATAAAATATGTATCACTTCTGTTATCTTGTATATCCTCCTCCTTCATCTTAACAATATAAATACGTTTGATGATAGCCACACTGAGATTGTGACCTTGATGGTTCTGTTTAAACCACACTTTATCGCTTCCATAAATTTTTCATTTAGTTTGTCTGTACATTTATCTTAATTAGTTTGCACTTCCTTCCCTTTAGTATATCTCTATCAGTCTTTGCTGTGACGAGGACAAGTAGTGGATAAAAATGCTATTTTAAGCAAGTATGAGTCAGATAACTTCAGTCTAGGAAAGCTGGGTCTTTCTTTCCTCCGTGAGAGTCCAAGGACCAGCGAAGGACAAATGAAGCCATTAGAGTGAGTCTTCTTCCTTCCTGGGCGGTAAGGAAGACAAACATGGACGTTATTCCTAAAGTTTGTTTTACCATCAAATAAATCATTTTTAATATGAAGATGCCAAATGAAGTGCTTGTGTAATTTATTTTAGTAATAGTCACATATTTATGGGTATCCTATTGATTTTGTGAAAATGGTACTTATGTGAGTGGTTTGGGAGGTACATTTATGATAATTCTGTTCAGCAGAAATTTGAGAAGAGAATAAACAGTTTCTGGTTTAGCTAAGCAAAAAATAATCTGACATGCAAGAGTGTTTCCTTTTCCTGTTGCTCTATTTTCATAAAAACAGTGTTATTAAGATGAGATAAAAAGTCATTTTCTCCAGTGCCATTAAAAACTCTTTTGAAGTTAGTTTTACACCAAGTTGTAAGAGATATGTTGTATATGGGGGATCATTGCTGAGCGAGAGGTGCCAATCTGCTTAGACATACACATATATTTATAACACTTTTCCTAATCTATATCATTTTTGCTGAAATCCTATTTTATTTCTCTGTAACCTCCTAGGTGATTTTTCAAGCACCTTGATCTCCTGCTTTATAAAATTGCTGAAGAAATATTATTTGCTTTATTACTATAAATTGTGAGCCTGCAAGTTTCATAAATTTTTCCTTTTTAGCAAAATGAAACTGTAGTTGACTATATCCAGCTAAGGCTATTGTCGGCGAAAAGATAAGTGTATAAGATAACATATATGTAAGTTTATCAGAAACATCCATTCAAATAGCAAACAAAGGCCCCAGAATGTTTTTAAAAATCACCTAATTTCAAAGCATCACAGAATATTTAAAGATATATCACACTTAAGTGATTTTGTTTTGCAATATATTTTTATTTATTTGTTGAGGAGTTCTTGTTTGTAGGCAATATATTTTGATCACATTATAATCCTACTGCCTCACTCTAACTTCTTACAGATCTCCCCCACCACATTGTTCTCTCATCTCCATGTACATTTGTTTTTAACCCATTGAGTCCAATTACTGCTGCCAATATATGGATGCATAAATGGCCATCCACTGAAGCATGGACAATCTCCTAAGGTCTACATCCCTGAAAAGAGCTGATGTCCTCTTCTATCCCATTAGTCATCTACAAATAGCCCAAAGCTAAAGGTAAAGCTTCCACATCTGTGTGGACTTTGGACTGGCATCATTTATAAGGCTTGTACATGTAACCACGAGGGCCTTCTTATTTCCAGAGGACACTGTTTTGTTATAGTCCTCTCAAACATTTGGATTTTATAATGTTCTGCTCTCTCATTCTTGAAGTTTCCTGAACATCGGAAGAAAGGAATATTATGATATAGATGCCTCTTTAGAGTTAAACCATCTATAGTAATTTATTCTTAATGAGTTATGAATCTCTACATTGAATGTCTTTGACTCCAAAAAGAAACTTCTCTGATGAGAGTTAATAGCTATACTCATCTAAGGTTATAAAGATAAGTACTTCGAAGACACTTTAATACTATGCTCACTTAGAAAAATAGTAGTAGCAGGTTCTCTGTAGTGCCTATGACTTTCCCAACCATGGTTTCTAACAGTACCAGGTCTGAGTTCCTTTAAGCAGGCCTTAAATGTAATCAGAAAGTATTCATACTCCCTATAACAGCGATCCTGCTATTACACCAATGGGTATGTCTAACCAGGCTAGTCATTGTACCTTACAGCTTCCAAAGATGGGTAAAACTACTTCTGATTTTCTCCCCTGATCACTTGTATAGCAATCCATGATTAAAGCTACCCAGTATGGTTGAAACAAGGAAACCAGTAAAGTATCCTAGTCAAGTGTATGGTGTTTTAAACAATAGTGTTTTACCATCAAGTGTGGTGAGTACCAATACTGGTAATAATAGCCTGTATTGTTTCAGGTTCTATGAAACCTTATGCTTACCAAGTTGAAGTATGTCATATCTGAAAGTTGGAATGTTTTGTTTAGTAACCTGTGGCATATAGAAGAAGCAGCATTAATCACCTATAGTCACTGTGGAAGATAATTCTATTAATGTAAATGTGTGTGTGTGTGTGTGTGTGTGTGTGTGTGTGTGTGTGTGTGTGTGTGTGTGTGTTCAAAACTTCCAAGTATCTATATGGAGGTTATAAAATACCCAGGTTTATATTCATAAAATATTAAGTTTCTATATAGGTCACCCAGACTCAGAAGGCTACCTGACATATATTCTCTCTTACATGTGGACTATGGTTTCAAATTGTAGTTTATTTACTTAAATTTGGGTACCTGTTTAAGCCAAGACATTAGGTTTGTCCATTGAGAGTGAGGATTTTAAGAAGTAGCAAAACACATGTGAAGGGGGAAATAGGCATACTGAGGATATTAAAATGGAGGGAGTATAGGAAGTTAAGACAGAGAACAAAGTAGGGGAGAGGGATAGTGATCATTCCGTTTCTTTAGTTTTTCAATTTAGAAACTGAAACTCAGAGATCTCAAAGTACTTGCTCCAAACTGTTGGATCAGCATAAAATCAACTGTAGTTTGTTTGACCTGTGTCTCTATATCTGTATGTTCCCTGTGCTTTTTCTTTGTCCTTATCTTCTTTTTTTTTTTTTTTTTGTCCCTTCTGGGTTGTTTTTATTTATCTTATTCTTTTGTTTTTTAGATACTTGCCTGAGAGACAGAAGCGGTGGGGATTCATATAGGAACGGTTGGGCAAGGATCTTCTAGAAGTTGAAGGAGTAATCAACATATTGTATGAAAATACTGTTTTCAATAGTAGAAAAGAATATTTTCCCCTATAACCATAAAGTTAATATGAGATAGATTTTCCCCCCAAAATAAACAAGACACATTGAGAACTCATCCCTAGTATTAAAACATAAACCTGTTTAGACTTACACCGATAATATTTTCTTAATCTACATCATTTTTATTCAGCTCCTATTGCTAGGTGTGTGTGATAAGACTGTGTTCTTATCTCTGCCTCCTTAATACACTCTGCACTATGCCTGAGGACCAAAGATATGATGACTATTTTATCCCTGATCCCTCTGACTTTTCCCTGCCTGATAGATTATTCTATAATTTGATCAGTGAGCTTTCTGTCTTTTGTCCTAGCTCACCACTTCAGTACTTACGGATTCTGTGAATCGAGTGCTCCAGATTACCTTGAAATGCATTTAATGCTATAAAATGAACTAAATGTTTTACAAAGAAATTGATGTGCTTGTTTCCCTGGAAAATCCTGTTTTGAGTGCCCAGGGTAAAACATGGCTTCATTTCTAACAATAAGGTTTTTGTTTGTTTGTTTTGTCTTGTTTTAGAAAAACTGGAAGTCCTAGAATGATGGCTGCCTTAGATGCATCTCAAATATAAATTTAGGAAGGAAAGGGTATTTCAAAGATTTTAAATTAGGATTCTGATCACTTTTATTAAATAATAAAATGATGTGCAAAGAAGCCATTGTGGAGTGATCTTTACCTTTGATGGTTGGAATTTAGAGATTCCACATGCCAAAGAGTTGCATCATCCACTCTGAGGATGCCCTTGAACCTGGAGGGAGCTGCTGCAGGAGCTATGATGTTGAAACATCAGAAGTGGAAATTCTAATACATTAGAAGCACAAGTTGAACATCTCTACTTCCTGTGTTATACAGTCAGGACAATCTGTGAAATCCTGTATCAACAGAACCTACCCTACAGCTCTGGCATTCAGCTGGTTTTGAATTCTTCCCAGCATTGCAATTCCCTGAGCTCACCACTTTCACACATGTGAAGCAGACAAATTATGACAGAAAGTTCACTTAAAGTTGAGAGAAACGGCACCA
Source organism: Uromys caudimaculatus (assembly GCA_028551405.1). Taxonomy (NCBI): domain Eukaryota; kingdom Metazoa; phylum Chordata; class Mammalia; order Rodentia; family Muridae; genus Uromys; species Uromys caudimaculatus. Next base: position 107,644,039 of record CM052700.1, read on the forward strand.
ACAGCTTACAGAAGAGCTGTCTTCCCACATTATATGCTGGCCTTGATGTACCTTCAAGTCACCAAGCCAATTTCAAACTTTTTGCATACGCTTAATTGTTTTTCTATGTTATATATTTTGCTCGTAGAAAGCAAAATCTATTGACCTCATATGTGTTCTGATACCAGAGCCTGTATCTAAATGTAAGTGAAACTTTGAAAGGATAAAAAAAAAGGCTGAATATATGAGGATCATCTTGCTCTCCTTTGTAGAGTCCCTCTTCCCCCTCAGGGTACCATTTACCCTAATTGTTTCTTCAGTGGCTCCAGTGATTTTAACAATCTTGTATTGTAGTTTTGTTTTGATTTTCCTGTTTGTTTAAAGTTTCTATGACAAGATACTCTCTGACATTTTCTTTTTTTCTTTTTGATGTAATTTTCATTTATGTTCTAGTCCTTTGTTTCTAAGAAGTGGTAAATTGAAAGTTAGTCTATGCTCAAGGCTATCAAGGAATGAAACTATTTTAGTTGCAACCTGGAAACATTATTTTCTGCTTCTAAGCTTCAGTGTGGGAAATAAACAAAAGATGTTAATATTTACCAGTATATTTTGCTCCTTATTTTTGTTTGATTTGTAAGAACCAAGGAGCAGTGGCTATAATACTGATGTCCCCAGGATAGGAAAGTTCATACTTTAGATATGATCTGGCAATCCTTTAACACTCCACGGTGTGTATATTCACCAGGATTTCAGCTACATTTTTTTTAAAGCTTCTTGTCAAGACCCATGGAGCCATAACTCATTTAAAGCAACTAAAATTAGTAAAAGGGATGATTGAGTCTTTTAATATAATAATCAAAAGTGACATCATATAGGACAACTGAAAATTGTATAGAAATAGCAACTATGATTTTGTAAAACAACTTATTGACACTCTCATGGGGAATCTTGCAAAAATTATTTTTTCTCAGTTGATATATTCTTTTATAGGGAATATTTTTTAAATTAAAAAAAAATTAGAACATCTGAAAATTAACTTAACATGTCTTTGTCTGTTCCAGCCATTACAGACATAGATAAAACAAAACAAAACAAAACTGCTGTATATTAATATGAAGTGAGAGCCTGGTGTCAGGTCCCTGCATCAGGATCATGTTACCTACTCCTGAAAAGAAAGAGAAACAAAAGCCAGACAACCAACTAACCAACCAACCAATCAAACAAACAACCAAAAACATGAACAAAAACAAAACAAAACAAACAAACAAAACAAACAAAAGACCTTAAACTCAAATAGCAATTGCATGCAGACTTAGTTTCAGGTCCTGTCCAGACATAATCTATCACCTCTATGTTTTTTGCTTTTATATTGCAAACAAAACACAGACATAGAAAAATACAAAGGAATTATCATAAGACCACTTGTATTGAGTAACCTTTTTATTTTTACTTTGAGAAGTCAGCCTTCTATATTTCTTTATCATTTTATTACCTAAATATTATAGTAAGTAGATTAAAGCCTTGAAACTATCCCAGACTTTGTAACCCTTGAAGCAAGTGGTCATTGACTATGCATTTTTAAAGTGAGGATACTTAGTCTCTATGTACAATTGTTTCCATTTTTAATTAAAAATATTCGTACAGTTTTCTGTATTCAAAAAATGTGTACGTATGTGTATGTGTCCATACAGACACCACAGAGCATGCATGGAGGTCAGAGAACAGCTTGCATGAGTTGGTTCTCTCCTTCCACTATGTAGTTTCTGGTCTTGGATTCAGGTTTTCACGATTGATGGTAGGTGCCTCTACTCACTGAACCATCGTATCTACTCCAATTTCCTCTACTTCTACTTTTGTTTTAATATTTTTGGTGTATTTGGGGTATGTCAAATATCACCCTGATAGGTAATCTTCATTGTGGAATTTATTTAGGTTGAAACAGCTGTTATATAGACATCTCTCTGCTTTTGATTCCAAGGTTGTTTTTATTGACCTTTAATTGACAAAGGAAGACACAACCTGAATGGGGGTGGAGTCTTGACTTGAAGAAAGCAAAGATGGAGTAAGGAGATGAGAACTGGTTTAGCCTTTATCCGCATCCTGATCCACCCAGATGTGAGCAATACACCACCATGTGTTTCCTGCCATGTTAGAATGCATCTCCTTACATTGTGAGTCAAAATAAATCTTGACAAATTAATAAAAACACCCCTTTATTTTTGACTTTATAATATAATTACATCGCATATGCCTTTTCTTTCCTTCCTTGAAACCCTCCCACGTAGCCCTCCTAACTCTCCATCAAATTCATGACCTCTCTCTTCCTAATTATTATTGAATGTTTATATGTGTATACATATATTATGTTACATATATTCTTTGTCTGTATAATGTTACTTATATGTAACAGGACTGACAAAAATATTTGTTTTATTACTTGTTTATGTGTGTGCATATATATGCATGTTTGTGGGGTGTGTGTGTGTGTGTGTGTGTGTGTGTGTGTACACCTAGGACAGCAGAAAATGTTGATTCCTTTGGTGCTGGAGTTATAGGCAGTTGTGAGCAGTCTAACATAGGTGATGCCTCTGAACTCTGGTTCTCTGTGAAGGCTATCCTCAATGCTAAGCCATCTCCATGTCTAGAGCGCTTTCTTTCTCAAGGTAACTTTTTGCCATGTGTTTGGTCACAGCAACTCGAAACATAATTGATAAGTCACTATCCTAGTGCCTTCTTCCATGCTCCACCATCCATGGTGATTTACTTGGAGGATAATGGGATCTCCTTGACCATTTCTGTACTCTTTTTTCTTACCATTTGACAGATGAGACAGATATTTGATTAGACTTAGTTTCAGTTCCTTGACAATGGTGCAGTTTTTAATGTGTGTGTGTGTGATTTTTTTTGTTTTGTTTTGTTTCTGCTGGGATGAGAATATGCTTATTTGTTATATTTTATGCTACTAACAACTAGATGAAATTTCTAAGTTCCCTAATTCTATAGGAGTTGTAAATCAATATTAGTCTACTACTGGCATTCACTGCCTACTCACTGACTACAATAATCACATTAAAAGGGGTTTTCAGCTAACATTTTGGAATTCGATAATATTCATGAGGCAGGGTGTGCCTCATTCTTTCTTTTTATCTCTTGTCTTATATATGACATATTTGTTCTAGATCAAATCCATTCTCAAATTAGCTTGTTATTTTTTGTTTTGTTTTTTGTTGATTTTGTTGTTAATATTTGTTTTATCTTTTTTTAATGTGATAACGGTATTTTTTTTTGAAGCTATAAACAAAATTGCTTTTTTTATTATTATTATTTTTGATATTTTATTTACATTTCCAATGGTTCCCCTTTTATGGGTCTCCTCTTTGGAAACCCCGTATCCCCTCCCCATCCCCACCTCTATGAGGGAATTCCACCTCCTACCCTCCCGCCCACCCATCCCCATATTCCCACCTTGACATTCCCCTTTACAGGCCTCTAACACCCTCAGGCCCAAAGGCCTCTCCTCTCTCCCTGATGGCCAACGAGGCCATCCTCTGCCACATATGTGGTCAGAACCATGGGTCCATAGGTGTGTATTCTTTGGTTGGTGGTCCAAACTCCAGGACGACCGGGGGGGGGGGGGTCAGGCCTATTGACACTCTTGCTCCCTCCATGGGGCTGCAAATTCCCTCAGCTCTTCACACCTTTCTCCAACTCCTCCATCTGGGACCTCACTCTCAGTCTAGCGGTTACTGTTAAGTGAAACTTAGGCATTCTGAACTTTTGGGCTAATATCCGCTTATCAGTGAGTACATACCATGTTCCTTCTTTTGTGACTGAGTTACCTTGCTCAGGATGATATTTTCAAGTTCCATCCATTTGCCTGCAAATTTCATAAAGTC
>CM052700.1:107648413-107666376 GCA_028551405.1 Uromys caudimaculatus
CCTGCCTGTCACTGTACCAATACCATGCAGTTTTTATCACTACTGCTCTGTAGTACAGCTTGAGATCAGGGATGCTGATTCCCCCAGAAGTTCTTTTGTTGTTAAGGATAGCTTTTGCTATCCTGGGATTTTTGTTCAGGGATCATTTCTATAGTTTGTTTTATCTTTTTTGCCCCCTTTTGGGCAGCTTTATGGACTCACATATCAAAATGTTTCATAGATTGCAACCCATCACCTCCACCAACCTTTTTGGAACCCAAACTGCTGGATTCTTAGTCCATGGTCATGTTTCTCCTGTGTCTGGCTGTTGATGTTCCAGCTATGGTAAGGATGACTGACCCATGCATCTGTCATCTCTAGCACACTGGCCTGTGTTTCCTCACAGGGCTTCTAGGATTCTCAGAGTGGCAGGAGAGGGCAAACACCACCAGAAGGGCAGGCATGAGCCTGCTTGATTTTCATTTTTGCTTGCCTCACTAGTCAAAGTCAGAGGGCTCAGCCCGGGCTCAACATTGCAGAGGACTACTTCCCAGTGGATAGGAAAATTGATCTGATCCACTGAATATTCTGACAGTCTCTCTTTGCCAAGATTCTTAAAATATTTCAAATTCTGAGAGTTGTCTCTTACATCCAATAATTTTGATAGATTTGTATTTAGATTTTAGTGATTCTAAAATAATATGTTTTAGAGGGCAGAAAATACGCCATTTTAAAATCTGTTTTATTAGTTTGGGACTTTTTAAAGACAATTTTATAATTCATTTCCCTGTTCCATTCCTTTGGTTCCTTGTAGGCACTCTCATAATCGAAATGCTTATTATATAGCCTTACTTTTATTAGTCAACTTGAAAATATATTGTGTTCTCTTAAATTTACATTACTTTCTTACTACTTTAAGACTTTGTTGTGCGTCATAATCTTATTTCTTGGAATTTGTCTGTTTATTCTTCATTCCTTGGAACTTTTCTCAAATTGTTAATTTTTCAAATTATATTTTCTTATTCCTCGTTTTTCTAATTTAGATTTGGTATTTTGTATGTTCTATAATTTCTAAATATTTTAGTTCAGTTCGAAAGAGGCTATCAGCTGAACAGTGTGGAGGGGACATGGCAGCCATTCTCAGGGAAACAGTGAGAAGGGGCTGGAAGGTAGAATGGAAGGGGGAAAGTGATTTAATCTCTTTCAATTAAAACATATTAAAATCATACACATGGGGGAAAACTCTTTTAACAATGCATTGTTTCATGATGGTCTTGTCCTTTAAATTCCACTCCAATACAACTTGGAAAGAAAATAGCACGCATGGAATGAAGAAACTTTTATCTGTGTTAGGAACATAAACGTGATTTCATGTAAGGGATTTTACGCTTCCATTTATAGGCAAAGTCATTTCCTAATCCTCTTTAGGATCATTTATAATTATTTGAAATAACAAGCCGGGTAAAAGAAATAAGCACCTATATACCTGCCTCTCAATGCCATCCTTTAATTGTTTGAACTTAGAGTATATGCAGTTTTAAAGACTCTTCAGCATGTCTCCTTTAATACAAGTGCTATGTTGCCAAAGTCATGTTTATTCATTTAAAATTAAGTGACACATTTCTACACATACCAGGAGAACATGGCCCATGCTGAATTCAAATTACATATTGCAAGTCTCATGTTTATAGATATTTCCTTAATTACAGAAATTGCCAGGAACCAGTCTTTGATCTAAAGCAAGTCAGGTTGCATTGAATTATAATGTTATTTGCTTCTCTTTCCCCCAAATGACAAGTTTGAGCTATAATGTAATCTAATAATGTGATGCAGAGCACCAGATCAAATGGAATTGGACTTGTCTGACAAGTAGATTTAAAAATAGTGCTGGAACTCTCTTATCTTGACAGGAGATCTAAAATGTCTTCCAGACAACCAAGTTGCCTTAGTTATATCTATATTTACAGGTTTGCATCAAAATATTTTCTAGAAATGAAAGACAAATTCTCAATGAAATATTACTGGAGTATGACAATAATTTTGCAAGAAGCATATCCTAGACAAATTCAGAATACACTTTGGATCATATTAAACATGCATTGATCAACTATTTTCAAATCAGTGTTTGTCATCTCAATGTAATTATGGCACTAAGGATTTTTCTTGCTAATATTAGAGGTGGGCACATGTATATTTGGAAGAGGAAAAACACATTACTATTATGAAGAGCTAGCCCTTTCCCTTACGTCACTGTCATTTTGGTTACCAAGGATAATTGATATTTATGAAGTCAACGTCTCTTCTCTCAGTAACAACAAAGGTATTAGATTTTATCCAGAATGGGTGGAACTGCAGATTATGAAAATGCTCCAAGGGCTCATTTGGCTTGACAGCAAGAGAATCTCACAACTCATTGTAAAGTCAAATGTATTGGCAAGAAAAGAATGCAAAACAGGTTGGGTATAAGTTAGGATACATTTATTCACTTTAGTCTGGGAACATCCTCTCAGTAATATGTGTTCTATCTTTATTAATATTAATTCATATTAAATTTTTCTGCAAAGCTAAATGCACCAAATTCTGTAATGCCCCCTGGAGAAGATGTCATAGATTCATTTATATACTACTGATGATTGTTTTCTCTATCTATAAATCAGAACATTGATATATAAGTAACAGTTATATATAAATATCTCCATCCTTTATAGGATGCTAGCCAGAACAGAGCACTTGAATCCTTATAACTTGAGTTATTTTCTGTTTAGATATTTTTTACCCTGAAGACAGGTTTATCATGATAGTCTATTTTTGAAAAAAGAGTGGTCCTGCATGAGACACATTCAAGAATTTTTTAACTTTAATATGTTGTGGTTTCAGATGTAAGACTCTAGTATGGGAAGAAATCAATAAGTTATAATATTAAGGAAAGTACTAAATTCTGTTTTCACAAATTCTGTTTTATTGTACCAATACTTCATTTTTAACATCATCATCATTATAATCTCTTCCTCTGGCTCAAGTTCTTCTGTTGTATCATGGCCCTCAATGCAGTCATCAAAGCTCAATTATCAGTTGATAAAGTCACCTGTCTCATTTCATCCATTGTATCAATTCACACTAATAATAAGCTTCTCTTGCATATTTCCTGCTTTTAAAAATGCTGTGTGTTGAAAAGATAATTCTGGGTGTGAGTGACAAAATAGGGTGTAAATCAAGAAAGCTTTTGCTGCCACAATGAGTAAAGTTCAGAAGAGGCAAATTAATCAATAATAAAATGTCAGTTATTAGTAAGTGCATTAGAGGTCAAGAAAGTGAAGGGAGAGACGGGATAGAAATGGCATTCTGAGGAGATATTCTAGATTATTCTAATTAAGGACATAAAACAGTTTGGAGGTGAGCAAGATGAATTATTGAAAGAATTTGTTCTGCCACTTGACACACATCTAAAGGGAAGAGAATACCAGAAGAGGAATTATATGCTCAGGTTAGTCTATGGGTACATGTGCGGGGCATTTTCTTAACTACTAATTGATGCAGGAGGGCTCAGCCCACATTGGGCAGTTCCTAATTAGGACCAGTATGCTAGGATTGTATGAGGAAGAAAACAACCAAGCCAGGGGAAGAAAGCCAGTTAGGAGCATTACTCTGTTGGTGTCTGCTCTTGTTCCGGCCTCCATTTTCTTACCCTTAGTGCCTGCCTCCTGCTCTAACCCCTTCAGTTATAATCTCTTACCTAAAAGTGTGAGCTGATTTAAATCCTTCTTTCCCCAGATTGTATTTGGATAGTGTCTTGACACAGCAATAGAAAAAAAAAAAAAAAAAAAAACAACTAAAACATAAATTGGTACCAAAGAATATCGCAAAATTATGGTGATATAGTTACTCATGTGTGTGTGTGTGTGTGTGTGTGTGTGTGTGTGTGTGTGTCCTTTTTGGTAGGAACTAGGAAGATAGTGCTGAGAGAAATGCAGATGATGGTGGAATAGCTGTGAGATTTCAGAAAGAAGCAGATTCTATCAGGGCTGCTCAGGAAATAGATTCTATCAGGGCTGCTCAGGTGATGATCTGGATTCAGAATCTGTTAATCTTTTATGTTGTTGTGTGAATTGTTGCTAGTTAAAAATTGTTGCTGAAAAAAATCAACAATCTGTGATTAATAAGAAAATAGCATCATTGAGGTGAAATCTGGAAACGTTTTCCTCAGGTTTAGCACAGAGTATCTATTGTTGTCTAGAGGGAGCCTAGGCTGCTTCTTATCCTGACAGCTGAACTCAAGTAATGTGTAAGAGTCTCTTCACTGTACTCATTTTGGTGGCATGCAGTTAAAATGGTCATGGAGAACAGTTGAGAGTTGGTGGCATAACAGATCAGGAGAGGTCATTGGAAAAGTTAGAGGCTGAATTGCAGCAGAGAATCCCGGATATTGGAGATGACAGATTCATGGATGGGATGTCTGCCAAGAAAAGGGTGAGTGTGTAGTAGACCCTGACTGAGCCAAACATAAAAGGAAAAGTTATAGTTTAATAACTTTTTAAATTTATTTTATTTTTTTATTTTAGACAGGGGTTCTCTTTGTTGCTCTGGCTGTCTTAGAACTCACTTGTGGACCAGACTGGTCTTGAACTTGCAGAAATTCACCTGCTTCTGCTTCTCACGTTCTGTAATCAAAGGTATAGGCATTCAAACCCCTGAAAAGTTTGGTTTTAATGAAATAATTTTTTCTGTCAAATTGGACAAGGTGTGGATTGTCCTGGTTAGTGTTTGTCAACTTGACACAAACCTAAACATACCCAGGAAGAGAGAATCTCACTTGAGAATTCCCTCCATCAGATTGCTGTGTGGACGTGTCTTTAGGGCACTTTCAATTGATGAAGACCCTTGTGTATGGTACCATCCTTGAAAGCTTGGGCCTGGGCTATTTAAGAAAGAAAGGTGAACAAGCCAAGAGAAGCAAACCAGTATGCAACATTCCCTCACAATATAGCATCCCCTGATTCAGGTTTTCCTGTCTTAGGTTCCTTTGACTGTAAATTGTAATCTCAAATATACCCTTTCCACTACAAGTTGGTTTTGGACAACATTTTATCGCAGCTATAGACAGCAAACTAGAATAACCAATACAGTCTTAAAATAAGAATTTATGTTTACTTTCCTGGGTAGCTATTGATGGGTGGCAGGTGCTTAAAAATTAGATTTGTATTTTATAGGTCTTGAGGGCACACTAAGTTTTTACATTCACACTAAATTCTATGGCAGTGGTTCACAACCTTCCTAATGCTGCGACACTTTAATACAATTTCTGCTGTTGTAGTAATCCCAACCATAAAATTATTTTAGTTGCTATTTCATAACTGTGATTTGCTATTGTTATAAATCATAATGTAAATATCGGTTTTCCTATGGCCTGAGGTATCCCATGTGACAGGGTCATTCAACCTCCTAATGGCGTTGAAATCTAGAGCTTGAAAACTACTGTTTATGGGAATATTTTATTGCCAAGAGACATGGTCTTCAGAATAAATGTGCATATGCATACACACATGTGTTCAATAAATATAGTGATGGCAAACCTGAGAGAACAGAAAATACATATCAGTAATCTGTGGTAACTTTCATGATGATTTAGAGTAGAATGAGACACTCAGATCTGGAATATTAGCTTGAGTGTACAACTAAAGGACTTTAATGGAGTAAGGAATGGGAGAAAAGATACAAAAGTGGTATTTCCTATTTCCAATCTTTTTGACATCTGAAATGTGGTAACTATGGATGTTGCCTTTTCAGATAAAAAAATTGAGTTGGGGAATAAAGAACTTTACATATATATATGAAGAATTCAGGGTAAGAAGTAGGAATAAGAGATAAAATATTTGATTAAACCTTTCCCTGAGAAAAATTTGCCTCTTCAGTTGTAAACTAGGACTTATCTATTTTCAAATTATGATTAAACTTGGAATTTGACATGGTAATTATGCCCAATTGACTGACTTATGGAGGCTAGTACCATTATTTTGGCAGATGGGAGGTCGTATGGAGAGCCTGGATCAATGCAATGGCTATGTCCCTTTCTTTACTCCTCTCCCGTCTTTTCTGTATCTCTCTTTTTGCTAGCTGCAGGCCTCATGGCATTATCATGTTCTGCTTTTTCACTGTCTCCACAATCCAAGGACTGAAACCTGCAAAACAACTTGTCTCTCCTTTAAACTGTTCCTCTTAGTTACTTACGGTAGCTTAAAAATCTCGATTAAATTGATAGATGGATTAAACTGAGTGTAGACAGAGAAGTGAAGCTATGAGGGAGAGCAGAGTTACCAGAAGCTGAGAACTGGCTCTGAGAAAAGGAGAATCTCAGGGATGGTACTAAAAAGGGAGGTCAGTGGGGCAGGAGGATAACAATAATGAATTCCTCTGAGAGACCCAGCAAAGAAAGTTTGCAAGCATGAACTGCATCGGGTGCTTCTGGAAGGAAAGGATGATGATGTCATTGAGTCTAGCTTTGGATTTGGTAGTGTGCAGTCATTGGTGACCTTGACAAGATTAGTTTTGATTAAATAATGGAGACAGAATTTTACTTTGTACAGGCTTCAGAGAAAATCATTAGGTCTGGAATGATGGGAAATGAAAGGACAAGAATGTGCTGCTAAATGTAGCTTGAAAAGGAAGCTACTGTCAGGCAAATTCTGAGCTAAATCCTGGAAGGAAATCAGGGAGGCATTCCGCGTTGCAGGTTCAGAGCTGTAAGCCCCCAGGGAAAGCTTACGGTTGATGCATGGATCCACTAGCTTGGGTTCACAGAAATACAGAGTAGAAAGGAGAGTAGAAAAGAACCCAGCAGAATAGCATTTACTACTTTTTGCTGGAGCATTTCAGCGTTTCTGGGCTCCGATTTCATTATTCAAAGTTTATGAGATATTGTTGTATAAATGTGCTTTAGAAACAGAAAAGAGGAACATTAACGTTTGTTGTTTCCTTATTCATTATTATTGACTTAAATGCTGCTTTTATACTGCTGTGTCTCAAATGAAGAGCTTGTTCCTAAATCGTCACTTGAGCCACCAACCCACTGTATAAGCCCTACATGTTTTAGAGGATCAGAACCAGTAGGATACAGATGTAATTATAAGAGGAGATTTCTTATCTTGGTTTACACAGTCAGGGGCTTGATACCTTCACAATGGCCCTAGGCAGGCTGCAGAGAAAGAGAAAATAGCAGCCACTCAGACCAGGATGCTGAAAAAGACTTATGAGCCCCAATCAAAAAGGAATCAATGAAGCAGCCAAGTCAAAGGTGAAAGGTCTGTGTAAATCCATGTTCAATGCTGAAGATTCTGGACTCTGATATCTATGGGCTGTGACAAAAGCAAACAACATGCATGTAGGCTGAGAGTTTTGCTTAGTGTTAGGGTGCTTGTTTAACATGCATAAGGTTCTAGGTTCAACTTGCAACATTACAAAACAAACAGACAAACAAACAGTGGAAAAGAGAGAATGTGGTGGTTTGAATAAGCTTGGCCCAAAGAGAGTGGTACCATTGGGAGGTGTGGACTTGTTGGAGGAAGTATGTCACTGTGTGTGTGAGGGGGGTGCTGGGGAGGGCATGAGATCCTCCTCCTAGCTGCTTGAAAGACAGTCTTCTGTTTGCCTTCAGAACAAGATGAAATCTCAACTACTCCAGTGCCATGCCTGCCAGGGCACTAGCATGCTCTAGCCATGATGATAATGGACTGACCCTCAGAGCCTGTAAGCCAGCCTCAATTAAATGTTGTCCTTTATAAAAGTTGCCTTGGTCATGATATCTCTTGACAGAAATGGAAATCCTAATGAACACAGTGAAAACCAAAAACAAAACCCAAAACACAGCAGCAGCAACAACAACAACAAATAAGAGTGGATATTATAGCAACGATTGTTTTCCCTTCTGTTCTTTTGTGCTAGTAGGTCTCTTGTTTATTTTAATCAGCTCCACTTTCATCTGGGGTACCTGTCTCAGTTCACTGATCTGTATGATGACTACCCATGAAAACACCATTACTGATGCACCCAGAAAATGCTTTAGCAAGGTTCTGAGTGTCCCTCATTCTTGTGAACATGACAGCCAGGATTAATCATTACACTCCTTAACTTCTTGCTGAATATCTACAAATTGATGACTGATTTGATCTCAAACTGAACATGCTTCGAGTCAAGACTATTATACACAAATTCATTCCTGACATCTTTCTTCTAGAAATTATCCCAACCATTCCTGTAAAATATTGATCGGTAAGCATCATTCTTTTGCCCATGTTATCTCTATAGCCATAATTTACCAAACTAGTTCAACAGTGTCTCATACTTTACTTCCTTCCTTGCATTTGTGAAGCCAGTCACTTAATACACTCCCTTGTCAATGCCCTAATTAAGCTCACTATAGACTCTGATCTCTGCCTTGTATTGTTATATGACTTGGTCTTTCATGTTGTTAAGTTATTCTTAACACATGGAGAATAATAGCACATCTACCCTCGTCAGTCTTCTTCAATGTAAGTATATAAGACTACTAATTTCTTAGGGTTTCCATTAAGGTGTCTAGTCATTTCATTTTTATTGTGATTTTGAAGGTATATGATTTCCTGGAATGTTGGGTACCTGGTTAGTGAGAACAGTAACAAACAGTGCCAGCCCAATATTCAAATTTCTTTTCCCCCCGACGGGAAGAGTGGTCTTCTCAGCCTTGAGTTGAATATGAGGAAAGAAAGCACAGCTGGCTTTATTTTTTAATTTTTTAAATTAAAAGTAGAATTGAATTTTCCTGGGCAGAATCATTAGCAGGTGATTTTTAACACCTGAAACCCCAGATACAATAGTTATATTTTAGAAAAAAGTAGATATTCTGTATATTTCCTTTAGTAAAAAATAATGATGGTAGTGACCTATCTGAATTTTTATTTGAATTTATTATCTCATATGCGTAGTCTTCAACAGTAAGGTGTATGGGCTCGTGTCCATAATTCTGGCATCCATGGAACCTGGGGTAGGAGGATTTTGAGCCCAGGGGTGACTTGACTACACAGTGAGTTTGAGGCCAGACTGGTTTATGCCATGGGACTCAGCTCCACAATAGCAAATGACAAGCCAACATTGCCCACTCTGAGCAGTACCTGCCCTGCCTCAGCCGACTTACACTTTCTGTGTCAGATCCTTTAGTACTGTTGCGTCATTGCTCTATGCTTGCTCATGCCACAAATTCTACTTATTTTTCTTAATTATGATCAACTTTTGTCCTGTGATTTAAGGGACTTTATGATGTTTCAAGGACTCTTTCTGTCTCACTTTGATTTTAATCTTGATTTCTGCATTTATTTTAGTTTTATTTTTTCATGCTGAGAGGTTAACTGATTTTGAGTCTGGGTCTAACTGCATCTTTATTCAGGTCTTCCTTGAAGCAGCTGTCATAGGGTTATCTCTAATAGTTTTATTTTACATTTGCAGTCTTGGGGTTTAATGACCAGCACATCTAAAGGGCTTTTTTTTTTTTTTTTTTTTTTTTTTTTAATTTTAATGGCATACTTGTAGACCAGCATACTTTCCAAACAAACTATAAATCTATTTTTTCATTACAGGAGTTTTATTGTTGTAATATAATAGACAGTATGTTTTAAAATTAACTGTGCAATTAAGAATTTTAATGTGTTCAATTTTGTGTAACCATCAGCAACATCTAATTAAAGACCACTTCCACTACCTCACTCATTCAATTCATTGAAGTCAATCTCTCTCAATCAATTCTCACAATTTGTATCTATACAGAAGTCCGTTGCAGACTCACACAAAAGCATATACCATGTGACTGTGAATCATTTCAGTTACTTACAGTAATCTTTCATGATTAGTTCATACCATAGTAGATATCAGCCTTTCTTCCATTTCATTTGTATGAATGATAATGTTGCTTTGTATATAGCACATTTTAAGTACTCATTTAACAAAATTTTGGTGACATATTTATTATGGCCTAATAAAGTTATGAGATGTCAATTTCATATTTTAAGTGTTTATGGTTATAGAGATTGTATTTACCTTTTAATTCTTTGTAAGTTACTTTTTGTGCGATATGATTTAGGTGTTCAATTTTATAATTAAAAATCTGGATATCAATTGGTATCAGTACCATTTCTTAAAGATATTATTATTTTGCCATAGAAATAGTTTAGCACCTTTGTCTAAATCAATTCAATATAGATATATAAGATTACAACTCCACCGGCACATGCACAAGTTGCGATCATGTGCCAACTTATAGCAATAATTTAATGTTTTGTTGCTTACGCCTGTACTATCCCTCCAATTTTTTTCCATTTCAGGAGGCATTCAGTTAGTTTGCTTGCATTAGGTTTCCATGTGAGTTTTTCTAAACTGAAATGGATTTTTCTTTCACACAAAATATTCCAGCCACACTTTCCTCTAACTTTACGCCTTCTATCTCCCCACCAATCTTCTCTCCCCTAGTTCCACACCCATTCCCTTGTCTCTTTCAGAATAAAAGACTAGAAGGAATGGTTATGATTTACTCTCAGTCTATACATCACTTTGGGCAGTGCTACATCCGTGCTGCAATTAAGCTTTCTAATATATAAACACAGGGTGTCTACTTATTTAAGTATTTAACCATTGAAATTAGTTATAGATTTTATTGTATGAATCTTTTACTGCCTTGATTAAATTTATTTTATATTTTCTTTTCTACTTGATGTTATTTAAATATAATATTGTGTTTATATTATAATGATATGTACATTAAAGTGTTTCATGATATTGCACAGCTTTTGTAAGTTACATTCAAGTTCTGAATTATTTTTTAATTTTGCTCCTTACATTGAAAAAATATCAACTGGCTTTTATTCGTGTTCACATGTTTTCTTTCCAAATGTTATATTAATGTTTGGGTAACTTTCCTGAATGTTTGGGTTTTGTTATTACATTTCATTTCCAGAATTATGATTTCATCACTTCCCATAATTTATGTCTGAATAATATTTTCTTTATAAGTGAGGTAGGATTTTTCCATGTCTTTTTCTTTTTTTGTTGTTGTTGTTTCATTTGTTTATTTGGTTGTTTTCTATTGGTGTGCGGGAAACTTATGTTATTACATGCTTAAAATGACATAGTAATATATAATTTCATGAATTCATAATTGCAATTGATTACATAAATAACATGGTCCTTAAAAAGAGCAAGATCTGGAGGAATACAAAATCTGGTTTAGATGGAGAAAGATCTTCTTGGTGCTTCAGAGATGCTTACTAGGTAAGTTTCTTATCATTCAATCATAAAGAAGTGTGTACAATCCACACAACCTATATACAAAATAATCAAACAAACAAAATAAGACAGACTTCCTGATGATATCCTGGATCTTTGTTAGTATTCAGAAGGCACAAAGTCCTGTCTCTGCCATGCATAGTCAAAGGGTTATAGGAATATAGGCAGCTTTTTACATGCATACTTGAGATTCAAAATGTCTCTTTTCTATACTATAATTTTTTTAATCTTTGGATAAACCAAAAACACTTAAAACCTCTACCTGGACTTCAGTTTCTGCTCTCGCAAAATCTTGATGTGAAGCACAATATTAGTCTAAGTGCCATCTCATTTATTTCTTGAACACAGATTTTGTCACTTGACCTTTAAATTTCCACTGCTATATCAAAGCATTTTAGGTTCCTGTTCCTAAGACACCTGTTTCCCCAGCTATATGTTTAAGGGTTTTTCTTAGATTATTATTTGTTTCAACTGTTATTCATTGGCTTTAAATATTTGTGGCTATACGTCAGGGCAGTGACTTTAGTGCTTGTATATTAGAAAAGATAAGACAAATCACTTAAACAGGTTCTAAATGTTATTTCATAATGATTAAAATAATTCATTTACATTCATTTATATTTATTTACATTATTTACAAATATTAGGGCTTGAACATAATGGTTCCAACAGGGACTTATTAGGAATGTTTATTATCCAGATACTGGCAACTATTTTAGAAGGCTATGGAAACCTTAGGGGTGAGACACAGCTGTCAGAAGTGAGTAACTAGGTGTGACTGCTTTAAGCTATCTGCCCATTGGTTGTGTCACACTTTCTGCTTCTTGGTGCATTAGATTGCTACCATCCTAGATTAAGTTTTTACATTTTACTCTCCTTGCCACGTTAGTCTGTATTTACCCTTACAGTATGAGCCAAAATGAATCCTTTTTCCCTCAAGGCATTTCTGTCAGATATTTTGACAATAGCAATTAAAATAATGTTTAAAAATGATAGCAAAAATGAGGTGGTTTTTGTAACTACATATAACTATGACAGGACTCTTAGACATTTGGAATTGTGTACAGGAGAAATTTGGATAAATTTGGAGATGTAAGCAAGGGAAAGCCTACATTGTATGGTCTAAGTTCCACTTAACATGGTATTCTGCTGACCATTTAAGAGAAGAGAGTGCTCATAGAAAGATGGAGAGTGAAGAAGGTACGCATGCGTCTATAGATGGAAGCTAAACACCATTGAGAATTGGACAAGGCAGTTCCTGCTGCATCATAGAAAATAAGTTGTTTATATTCTACACCCATCTTGAAAAATTGGCTGAAGCTCTGTTAAAAACTTATGGACTAATTGGAGTAGCATAGTAAAGTTTCAGACAGCAAAGCGTCTAGGTTGTAATGTGGCTGTTGATGCATTCACAGTGGGAACTGGGGACAGAGAACACAGATGTGGAAATACGAATTTTAGTCAGGAAAAGAGTGTTTTTTAAAGTTGTAGGCAAAGTATATAGCTCATAGATTGTCTTTGGTCTTAACAGCTTAATGATGTTTATTAATTGAGATTAATACCATTAAAATTAACCCACACATTTTATATTTGGAAAATAAAAAGCCATATTAACGGTATTTCTAAAGGTTATCAAGATTGTACCTCACCGAGATTTTAAGTGATAAAACTAAAATCTCATTTAAAGTCAATCTTTTGAAAAGAAACTCTCATTTTGTTACATGATTGACAAAGGACATCACAGAAATTCCTTTCCTTTTCAGCCATCCAGATATTCAGGGGCCACTGCACCTGTGCTCTAAGGGGTTTTGTGTACTAATCGAGCTGGAAAGAGAATTTGCCGTATTTCTATTAATGTTATTTTACATGCAGGCCGGCAAGCCATTGTAGCTATGGGGTCTGTCATACAGGCCTGCGTCAAAAGTGTTTCCTAAAAGTCTCTAAAGCATGCAATAACAGGGTTCAGATTTCTTAAGGAGTGTCTGAGTCTGATTCCTTTTGTTATGGTGAAGCTTCACATGTGATGGAAACTCAGGGATTTGGAGATACTAGGGCATTGGACCATCCGCTGATCAAAGAAGCAGGCACTGCATGGAAGCAGCCCAACAGAAAGACCATGTATAGCAGGTGGCAGGAAACTAGTTGAAAAGCTTAGAGTTTATTGGGTCTCACGTCCTGAACCATGTGGCCCAGATACTAGACACAGGGTTTCAGATTGCTTTGCTGGATTCATACATCATCCTGCACTTCTTTGATAGTTTTCCTGTTATGCTTTTCTGGAAAGGGAATATGCCATTTTGTAACTTTCATTTGATTTCACAGTGACCTACAGTTAGCACTCTGTCCTGAGCTTTAGAAGACACAGGACTTTGGAGTTTTTGACTAGGGCTGTTAAGAACAAGGGCAATTTTATTTTATTATTTAAATTTTTTATTTTTAATCAAAATATAGCACTCCCCCATTCCCTTTCCTTCATCTAGTAAGTACCTCCCAAGTTTCCTCCCTCCAATTCCTCTCATGACCCACATTCTAACATTGATAGCCTCTTTGATTATTATTGCTTTACACACACACACACACACACACACACACACACACACACACACACACACACACGTGTGTGGGGGGGCAGTGAATACAATCTGCTGTGGTCAACCATGAACTGTATACACATGAAATTGAAGAAATTGAAGATGTTGCACTAAATTCTTTATAAGATTACCATGAGTCTTTGAAGGCAGGGGTAGGATATTATGATTTGAATGTAAAATGTGTTCCCTAAACTCATATTTTGAATTAGTATTTGCCAGCTGGCGGCACTATCTTTAAAGTTGAATTTTACTTAGACAAGGACTAATGACAGAGTTTGTCATCAGAGGTGAACTGTTCCAACTCTGGCACTATCCCTGGTTCTTCAGACTGACTGCTGACACTATGTCTTGACATGAACAACTTCCATAGGTGCCCTGATCGCCATATGAGCTGCTACACCGTGAGTCCACCATGAGGGACTGAAATTCCCCACAACCATGAACCAATATCAATCTTGTCTTCTACGAATGCTTTCTCCCAGGAATTTTGGTCATAATAATGAAAATGTAAATAATACAACAATGAAGAAAATAAAAAAAGATGTTTTTCTTCCTTTAGCATTCTCCATAGCCCCTATTACTTCATTTTTGGACAAGTTTTATTAAACAAACAAATAAATAAACCAGTGAACCAAAGGATTTATCTCATCACTATAATTAACTTTAAAAACAGAAATGTTTACAAATCACAATTATTTAACACAACTTGTTACAATAAGAACCATGGCATTATTGACCTCTTGAGTTACTAGGAAGTGGGATAGAGAATTTGCAGTCCATTAGATTTGAACTAGGATAAGGGCTACCTACTTTGCATTTTGGAAAGTAAATATGTACATATTTCCTAATATGATTATAGGGAACTATTGAAGAAACATATGATGTTCCATTATAAGTAGCATTTTAGAAAGGATTAGGGAGGCTGTCTTGGTTCTGAAAGAAGCATGTTATAACTGAGTGAGAATTTTTCAGAGATCACATAGAATATTTTTAGTTTGTGTTTGATTAGAAAAATGAAGCTAGGTCACCTATAAAACTACTCATATTTTATAACATAGAATACAAGTTTTCTAGCATAGTTAGAAATCTTTCTTCTGAATGTTTCAATGCTTGATCACTCTATTGTCAAAAACAAGAAATTGCATTTTTTTTTTACAAATTTAAGATGAACAATTGACAATAGAAAAAGTAAAATTTGATTAGGCTGATGTTAATAAATATTTCAACAAATGTTTAAATATACTTAAAATATTAGCAATATGACCTAATAAGTATAGTTGATCTAATAAGTAAAGTTTAGTTTAATTTGGATAAAAGAAATACACTTAGGAAAGGTATTGCAGCCAATTATTTAAGTAAAATGGGTTTGTATATAAAACTAACTTTTGGAAACAAAGCATTTTCATCAAATACTCAAAATTAGCAAAGAATACTTATTTTGGGCTATATGAGAAAAAATGCTTTTTAATAATTTTCACAATATATTTTCAAATATTTTATTTTTCTTTAAAACATTTTGTACATGCTTAAATCATTTTTGTTTTAACTATACAAATATGTCTTTTTCAAATTGGAGATGATTTTTAGGTTATGTTGGAACACGATATAGACAGTTCAGAATGAGTTCTGTTTCAGTGAAGACTTCAAGTGTCACAGCTGGATCACTGAGTTTGAATGGTAATTATTTTCCCACCATACACCATTATTTTCATTTAAAGAGTCTGTTGCGAATTATTCTATACCTGCAACTTGGTGTCAGAGTGGAGAAGTGAGTTAAGACTCATTCATTTGTGTGAATATGACTGCAAGCCCCTCTCAAACTTGCAGTCACACCTTTCTCCTTTGACTGCCCATGGAAGGAGACTGTGAATTTGACTGTGAGTTTTTCCTAAATTACATACAAGAAATGACAATAGTAGTGGTAGTGATGGTGACAGTGATGGCAGTTGTCATCCTCAGTAAGATGTCAGTAAAGGGACTGGGGGTGATGACTGTGATCAGTAAGTTTAGTAGCTATTCAGGCATAATTTTAAACACCTTACATTTATCCTTTACTACACAATGGAGTACTACTATTAAAAACAATGACTTAATAAAATTTGCAGGAAAATGGATGGAACTTGACAATATCATCCTGAGCATGGTAACTCAGTCACAAAAGAACAAACATGGTATGTACTCACTGATAAGCAGATATTAGCCCAAAAGTTCAGAATGCCCAAGTTTCACTTCACAGTAACTGCTGGACTGAGAGTGAGGTCCCAGATGGAGGAGTTGGAGAAAGATCTGAAGGAGCTGAGGGAGTTTGCAGTCCCATGGAGGGAGCAAGAGCATCAATGGGCCTGACCCCCCCCCCAGGTCGTCCTGGAGTTTGGACCACCAACCAAAGAATACACATCTATGGACCCATGGTTCGGACCACATATGTGGCAGAGGATGGCCTCGATGGCCATCAGTGGGAGAGGAGAGGCTCTTGGGCCTGAGGGTGTCAGAGGCCCCAGTAAAGTGGAATGTGAAGGTGGGAATATGGGGATGGGTGGGTGAGTGGGTGGGAGGTGGAGTTCCCTCATAGAGGTGGGGATGGGGAGGGGATAGGGAGTTTCCAAAGAGGAGACCCAGAAAGGGGGAAACATTGGAAATGTAAATAAAGTATCAAAAATAATAGTAAAATATATATATATATATAAATTATGAGAAATAAAAAAAATACTTTATCAGCATTTAAAGTATTCATTATATGGCTAAGGCAGAAATGTGGATTCCAGTCTCCATCGATATATCTACAAATCAGTATAGTGCATAAAGCTTAGGCAATCTTTGTAGAAGAGGGAGTAGAAAGATTGCAAGAGACTAAAAACTCAGCGAGGTTTTTGTGTGGTTGTATCTCCCAGTAACATCAGAAGCTACATCCATAGACTTTCAAAATCATGACTGCCCAAATGGGAGGTGAATAAGGGCAAAATCAATGGACATGCCAAAGTGGACAGGGAAAAGCTGATAAGGCTCCAACCCTAGAAAAACTGGGAGTGGAAGAAGGGGTTTTCCCCAGGAAAAAGCACACTGACTGACTGTCCAGTTAGACAGTTAGCCCTGAGAGTATGTATAGAAGTAGCATCATATTTGGGAATATATATATATATATATATATATATATATATATATATATATATATATATATATATTATGAAAGAGGCCATGAATTTGACAGAGACTGGAGAGAAGTATACTGGAGAGTTAGCAGGGTGGAAAGAGAAAGAAGAAATGCTGTAATTATCTTATAATCTCAAAAAAAGTGAATTTCAAAGGAATGGCTTTGGTCATCCAGCAAAGGGTAACTGATTCAGAATAAGGTAAATAGAAGAACTCACAGTATTCTAAAAGTCCTTCTACAAGGTTTTATTAGAAATTGTTGCTGAAATTTCCAACCCTAATAAGCCCATATTAAAAAAACACAATCTAGTTATTATAATTGAAAACAATATGCCTGGATTAGGCAGATCTAGCACTATACCAACTTATTCCCCAGCTCTAAGACTCCTAGCTAATTACAGTTTCTCCTGACCAGCACAGCTTCCTCCTCCTCGTTCTCCATCCTCTCTCCCTCCCCTCTTGTCCTCTTCCTCTTACCTGTCATCTCTCCACTCTTTTATTAATTCTTTTTAATTTTTTGATACTTTATTTACATTTCAAATGTTTACCGCTTTACAGGTCTCCACTTTGGAAAACCCCTATCCCCTTCCCCCTCCCCCTGCTTCTATGGGGTATTCCCCTGATGGCCAACAAGGCCCTCCTCTGCCACATATGTGGTCCGAAACATAGGTCCCTCCATGTGTATTCTTTGGTTGGTGGTCCAGTCTCCAGGAGGACCAGGGGAGGGGGGGTGGTCAGGCCAGTTGACACTGTTGCTCCCTCCATGGGACTGTAAACTCCCTTAGCTCCTTCAGTCCCTTCTCCAACTCCTCCATCTGGGACCTCACCCTCAGTCCCATGGTTTCTGTGAAGTGAAACTTGGGTATTCTGAACTTTTGGGCTTCTCAGTGAGTACATACCATGTTTGTTCTTTTGTGACTGAGTTACCTCCCTCAGGTTGAT
>CM052700.1:107666476-107710864 GCA_028551405.1 Uromys caudimaculatus
GCTGGCGAGGATGTGGAGAAAGAGGAACACTCCTCCATTGTTGGTGGGATTGCAAGCTGGTACAACCACTCTGGAAATCAGTTTGGCGGACCCTCAGAAAAATGGACATAATACTACCTGAGGACCCAGCTATACCACTCCTGGGCATATACCCAGAAGATGCTCCAACATGTAATAAGGACACATGCTCCACTATGTTCATATCAGCCCTATTTATAATAGCCAGAAGCTGGAAACAACCCAGATGTCCCTCATCAGAGGAATGGATACAGAAAATGTGGTACATATACACAGTGGAATACTACTCAGGTATTAGAAACAATGACTTAATGAAATTCGCGGGCAAATGGATGGAACTTGAAAATATCCCTCCACGCTTGAACCTCCATTCCCATCTTTCCCCTCCACTGCCCAATCATAGGCTCTAGCCTTTATTGACCAGTTAAAATGGGGAGAAGGCTCACATGACATCACCTGAGTACATGATGGACTGCTCCCTGAGGAAAACCCTCTTGGGGAAGCAGATTTATCATCTGAATACAAACAGCACCAGGCCAATCCACTATATTTCCCCCCTTTTGTTGAATTTAAAATGCCCTTTTGTTGTGCTGCACAAACATGGGCAGAGTCTCCTGGTCCCGGTTCTTGTGGCGGCCCCCTGGGCCACGTGCCAGTTGCTGAGCCTTAGCAGAAGGAGGGATCGTAAGTGAGGATTGGAGCGCAGGCTGCCTCTGCTACTCTCCTGCTGTGAGCCCGGGTTTGGCGGTGGGAGATCTCGAAGCTGGGGCCAGAGTGCAAGCCTTCTCTGTCACTCTCCCGCCCCGTATCAAGTCAGGTCCTGGTGACTAGAGATGGGGTGGGCTGCGGATGTTAGCCGTCTTGGCAGCTCTCCAGCTCTGAGCCTGACTTTGTGTTCACTCAGCGCTCAGCTCGTTCCCAGCAGTACCTGCAACCACGTCAGTGCGCCCCACTGCTCTGCTGGGGAGCGGGTCTCTTTCGGGCCAAAAGTGTTACAGCTCGTGGAATAAAAGGCTCTTGGACATCGGAGCAGTTTTGCACTTTTATTCCTTCTGAATGGCGGGCAGCAGGCACGCATGGGAGTGGGCAGGGCAGGTAGGTGGAGGACGGAGAGAGAGAGCTACTAGGGATGTTCGAAAATACTGTTTGGTAGGGGTCAGAGGTTTGGTAACCTGTACTTTCCATTGGCCTGGTTTGGGGACTTTGTGGTGCCTCATTTGCTTGCCTGGGACTCTGGGTTGCTTTCTAGGTGACAAATCTCACATGCCAGGCCTCTCTCTATACAGGGGTTATGAAGGTTGTAGCTGTTTTACAGGAGTTTTCCGGGAGCAGTGGCCAAAAACATAATTCGGTCCCTTGTGAAAATTTCACAGGGTCTACCAGAATTTTTAGCCTGAGCTCAACCAGGTGTCAGATTGCCTGCCACAGATCACTGCCCCATACCCTTTCTTTTATAGTAACAAACTATGGATAGTACGAACTATTTTAAAACTATTATGAAAACTATTACATATGAATTGCATTTATAACATCCACTCCGTTATACTTGTCAATCAAGATAATGTATCTTATGACCTGTTCTAACTTAAAAAGTTTACAATTCCTCCTGAGAAAGCAGAATTTATACATCAGAAAACAACAGCATCAGGCCAACCCACTACAAAAAATGAAGGTGGTGGAGGAGAAAAGATATACGAGATGTACATGGAATTTGAAAGAACTATATGTCTAAATTACAGAAGCTTAAAATTTACAAGGGAGAACTGATGATTGGAGAATGTAAGCATTCTCAACAATATTGATGTGTTATCTAGATCATTGTATTTTAAAATTAAGGTTTGAATACATATGCATAATAGGAGACAGAAAATACAACTATTTAGAGATACGAAGACTTATATACTCCCACAGATCTATTCCTTTCTGAGATATGATCTAGCCAGAAAGTCATGAGTCAGTCTCCTGGGAGACTAAGCACAAGTTGACTTTGAAGTCATGTGTTTTGCTTGCTATATAACTAAGGTGGATGACATAATGGATTAAACCATGACAAAAGCAACCCTAATAAGTTTTCAGTGATGGACCTAGAGGTGTTTCAGACTATGAATAACAAATTGTAATTTATTTGTCAGAATATCTTACTCTCATCCAGACTAAGGGACATTATGGGGCATACTTGTAACCCAGATGGAATCATAGAGATCTCCTGGTGTAGCTACAAGTTAAACCACTCTTATTCACTCAAGATTTATTCCTAGTTTTGATGCTAAGAAAATTTTAACCTTAGTCAAATTCAGATGATACATCTGTAACTTTTACAGTTAATACTTTTTGTTTGTATTGCTATTATTTCTGTTATTCTACAGGGAAACTAGTGTCATGCTGTGAAGGTATTCTTTGATGTCATTTTCAATTTATCATTTTGGAAACAGATCTTAGCATTGGTGATAAGATTAATTTACTATGGAAAATTAAAGTTTTGGGATTATATAAAATTAATTTATGAGATTTCTTTGATGAAAATCAGTTGATATTACAAATGTGGCTCTATTTCTAAATATTTGGTCTTGCTATTTGTGTATCTTTACAATATCCTGTAATCTTGACCTTGTAGAATACATCTTGAAGTAAGCTGTTCTAAGTCTCCAACATTTTTTTAGAGTATTATATATGAATGTAAATATCAGGTTTTGATTTGTCTACTTGTCAAAAATATCCTGTTGGGATTACAATGAAAACTGAAGGTTTTAGGAGAAGGACTACCTTAACAATATTGAATATCTTCCTGTCTGTAACAAGTTGGTCACTCTTTGTATAGGTTTAAGGGGTTTCTTTTTATATTTCTTCCAGAAGTATTTTAGGAATATATACCATGCATATTTATCACTAAACTATTTGCAATAATTTTAGGCTTCTGAAGTAATGCAAATGATATATATTATACTTTCAATTTAAATCTATTTCTTGCCAGTTTCTGAACATATTCAGGCATAGAAGCAAAGAATATAGTGATTGGGTAATCAAGTACTGAAGCTCAGGATAATGGAGAAGTACTGCAGAGTTGGGAAATTTTACCTTTGAAACTTATAGTAATTCTTAAGACCAGAAGTAAAGCATAGTCCTCATATTTAACTACACTATGGTAAGAACTTGAAACTCTGCTGAAAGGGATGTGTTACTCGCTTGAAATGGAAATATGTCCTAATCCACAGAAATTAACTTCAAGCCAATTGTCACCTGATACCTGAAAGAAAGCTTTAATATGAAGCAGGAAGTAAAGAAATAGAAAGGTGTGCCTCAAGAATTGAGTAGCAAATGGTAGAAAGTAAGCATTCAGAAAAGTTGAATGTGCTGAATAAACATCTTTTTTTTTCAGTGTATTCTTTGTGGTTACAACAATATTTGGTCATTCCTGTAATCTATTAAACAATACATGTGGCAAGTGGCCACAGCTCTTTCATCCGTCAGAGTTTTGTTAAGTATTATTAATGCTAGATGTTGATGCACCAAAGTAATTAATATGTAGTTTCCGTTGATTTATCACCTCTTAGGAACTTCTGTCCAAACTTTGGTCAGTATAATAGGGTGGATCTGACCTCAATTATCAACATTCTCTGTTCCTACCTGTAACTTTTACTATATACAGATGGATACCAAAGTCTAATCACAGTACATGCTTCAGTCATGAGCAGGTGAGTCAGTAGACTAAAGCGATATCTTCTTAGATATTATCTAGGTGTTTACCCAATGCAAGCTTTATTTGTATTCTACAAAAGCTATAGGAGATGTTTATGTATTGGGTACAATGTTACCATGATACTCTAAGTAGGGACAGATTAGTTAGAATTAAGAGGTTATGCATGTGAATGCATATCTGTCATAGACTAGGAGACAGGGAGTCTAAGAAGTAATAGTTGAGCGAAAATAATTTTGAGTTTCACAATCTTGGTATTTATTCTATAGGCATTTTGAAACATGTATGGCTATTTTTATATGAGAAATAAATATTTTATAACAAATGTCACATCATATTCTTCTGAAGTACAAGATAAAAGAGACTTACATTTGGAATTGCTAACATCCTAAAATTATAAATGCAATATAGTTTCAGTGTCATCTGAATGAAAGCAGTAATTAATTGAACATTGTCAAGGTTAATTGCAAAAATGAATGGTCCAGGATGCCATTGTGCATGTTACACTTCCTTTAAATCCTTAAAAAACGTAAACATGGTGTTTAGTTAGTTTGAAGTCTGTCCCCAAAGCATATCTTTCTCACATGACATATTTTCATTGTGAATAAGGGTAAAGTGATGTGCTTGACACAGCAAGATGAAAACCATCACCATTGTACCTGACAGTTAAGAAATATAAAGTGACAAGAGCTCCTTAAATGAGTCAAGGAAAAAGTGGACTTTCAACTAAGAATTTAGCCAATAGACACCGGCCTGGCAGCAGAACAATGGGCGGTCTGCTTCTATTTTGTTTTTCCTATACATCTCTTTTCTTCTAACTCTATATAAGAAATTGCAGTTTTTCATTTTAGAATTCTTTATTTATCTACACTACTCAAAGCAGAGTGACTTGAAAATATGTATATAGACATATCACCCTTTTTTTTTTTTTAGCTTTAGTTCTTAGAAATAAAAATTATCTGGGAATTTCCTTTCCTCAATGAGAATGAAGAAGGTAGACAAACAAAGGGTTAAAATATGCATCATTTCATCTTGATTCTGTATTTACACATGAAGTTGATTCTTTCTTTAGCCTTCAGGAGAATAACAAGTGTTTCTCCTCACTTGTGTTTATCATTTATTGTCCCGCGCGCCTCTCGCCAGCAAGAAGACACGCGACACGCAGGCTTCGTCTGCAGTTCAGCTTTATTCAGCCATTGATAGAGGAGGAACCCCAGGGCCCCAAAATGGCGCTGTTATATAGCCCTGAGGCAGCCTGTCCTCCACTGATTGGCGCCCCCGGGAGTGGGCGGTGATTAGTCATGTACACCCATAATGCGCTTCGGGGGTTTTCCCGCACTATCCGTAAGTTTCCTTAGAGCGACAGCGGAGGTCAGCGCCATCTTGTAATGGCGAATACTCTAACCGCTCCTTACAATTTATCACAATAACAAAATATCTTGGGTAACACATATTTATTTTAGTACAAAGTTTTGGAGTTTCTAGATCATGGTTGCTTTGTTTTTAATATATTGGGTCTGAGTCAAGGCAGAAAATCATGGCAGCGAGTGCATGTTACATCAGATAATTGCTTCTTGCTAGGCAAGCATGGAGGTGGGAGGAAAATAGGATGGAGATAGAGGTGGAAAATGGAGAAAGAGCAAGAAAAAGAGGGGAGAATGAAGGAGGAGGATGCATAGGAGGAGGAAGAACAGGAGAAGTAAGAGCACTGGAGCTCTAATTTCCCCTTGGAGCAACTGTCTTCAGTAATTTCTTTTTATTAGACTCCACCACATAAATGATATTCCACACCTTCCTAGCAGTATTATGGACTAGTTATCAAAATGTCCACATGTAGCATTTAGTATACATGTAAGATACAAACCATAACACCATTTGAATTAATAACACCTTTCTGTTGTCATGATAAATACTTGAGAATAAAAATGTAGCTTAGTGGTGGTAAGCGTTATTCAGCCAATGATCACTTGGCTCCTTGTTTCTGGGCCTGAGATGTTTCTCCAACATCTTGATGGAAAGTAGGGATGGGCAAAGTTCAGCAAAGCTGAATACTTCATGGCAGCCCAGAAGCAGAGAAATAGAAAAATGTGAGATACAAGAAAACTTTCCAGGTAAGGCCACTCATAGCCTACTCTGTCCCTTTAGACTGGACTTAATTTCTACTTCCTCAACTATGCCAACAAATAAACAATCAATCAATTTATTGAACAACTAAGGAAGTAAGAGACACATGGTCTCATCATTTCCTGAAGCTCCATCTCCCACTACCACTGTTTTAACCAATGAGCCTACATGGACGGCACTCCATATATAAACCATAATATACCTACTTGTCCACAATATTGTGATTAATACTTGGCTTCCTAAGCTGATCACACAACACTAACTATATAATATATAAGATTGGTTCCTTCTACATGTAAATATATTAAAAAATTCTTATGTCCAACCCTTCCTGATCTTCAGTATCCATAATCATTTTTCATCTAATATACTTGCTATTAGTTATGCTTATTAAATCTTTAAAAATTTGTGAGCTGAAGAGTAGCCAAGATTGTGAATTTCTATTCCATTTGATATTACTCATAATCATGTGACTTCCTATGGCAGATAAATGTCAATGTGAGTGATTTGTGTTCTTTTCACATAAATCCTTAATATTAATTATGTATCTTTCAGTTTTCTAGTTTTAGGCCTTTATAATTAACGAAGTTCAGAAGTATACACTTTCCTCAGAGAATGACATAAAGCAGAGATCTTTAGATGACACCATGTATCTTTTTGAGGAGTCTAGGCCATAGATATATGAGAAGTAGCGGCATATGAAACTTCAGACTAAGAACAGTGAGTCAGTCCACTGTTTCTCATGAGTTCTAACCCTATGCAAAGAACTACAAGTGACTAAGGAATTCTGAGAGTGAGAAAAAAGTCTTTCCCAGGGAGGAGAACACCACTGGTTATCCAGTACCAAATTTTTAGCCTTTAAAACATACATGTAAATAACATTATAGAAACTGAACAGGTTGTATTTACAAACGCATATATACATATATGCATGTGGCAAAAATTAATGAAAAAAAAAAGCCCACCATGAATTTGAAAGAGAGTGAGGAGGTATATAGGAGTATCTGGAAGGAAAGGGGGAATAGGTAAATTATATTACAATTTCAAAAAAAGGCAATAATAAAGAAATGGCAAAAAGTCACATCCTGAGAAGTTAGGACAACTGCTTTGTAACAATCTGGAACTCTTAGTGAGCATTCTGGTGGACTCTAATCTGCAGTGGACATTATATGAGAATATGATATAATGATATCTTATACATAGTGATAAAATGCTCAGTACAACAGATGTAAAATTATAAACTTGAATATATCTAATAAAAAACAGACTATGAAAAGCTAAGATTGATAAAACTACAAAAAGTAATTACAAAATTAATTGCCATATTCTTGGACAGAATAATCTCTAAGACAATAGCACAAATTAATAATGACATATACAAAATGTTAAAATAAATAAACAACAAATCATATTGTACCACGACCTTAGCAAAATAGAAAATAAGGCTAAGAATTTATCAACCAAATGTCATGACTTAGCCAAGCATACTCAAAGAATGTAACTTTTTTTAACTTAAAAATGCCAATCATTGTAAAAGTAACTTTTATTTCCTCAGATGAGGTGATGAGATGGGAGCTATATCCAAACTACATAAATACACAGCTTGTGTTGAGCGCAGAGTACTTCTGTCTCTGTTCTAACTGTCTATAGGCCTAGGCCTAGGCTGAAAGCTTCTATTTACCATACACTCTAATCTTCTGCGAACTGGAACTGTGAAGTCTTCAGCACTCAGCCTCCTTCTGCTAACTTAGACCTAGAATGTTTTATCCTCTGAGACTTAGTGCTGAATAAGCTCACTATTTTGAGTTCTTTCTGAACTGGCTGGTTCAATCAGCTGTTCTGGCTCAAACTCCTCTCCAAGTTGACTGATTCAATTCTGGTTTCTCTCATGTTTTTATTGTACTGTTCTTTTTGGCCTCAAACTAACTCTGTCAATTTATTCTAACTTTCTGGCTCTCTCTTATTCTCTGGCTTTAACTGCCTCTTCCGACCTGCACTGAACTGCATGGACACCTGAAGAAACTCAACTCCACTGCACTGCACTCACTGCACTGACTCCCAAATGCCTCAACTCCTAAATCACTGTTGAAATGAATTAACCTTCTCTCCCCGTACTGCTCTTAGATAGCTTTTCTTTTGAAAGTTCGTTATATCCTATCTCTGACTCATTCTGTTAAATCTTTCTTTGATTCATCACTTTGTTTGTTTCTCAATTAGACATCACTTTAAAATATAGCTGCTTCTTTTTATAAACAAATTTTATCATAAAGGTATGTACTACCCAGGGCATGTCTGCATTCCAGCCAGATGACAGAGACCTAGAAGGTCTTTGGACATAATCAGAGCAGCAATGCTGCTGAATTAAAATTTCTCTACAAGTCATGAAAATACAGATATGAAAAAGTAATAATTGGATACTTCAAAGACAGAAATAAATATTTGATAATGTGCAATGGTCACCATGACAAAATATCTAGCAATATTTCAGGATAAAGATCTAACTTAAATTATCTATTAACGTTCTACAGCAAAAATATTTGTCTTCCAACAAAGAACAGTTAACTATGAACACTATCACATTTACTTATTGTTTTATTGGAGGCACTTGTACTAACAGTAATATAAGAAAACAGAAAAAAACATGTTTTGATAGTTAAATGAAGAAAATATAACTGTAAAAAATATAATTTTAGCATTTGATTAAATTGTTTTCATTGAAGAAAAATTATCAAATACAGAACATAATCTGATTAGCCTGTATATATAATAAATAACCTTAACTATATTTCAACTCATTAAAAACACATGGCATCTTTATATTCTTAGGGAAACCTTCAAGCTGATGATGAAAGCTGTCTGTCTTGCAGTTTCATATGGGCTTACCTATTGTGGTGGTCTGAATCAGAATGGCCCACAGAGGCTCATATATTTGAATGTTTGGTTCTCAGTTGGTGGGATGTTTAGGAAACATTAAGAGGTATGGCCTTGTTGGAGGAGATGTGTCACTGGGGGTGGACTTTGACTCTTCAAAAACCCATGCAAGTCCAAACTCCTCTCTCTCTATGCCTATCTTGAGGATCATGTATAAGTTTGCACCTACTGCTAAACATACTTGCCTGTTGCCGTGCTTCCCATCATATGTATGGACCAATCTGTTAAAAATGGAAGCAAAACCTCAATTAAATACTTCTCTTTATAAGTTGTCTTGGTCATGGTGTGTCTTCACAGCAATACTACAGAAACTAAGACACCCATTGCTATCTTATCACATTATGGAAGGTATGTAGCAGATATAAAAATACAGTAGTTGGCCAGGCAGTGGTGGCACATGCCTTTAATCCCAGCATTTGGGAGGCAGAGGCAGGTGGATTTCTGAGTTTGAGGCCAGCCTGGTCTACAGAGTGAGTTCCAGGACAGCCAAGGCTACACAGAGAAACCCTGTCTCATAAAAAACCAAAACCAAAAAAAAAAAAAACCAAAACCAAAAAACAAAACAAAACAAAACAAAAAAACAAAAAAGCAGTAGTTGTTTATTAAAGTAGAATAAGTAGCTAAGGGTGCCTTTTTCTGAGGGAAAAGTTACTATGGCATAGACTCTTTCATATCGATACATCAACATGGGGCTTAGAAAACAATCTCATAGACAAATTAGAGACATTTAATGAAACTTGGATAAATATGATGTCAACTTCAATGAAGTGATTTTTTTTCTAGATAGGCATTCACGATATATATGACTGTCAATTGATACATTCTCTTAATACTGTCAACTTAGAACTGATAGGAAAAATGTATAATTTATTTGCATTCTAATATTGAATTAAGACTTAAGATAGTTTGAGCATTTGCCTCTCAGAACACCTATCTTCTTGCCAGGTATGTGAAAGACAATGCTCAGAACAGGTTCTGATGGCCATGACGAGTCATTCTTGGAATCAACTTCAGGACCTAGAAAGTAAGATTCTGAAGGCAAAAAGTTTGTCCACATTAAGCACTTTTAGGACTGGATGGGAAAAACACAAACAGTTGCCAATAACTTTGGAACATTTGCTATAAAACTTTATTTGAAAAGGAATTGACCATAGTTTCTCTTTAAATCAAGTATCTTCCTACCTGTCTGTAAATGCAAACCTCTTTGCTTAACACAGAAGGTGCCATGACTAAATTCCATTTTAACCAAATACTTGAGAGAAAAGTAGAAAAATTGTTACAATGGAGACAATACACACTTTGGATTCGACTGTTGAGCTTTGTAAATTCAGTGTTCTCCATTGCCCATCTCCCACCCTATCTCTTACCATGTAGAGGATGTCAGTCCACGTCAGAGCTCTTGTCATCTATTAGTAGCTCAGTGCTTGCTTTGCTTGCTTATCTTATCTGCTTACTTGTGGTCTCCATTTATCATTATTTTTAACTGTTGTCAGCATTAAATGTGATTTGCCACATCAGCCAACTTCCACAGCAAATGCAAAGCCTTCTGAGTTTCACTTGCAATTTCTCAGCTTCCAGTCCTTCCAGGTCTGCTTTGTCAGCATGATTTGATTGTTTTTTTGTTTTCTTTTTCTTTTTTTTTTTTTTTTTTTGTCTTTCTTTTTTTGTCCATTAGGGACAGGACTCCTGGGCATTTCTATTGTTTGAAAGACATCAGAGAATAAAATAAGTATGTTCAATTGCACTTCATTCTCCAGTTACATAAGCTGGAACACTTATTTCAAAAGCTACTGTCTACATCAATAGTGTAACTGTGCTTTCCTGAGATAGTTTTATAGAAAACAGTTAGGATTGGGGTACAAAGACAGACAACTATACATGTAACTTCTCGGTTTTCTCTCAATGACCTCATTGCAATTTATAATTTGCATTTGTCTTTGGTTTAGAATTACTCACACTTATTTTGGGAGTTAGCATGATATTTTATCGTGAATATCCAAACATATCATTACTGAGAAATTCAGCTTATACTTGCAGAACTTTTGTTACCATGTTTAGATTTTCAATCAAATTAATGAATTACATATCTAGCATCTCTTTGAGTATTAAAATAATATTATTTTACTTTCACCATAGATCACGATTATGTGTTCATATAGACATGATTAGAACTGCATCACAGGATGAGCCAAGTCCTCATTTCTCTACAAGTATAAGAAAGAAGGAAAATTGCATAGTCGAATTTGCTTAAAGGAGCCATGACTGACTGACTTTGACATTGGGTTTCTATGATAGATTTATTTATCTCACCACTTTCAACTTTTGCACCTTAGTATTGACCCTATTTCCTCTAGTATGAAGTGGAAAAGAACAATGGTACCACATTCCTCTTTCATTTTTATTGTTTTATTTCTAATTAATTAATGAATGTGTGTGTGTGTGTGTCTGTGTGTTTGTGTGTTTGTGTGTGTGTGTGGGGGTGTGTGGGTGTGTGGGTGTGTGGGTGTGTGGGTGTGGGTGTCTGCTGGCATATGGGGACAATGCTATGAACATGGTTGAGCAAGTCAAACTGAAATGCATTGTTACTAAAACCAAAGAGATAATTTTCACAAAAAGTAGAGAAAATGGTGACATGTTTGCATATTAGGTATGACTGTATTATCCACACTTGATTTTTTCCTAATTTAAAGCAAAAAAATGAGTGTTGGTGACATGAATTAGCAGTCAGAGATGCCTTTTCCTAAGACTGGGGGCCAAGATCCAATAATATATAGTCAAAGGAAGAATCCACTCCTGAAAAATTGTCCTCTGTATATGCCCCCCCCACACTAATTAAAAAACAATAAAAATTTAAGAAGAATGTGATACCATTGTTCTTTTCCACTTCATGCTAGAGGAAATGGAAATCAATACTGAGGAACAGAGGTGAAAATAGTAAGATAAATAAAATTCTATCATAGAAACCCAAGACTTATGTTTCATATGAATTTGGTAGAATAAGCAGGATATACACTGCTCCCAGAAGAAGATATTAACTGTTATGAGGTAAAATCCCAGAGACCACTCAGCAAAATCAGAGTTCACACTGAGAGTTTGTACTGAGCTGGCAGATGACTGCTTATAGAGAAACAGTTCTCACAGAACAACCCTGACTGCACAGTACAAGAAGATTTTAAAATCAAAGAACACAAAAAAATTGCATCCTGCTTGGCAGTTGCAGGGAAAGCAAGCAAGCAAGCAGTTTAACAGAAGCCAAGAATATGCAGTTTGCTGGAGCATTTTTAGAACAGGATTGGGTGATTTCCCATAGGACTATTCAGGGTAGGAGGTAGAAACCCAAAGATGGCATCAGCTGAGAAAAGCTGGAGAAACCTTTACCTTGTTACCTTGACATTCTAGGAATTCTAGAACATTTTATGAAAAGAAAAACAAGATCTGTGTACCATGTGTGTTATAGATTTTGTGATCGGAAGATTGTTTTATGTTGATAGGTGGATTATAAGCACAATCACATGTAGTTTTTCTAAAATTATGCAAGCATACCTCTCTACAGTGAGGTAGACTTAACAGTAGAAGTCGATAAAAACAGAGAAATGAGGATAGTATGATAACCTTTTATAGCTAATATCCACTTATAGCTAATATCCACTTATAGCTAATATCCACTTATAAGTGAGCACATACCATGTTTGTCTTTCTGGATCTGGGTTACCTCATTCATGGTTTTTTTTTTTCTAGTTCCGTCTATTTGCCTTTAAGTTTCACGATGTCATTGTTTTTAATAGCAGAGTAATACTTCATTGTGCAAATGTACCACATTTTCTTTATCCATTCTTCAGTTATGGGGCATCTAGGTTGTTTCCATTTTCCAGATATTATGAATAAAGCTTCTATGAACACAGTTGTGCAGGTCTAGTTCCTTGTGGTAGGATGGAGAGTCTTTGGATTTATGCCTAAGAAAGTTACAGCTGAGTCTGGAGGTAGATCTATTCTTAATTCTCTGAGAAACTGCCTTATTGATTTCCAAACTGGCTGTACAACTGCATTTCCACCAGCAGTGGAGACATGTTCCATATCCTTACCATCATGAGCTGTCTCTCGTAGATTTGATCTTAGCTATTTTGACAGGTGTAAGATGAAATCTCAAAGTCGGTTTTATTTTTGATTTTTGATTTCTTTGTTTGTTTGAGACAGGTTTGTCTGTGTAACAGGTCTTGCTATCTTGGAACTCACTTTATAGATCACAGAGATTCTTCTGCCTCTGCTGGGATGAAAGACATGTCCCATGAAACAAGTCTTGTAAAGCCATTTTGATTTGCATTTCCCTGATGGCTAAAAATGGTGAACATTTCTTTAAGTGTTTCTCATTATTTGAGATTTTTCTGTTGAGAATTCTTTGTTTAACTCTTAAATTGGATTATTTAGTTTGTTGATGTCTGGTTTCACAAAGAAGATCTCCCTGGGAAGGGAAAATATATTAGATTTCACAGGTGGACTGGTAAAAGTTGAGCTGGCAAAGAGGAGGGATCAGGTGGGGTGAGAGAGCAAGTAATGGGAGATACAACTGGAATTAAGGAACTTTTTGCGGGTGAGGTAGAAACCTAGTGCAATGGAACCTCCATCAGCTCCCTAGTTGCTAGTGATTCTAGCAAAAACTCCTAGTAATGGGGAACACAAAGCCTGAAGTGATCCCCTCTTCTATAACTATGCAAGGCCTTAAAATGAAGGGATTGGAATACCAACTCAACAATAAAACCTTCAACCTACAGTTTGTCCTGCATGCAGAGTGTTCTGGTTTGGAACACAGCAGAATTGTTATCAAAGAGAACAGAGAGACTTCATCCAGCAACTGATGGCAGCAGATTTAGAGTCCCACAAACATCAGGCAGAGATCAGGAACTCCTGCTGAGGAGACAGCATAGGGTTCTGAACTCCAAGAGAACATAGGAACTCACAGGGGGTCCCAGAGATCAGGGAGCCTGTAGGGGTCTGAGTTAGGTCCTCTTAATGTCTATTCTGGCTGAGTAGCTTAGTGTTTTGTGGGATTCCTAACAATGGAAGTGTGGCTGTCCTTGACTGTTTTGTTGACTTGTGGTACCCTTTTCCTCCTACTGGGTTTCTTAGTCTTATTGTAGCTTGTTATGCATTGTTTGGTTGATGTCCCTGGGAGGAATTTTCTTTTCTGAAGGAAGGCTGAAGGAGGGTGAATTTGGGGGAGAAAGGAGATAGGATGGGAGACTTGGGGAGGGGTAACTGTGGCAGGGATAGAATATATAAGAGATGCATTAAAAGAAGAGAGGGAAATGAGAGTAGACATGAGAGAGGTAAGTAGATAGGGTTATGGCGAAGGAAGAGAGAAATAAGAATCAAAAAAAAAAAAAAAAAAAAAAGAGAGAGAAGCTTCCTAAAGAAGTCACTGCCTCAAGACCAGTCTTTCTGAGAGCATGTTCCCACTATTCTGACATTTGGTAATAAATTCCCAAAAGAGTCTGCAGCTTGAATATCTATCCTTGCTGAATGATATCAATAGATATATTGATATCACATAAAGGATAGATCAATCTTTAGCATATCAAGATCATATCAAATAAATACTAGATCAGTATCTATCTCTGCCTTTATCTTCCCATGGTTCCCTGACCTTTTTATGGATCTCTTGTAGATTTATCTTCTATCTCTGGCAGTTGTTGAGGATCTTAAGGACCTGCTTTCTTCTTCCTAACCTGTAGTGTTATTTACTCTGTCTATGTTTATGCCTGGTCCTTTTGGCTTTAGAATTAATTATCCTTTATCTTCTGTGCACATCCTCAGAAGCAATCTGAAGTGTGTTAGCAGTAGTGACATTGAGCTCTATCATTAAAATAATAGTCAAGATGTTTACCTTTCCTTCACATTATTTCACTTCCACTACAAAAAATAAATTTTAATCTTATTGAAGTCACTCAATGTCTTTATGAATCTCATTTAAAGTATATAAATAAGTGAATAAATAAGAACAAGAAAAAATGTTTAAAAGGGGCAAATATTTCATGAGTCAATGTCCATTAGCTCAGTGAACAAAGCCATGGTCTAGTAATGCAACTGAGTTCCTAAAATAATTTTGTTGAGTGGTTAGAGCAGCAGAAAATATTCATTATTCCCATATATTTAGCTTCATTTCAAATTATTTTTAAAAACTAATATGAAATTGAGAGATTTCAAATTCTTGTCATAGTTGACATGAACTACATGTTTTCCTGATATATGAAACCTGAGCTTGGAATGAAATAATTTTTCTCAAGTATTACCAGAAATGTTTTTATGTCAAATGTTGAAATATTAGAATTAGCTTCACATAAATAATAAGTAGTCTTTTTATTTCAGTATTTTATTTCCAACTCTATTTTCAAATCACTTAAAACTGAAGCCTCTGAGAGTTCAATGTTTTATAGTGGAAAATAATTGGTTGTTAGTGTTTCAATGCCATCGAAACCTTCCCCAATTATAGTGTCTGAAACAAGACATGTATGTGTCTGTGAGTCCTAATGGCACCAAAAAATATACATATGTAAGGAAAATAAAAGGAGGAAAAAATAATGGCTGGGAAATATGATGAGAGTTAAATAGACTTTGAACAAATAGAATGAAAGAATCTTTAACTCTTAAAACTTTAATTGTCAGTCACTGGGCCCTGTATTGATAAACATCTTTAAATTCTGTGTGAAGATACCACATATAACTAAATTTCATCCAGTGGCCAAATTATGTAATATGCTCTTCAAAGTGGTTTTCAAAGCAAATAAAAGTTTTATAGTCTTTATTCTTTATTTTATTAATTATTTTAATTATTTACAGTTCAAATATTGTCCCCATTCCCAGTCTCCCATCTACAAACTCCAAACTCCATCTCCCTTGCCTCTAAAACTACCCACGCACTCCTGGCACCAACATCCCCCTTCGCTGAGGCAGCAAGCTTCCACGGACAAGGCACTTTCCCTCCCACTGATGCCAGATGCAGCATTCCTCTGCTACATATGTGGTAGGAGTCAAGGACCCACCCATGTATACTCTTTGGTTCGTGGTTTAGTTCCTGGGACTTCTGTGGGATACAGTTAGTTGATATTGTTGTTCTTCCTATGGGGTTGAAATCCCCTTGCACTCCTTCAGTCCTTCCTCTAATTCTTCTGTTGGGGTGCTCCGGCTCAGTTCGATGGTTGGCTGTGAGTATCTGCATTTGTCTTAGGTGCTAGGAGAACCTCTTAGAGGACAGCTATTTCAGGCTCCTGTCTGCAAGCACTTCTTAGCAACAGCAATAGTGTAGGGGTTTGGAGTCTGTGGATGGATGGATTCCCAAGTAGGGAAGTCTCTGCATGGCCTTTCCTTTGGACTCTGCCCCAGTTTTTGTCCCTGCATTTCCATTAGACAGGAACAATTCTGAGTTAAAAATTTTGAAATGGATATGTGGCCTCATCCTTCCACTGGAGACCATGTCTATCTACTGGAGGTGGATTGTTTTAGGTTCTGTGTCTTCTCATTTGGGTATTTCAGTGAATGTCATCCCCATTGGGTGGCTGAGAAGCACCTAAAGAAATGTTCTACATCCTTAGTCATCAGGGAAATGCAAATCAAAATGACCCTGAAATTCAACCTTAAACTAGTCAGAATGGCTAAGATTAAAAACTCAGGTAACAGCAGATGTTGACGAGGATGTGGAGAAAGAGGAACACTCTTCCATTGCTGGTGGGATTTCAAACTGGTACAACCACTCGGGAAATCAATCTGGAGATCCCTCAGATAATTGGAAATAGATCTACCTGAGGACCCAGCTATGCCACTCTTAGTCATATACCCAAAAGATGCCCCACCATGCCACTGGGGCACTTGTTCCAATATGTTCATAGTGGCCTTATTTGTGATAGCCAGAAGCTGGAAACAATCCAGATGTCCCACAATGTGATAATGGATACAGAAAATGTGGTTCATTTACACAATGCAATACTACTCAGCTATTAAAAAATGATGGCTTTATGAACGTTGTAGGCAATTGGGTGGAACTAGAAAATATTATTCTGAATATACTGAGGTAACCCAGACCCAAAAGGGCATACATTTTCTGTACTCACTGATAACTAGATATTAACCCAAAAGCACAGAATACTGATGATACTACTCATAGACCGTAGGAAGCTTAACAAGAAGGAAGACCAAAGTATGATGCTTCAATTGCACTTAGAATGGGGAATAAAATAATCACTGGAGGCAGAGGAAGAGAGGCACTTGGGTGGAAGAGGAGAAGGGGAAGAAAAAAGTGGGGGCAGGACCAGGTATGGAAAGAAACAGAAGAGAAGTCCAGAGGCCTAGGGGAATGAATAGAAATAATTAGCAGTGTGGGATGGGGAACTGGGCAGGGAAGCACTAGAAAGTCCCAGAGGCCAGGGATGTGAGAGGCTCTTAGTTTCTATTCTTGTTCTTTTAATCAGATATTTTATTTATTTACATTTCAAATGTTATCTCCTTTGGTTTCCCCATCCCATCTTCCCTCCCTTTACTTCAATGAGAGTGCTTCTCCACCCACCCACCCACTCCCTCCTCACTGCTCTGGTATTCTCCTACACTGGGTCATCAAGCCTTCACAGAACCAAGGGCCTCCCCTCCCAGTGATGCCAGATAAGGCAATTCTCTGATACAGATGCAACTGGAGCCATGGGTCCCCCCATGTGTACTCTTTGGCTAGTGGCTTAGTCCCTGGGAGCTCTGGGGTGTCTATCTGGTTGATATTGTTCTTCCTATGGGTTGCAAACCCCTACAGCTCCTTCAATCCAGAATTCTGTGCACTGTAGATTTTATGCAGTAAACATACCGGAAAAAGATTAGCTATTTAATATGTTGCACTTTTTCGAAGTTAATGAATAATTCAAAATATTAAAGAGACATCCAATGAAAATATTGCAGTACATTCTTAATGGTCATGCTTACTGAAATATATTCATGTAACATATATTGATTAAAATATTAAAGGATATTTTTTACCTTGACAATAATATTTGTTTTAGTGGGATAGTTTAAAATATGTTTGATATTGCTTGTTGCTAGTATATATAAAGAAAGACACAAATATATTTATATTTGTAAAAATATAGCATATTAAATGTTATATAAAATTAAAAATATAAGTATAAATAGAATATATTAAATAAATACATAAAATGTATTAAAGACATATAAATATATGTAAATATTTATGACATTTATGATTAAGTTTACAGAATTATATAAAACTTGTAAAGAAATAGGAAAGGCACTTGAAAACTGATATTTTAAAGAGACCACATAGTCTCTAAGGTACAAACTTCATCAAAAATTAAATTATTTATAAACCAGAGGTAGCTTCAATATTTTGAGTTAGCACTCCTTAAGTTTCTGTCCTAAAATTCAGGTCAGAGAAATATTTGCCTGATTAGAAGTCAGAGGGCTTCAGAATGAACACTGCTGAAATCACTGAGTATGAGTGGAATTTTCCAAATGGGCTTGTATGATGATCCAACCACAAAAAGTTCATGGAAGATAGCATTCAGCTCTCCTGAAGATGAAGCCAGTGTGGAATGACAGAAGAGCAGAATTAACTGGCAGAATTAAATGTGGGGAAGAATTATGCTAAGTATAGTAAGAAGATTGTTACACATTCTACTAAGAGGAGAATCTTCTGGTAGATATTTGAATATTAAAGAATTGAGTTTAAGGGGAACATTGACAAATTTGGTCATCAGAAAGCAATTGATCTAGAATAAAGTAGAAAGGAGGGAGAAATGGAGGAATGATTTTATTTTATTTTATTTTTATTTTTTTGGCAGTGCTGGGGTGCAGCAAGGACTTGCTCTTTCTTGGTAAGTACTCTACTACTGAGCTGGAGTCCCATCCAAGAATACTGATTTTGATACATGAGCCACAGTTATCTAATCAATTTCATCAAGAGAGACAGAAAAAAAGGCAACTAAATCATATAACTTGAAAGACAATAGTAATAAGATATCACATGAGAAACAATTCAAATTAGATGTTTGAAAACCAAGGCACACCTTTACATGGACAACAGATAGGTGGAGAACAGCATATTACAGAATTGTGTTGACCAACAGAGTTAATAATTTTGACATTTTAGCTGCTTTTGAGGAAATCTTTAGATACATTTTTCAACAAATGTATGCAGCCTTATGTTTCTCCAGAATGAGGATGTATTTCAAATCTGAGAAATTACAGTGAATTTATTATTATTAGTGGTGTGAACAGGAATAGAATTTCTTTGAACTCCTTTTGCTACAGAGTGAGACAGCCAATCTATTTAAAACTATATGATGATGAAGTGGTTATAGTTGCGAGGGCTGATTAGGAACTACTTCAACACAGAGAATGAAAAACTCATTAGCTTAATTTTCTGCCAAGAGGTCCTTTGGGCTGTTAGCTAGCACTAAGTTGTCATGGTGATGGCAAATGTTAATGGAGGGTTAGGTGAGAATTCTGACCTGCCTCTCTCAGATATCTAACAAGGTTGTTCTGCCACAGAGTGGAAGGCATACACTTGTTGAAATATGCAAGGGCAAAACAGGTTTTCATATAAGTTTAAAATCAGAAGCGTACCCGGGGCCTCACTGAAAACCTGACATGCCTTTCAGTGATCCTCAGTAATTGGGTCTTTTGATTACCTGAGTATTTTCTTATGTTTCTTTGGAGAAGATTGTAATGCAGCTCAATTTAAAAAAAAAATATCCTTCATGTGATTATGAAAACCACAGCAAATACTACTTCCTTTCCTCTTTTAAATCCCAACTTACGGAGCATTTTATATGCAAATGATATAAACACAATATTTTTCTTTCATAAGCATTCCTCCTT
The DNA here is from genome assembly GCA_028551405.1 of Uromys caudimaculatus. Lineage (NCBI taxonomy): Eukaryota > Metazoa > Chordata > Mammalia > Rodentia > Muridae > Uromys > Uromys caudimaculatus. The sequence continues at coordinate 107,686,113 of CM052700.1, forward strand.
CTCTGTCTCTTGTATAACACAGGACTATATCATAGAACAAGACAAATTTGAATTATGTGAGAATAAACATTCTTACTCATTTGACCAGAATCTATGGATGAGATTTATTAACTTTCAGTATAATATGGAGAAGTGAGATATTGAGACGTGCCTTGAGGGTGAGGCACAAAGCCTTGGTTCAGTCCTGTGCTGTGAATATGATTTCTATAACTCACTGGGAGCGCTTCAAAGAGAGTGATTTTCCTTACAAGATGACTAAAGCAAAGGGGATCAGGAGGGCTAAAGAAAAACCTCAAAGGATCTTCCCTGGAAGAAAGACATTAGCGTTTTCCTACAGAAAATCAGAAAGATACATCATTGTAATATAAGCAATCTCAGCCACCCAGTGTCTGGGTTAAGCTATAGCAGAACTCTTTGTATACAAAAAAATCTATTTGGGGGTGGAGGTGGGGGTGGGGATGAGAAAGCTATACTTGCATTTGTGACCTTTGACCTGTATTACCAGTACAACTGAAGGGACTTACTGCAAATAAAAAGAAATACTTTATTTCATCCCAGCTTGTTGCATTTCAAAAGGATGGCTCTATATTTTGGCAGGCAATGATCATGTGCATATATAGTGACATATAAAAATGTGCAGATAACTCAGGTATGAAGGATGTTTTCTAGTCTTATTAAATTCAAATATTCCAACCATAGTCAACTCCAGAAACCTGTCATGCTTTTCCTTCCCCAGCTCTGGAGCCTTCACAGGATTTTATTGGGGTCTCATCAGGGTCTCGCACCACATCCCTTGGTGTAGCTGCAAGTCTGTGTAGGCTGCTCTTGCCTGGTCTGCATTCACTATTCCTTCACGCCACATTGTCAGACTGCTTTCATTAGTGCGCTTTCCTTACTTTCGGCTCAACTTTGCCTCTCGTAATCTTCAACAATATTCTCCATACTTTCAGTGGATTTTTCCTTTTATTTTACACTAAAAAAATCATCTTGATATTTTACTCTTCTGAAAATTGGAGCAAGCACAGCCATAGCTAAAATGGGCCATAAAATCTATTCAAATCTTGCAAGACTTATATTTGCTCAAGTCTGAACACATGAACTCGTGGGATGCTCCTGAATTAAAATCTTATGTTTTTAAGGTAATTTTATAATTGCACTATCACATCATTATTCATGGTTTATCATTTTAGAAGAGATGTCTTTGTACTTCATTACCACAGGCCTGCGACTGATTTAATAAAGTGTGTTTTAACTTATTGGTTTTTTAAATCTAGAAACGGAGAGATGGCTCAGTGGATAAGGCACTCCTGTAGCAAGCATAAGGAGCTGAGTTCAGAAATTCAGATCCCAAACCTTGTGAAAAAATATCAAGGGTGGCAGGGGTGGTTGATGCATGGAGACTCTCTGTAGGGAGTTGGCTGACTGGACTAGTGGAAGTTGGCAAACTCCAGGTTTGCCAAACAAGGGACTATAACTCAATAAATAAAGATGAAACCAGTAAATACATGTTCAAACATGCATATGTATCCTTACAGGTGTGTGTGCCCTCACACAGTGAAAACATGCATACACACACACACACACACACACACACACACACACACACTACCCATACAGAAAAATATCATAGATAAAATTGTAAACAAAAATTTAACTATTGAAAACAATTATCCATATGTAAGGCTGAGGTTATTTGGTCTCAAAAAAATAAAAGAAATAATTAAAATAAACTGTGAGAATTACCATTGGTAACACCTATAAACATTTCATCTTATAAACTAAAAGGCCTTTAAACTCTAATCCATGATCTTAAAACATATACAACATATATTTGTTTTTAAAATTTTGTTCCAACAGTGTCTTTATTTGTTATGAGAATGCTATAGCTGAACATTGTATATCAGAGATAAAATATGTATTATGTTTTCCCTCAATATCAGAATTTACTAAATAACAATAATTTCCCAATGGGTAGTAGTAGCTTCAATGACAGCAATATTTTAGATAATCTCACTACATTGGTAATCTGATTGAGGAATTTACAAATTCTTTTGTTCTTAATTACTAATATCAGCCCTCACATCCTGCAGCAAATACTCTATATATGTATATATGCAGATTATAGAATGAACACACCTTATGGAGACTACAGCAGGAGTCAAGATGTTTTGGAAGTGAACTAACAGTTGTAAAAGTAGAGTAGTGTGTTAATAAGAAAATAAACCTAGATCAGTAACAGAAGACCTTGGGGAGTCATGTTTAAAAGAGAAGATATCTTTGGCCACACAAGAAAGATCTGCTTTGAAGCAACAAACTGTGGGCTCAGGATCATCAGGGTGAGAAGACAGAGAAGCAAATGGTAGTTGAATAACCTAGTAGACAAATGGGAACAGAATAGAGGTGAAGTCCATGTGGAAATATTGATGACTATTCCTTTTTTTTTTTTTTTGATATTTACTTTATTTACATTTCAAATGTTTCCCCTTTCCAGGTCTCCCATTTGGAAACCCCCATCCCATCCTCTATCGCCTGTCTCTATGAGGGTATTCCCCCACCCACCCACACACTGCCATCTTCACTCCCTAGCATTCCCCTATACTGAGGCATCTAACACCCTCGGGTCCAAGGGTCTCTCCTCCCACTGATGTCCAATAAGGCCCTCCTCTGTCACATAAGTGGCCAACACCATGGGCCCCTCCATGTGTATTCTTTGGTTGGTGGTCCAGCCTCCTGGAGCTCCGGGGGTCTGGCCAGTTGACACTGTTGCTCCCTCCATGAGGCTGCAAACCTTCTCAGCTCCTTCAGTCCCTTCTCCAACTCCTCCATCCCGAACCCCACACTCAGTCCAACAGTTGGCTACCAATATCCACCTCTGTATTTGTCAGGCTCTGGCAGAGCCTCTCTGGAGACAGCTTATTATACTTCCATCAGCAAGCACTTCCAGAATCCACAATAACATCTGGGTTTGATGGCTGCATATTGGATGTATCTCCAGGTGGAGCAGTCTCTGGATGGTTTTTCCTTCAGTCTCTACTACACACTATGTCTCCATATTTCCTCCTCTGAGTATTTTTTTCACCCATCTAGGAAACACTGAAGCATCCATATTTTGGTCTTCCTTCTTCTTAGGCTTCATATGGTCTGTGAATTGAATCTTTTGTATTCCAAACCTTTGGACTAATATCCACTTATCAGTGAGTACGTACCATGCTTGTTCTTTTGTAACTCAGTTACCTCACTCAGGATGATATTTTCAAGTTCCATATATTTGCCTGTGAATTTCATGAAGTCATTGTTTTTAATAGTTGAGTAGTATTCCATTGTATAAATGTACCATATTTTCTGTATCCACTCCTCTGTTGAGGGACATCTGGACTGTTTCCAGCTTCTGGCTATTATCAATATGGCTGCTATGACCATACTGGAGCATGTGCTCTTATTGCATGTTGGAACATCTTCTGGATATATGCCCAGGAGGGGTGTAACTCGGTCCTCAGACAGTACTATGTCAAATTTTCTGAGGATCTGCCAAACTGATTTCCAGATTAATTGTACCAACTTGTGATCCCACCAACAATGGAGGAGTGTTCCTCTTTCTCCACATCATTGCCAGCACCTGCTGTCACTTGTGTTTTTGATCTTAGCCATTCTGATTGGTGTGAGGTGGAATCTCGGGGTTGTTTTGGTTTGTATTTCCCTGATGACTAAGGAGGTTGAACATTTCTTTAAATGCTTCTCAGCCCTTTGAGTTTCCTCAGTTGAGAAACCTGGAGGTCAACATGTAGAACAATGCAAGTTGATCCATTCCTATCTCCCTGTATATCCTCAAGTCCAAGTGGATCAAGGACCTCCACATAAAACCAGATTCACTGAAGCTAATAGAAGAGAAAGTGGGGAAAACTCTTGAACACATGGATACAGGGGAAAAGTTCCTGAACAGTTCCATTGGGCTTATACTCTAAGATCAAAAATCAACAAATGGAACCTCATAAAATTGCAAAGCTTCTGTAACGCAAAGGACACTGTCAATAGGACACTGACAAAACTGCAACCAACAGATTGGGAAAAGATCTTCACCAATCCTACTCTGATAGAGGGCTAATATCCAAATATATACAAAGAACTCAAGAAACTAGACACCAGAGAACCAAATAACCCTATTAAAAATAATATCTATTTTTAAAGAAGATAGAAATTAGGCCATATATGCATTTCTACGAAATCATTTGTATGTATGTTTTATATATTCTATTATACTTACAGGCTATTTGGCATTCAAGTTTTCTAATGCAAGAATTCATTAATACAGTGCATATTGACATGAGCATTTAGAATTGTAATGGCATCATTTCACTACTTAAAATATTATGAATAACTGGATGTTTATTTGGTCACATTTACCTTGATTCTGTTTAATCTTAAAACATGAATTCTTTAAATTCTGTGATTTTTTTTGTATGATATAGTACATACCTAAAATTATTTAATATGTAAGGAAGCATATATTTTAGTTTTTGACATATATTCCAATCCATCCTCCCAAAGTAGTCAAATGTGTACTCCCCCAAAGAAATATAGCAATGTTCAAGTCTTGTACATGTAATAACATTTCTTAGGCTATTAGAGTATTTAAAATTTGATTGTATACATTCACATTTCATCATGCATTCAATACAGAAACATACTTCAAAGTTGATTCTTTGTATTAACTCTTTGATATGATAAATACGTTTTTCATAAATTTGCAGTTATCTCAGGCTGAACTTTCATTAACTATACTTGTTTCATACACATTTTATTAAAATTATAATTGAAAACTCATAAATGTGTACCCCATTGTTTGAAGAAATATGCATACAAGTTTCCTAGTAATGGAATCAAGTATCATTTAAAAAAATGTAAATCTGAATTATTGCAAGTGAAATATAATTAAAATGTAATCATTCTAGTTACATTTCAATGACTCACCAGCTCTCTGTCATTGGTGGTGACCACAGTCTCCACAGCGCAGACCCAGAATTTTTAGTCCCCATGAATTACATGACCTGATTTCCTATCACTGTACTGGTTACTTGCCCCACTCTACAGTCTGTCTTTCTGGAACCCAACATCCCCCCCCCCCCAGGCCTTGGCAGCTATTTTGTCTACCAACAGTGCTATTTCCTAAAAATACCCTCATAGATTGTTTTTACTACTTTATATCTTTGGTTTATATGACCCTTTAGCAATGGCAGCTTGTTTAACATGGTTATTTGATTCTTGCTTCTTACCCTTCTATGTCTGTTCAATTTTCAAAATGCCATTGTTTCTCTCTCTCTCTCTCTCTCTCTCTCTCTCTCTCTCTCTCTCTCTCTCTGTCTCTCTCTCTCTTTCTCTTTCTCTTTCTCACTCTTTAAGAATGTAAGTGCTCAATGGGAGAGACCCTTGGTCCTGTGAAGGCTCAATAGATGCCCCAGTGTAGAGGAATTCCAGGGCGGGGAGGCAGGAGTGAATGGGTGGGTGGGGGAATGCCCTCATAGAAGCAAGGGGAGGGGGAATGGGATAGGGGTTTCCAGGGGGCAATAGGGAAAGGGGATAACATTTGAAATGTAAATAAAGAAAATATCCAACAAAAAATAAATAAAAGAATGTAAGTGCTATGGAGGTCCTGGCAAACAGCAGATTCTCCAATATTTGCTTAACAGGAAAGGTTATATGTAATTCCAAATTTTTATACATCTGGCACATTGGTGTACACTTGTCTTGCTCTGCTTTTCAACTCATTCTTCTAATTTATTTTTCACTATGATCATTCATTTATGAACCAATTTCCCAACTCTAATTCTTTTTTTCTTACATAATAGTAAATTAAGTTTTGAAATAAAATATCTAGACATTCCAAACACCTCCTGGGAGTCTAATAGAAGGCTAAGTACTGTTCAGAGGTGCATGTAGATGTTTCCTCTCTTGATTTGGAGGTAAACTTTTTCCAGTACAGATTTTCAAGTTTGAAGAGCAGTTCTTCCTCGCTCTGACTTTTGAACAGTAACTCATTTACCTGGCCTATTTGGGCCCTTGAATAATAATAATTCTTCTTCTACATCTTCTTCTTCTTCTTCTTCTTCTTCTTCTTCTTCTTCTTCTTCTTCTTCTTCTTCTTCTTCTTCTTCTTCTTCTTCTCCTCCTCCTCCTCCTCCTCCTCCTCCTCCTCCTCCTCCTCCTCCTCCTCCTCCTTCTTCTTCTTCTTTGTTATTTTCTTTATTTACATTTGAAATGTTATTCCCTTTCCAGGTTTCCCTGGATACCCTTCCCCTGCTTCTATGACAGTGCTCACCCCCCCAACCCCCCACTCCTGCCTCCCCGCCCTGGCATTCCCTACACTGGGACATTGAGCCTTCACAGGTCCAAGGGCCTGTCTTCCCATTGATGCCGTACAAGGCCATCCTCTGCTACATATCCTACTCTAGTTCTTGTGCCTTGATAGCTACTTAAAAAACCTAATTGTCACTAGTGGTAGATTAGGTCAAAATGTTTCATTTTTAGATATGTACTCATGGTTTATGAGTATACATAGAAATATAATATTCTTGGAAAGAACTATTCAGAAGTAAGAAAACAATGGTATGGTCCAAAATTAAATTTTACAATGGAAATGAAAATAAATAATGTGAACAGTGAATTATTTCTCATATCTTCCGTTTCAAAAAAATCAGTTTACTCAAACTCTATGACTCTGCAATAGAGTCCTTACAGCCTTGCGTGTATAGGTATTTTATGACTCTTTGTTCGATGAATATTTGTCTCTGAAAAAAACAAACTCAGAAAATTACAACTGTATTATTAAAATAGGAAAAAATCAATAGCTCTATCAGTCATTTATCCATTAAAAAGATTGGGCCACATTTGTAAACATTTATTATGAACACTGGTTATTTCATATAAGACACATTTTAATTATAATAAAGTGTCTATAATTATGGAGCGAATGATCATTTTCAGCGTGCACACCTCTGTTTAAGAATTTCTTCTATAACCTCATTTCTGATGTATTTAATGCAGGTACACAATGCAGAAACTAATAAAATAAAGTTCTAATGAATAGACTAATTTCACAGATATCAGCCTTCTGTAAAATTTACGTGTTCTGATACTTGTTGTGATGTAGGAAAACAAATGTCCCCAGAGGTAACTTTCTCATTTGCCCATTTGCTTATAGCACCTGCTGTGAATCCTCCACTTTTCAACAGGGTAATGCCTTCATATAGCTTACCACTGCCTTTGTTATTCCAGGATGGGTTTTCCTAATGCTTTCTAATTAAATCTCTATTTGAAGACTCTCAAGGGAGCCAGGTTTGCAAAGCTGCTCATTTGTAGTGAAATTGAGCATATGGAATGTGTAATGTTGGACGAGTGTCCCTGGAATGTCTCACTATTGAATTCAAGTTAGCTCAAACTATTTTAACAAAGCTCACAGACAACCAGATTAAACAAACAGCAAGGACTCTGGGGTTGTTGGTTCTTGGTGTCACTCAGTCAATATTCCATGAAATCCTCCCACATTTCTGTGTGTGGAAGACTTCTGGCATCCTTTCAAACAAGACCTGTGGAAATGCCCATCTCTCCTGGGAAAACTTCCACAAATTTTATGGACAGTTCATTGTTTCTTCTCCCAGTGTATTCCAGCCTCTTGCTCATAGATAAATGTGCAGGACTTTGCGTACTGATAATAGACCATTTGTTTATATGAGTTGCATGCCTAGGAATCACCCACAGCTCTTTTTTCTGTTTCTTCACACAAGTCATCAGATATTTTACATTTTGCTATCACTGTATGTAGAAGGTAGAATAAAGTTCCCTAAAATGACTCTACACATAGTCATTATCATTGACTTTGTGTTCTTCATGAGTAAATGAAGATTATAGAAACCATGCCTACTTTTAAAAGTTTGTGTATCAGTTGGAACTGGGCTCCAAAACTCTGCATTTTGACTGTTTGTGGTGTTCATTAATGGTCTCTATCTAATGTAAAGAGAAGGGTTTTTTTTTTTTTGATGAGGGGTGAACCCTATATTTATTTATGGGTATAAGGGCAATTATTTATAATGCAGTCAAGGATTACGCTGGTTTGATAAATTCTAAGTTGTAGGTTTTTCCTTCATGATCCAAGACTAGTTAGTCCTGGGTAGTTGGCTAGATTTCCAGTAATGGCCAGTCCTAGAGTTACATAAAAATAGGCCACGAATTTGAAAGAGACCAAGCAAAAAGTTTAGAGTAAAAAGGGGAAGATGAAATGATATATTAATCTCAAAAAAATGGAAAATAAAGGAATCAGCAATGTGGTATTTTTAAAATGATGTTTTATAAGAATTAAATGGATATACTTTTTTTGAATTAGTGGTGGTTAGTGGTTTTTCAGTAAGAAATTTGTACTAAAGTTACATGATTCCAAAGAAAAAATAGAAAGTAGCCCATGTAGGCCTTTTTAGTTTGTTCTTAATTAGGTCATTCTGCCCTACCTTTACGAACTTTCATTTGGATTCATTTTCACAAAATATTATAAACTATAATTTATGAATTAGCACTAATGTGAGAGCTACCAGGTCAAGAACTATAAACCATGTAGTGTCTCCATTATCCTTCTAACTTGTTCATTTATTTGTTTCACAAATTCTTGGACCAGAAAATATCTTCAGGTCTTAGGATTTAAAACCAAACATGCAAACAAAAACAAGATACATGGAAACCAATTACCATTGTTTTATTAAGTGGACATAGTCTAATACCACCTTCTAACTCTGTATTCGTACACAGATATTGCTGTTCTCTGCATTGATCAGAGAAGCTTCTGTTCATAGTGGGGAGAAGTTCATGCAGAGAATCGTAACTGGTGAACTCACTGAAAGCCATAAATGGAATTTCTGATTTATCCCTTCAAGGTTCAGACAACATTGAGGAATAAGAGGAAGGGCGTATGTGTGGTGTGAAATGATGTCTTACATCTATAGTATGGCTGTTGAACTGATGAACACATGGCAGCTGTGGTTATTTCCTTAAACACTGTACATGATGGAATCCATCAATATTTCATCACAGGCTGGGTAGGAGGTGATGACCTCAATTACTTAAGGAGCTACTGGTAATTAATAGCTGGTGAGTAAGGAGTAAACCTAAAAAGACCCATAGAATAAAGTTGTTGGGAAATGGTTCCAGTGCTTTGTCTTAATATGGCTCCCAAAATCCTTCTTCCAGACGCTGAGGGTCCCTGCCTTCAGCTGGATTTGACTGATAATAAAGAATTTCCGCACAGACAATGTCTGGATAAGGAGACAGAGGCAGTACTTTTGGCAAGGGACCTAGGGGAATAAGAAGAGGGAGAATCACTATGATGGGAAAGCAAAGAGAGCAGACTTAAAGGCCCGCCCACGTATAAGAATCAGGGTAAGTAGCCACAGGGCCCACTCCCCTGACTGAGGCTGGGGAAGCAAAGATAAAATATGGATTTAAAAGATGTTAACTAAGAATTACCAGAGGGGAGTATATGCTACCTGTGGGGAAGTTTAGGAAGTGCCCAGTAATTGAGCTAGTCAAAGCATAACAAAATTAAACTGCCTGTAGTGGCTATTCCTGATTGTCAACTTGACTGCATTTGGAATGAACTACATTCCAGAATTAGAAGACTCACCTGTGATCTAGATCTTGAGTCTGGAAGACACAAGTTTCAGGCGTGGTGGTATGCACACCTTTGACCTGGGCCACACCTGCTGCTGGAGACCTATGTAAGGACATTGGAAGGAAGAAGATTCATTCTTTTTCACCTGCCTGTCTTGTGGGACTAAGTAACTGCTAGATCCTCTGATTTTCATTCACGGCTACTGCTGACCATTGTTGGGGAGTTTGACTACAGACCATAAGTCATCAACAAATTCCCTTACTATATAGAGACTACTAATAAGTTCTGTGACTCTAGAGAATACTGACTAATACACTGCCTCATGTGTGTCTTTCATTTGCTAATCCAGAGAGCTCTGTTTGGAGGGTATATAGACACAGATATATAGATATAGATATACATATACATATATAAATAAAAATATACATGTAAATATATATGTAAATATATGCAAATATATGTAAGTGTGGTGGTTTGAATATGCTTGGCCCTTGGAAAGTGGCACTATTAGGAGTAAGTGCATCACAGGGGAGGTGGGCCTTGAAGTTCAATGGTCAAGCTCCACTCAATGCAGAATACAGCTTTCTCCTGACTTCCTGCAGAAGAGAATCTCCTTTTTGCTGCCTTCAGATCAAGATGTAGAATTCTTGGCCCCTGTGTCACCAAGTCTGGCTACATGATGCCATTCTTTCCACCATGACAATAATGGACTGAGTCTCTGAAACTGTAAGCCAGACCAAATTAACTGTTTGCCCCTATAAGAGTTGCCTTGGTTATGGTGTCTCTTTAGAGCAATGAAACCCAAACTAAGACAAACAAGCATATACTATAATGGTCAAGAAAAAGATAGACTTTAGAGTCCAAAAAATATAAGCATTAAGCAAGTAAATAAACACATTGGCACATAATATTACTTACATGAATCCATAGTACATGAGTGCTAGGTCAAAACAGACAAATGGTTATATGAAAATAATTGTAGTTAAGATTCTGATTTATCTGTTACCTATATACTATACTTGTACAAATTAATCTGAGCAAAGTATCTGGTAAATCAGATTAGCAATTATCCTCAACCTTAATCTAGGCATCTGATTATCTTTCCGGTCTGAACAGGTACTACAGCCTTTGATATCACTGTGTCTGGTTACTTATGCCTTCTTTCAGCAACAATTCTGGTAGTTTGTTTTAGCCTGAAATACCCCTTGTGTACATTTTCACAGTAACTTTTACTTGACATACTCCTGTTCCTTGACTGGAAATTTGTACTTTCTCATGTTCTTTTCTACTCTTTCTCCATACCCCAATACCCTGCTGTAGAGGCCACAAACTGTTTGTGTGTGATTTTTTGTTGTTGTTGTTTTTCGTTTGTTTTGTTTTTTGGGTTTTTAGTTTGTTGTTTTTTTTTCTATGCATTAACAAGCATCATCAAGTCATCTTCTTATTATCAGTATTTCTCTCATGTTTTTGTTTACACTTACATCATTGGTACTGGAAATCAGAGCCAAGTGATTGTGTTTGCTTGGTCAGCTTTCTACAAATGAGCTTTATGCCTGCTTTGGCCTTCATTAGCAATGGTTTTGGGTTTTAATTACTAATTACATTATAATTTGTGTTTTGTGTTAGCATAATTTTACAAAATAAATTTGGTAGACATTTTTTCTTTTTAATGCGGAAATTAAGAAACTTGTTTATTAAACAATCATCTCAAATTTATACAGGCAGTTGCAGGGAAATCTAGGTGAAGTTGTAACTCTAAATTATAATATGCAATGTTTACTAATTTTTCAAACTACATTTCATATGAAACCTTCTATTATAATATTAAATAGCAATTGCTTTGTTAGTATCTGTAACATGGAACTAAAATTTACTTATTTTTACAGAATGATACATTTCCTAGGTCATGTGCAAAGTCTATCATTCTGAGATAAGGACAGTCTTTGGAGTCAGATAAACTCAAATCAGAATGGCTAGTAATAAGTAATACATCTATGTATATCTGTTAACTCTGAACAATCACATTCATTCTCAGAAAACTTTCTTCTATAGTAATGTCCAATTTGAGGAATTTGGAGTTTGTTTTTTAAAAAAGATACCCAAATTTCTGTTTAAAAGCCAAGTTTAAGAAGGAAAATATCAAAGCCAACTTTAAGACAAGTGCCTACAGAGAAAATTAATTAACTGTAAATGATGACATTCTAGAGATGAAAGCAATCTGTGGTGTGCCTATTTTCTACCCATCTAACCTAGAATAGAGCAAAGACAATTTATTCTTATTCCACGTTGTTTCCAATAATTCAAATTAATGATTGTATATGCACCAATCAGAAATCTGGTTAGTTGTTATGGTGATTTGAGTGAAAATGACCCTGAAGTCTCATAGGGAGTGGCATTATTTGAAATGATTAAGACATGGGACCTTGTTAGAATAGGTGTGGCCTTGTTGAAGAAACTATGTCACTGCAGATAGGCTTTCAGGTTTCAGAAGTTCAAGCCAGGCACAGTGGCTCACCTCTGTACCTTGAATATTTAGATGTAGAACTCTTAAGTGGCTCCTTCTCCAACATCATGTCTGCTTATGTGCCTCAATGCCTCTTGCCATGGTGATAATGAACTAATCTTCTAGACCTGTAAGCCAACTATACTTCAATGTTCTCCTTTGTAAGAGTTGCTGTGGAGAGAAGTCCAGAGGGCCAGGAGAATGAATAGAGATATGCACCAGTTGCATGGGAGGGGGGAATCTTCTAGAAAGTCCCAGATACCAGGGATTTGAGAGGTTCCCAGGACCCAATGCGGATGACCTTAGCCTAAATGCCTAACAGTGGGGAGATAGAACTTGAAGAGACCATCTCCAATGGAAAGATATTGCCCCTAGTTGAGGCTGTCCACCTACCTCAAAATTTTTGATCTAGAATTTTTCCTGTCTAAAGGAAATGCAAAGAACAAAAATGGAACAGAGACTGAAGTAAAGGCCATCCAAATTCTTTGAGATCCATCCCACGCACAGGCACCAAACCCTGACACTAATGCTGATGCTATGATATGCTTGCAGACAGGAGCCTGGCATGACTGTCTTCTGAGGGGGTACTACCAGCAGCTGACTGAGACAGATGCAGATACTTACAGCCAACCATTGGACTGAGGTCAGAGACCCCTATGGAAGAGTTAGGGGAAGGATTGAAGGAGCTGAAGGGGATTGCAACCCTATAGGAAGATTAACTCGAGCTCTCAGAGCTCCAAGAGACTAAGCCACCAACCGAAGTGCATACATGGGGTGGTCTGTGGCCCCAGCTACATATGTAGCAGACGACTGCCTTGTCTGCCCTAAGTGGGAGGGGATGGATTGGGTGGAGAGGTTATGGACAGGGGACCAGGAAGGAAGACAACATTTGAAATATAAATAAATAAAATAAGTAATAATAATAACAAGTTGTTGTGGCTATATATCTCTTCACAGCTATAAAAACATAACTAAGATAACTGCCCTTCTGCTTAATGGAAAATATTATCATGCTGCCTCCTGTGTACTTTCACGAGAAATCCTGCTAATATTGTGGTGTTGATTAAACTTCTTTGAGGAGTTGGTGATGAGACTATTTCTTCCATAGAGCCTCTAATGAAATCCAGCATAACTGTAGGAGATAAACCTGAACACTTACCAGAACTCTTGGACCTGGCAGCAAATCAAAGAACAGATGTGATTACTGAAAAGGCAGAAGGGACATAAGTGCCTCCTATGTCCTCTTAATTGACCAATTTTGAACAAGAGGAGATTATTAATTTTGGAAGAAGAGAATACTATAAACAACAATCTATGTGGGATGATTTGTGGAAAGAGTACTTACTAAAAGGTGACAACATGATTTTATAAATACCAAAAAAAAATGAGAGAAATTTTTAAACTAATACCCAAACTAATGAGGCGTGTCATCCATAACACTAAAACAAAATGTCACAGAAAAAGAACTATGTAGATAAAAGTACAATGGGAGCATCTTTTGATGTGCACAGAATAGAAACAAATATGAGAAAGGTAAGATAATAGGGAATGAATTGGGAGAAAACCAAAGCAAAACACAGAGGGGAACAGACAGTCATGGGGAAGAGACTCTATCACGCTATAGGCAACAGTAGCTCTGTGTCACTCTTAGTAGTATCCATTTAAAAAATTCTTGACTTGAAGGAAAGTATACAAGTCTCAGACAGCTTTTAAACTTTGTAAAAATGGTAAAATCTTGCTGCTGTTTTGGATAGAGGAGGAATTGTTTGCTATGTAGAGGCACATACCTTTCGTGGAATTCTTAAAGGGTTTTGAAATCAAGAAGGTTCCGAGCTATGGTTCACTATAAATTCAAGATGAAAAGATTATGGGCAAAGAATTTTATATTCTTGAGGATTGCTTTCATGTGAGATGGAAATAGAAGAACATTCTGAACATAAAGCATTTCAGAAATACCTTCAGTGACCTTGAAAAGCTTCTGTCAGCCCCAGAAAGTTCGAACCCAGATTAAAAAGCACAGGTTTGGAAAAGTGTGAGGTAACAGTTGGTAGACAGAAGTTATTGGTAAATTTGGGTATATAGTTATCAAAGATTTTTTGTTATTTAAAATGAAATCATTAGAAAATTAAAGGTATATAAATTTTAACTTTTAGGTAAAAATAAAACATAAAAAGAAAGAAACTAAGCAAAGGAAATAACAAAAATTAAATTATATGAGAGAATTAATAAGCAATCCCATGTCATAGAAATCAATACACAAACGTAATATATTTTTATACTCAATGATTGACTGAAATCACACTACATGGAGGAATCATACTTAATGCTCAGTGATATATATGGGATTCCTTTCTTCACGTTGTTGACCAGGTGAGACCTAGAGGCATTTCAAAACAATATAGGCTATTGTCACTCCACTTCAGACCTTTATTGCAACACCCACCTTGTTGTGGAAAATACTACACATTTTGGTCACAGGATGCAGAAAAACCAAGTAGGTACTAATGTGGGAGTTTCCTTTTCACTGGCAAGTTCTTTAATAAAGAAAGGAACTATACAGGCTACTGGTGGAAAAGAATTACCAACAATTTTTCTGAGCTGTGAACTCTTTGATCTATGATAAAGACCATCCTAGCAAGGTGGGCACATTCATGTAGTGGTAACATGAGTTTATCAGGTAACACATTGCTTTCTGATTGAATTTGAGGCTAGTTCCACTGTGTGTGTGTATGTGTGTGTGTGTGTGTGTGTGTGTGTGTGTGTGTATGTGTGTGTGTGTGTGTGTGTGTGTTTGTATTTCATTATACAATACTGTTATACTTTACAGTGGATATAACATCAAATGTCTTTTTAAAAATTATGTTTATGCTCATAGATTAGTGAAGCCCCAAAGGGCTGTTCTAATTGGACTCACTGGGTTATAAAGAATACATCAAATAGGAAGGGATAAGAAGCTGGAAGGTGGAGAAGTTACAGGGATCTGGAACAAAGACTAAGATAGGAATGGATCAAAATACATTCCACATACATGTGCAAAAAATCTCAAAGTATAGGTAGATGCAATTTTAAAATTTCCAGACTTACTTTATAAAAACACATTTATATAAATGAAAGGTTGAATATTAAAAGGTACATAGAGATTTCATAAAAATGAATAAACCAAATACCTATGTTATGATCACAATTATGAGTAGAAGGATATCCTTTTCAAATGCCAGAAAATTGGGTCTAGAAAGATTTCTCAGGGGAAAAAATTCTTTTTCTGTGAGTATGAGAACTGATGTTTGAATATGCAGACCCTACAGAAAAGCAGGGCAGTGTAGAGGTTTTGTGAAATCAGGGAGGCAGAGAAAAGGACTCTCCAGGGAGAGGTGGCTAGCTAGACTAACCAGAACTTGGAAGCTTGGGTTTCAGAACAGACCTTGCCTTCATAAATAAAGTGGAAACTGGCAAAGCAAGCATTTCGTGCACTTGGGTATCTCATGTAAATGACTCCAAACAGAAACTTACCTAAATTTCTGTGCAACATTTTTTCATTTTATTATTAAACTCTTTTCCAATTCTCTCTTTAGCTGGATATAATATTTCTGAGCAGTGAAATCAGGAGTGCCTTAGTTTAATTTGCTCTCTTTTCTTCTTAAAACTGGATGTTATGCAGATGCATTGGTTGGAGATAGATTGGCTACTTTGGGTCAAGGAATGGAAACCAAATATTGATGATGGTAGCGAAAGGAAAATTCCAACCCAGTTGAAATCATCAACATTGAGAAGAGCAGAAAGAATTTGGATATGTAATAATTGATTTCTGTAGGTCTTATTTTTCTTTTTTCCTTTTTGCATTGTTCAATAATTTGGGAGACAAAGTTGCTTCCATAGCGTTTGTTAAGCTTCTACTTTGTGAACTTTCCAGCAGCAATGATGGATTCTCTGTATCTCAGTATTGTTTCTCTTGATTTTATTTTAGTCAAAAAAAAATAGATTTGATTCTATAGATTTTTTTTTACTAGAATCACAACACAAGACAAATCTTTATATACTGGAAGGCTTTATGCTTTAAAACACTGAAAATACACATTTATAATAATATAACATGATACCATAAAGTTGGAAAACAAGTCATTTCCCATTGTTTCCTTCACATACTAGCTTGTCTCTTACTTACCAAGGTTCCAATCTAGAAGGGAAATTATTGATTTGGTTTTCAAAATTTCCATGTTTATAATTTGCTGCAAGTATTGATGGTAATTACTTTCTAGGTTTTCAAATCTCAAATATTGCAACTCGATGTGTGTAGACTGCTGATTGCTTAGTCTCCAATTACCGTTGTTTTTATAGATTAATACATGGTGATATTTTTCTCCAGTTTTATTCATTTTTAGTGATGAAAATGCTTGGAGACTGTTATAATTCATATATTTATTAATTTTCTTTTTGATGGCCTTATATATTGCTTCTACCATTTTTATCTAAAAGTAAATTATGTCATGAACAGTCCTGCATAACATTTTGTGGGTACATGACATTATCAATTGTCCATAGCTGGTGATGTAAATTTTACATCCGTGTATGTGTGTGTGAGTGTGTGTCCACTTGAACCATATTTTTAAGAAATGACACTGACAATTTAAAATTCCTCAAACTCATCCTAATGTACATGTTGATCTATCTTCCTTTGATCCTACTCAGGAGCTGTCTACATTCTTTGGTATTAGTTTCACTGGTACATATTAGTAAAACAAGTATTAATCGAGAGTTTAATGAAAACAGGCACAATCAAGAATACACTCTGGAAAAGTAGTGATCATAAGAAAATCAACAGCCTCAGTCTAGGAAAGGATACTTTTCTGTTCTCAGAAGCCCATTTTCTGCAGAATCCAATCTGTTATAAATATATGTATAAAATTAAAAAATATCTATGGTTGGTTGTACACCCCACCTTTCAACCTAAAGTTGAAAAGCTTACTAACAAAAGGGCAACAACACTCAATATGTGTTTCTTTGGAGTGAAAACTGCGTTACTATGACCTAGCTAGCAGGGAACACTATCACACATTGTCTCCTACATCTGTTCTGAGATTCTGAGCTGGCGCATTTGGTAATGCCCACTGCAATTTTCTTTTTATCTTGACCACCAGTCAAATATCACCATTATCTTTCTTCTTTGTTTCAATGTTCAATCTGGTTCTGGTTGTTTCTGTTCTATTGCTGGAGGCCTGTTGGTTAGTTTCCCCTAGAGGTAAATTCCTGCCTAACACACAACACCAGCAATTTTTAAAATTAGCAGTTTATTAAAAGTGAAATACTTCTGAGTCTGCTTTGTTTTTATTTTCATTAACAGTGTGGTTAATCTTTTCATGTGTTCTTATACCACTGAGGATTTCACATGTTTGACTAATATACTGATATCTTTGCCTGATTATGTATTTAGTTATTTGTAAATCTGTTAAATTTTTGTTATGTAAGAATGCATTTTTAGCTAAATATATCTCAAAAACTGGACATTTATTCAGACACCAGTGGTACACTTTGAACTGGTTAGATACTCATGGTGAAAAAACAACAGAAATTTATTTCTCATCAGTATCATTGTAAGAATCCCAAGATAAAGGTTTGGGTAGCTTTTGTGACTAGTGAGAGCCAGAAGCTCCACTTTTTGCTGTACTCTTTCCCAGTAAAAAGAGAAAAAGACCTTCATATATTTACTTATAGGGCTCTGATCCTACTCTTGAGAGTTTTATCCTATGACATCTCCACACTCCTATCTACACTTAGCCATCCTCGTGGTGATTTGTCTGAGTGTGAAATTTAAGGAGTTACAAACATGAACAAATAAGATTATGGTTTTATGTGTGTATGTGTGTGTGTGCATGCATATGATGTTATTTATATTGCTAGTTTCCTAGTGGTGCACACAAATATAGTAGCTTAAAATAACACAAACATCATTTTATAGTTTAGCAAATTACTGACAAAGGTTTCTGATATAACCCTAGGGAGCATTCTCTTCAGTAAGGCAAGAAGGGAGTTGCTTCCCTATCCTTGTTCAGATCCTAAGAAAGACACACCTGTTAGTTGGTTTAGTATCCTCAAAGCCAGCATTATCATTCTAATCACTGACTGCCTACTTGTATACTTGTCTTTCTGATCAGCTTCAGGTGCTCTACTTATAAGTGTTCAAGTGATCAGAACTTTAATCACAACCATGGAGTCCTTTAATCATGTAATATACCATGTCCATTATTTGTGAGAATCATAAAATGTTATTTTGGATCTGTGGCCGGGGACCTAAGCCTGTACCACAAGGCTCCATACCCAAATAGCACCGGGAGAAAGCTAGCATCCCAGGAGTGTGGACAAGCCTGTGAGCAGGGGTAAGACCAGCACCTCTGCTCAGAGTGACCCACCTGGGAACTCTCAGGACACAGGGAACAAGAAGTGGCCTTCCAGTTTTCTTCTGTGGCTGGGGAGCTGATCCTGTGCCACAGAGCTCCATACCTAAATAGTGCCAGGAAAGAGCTGGTCTCCCAGGAGTGCCGACACACCTTTGAGCACATACAAGATCACTACTTCTGTTCAAATTCCTGGCTCAAGAGGGACCCTCACAGAGCCATCAGGACACAGGAACCAAGGAACAGCTGGGGACAGGATCCTTCTGGTTTCTGTCTGAGCCCTAGAGCTGACTCTGTATCAGAGCTCTCCAAACCCCAATTCCTCTCAGAGAAAGCTGGTCTCCAAGGAATACTGACACAGAGACTTACAGGAGGGACAAGCTGTAGTCAAAGAGAGCAAGACCTGCTAATAATAGAGATAACCAGATGGCAAAAGGCAAGGGCAAGAAATTAAGCAACAAAAACCAAGGCTACTTGGCATCATCAGAACCCAGTTCTCCCACCACAGGGAACCCTGGATACCCCAACACACCAGAAAAGCAAGAATCAGATTTAAACTCGCATCTCATGATGATGATAGAAGACTTTAAGAAGGAAATAAATAGCTCCCTTAAAGAAATACAAGAGAACACAGATAAACAATTAGAAGCCCTTAAAGAGGAAACGCAAAAATCCTTTAAAGAATTACAGGAAAACACAATCAAATAGGCAAAGGAAATGAACAAAACTATCCAGGATCTAAAAAGAGAAAAAGAAACAATAAAGAATTCACAAAGGGAGACAATCCTAGAGATAGAAAACCTAGGAAAGAGATCAGGAGTTATAGGTGCAAGCATCACCAACAGAATACAAGAGATAGAAGAGAGGATCTTGGGTGCAAAAGATACAATAGAAAACATTGACACAATAGTCAAGGAAAATGCAAAATGCAAAACGCTCCTAACCCAAAACATCCAGGAAATCCAGGACACAATGAGGAGACCAAACATAAGGATAATAGGTAGAGAAGATAGTGAAGATTACCAACTTAAAGGACCAGTAAATATCTTCAACAAAATTATAGAAGAAAACTATCCTAATCTAAAGAAAGAGATGAACATAAACATCCAGGAAGCCTACAGAACTCTAAATAGATTGGACCAGAAAAAAATTCCTCCTGTCACATAATAGTCAAAAAACCAAATGCACAAAACAAAGAAGGAATATTAGAAGCAGTAATGAAAAAAGGTCAAGTAACATATAAAGGCAGACCTATCAGAATTACACCAGACTTCTCATCAGAGACTATAAAAGCTAGAATATACTGAGCAGATCTCATACAGACCACAAGATAACATGACTGCCAACCAAGGCTGCTATACCTAGCAAAATTCTCAATTACCAAAGATGGTGAAACCAATATATTCCATGATAACACAAAATTTACACAATCTGTTTCCCCAAACCCAGCCATACAAAGGATAGTAGATGGAAAATGCCAACACAAGGAGGGAAACTATACCCTAGAAAAAGCAAGAAAGTAATCTCCTTTCAAGAAACCCAAAAGAAGATAGCCACACAAACATAAAAATAACATTGAAAATAACAGGAAGCAACAATCACTATTCCTTAATATCTCTTAACATCAATGCAATCAATTTACTAATAAAATGATAGAGACTAACAGACTGGATAGATAAACAGGACCCAGCATTTTGCTGCATATAGGAAACATACACCTCAGTGTCAAAGGCAAACACTAACTCAGAGTAAAAGGATGAAAAACAATTTTCCAAGAAAAGGGTCTCAAGAAAAAAGCTGGAGTAGCCATTCTAATATCGGATAAAATTGACTTTCAACCAAAAGTCAACAAAAAACATAAGGAAGTACATACACTTCATACACATCAAAGGAAAAATCTACCAGGAAGAACTGTCAATTTTGAATATTTATGCTCCAAATGCAAGGGCACCCACATTCATAAAAGAAACTTTACTAGAGATCAAAGCACACATTGCACCTCACACAATAATAGTGGGAGGCTTCAACACACCACTCTCATCAATGTACAGATATTGAAAACACAAACTAAAGGGAGACACAGTGAATCCAACAGAAGTTATGAACCAAATGGATTTAACAGATATCTATAGAAAATTTCATCCTAAACCAAAATAATACACCTTCTTTTCAGTACCTCATGATACCTTCTTCATTACTGACCATATAATCGGTCACAAATCAAACCTCAACAGATATAAGAAGATTGAAATAATCCCATGCCTTCTATCAGATCACTATGGATTAAGGCAGACAATCAGAAAGCTTCAATAGCAACAAAAACAACAGAAAGCCCACATACACATGGAAGCTGAACAATGCTGTACTCAATGATAACTTGGTCTTGGAAGAAATTAGAAAGAAATTAAAGACTTCTTAGAATTTAATAAAAATGAAGGTACAACATACACAAGCTTATAGGACACAATGAAAGCAGTGTTAAGAGGAAAACTCATAGCTCTGAGTTCCTCTAAAAAGAAACTGGAGAGAGCATACACTAGCAGCTTAACAGCACACCTGAAAGCTCTAGAACAAAAAGAAGCTAATACACCAAAGAGAAGTGGAAGGCAAGAAATAATCAAACTCAGGGCTGAAATCAACCAAGTAGAAACAAAAAGAACTATACAAAGAATCAACAAAACCAGGAGCTGGTTCTTTGAGAAAATCAACAAGATAGATAAACCCTTAGCCAGACTAACCAGAGGGCACAGATACAGTATTTAAATTGACAAAATCAAAAATGAAAAGGGAGATATAACAAGAGAAATTGCCCAAATTAAAAAAAATCATCAGATCCAACTACAAAAACCTATACTCAACAGATGGAAAAATCTGGATGAAATGGACATTTTCCTAGACAGATACCAAATACCAAAGTTAAGTCAGGATCAGATAAACCATCTAAACACTCCCATAACCCCTAAAGAAACAGAAGCAGTTATTAAAAGTCTCCCAACCAAAAAAAGCTCAGGACCAGATGGGTTTAGTGTAGAATTCTATCAGACCTACAAAGAAGACCTAATACCATTACTCTTCAAATTGAAACAGAGGGAACACTTCCCATTTCATTCTATGAAGCCACGGATACACTGATACCAAAATCTAATAAAGACCCAACAAGGACAGAAGACTTGAGGCCAATTTCCCTTATGAATATTGATGCAAAAATACTCAATAAAATTCTTGCAAACGGAATCCAAGAGCACATAAATACAGTCATTCACCATGATCAAGTAGGCTTCATCCCAGGCATGCAGGGATGGTTCAATATCTGGAAATCCATCAATGTAATCCACCACATAATCAAACTCAAAGAAAAAAAAACATATGATCATTTCATTAGATGCTGAAAAAGCATTTGAAAAAATTCAGCATCCCTTCATGACCAAAGTGTTGGAAAGATCAGGAATTCAAGGCTCATATCTAAACACAGTAAAAAGCAATATACAGCAAACCAGTAGCCAACATCAAAGTAAATGGAGAGAAACTTGAAGCAATTCCACTAAAATCAGGGACTAGACAAGGCTGCCCTCTCTCTCTCCCTATCTATTCAATATAGTACTTGAAGTTCTAGCTAGAGCAATTAGACAACAAAAGGAGGTCAAAGGATACAAATTGGAAAGGAAGAAATCAAAATATTCCTATTTGCAGATGATATGATCATATACTTAAGAGACACCAAAATCTCCACCAGAGAACTACAGCTGATAAACAACTTCAGCAAAGTGGTGAGATATAAAATTAACTCAAACAAATCAGTAGCCTTCCTGAACACGAAGGCTAAACAGGCTGAGAAAGAAATTAGGGAAATGACACCCTTCACAATAGTCACAAACAATATAAAGTATCTTGGGTGTGACTCTAACCAAACAAGTGAAAGATCTGTATGACAAGAACTTCAAGTCTCTGAATAAAGAAATCGATGAAGAGGCTTGGCAGTGGTGGCACACGCCTTTAATCCTAGCACTTGGGAGGCAGAGGCAGGCAGATTTCTGAGTTTGAGAGGCCACCCTGGTCTACAGAGTGAGTTCCAAGACAGACAGGGCTATATAAAGAAACCCTGTCTCAAAAAACCAAAAAAAAAAAAAGAAAAGAAAAAAAAAAAAAAAAGAAATTGACGAAGACCCCAGAAGATGGAAGATCTCCCATGCTCATGGACTGGCAGGATTAATATAGTAAAAAGGGTCATATTGCTGAAAACAATCTACAGATTCAATGCAATCTCCATCAAAATTCCGACTCAATTCTTCACAGAGTTAGAAAGAGCAATTCTCAAATTCATTTATAATAACAAATAACACATGATAGCAAAAATTATTGTCAACAATAAAAGAACTTCTGGGTGAAACAACATCCCTGATCTCAGCTGCACTACAGAACAATAGTAATAAAAATTGCATGGTATTGGTACAGTTAAAGGTACGTAGATCAATTGAATAGAACTAAAGACACAGAAATGTACCCACCTACCTGTGGTCACTTGATCTGTGACAAAGAAGCTAAAACCATCCAGTGGAAAAAAGACAGAATTTTCAACAAATGGTGCTGGTTCAACTGGTGGTCTACATGTAGAAGAATGCAAATTGACCCACTCTCATCTCCCTGTACAAAGCTCAAGTGCAAGTGGATCAAGGACCTCCACATAAAACCAGATACACTGAATCTAATAGAAGAGAAAGTGGGGAAAACTCTTGAACACATGGGAACAGGGGAAAGTTTCTGAACAGAACACCAGTGGCTTATGCTCTAAGATCAAGAATCAACAGATGGGACCTCATAAAACTGAGAAGTTTCTGTAAGGCAAAGGACACTGTCAATAGGACAAAATGGCAACCAACAGATTGGGAAAAGATGTTTACCAATCTTACATTTGATAGAAGTCTAATATTCAATATATACAAAGAACTCAAGAAAGTAGACTCCAGAGAAACAAATAACCCTATTAAAAAATGGGGAACAGAGCTAATCAGAGAATTCTCAACTGAAGAAACTCGAAGGGCTGAGAAGCACCTAAAGAAATGTTCAATCTCCTTAGTCATCAGGGAAATGCAAATCAAAACAACCCTGAGATTCCACCTCACACCAGTCAGAATGGCTAAGATCAAAAACTCAGGTGAAAGCGAGGATGTGGAGAAAGAGGAACACTACTCCATTGCTGGTAGAATTTCAAGCTGATACAACCTCTCTGGAAATCAGTTTGGCAGATCCTCAGAAAAATGAACATAATACTACCTGAGGACCCAGCTATTCCACTCCTGGGCATATACCCAGAAGATGCTCCAACATGTAATAAGGAAACATGTTCCACTATGTTCATAGCAGCCATATTTATAATAGCCAGAAGCTGGAAACAACCCAGATGTCCCTCAACAGAGAAATGGATATAGAAAACGTGGTACATTTACACAATGAAATACTACTTTGCTATTAAAAACAATGACTTAATGAAATTCGCAGGCAAATGGATGGAACTTGAAAATATCATCCTGAGGGAGGTAACTCAATCAGAAAAGAACAAACAAAGTATGTACTCACTGATAAGTGGATATTAGCCCAATAGTTCAGAATACCCAAGATTCACTTCAAGGACCATATGAAGCCTAAAAAGAAGGAAGACTAAAATGTGGTTGCTTCAGTGTTTCTTTGAAGGGCGAACAAAATACTCACAGGGGAAAATATTGAGACAAAGTGTGGAGCGGAGACTCAAGGAAAGGCCATCCAGAGACTGCCCCACCTGGAGATACATCCCATACATATCCACCAAACCTGGGTCTTCTTGTGGATGCTTGGAAGTGCTTGCTGATGGAAGCATGATAAACTGTCTGCACAGAGGCTCAGGCCTGACAAATACAGAGGCAGATGCCCACAGCTAACCATTGGACTGAGTAAGTGGTCCCAGATGGAGGAGTTGGAGAAGGGACTGAAGGAGTTGAGGGGGCTTACAGCCCCATGGAGGGAGCAACAGTATCAACTGGCCAGACCCCGCAGAGCTCCCGGAGACTGGACCTCCAACCAAAGAATACACATGGAGGGACCCATGGAGCTGGCCACATATGTGGCAGAGGAGGGCCTTGTTGGCCATCAGTGGGAGGAGAGGCCCTTGGGCCTGAGGATGTTAGATGCCCCGGTGTAGGTGTAGGGGAATGCTAGGGAGGGAAGACAGAAGTGGGTG
>CM052700.1:107711364-107769408 GCA_028551405.1 Uromys caudimaculatus
CATGAGGGGATTTATTAAAAATATGTTTCAACATAAAATCACTAGAATTCCACAAAAATGGTCAAATTTTGCCATAAAAACAATGAATCTAACGTGAAGGAGTTATTTTTATTGTTTTCTCGGTCCGATTTTGAATCATGTAAAGATTATAAACCTGACTCAAGCCCTTTCATGAAGTACGATATGATTGTGGAAGTGGATTGGTTTCATCCTTCAATAATGTGAGGCTGCGTACATGAAGAATAATACCTGTGGCTTAGGAATCCCTGGGAGCCCTGGACAAGCCCAGGTGGTGAGGCAGCTGGGGGGAGGGCCAAGCTCTGTCACTAGCACTGATTCACTGTCCTTTCTCACCGGAAGGTCTTCTTTTGTT
The DNA here is from genome assembly GCA_028551405.1 of Uromys caudimaculatus. Classification (NCBI taxonomy): domain Eukaryota; kingdom Metazoa; phylum Chordata; class Mammalia; order Rodentia; family Muridae; genus Uromys; species Uromys caudimaculatus. The sequence continues at coordinate 107,711,738 of CM052700.1, forward strand.
TTGATGTCAGCACTTCCACGGAAGTCAGGCTAGGAACTTGTACTACCACTAATCACATGAGAAAAATAAAGAAAAGGATGAACTCGTGCTTCTTCTCTTAGTGTAATCTTTTGCAGAGCCTGAGCTAATAGTTTCTTTAGTTATGAGTAAAAGAACACAGGCAAAATTAACAAAATTTATCTCCTAAAGGTTTAAATAGATGTATTATTACATTATTATGTATTTTGTGTATATATCTATATCTATCTATGTATCTATGTATCTATGTATCTATGTATCTATCTATGTATCTATCTATCTATCTATCTATCTATCTATCTATCTATCTATCTATCTATCTATCGGCATGTGTGCAAGCCTCAGCACACATGTGGAAGTCAAAGAAAAACGTTGAGATATTGGTTCTCTACTACTACCAAGTGGTCACTAGAGTTGAACTCTGGCCATGATGCTTGGTGACAAGGACCTTTCTCATCATTGAGCCATGCCCTTGTCTCCACTTTCAAGTTTTTATACCTGAAGCTGTGCTGAAGGATTGAATTGCCTAGATTAATGTATACCACTGACTTACAAGCAAATATTCTTTTTTAGGCTGTTTATCTAAAAATGCCGATTCATCTAGCAAATAATGAATAACAAATAGCTGAATACATAATCCAATAAAGATACCCACATATTATTTTTATTACCAATTCTGTGAATTTTCCCTCATATTTTCCGTTCTTTCTTTCCTTCCATGGTTTTACTGCTGTTCATTACTACAGAATTGGTAAATAGTACTCCTAATGATCTGCAAGTTCTTTTTACTTTCAAAAGAAATAAATTGTTTTCTTTTCTATGCTTTCTGGATTTCAGTCAGTGAAGATTTGAAAGATAATTTAAAAATTTATGTAGATAGTTGAAATTACAATACCTTTGGATTTGGGTTTTATTTAATATTAAAAGTCTTTACCAATATAATTTTACACTCCTGTAGATTATCAAGTTTACATTTATTAGTACTAGTGTCAATCCTACTTTTGAGATGCACTTAAGAAAACAAACATTTACTAGAAATATATGTGATTAGAAATTATAAGCTGAATTTTCTTTAAATAACCAGTTTGAAAACAAAAAGTTCAAAACTCCAGAAATTTGAGACCTCGATAATACTTCAAGAGTACATAGATTCACCATCACAGACTTAAGGTTTATATTTCTTCATAATTATATGTCAAGAACTTACCTCCCAATGCAAATGTGTTTGTAAGGAAGACTGTGATGCTGTGGTTAAAAGTAAATAAAGTTGTTAGTGTGAAGCTCTGGTTGCATGGAATAAACAGCCTCACATGGAGTAACACCAACAAACCTGTTCGTTATCTCTCAGCTACATGGGGGTGGGGAGTTGGGAGAAGGTATTATGTACAAGAAAGAGAAAAGTAAATCTATACAAGAAATCAAACTGGTTAGCATCTTGATTTAGCCCTCAAAACTGCAAAACAATAAATGTCTATTGTATATGCATTTTTTCTAATGATACCTTTAGCACTTTAAGCCAGTTGTTTAATGATCTTTAAGACAGTACTGCTACTGGAGTTACAGATACGCAACGGGTGTCCATTCCTTCACATCCCTTCACTGATATTTTTGGCTCTCTGCTTGACTGTATGTAAGGTACAGATTAAAATGCTTTTTCCTGTAACTTAGGGCTTAGGAACCCCTTGTTGAAGCATTTTCAGCAGGTGTTCAGAGCAGGCCGTGATCAAGTTATTATTTCCACTCCTGTCATTGGATGGCCCATGAGTGAAACCAGCCCATCACTAAATTTGTCAGTAGTTTCCATGTCACCATCTTGACTGCCATGTACCTCTGAGCCACTCTTTTTATAGAGATCTCACACTGCCTCATCCCAACCTGCTGAACTCAGATTTTCTTGGATTTTTCCCAACTCTGCTTTTCTCTCAGAGAAGCATTTGACATCTAGGATCTAAGTTCGTTTCCCTTATTTGTTTTTCATGGACAATTAAGTAAAGAGAAAGAAAAGAAAGGTGTGCGTGTGTGTGTGTGTGTGTGTGTGTGTGTGTGAGAGAGAGAGAGAGAGAGAGAGAGAGAGAGACAGAGACAGAGACAGAGAGACAGAGACAGAGCATAGGAAAATGAAGGGAGGAAGAAAAGGAAGGAGATAATGACAAAAGACCAACAAGTGATGATGGCTGCACATTCCATTATTTTTTGGCTGCTGCTCATCTCTAAATTGAGCTTGGTGAGTCAGCCAAAGAAGGTCATCAAGACTGTAAATCCTTCAGCTCTTACAACACAAAACCTTAGTCATCTAGTTGTGAAAAAAATAAAGTCAGCCTCCTGTATAGAAATGAACATTGTTTGTTCCTACTATATTTTTCATTTGTAAATAATAGGCTGAAGAGCTACTCTTTAAAATGATGAAAGAATATCAGTTATCCAAAAGTTGCAAATACTTATACTTTTAAATTTGTTTTCATTTCTGTATTATCCCTCTCTGAAAAACAAATTGATTAATTAACTGTATATTCTAGAACAAGAATAGATAATCAGTTAAAAAGTTTGCTTAATAAGTGATCAATTTGCCTATTCCCTGGGTGCAAATGTTTCCTCTTAGAGAAACTACCAGATGCTCCCCCATCTCTTTTGCTTATGTAATTTTTCCTGCTGTTTCACTGGAATTATTAGGGTATCCTTGGATATTTCAAATATGATGCCTTGTGATTGATCTTCTCTCTAGTCCTCAGGCCACCCACAGTCACCCTGAACCATGTGACTCAAGGTACCTTGTGTAACTTCTGGCAGCCTAATTCCAGGAAGAAGTCTCGTGTAGCTAACTGCAGCAGAACACATTGCCTCAAAACAGAGCACTTTGACATAAGCATTATTTTGGTCTAATTCATTTGAAAACACCTGAACATTCTTATAAAAGGAGGAGTAGTATTTTTCTCTATAAGATGGCTTTCACTTACTAAAGAAAGAAATCATATTTTCATCATCAAAGATAAGAATTGAGGCTAAGGTCTAGTTAAATTCATTTCTCTCTTTTGTTAGCACCTATGCATAACATAATTTTTATGACTGATTGTACTGGCTGATTTTATGTCAACGTGACACATTCAAGAGCCATTCAAGCAATGGGAACCTAAACTGAGAAATGCCTCTATAAGATCTGGCTGCAGAAAAGCCTGTAAGACAAGTTCTTTTTCTTTTTTCTTATTTATTATGTGTTTATTATTTAAAACAATTTTTTTAATTTAAATATATTTGGATCATATTCTTCCCCTCTCCTAAGTCCTTCCTGGTCCTTTCTTTCTTCCTAGTCAACCAATTTCAGTTTGTTTCTCAAAATCAAACAAAACTCCAATATGACAACAATAATAACAACAAAAAACTCAAACTTAGAAAACAAAATAACACCCCAAAGAAAAAACAAAACAAAACAAAAACTATAGCCAAATAAAAGGACATACATAAAAACACAGAGTTCATTATTTGTTGGCCAATGACCTGCTCTTGAACATGAAATTTGTCCTGGAATGGTTTGTATAATCAGTATCACCCCATTGGAGAAAACTGATTTTTTTCTCATATACTAGGAGATATAAATGATAGTTCCATTATTAACCATTACTGTAGTAGCTATATTTTTGTTCTTTCTTTCTTTCTTTCTTTCTTTCTTTCTTTCTTTCTTTCTTTCTTTCTTTCTTTCTTTCTCCCTTTCTTTCTTTCTTTCTTTCTTTCTTTCTTTCTTTCTTTCTTTCTTTCTTTCTTTCTCTCTCTCTCTCTCTTTCTCTCTCTCTTTCTTTCTTTTTCTTTCTCTCTCTCACTCACTCACTCACTCACTTTTTTAAAAAGTGATACATTTATTTTTTAAAAATATAGCAAACCAAAGTATAGTAAGAAAAAATAAAGTTATCACATTGAAGTTGGATAGAACAAACCAACAAAAAGAAAATTTCACAAGAAAAGACATAAAGTTCAGAAACTCACCAATGCATACACTCAGGAATCTCATAAAAACACTAAACTAGAAGTAATAATATAAGCACAGAAGACCTGGGGAAAACCTGCACAGGCCCAGTGCATGCAACTTCAGTCTGTGAGTTCATGTTGATTTAAAGGGCATTGTGTTCTTGGTGTCTTCCAAACCTGCTAACTCTTATACTCTTTCTGCTTCTCTTCTGCGGGGTTTCCTGAACTCCAAGAGAGGTATTTCATGCAAATGTCCCAGTTAGGGTAAGTGTTCTAACTCAGTGTAAGACTGTGTAAATTTCTGGCTATGAGTGTTCCACTCTGCTGCAGGAGGAACCTTCTCTGATGATGTCTGACCTAGGCACTTATTATGAGTATAGCAGAATATCATTAGACGTCAATTCATAACTACTGTTTTTGTTTTTCTTTCTTGTTCTCTTTCCATTTCCCTTTTGCCTTTTCTTTTTGACCAGTATTATTTGGCTTAACCCTATGTCCATGGGCTACTTGGTATTGGGAATGGGTTCTATTTTGTGAAAAAGACCTTAAGTCAATCTGTTATTGGTTGGTATGTCCATAAACTTTGTGCCATAATTGTCCTAGTATATTTTGCAGTCAGGTCAGCATTGTAGATTAAAGTTTGGATGGCTGGGTTATTATTTATATTTTTATTTTGGTGACCTCCACAGTACCTTCCCATACCAAAGACAGTAGCATGTACCGGTGTATGTTCTACTATATGCACTGGCTTAACAGCTCCATGTACAAAGAGTTAATGTAGATATTGTCTTCAGGAATAGGGCCTTTCCATTTGTGGAGAGCAACCTATATTCTTGGCAATAGCCTAGGTTGTCTGTCGATTCACATGGGAACCCTTTGGGCAACAATTCAATTAGATGTAACTCAATTGTGGTAATGGAAGCCTCATTTGGTGACAAGAGATTTGTAGTTGGTACTCTGTATCCCATTATTTGGTGATTTCATTTACATTTCCTTTGTATGTGTATAAATGTAAAGTTTCCATACTACTTCTCAAATGCCCTATCAGTTTAGCTGTCTTTTATCCAATATCTCCATTTCCACTCCCCACTTGATCCTCCTGGTGCAACTCTTGCTCCCATCCATCTTTCATTATCCATTCTATTTCCTCTTCCTAATGAGATGTATATATTCACTCTAGACCCTTACTTTATACATAACCTCTGCAGTTCTACAGACTGTAACTTGGTTATCATTGACTTACCAGATAATATCCACAGATAAGTGAATATATACTATATTATTTTCCTGGGTTTGGGATAGGTCACTCAGGGTGATTTTCCTCATATTTCTTTGTCCAATTAACTCCAAATTTCATGATGCCATTTTCTTTAAATGACTAAACAATTCTCCATAATGTAAACGTGCCACACTTTCTTTATCCATTCTTCTGTTGAGGAACATCTTGTTTGTAATTTCTGGCTATTATGAATGGAGCAGCAATGTACATGATTCACCAAGAGTCTTTGTGGGAGGATGATGACTCTTTTGGGTATAGACCCAGGAGTGGTGTAGATGGATATTGAGTTAGATGAATTCCCACTTTCTGGAGGAAATTCCATTCCCACCAGCAATGCATGAGTGTTCCTCTTAATCCACATCTTTGTATCCACATGTTGCCACATGTTTTGTTGATCTTAGCCATTCTAACATGTATGGCATGAATTACAAAAGTAGTATTGATTTTCTTTACCATAATGAGAAAGTATTTTAAACATTTCTGTAAAGTGTATCTCAGTAATTTCAATTTCCTGTATTTAGAATTGAGTAGACCTATATCTCATTTTTAAATTGAATTATTTTCTTGATATATAGTATCTTAAGTTCTTTATATAATTTGGATAGCAGCTCTCTACCACAGGTATAGTTGGTAAAACTCTTTTCTCCTTCTGTAGGCTGCTGTTTTATGCAAACAACAGTATGATATGCCATACAGACACTTCTCATTTTCATGAAGTCCTATTCATTACTTGTTGATCTTAGTGCCTGTGGTAAAGGTTTTCTGTTTAGAAAGTTTTTTCCTGTGCCAATGAGTGCAAGCCTATTCCCCAATATCTCTTCTACCAGGTTTAGTAAATCTAATTTATGTTGAGGTCTTTGATTCATTTGAAGTTTTGTAAGGCTAATATGTATGGATATATGTGCATTATTGTACATGTAGTTACCCAGTTAGATCAGCACCATTTGTTAAAGTTGCTGTATTTATTTAGTGTGTATTTCTGACCTGTTTATCAAAAATTGGCTGTCCAAAGATATTCAGATTTATGTCTCTGTCTTCAATTCAATTTTATTGATTAACATGTCTCTTTTTTTGTGCCAGTACAATGCTGTTTTTATTAATATAGCTCTATAGTGCAACTTCAAATAGATACCTCCAACAGTTCTTTTATAATTCCAGATTGACTTAGTTATTTTGGGGTTTTGTTTTTCCATATAATGTTGAAAATTTCTCTTTCAAGGTCTCTAAAGAACTGAGTTGGATTTTTGATGTTAACTACATCGGATTTGTAGATTGCTTCTGTTAGGATGGATACTTTTACTATGTTAATCATACCATTTCATGAAAATGGAAGATTTTTCCACCTGATATTTTCATCAATCTCTTTCTTCAACTATTTAAATTTTTAATAAACAAGGCTTTCACTTGCTCGGTTGCACATGCCCCAAGATATTTTATATTATTTGAGGCTATTGTGAAATATGTTTTATCCTTGATTTAATTTTCAAACATTTGTATATAGGAGGACTACTGATTTTTGTGAGGTAATTTTGTATCCAGCTAGTTTGCCGAAAGTGTTTATGAGCTTTATGAGCTTTCTGATGGAAGTTTTGGGTCATTTGTGTATATTATGATAGCATCTGCAAATGATATATCATCTTCTTCCTTTCCCATTTGTATCCCTTTTATCTCCTTCAATTGTCTTATTGCACTAGCTAAGACTTTAAGTACTCTCTTAAATAGGTATGAGAAAATAGACAGTCTTGTCTTGGTCCTGATTTTAGTGGAATTCTTTGAGTTCTATTCCTTTTAAATTGGTGTGGGCTATATGCTTCCTGCAAACTTCCTTTACTATGTTAAAGTAGGTCACTAGTATCCCTAAACTCTCCAAGTCTTTTATCATGAAGGGTGTTAAATTTTGTCAAAGGCCTTTCTTGTATTTATTCATTCTTGCTTTCTGTTCAAATATGTGATGAATTTTGGAGACTGTTCCAAGAGGTGCTGAGAAGTCATATTCTTTTGTGTTTGAGTAAAATGTCCTGTAAATATAGGTTGTGTCCATTTTGTTTATAATTTCAGTTAATTTGAGAATTTCTCTGTAGTTTTTGCCTTGACGACTTATCTGTTGGTGAGATTTCAGTATTAAAGCCTCTATAGGTGTGAGGGTCAATATGTGGTTTAAGTTGTAGTTGTGTTTCTTTTACCACCTTGTTCACTTGATAGGCTTTTCCCTTTGATGAGTATGTGTTTACCTGTATCTCTTCAGATTAGTTTTTGTTTGAAGTCCATTTTATCAGACATTAAAATGGCTTACCCACTTGTCTTTGATGTCCATTTGCTTGAAATAACTTTTCCAACCCTTTTCTCTAAGGTGATGTCTCTCTTTGGCATTGAGGTCTGTTTCTTGAAAGCTGCAGAAGAATGATTCCCATTTTTACTATTAGTTTTTGCCCTTTCATTGGGTTATTGAGACCACTGATGTTGAGAGATATCAATGAACAGCAACTGTTGTTTCCTGTTATCTTGGTGCTGTTATTGTGATGGTGGTGATGGCAGTGGTGGTGGTGGTGGTGGTAGTGAGTGTATGTGTATTCACAGTTCCTTTCTTTTGGTTTTGCTCCTTTGGGATTATTTAATTTCTAAATCTTCTTGGATATAGTTAACTCCTTTAGCATGAAGATTACCATTTAGGATCTTTGGTAGAGCTGAATTTATAGATATTGCTTAAATTTTGTTTCATCAAAGAATGTCTTATTTTCTCCATCTATGATGTTTGAAAATTTTGAAGGGTGTATTTACTACTTTGGGATGGCATTTGTGCTAGTGGGGAAAGTTGGGTGGGCTCTGAGGAAATGTTGGATTTCTATGGACTAGGTATCACCTGGGGTTCTGGATATTGGCATAGTCTTAGGTAGAACAGGGGGATATCCCTAAATATTTGTAGAAATTAAATGTTATGATCCATCTTCAGCACATCGCCTGGGTATTGAATGCATGTAATTATCATTCTGAAGTAAAGTAGTGTCATACTGTTCTCAAATAGCAGAAGAAAATTGCACCCATTCATTATAAGAATGAACAGGAATAAGCATCCTTTAAGGAAAGGTAAAGTTAATGCTACTTTGAAGTATTCTGTTCTGATAAAGCTCATTTGGTCAAAAGATGGTCTTAGAATGACATAAAGTAAAATATAGGCTAAGGTCATGAAAAGAGCTATCAAAGAAACTAAAGACATCCCATTTAATTCTTTTCCCAAGCTTATAAATTTGATCTGAAATTGCCTCTCTCTATTTAAAGTGCCATCAGATAAGACAAACAGCCCAGATTCTTTTCTTTTCTCATAGCTGCCCTTAAATGAACACCTTAGTTATTTCCGACACCTCTAGTCCAACATGGAGCCCTCCATACATTCTATGGCTGCTGTTTATTTTCTCCACAGCCTAATCATTCTTTCCATCCTAATGATGAATTCAGAAGTCCATCTGGAATCCTGACTTCTGGTTGTTTTTAACTGGGATAATTTACTTCAAAACCTATTATATTACAAGAAATAGACCTCCATCCCTCCATTCATTAAAATGATATGAGGCTGCATAGAAAACTGCCTCATGACTTTCAAACTAAAGTTTGAAGCATAAGTTAGAGAATCCATACAGAGTACATACTACACAGTCTGGGTATCCAGACAAAGGCTGAATTTCACAATATGAAGTAGACAGCAGCACTGTGAGAGCAACAGCTTTTAAGAAACTTACATAAAGCATCCCCAAGTCTCTTGTGTCAGGGCACACTATGTTGCTCCTCCCATTAATGTATGTAGAGACAGAAAAAATTGGAAATGGGTTACATTTACAGTTGCAAACTATAGCTTACAAAGATGCAACTCTTCCAAAAAAGTATATTTATCAATTTCTCCCATCTTTTTTGAACTAGTTTCAGTACAATACTATGAAAATTCATAGGCCATGCATCCAGTTCAGATAAATGAAGAGTGGCAAATATATAACTCATAAGGATTATGAACAAGCTGTATAAGAAATGCTAATAGAAGAATGAAACTTAAGGTTCATGAAAAGTTCTAGCTCAATAAAGATATCTTATTGTAGACTATGCTGTATACAAATAGTGAATGACCAATAGAGAAGACAAAGATCATTTTTTAAAATTTTTCAATAAATGGTAGAAGGAAGTGCAGGGGCAGCCCACCCACTCAGAGGAGAAGGGGAGGGGGGAGGAATGGAGAAAAGATTTTTGGAGGGAGTGACCAGGAGGGGGGAAGTGAATCACATGTAAAATGAGTAAGTAAAAATAAAGTTAAACTAAATTTAAAACCAAACAAAATGAAATTTCAATAATTTCTACTGGTGATAATTCAATAATGTTATATATAAGTATGTAGATATACAGATGTGCACATACACCATGTATGTAAATTTATATATACAACATATATACTCATGCCAAATTCCATAAAATGAATTAAAATATTACCAATAAAATGTTGTTTTATTGTTCTTGTTGTTGTTTTGGAGAGTTTCCTACCTTTTAAAGTAACTTCCTTAATTATTTTCTATATTTTAAATATTGAATACATTTTTACTTTAATTTAAAAATAACTTCTTTTCTACCTTGATCTACCAATTATTTTATCTGTTGTAACACAATTTTTAATCCCTTACATTTTTTTTTACTCTAAATTTATCCTTTAAGCTAAAACTAGGGTCTGCAACTCCACTCATGACAGATCAGTCATGTCTGCCCCTCTCCTATAACCCATAGCCTCCCAGGAAGTCTGCCATAACCAGGGACACAGGAGGTATGCTCTAAGCAGGAACACAAGAGCACCCCCACCTTCACCCCAACCAAAGACAGCACTGCCTACCCAGGAGGTCTACTGTAACTCAGTTCACAGATCTCTACCTGCCTCCAAGAAGGGCTAGGTTCCAGTCAGAGATACAGAGGCCAGTTAACACCAGAGATAACCAAATGATGAGGAGAAAGTGCAAGAACATAAGCAACAGAAGTCAGTGATATTTGGGACCATCAGAATCCAGTTCTCCCACCACAGCAAGCCCTGGATACATTAGCACACCTGAAAAGCAAACTGAGTACCTGATGCTGTTTGGGAGGGTTATGGTAGACAACCAGGTTGTGCAAAGTGTCTTCTTGATTCAGGTTCCTAAAGTTGAATTTCCTATAAGTAGTCTTGGGGAAGTTTCATAGTGTAATCTCGGCAACTGAGGTGATCAGTATCTCTTCCTAATTTTGTATTTTCAATTCATGCTGATTTACTAAAGTTTAAACATTTTAGAATGAACCCACTCTTATTTACATACATAGTTCTATGAAGAAGAAAATTATAAGAAGGTGTGGCCATTTGTGATGGTTAATTTTAGCTGCCAGCTCTGTTGGCTTTATGGTACAAATGTGTTCTGTCCACTGTTTTCCTGCATATTTATATGGTAGATTTTAGATGAGATTAACATTTAATGGAATCAAGTAAAGCAAATTATTCTCTAAAATGATCTCTCTCTATAATAAGTAGACTTTATGTAATCAATTAAATTGACTTAACAGATCAAGGTGAAATCATACCAGCAGTTCCAATTCCTTCTTGAGTCTTAAGGTTATTGGTGTTCTCTACAGATTTATGCTTACCAAATCCCTTCAATCTCTCTCTCTCTCTCTCTCTCTCTCTCTCTCTCTCTCTCTCTCTCTCTCTTTCAACTCATGATAGACTTACATCCTAATAAATCTAGTATAATAGAAAATAAAGTAAGTAAAAAGTGCATGTAGAACACACAGTCTATGAAATATCATACCTCATTGGTACATAACATGGTAGAGTGTCACATATTTCCCCTTATGAGCACTTGCTTGACAGGAAACAGATGGCTGTGGCTTCCTAGCATCATAATGGAGTGCTTTACCACATATTCTCAGCTTGAGAAAAAAATCAAATTGTTAAAGAAGTTATTGGGCAAGACATGCATATGTCCTTTATACCATTATAAAATTGATAGACCCTAAATTGTAAGACAGACTAAAACTATCAGAGTATATAACCCTGATTACTAGATTCCAGCAGGGAACCATATCTATCACACTAACCTATAACTTTAAAATACATGACAAAGAACATCTCCTTTGCCTCCCACTTACTTCCTGTACAGATGTTTGTATACTTCTCATATCTTCATATCCATCTAAATGCAGGTGGATTCCAAATGCCAGCTGAAGTAAAGACTTAGTGTTTACAATTGGGCAATCAGAGAAGCAATTTCCGCATCCTAATTGTTCTTAATAAGACATATTCCTCACTGTTTGCCAGATATGACAGCTGCATTTTGCATTGTAGGCTGATGATCACATGAGAATCAAGCATTTTATAATTTTCTATCTACTAAACATATAATAGGATTTACTATCTTTGGTGGTTTGAATACATTTGGCCCCCAGAGACTCATGTGTTTGAATTATTGGCTCAGAGAGTATGGCACTATTAGGAGGTGTGGCCTTGTTGCAGTAGGTGTGGCCTTGTTGCAGTAGGTGTGGCCTTGTTGCAGTAGGTGTGGCCTTGTTGCAGTAGGTGTGGCCTTGTTGCAGTAGGTGTGGCCTTGTTGCACAAAGTGCATCTTTGTGGGGTGGGAATTGACATTTCCTATACTTAGTTTCTTCCCAGTGTGGAATCAGAGTCTCCTCCAGGCTGCCTATCTCTGATAAGGATGCAGACTTTTCAGCTCCTTCTCTAACACCATGGCTGCCTGCACCCTGCCAAGATTTCCACCATGATGATTATGGACTAAACCTCTGAAGCCATAAGCCAGCTAATTGTTTTCCTTTATACGAATTGTGTTGGCCATAATGTCTCTTCACAGCAATGAAACCCATACTAAGACACTGTCCAATGATGTAAGTATGTTTTTATTGAAAATATCAATTCACTTAGGTTAGATCTCAACTTGCTTTTAGACTTTTCCATTGTTAAATGAGTTCTCTGTTAATACCTTGATTTCAAAATAAATCATTCATAATATCTGATGAGGAATTAGTAAATGACTTTAATACAATGTGTTTTTATTTGTTGGTAAATCAGACCATTTTCTCATCTTTTTATTAACATATATAAATGGAATAAAAGCTTCATTTAAGGTAAATGGATTTCTTTAATGCACTGTACCAACACTTCATTTAACCACATAGACTATGTTATTATGAGTTAAAACACTAGCACTGCCCTGCCATAGCAGGGCAAATCCACTGAGTGCCAAGAGAGACCAAGGTGATCAATAAAAGAGATAAGAAAACATGTTAATGTAGACATGTAAAAGTGACTTATTACAAACAGAACTATAGAAAGCAATGATATTTTTGGTAAAAGGGGGAATCTAACTGTGCAATTAAGTCTTACTTTCCGTGCTGAGAATCTGAGGATTACAAGGTACATGATATGTATAAAAACTCAGAACATTTAGTTTGATTTTAGTTTCCTGGCATCAGGAAAATTTATGAAAGTCGAGAATTTATACTAGGAAAGGAAACTGGTTAACAAAGGGAAAGGTCTTAGCAACTTCAATATCTGCAGGAGTGGAGTCGCATAACTGATGTTAGCATCTGCCCAGTTGTGCTACCTTAATCCCTGAAAGCATGCTCTTTGAATTATTTTTCTGTTGCTGAGATTAAAACACCCTAAGAAAACAAACTAAAAAGGGAAATGCCCATTTTTCCGGAGTTCTAGGGTGTGACCTATCATGGTGGTAAACATGCCTGGAGACGAACCTAAATTAAAGTCCCTCACTGTTATGCTTAGATGATTGTCTCAATTTCACATTCATCACCAAGCATCATAATTCTACTACTTGTCAACCAGACACAAAAAGACATCACTTCTAAGACAGAACTTTCCATCCTTTGTCCTTATAGGCTTATGATCATTTTGTAATGCAAATTTACATTAATTACAACTTCCAAAGATCCACTGGTCCTTAATAATTCCAACAGTATTTAAGCATCTAAGGTTCATGTCACATCTGAGACTAAAGGCAATTTGTCAAATCAAGTTATATAATTCCAACATATAATGACACATTTTTATTCCAAAGGAGAAAAATCACGGCATATCAAAGAATCAATGGATTAAATAAAAAAAGAGAACAAAGAAGGGAAACCACCAAGTATTGCAATGCCTTGTTGGGAATTTGGGACCCAAGCTGCAATCCTATAGGTTTCAGGAGGATAAGATATCACTGCCATTACCGTTCTGATACCTATAGCACACACAGCCCTTCCCTAGAGTTGAGTTCCTCATCTGGTGTGCCTTGGTTCTGGCATCCTCACCATCTTGGAATCTTCTTTGAAACTTAGAATTCTCCTTCAAGGTTCATACACCTGTGGCTCAGTGCCTCCTTGCAGGGACTTCAACCATGCCACACAGTGCTTGGTCTCATATATTCCCTGAAATCATGGAGCCAGTCTCCATGACCCCCATCAATATTGCATCTTTCATACTGACAAAACCAGCACCATGTTGATGCTGCTGCCACATTCTGATGTCAGCTCTAATGTCTGATGGCTCCTTTTCTCAGAGCTGCTTCAGTTTCATTGTGCTGACCCTGGGGTACAACTTTAGCTGTATTCTCAGTGCAGGCTTTTTCTTCTCAAGGAAGATTGCACTTCCATAGATTTGAAACTTTGTCTTGTGTAGTCGTTTCCCAAGTGTATATTTCCTTTTGCCAAGTACAGAACAGGTTGTTTCTCTTTTGTATTTATGAACTATTTTCTCCACATACCATGGATACAAAGCTGTACACCATTGAGATCTGCCTCTACTTTAAAAAAAAATGTGTAAGATAACATTTTCATACATTTATAGCCAATATTATGATCTTTCCCTTTGCAAACAGGTAAAGTGTAATAAAACATAGTGATATCAAATTCTGATTTTCACCTTTCTTAAAATTTCTTCCACCAAATAAATTAGTCCACTTTCTTTAAATTCAATTTTACAAAAGTTCACAGGACACAGACAAAATATAGCCTGATTTTTGCTCAAAATCTCACAGAAATGACTTCTAGCTGGGCTCTTGGTAGAGAACCTTTCCCCTTCTGGGCCTCTACTTTCTGCAGCTCTCTCAGAATGCTAGCCTCCTAGCCAACCCCCAAAATGGCCCATTAAGCTTCCAGTGTGTTATAGATTTTCTAGCCTAAAGTATGCTAGAAATCAAATTTTTTGTCTACATTCCTTTTTATCTTGCTATGATAAAATATTCTGACAAGAAACAACTTAAGGATGGACGAGTTTCTTTTGGCTCATAGTTGCATGATATAATCCATCAGGGCAAAGAACATACCCAAGACTTAACCTAATCTAAATCCCTCTTATCTATGCTGAGAAGTTTTCCCCTAGGTTCTTTCAGATGACTTCAAGTTGGAAATTAACAATGACCATCACAGATCCCAGCTGTAAGTACCATAAATTTTTTGTAATGGGATTTCTTGAAGTGGTAATATAGGAATCTATACTTCCTAGCTGGGGCAGTGAGCTTCCTCACCAGCCTCCCCAATGCTCTGGAGTTCCCAAATGAAAGACACACATACACAACCTTATTTTTAATAATTCTTAACAACACAACAGCTGGATCACACCCTAACCCCAGGTGGCTAACACACACTTCCCTTTGACATTCCTAAGTATTTATTAATACTTAGTAAATCTATATTTTATCTTTTTGCCCTGGACCCTGCTGGGCAGCCCTCCTGGAGCCACTTTCCCCAGCTCTTGCATGATTGTTACTGTGTCTTCTGCAGCTCTCCTGCCTGATCGTCCTGCTTCCCCAACGTGGAGGTACTTCCTTTCTAAAAGTCTGCTTCTGTCTCCCTGCCCAGCCATTGGCCTCCAACAGCTTTACTTCCCAATCAGAGTCAACTAGGGGCAGAGACCCTTAGCACAGATGTGCAGGTTCCCACATGATTTCGAGAGCCAAATTAACACAAACAGCATTAGAACCAATCCACAATACTTCTTCTCCTTATCACACTTTGCCTGTGATTGTGGGAGGCCAATGGCTAAGCAACTAACTCTCTCTTGAGGTTATCTTTAGACAATTGCTAAGAGGATTTAAATATGATATGTTATACTCATGTTTATCTGCCCATTTTTTGCGGCACTTTTTATGTTTTTATATTTTCTAAACATTTCCATGAAAACTTTTTGGAACTAAAATAAGCAGCACACACTAAAACTAATCAGACCCAAAGTATATGACTATTGAGATATTTTTGAAGAGCAAGTTCTACACTGATACTAATAATTTCTAAAACAACTGCATACTTTTCTGCCCCATAACTATATCCTAAAGATTTGTTTATAACACTGAAAATTGTGAACAGACTTCCTGTATTACCACAAGTCGCAAGATGTTCAAGCCATACTGAACTGTGCTGGTGTACAGGCAGAAGAAGAAGGAAATGCATTGCTTATGTAACATCTTTAGTGTTTTTGAAGTCAAAGCACAAATTCAGTTGTGGGCTCAGGATTGTAAGAATTGTGTTGAATAAAGAGAATGGCATCAGCAGCCCTTTGCCCTGTCTTCTGGTTCTCACATTCTTCCAGAGAATTCTTCTGAAATTTTCTCTGGATCTAAGAGTAGCTTGTAAACATGTCTTATTTAGGTCTGCATCCTTAACTGTCACTAATTCTCAGCATCTTGGACAGTTATGAATCTCCAAATTTACCTTTGAACACTGTAAGGAAACTTCTTTGATTATGGTTAAAAGTAACTTGTCTGTAAGTACTAACATAGAGATTTGGAAGACCATCTGATACTGTGTCAATTTAGACATACAACAATAATAAAATTTCCATTTTGGCCTACCACTTTACTAGGTGTGGGTGGTTAACCTTGCTTATATAATAAAACAAGAGTTCCTTTCCATGAAATAGGTCTCAAATACAATTTTGTCAGATTTTCAAACAAACATACTACTATGTCTCAAGTGGGCACATCTTTCTTGTCAGGTTAGTCTTTTTGGTATATTATTATATATATTATATATATATATATTTGGTATATATATATTATATATATTATATATATATTTGGTATATATTATATATATAATAATATATATAATGTTTGTGTGCATGTGTACTCATGTGTGCATGCTCATGTATGTGTGCAAATGTGTTTGTTATGTGTTAATTAGATATTAATTGAATTGGCGAAATATTCTAATATATAAATGCAGCACGATGGTCAAAATATAGAATGTCTGTTTAATTTCTCCCTCAAGTTTCAATAGTGATTATAGAATTCTATAATCAGGTCAAGTTGTATATACATTGATTTACATGTGAGAAAGACAGTTAAGAATTTGTCTGTTAGTGCTTGGATTATTTCACTTAATTTGGTAATAAGTGATAATTTCTGCAAAGCAAGGAAATAAGCAAGCAAAGAGGAAAGGATGTAAAATTAAGTAAGTAAGAAAGAAAAAGTGAGAAGGAAAGGAAGGAAGAAAAAAAGAAAGAAGAAGAGGAGAAAAAGAAAGAGGAGGAGAAGGAGGAGGAGAGGGAGATAGGAGAAATAAAGTATAAAGAATTCCAGTAGTGTATACTATATCTGCTGCTGCAGTTTTTCCCAAGGGATGATCAGTTATTACTGCCTTAGTCCATTCTCTGCTGCTATAGTAGGAAATTACTGACAGAGTAGTTTATAAGGAAAAAAGATTTCCTATACTACATTCTGTAGGTTGTAAAGTATGAGAACCTAAGTACATAGGTTTTAGGACCTGGGAAAGGTCTTCATATTACATCTAAATAACAAGTGAGCATGTATGAGGCAGAGGACACCTGACTTCACTCATGCTTTCTGTATTTCCTTTTAAACTGAGATAAAGTTAGAAATGTTCATATATTTGAGATATAATATTAGGTTTTGACACACATCTCTATGATATAATATTGAAATCAGAATAAATATAACCATTTCATAACCATTTATCATTTATGTTGAAAAATTTAAAAAAACTTTAATTTACCCCCCCCACATTATATATATATATACTTTTATGAATATATAGACATATAGATAGATAGATAGATAGATATAGATATAGATATAGGTATAGATATAGATATAGGTATAGATATAGATATAGATATAGATATAGATATAGATATAGATATAGATATTTATGCAACATAACACTTGGAATTGTCTTCTGTTGTAAGATATGAGTTTATACTCATTGTCCAATCACTCCTTCACAGGAATCAATACCCTGGATAACTAGAAAATGTCAGCAATCCATTAATGAGAGTGGAATCTTCATGGCTCATTCACCTTTTTATATGCCCTACCTCTCAGTGCTGTTACAAATTACATTAGTCATCTTATTTGGTAGTCATTGTAAAATCCTATCACTTTCTACAGGTCTTCAGAATTTTATCCTTGAAAATGAGAGGCTTTGGTGAGCTATTGCTCTAAATTGGCCAGTCATGTTTACCACCAGTATGAAAGCACTGAACAATTTCACAGTAAATCATCACTCCAGACTTCTACACTCCATGTGTCTTCTGTTATGGAACAGCAAGCCCATCACCTCATAAAAATTAAACTCAATTACTATTGTCTGTAATTCCTGTCTTTCTCCACTGGATTATTGGCATGGTTGCCCAGAATTTGATATCTTTAATATCAGTCTGCTTTGTATATCTCTATACTTTATGCTATGATTTTGTAGTTTAACTATAAGAGGATAATTTTAATTAATTTCTCCTATTTCTGATGATTTAAGAATTGTCCTCCATGTCACCCTTATGTGCAAACTGTGCTTTGCTTTAATATTGCTAGAGATTAGTGTGCACAAGAAAGGGCTGGCAGGCATTCATTCTGAAGGGTAATTCAGAAGCAATTTGTGAAGGAATTTACAGTTTATTCAGTAGGCAATGGGATGTCCTTGAAGAATTGTTAGGTAATAACTCTGTGGACCCAGAAAACTAATTAAAATGTCTGGGTGGATTAAAACTAGAGAAAGCTGAAGCAGTAAAAAGGACCTGTGTGATCCAGCTAAAGACCTGTAGAAGAGCCTTAACTATTGGATTAAGAAGGGTAAGGACAAGTTGAGGAGTAAAAATCTGGGAAATGATGTTCAACTCTGAGACTGAATTGTCTAAGTAGGAAGAGTCCTAATGAATCAAGCTTTCTCCGTCTCTGGGATTTGGTCTCTTGCATCTCTGTAGTTGCTGTTCCTTTTCACGCATCAATTATTCGTTCTCTTCACTCCTCTCAGATTCTAATGTGTCCTATCCCTTGAGAGAAAGCAGAAGAAGAGCACTGATGATCTCCAGCTGAACCTCATTATCGCTCGGTCTCTATCTGTGGGCTTCAAGTCTTTAGATCCCAGCAACCAGGTATCAAAAATATTTGAAGAAATACTGAATCTGTACTGAACAAATCTAAACATTTTATTTATTGACATAAGTCTTTAAGCCATACAGTATAAAACCTATTTACAGATTATTTACACTGCAATAGATATTATAAATAAGATAGAGATGACTTAAAGAATATGGGAAGGCATGAGAGTTTCTATATAAACAGTACTTTATTTTATTTTTAAATTATATTTGAGTTTTATTTTTATTGTATGTGTATGGGTATTTTGCCTGCATGTATATCTGTGCATCACATTCATTTCTGGGTCTCATGAAGGCCATAAAATGGCATTGGATGCTCTGTGGCTGCAGTTACAGATGGCTGTTTGATGTTTTGTGGGTGCTAGAAATCAACTCAGGATTCATGGGAGAAAAGCCAGTTCTTTTGACCACTGAACCCTCTCTCCAGCCCTCACTGTACCATTTTACTTAAGGATTTGAGAATGTCCAGACTTTGATATCTATGCAGGTCCTGGAGTCCATCTACTGTGGATACCAAGAGATAATTTTACTAAGAAAAGTTACAGACTATCAGTGAGATATCTACTCCACCTGTTGTTTTTATGTTGTCTCTCATTTGAACTCTCCTTGGCTTTTCACTGTAAGTGTCACTTCCTTTAGTCCTGACCTCTGATATCCTTCAATCTTTGTAGTACTCCTGACTCTTTGGCATTCTTCTGTCCTCTTTATGTGAGCTGATTCCTCTACTTGAAATGTAAATGCACGAATTCACCAAGGAGCCAGTCTTGGCCACTTTCCCATTTTGGTCTGTTCTTTATCCCTGCATAATGTTTATGCCTAGATAATATCCCTAGATAATACCTTGGGTTTAAGTGCTCTTTACATGCTGATGACTACTATTTTTTTTGTCCATTTTTCTCTCTCGTTCTTTGTTTTCCTTTTCCATTTTTTTCATTTTATTCTTTTTTCTAGAATTATAGGATTAGACACTGTGAAATACACACAAAGGATTTAATTTGAATTAAAAAAGGCGATCTGACAAGAGACAACAGGGAAGAGAAATTGCATTTATGCTGAGTAAATCAGTAGCAGCATCCCTAATGGGTTCATTATAGCTAGACTCTTATCTCAAAACAACAAAAAGGCTTGTATTGTCTTACTGAGAAAAAAAAGTTTGTTGGAAATGTGGGCAATATCTCTTAGGATCTATAATGAAGTTTCAGCAAAAACCAGGTGAGACTGAGCCAAATAAATACAGTTATCACCCTTGGCCACTACACCTGGACTCTCTCACCCATGTAGTGGTAACTGAAAACATCTTTTAATGATTTTTCTTATTATATCAGCCTCAAGATTCAGACAGTTAAACTCCTGATGAGACTCAGATCACATGGTAGGTATCAGAGAAATATGACTTCCTTTAAAATTATGTAGGATATGGGGTTGAATTCTTTCATATAAGTGCATAGATATGACTCTTCCAAAATCAAATAGTCAGTGAAGGCAGATTCTGAACAGTCACACTTTAAAATACAGTAGAGATAGATGTCTTTGTCAGTCTGGGTTCTCATTCATAGTTCTGTGTCTTTTGTCTTCACAGACCACTCTTCCTCTCCTTTCTATCAAGTGAGGCTTTTGCTTCCACATGTTTTCTCATATATCCAAGGGCTATGATTCTATGCAACATCTTACAACTAAGGGTATAATGCTGGAATGCAATTCATACCCAAGTTTGTTGGACTAGATAACTTATGACTCAATAGAGGGTAAGGCCTGGTAAGTTAACTTCATTGGGCATTACAAAGGTAGATGAATAGAAATGAGAAGTAGCAAAGTTTATTGTACACATTGGGCAGATGAACTGAAGCAAAACTCAGAGAGACAAGGTGCCAGCAACTGTAGTGATGTTTCTGCTATTAGAGAAAAGGGGAAATAAATGCCTGGGGAGCCAGATTTTCCTCTTAGCAAACAGTTAAGCAGAAACAAAGAAAATATCACAGTGTAAAAGGCATGGTATGTCAAGTCAACTCAGAAATCAGCTGGAGATAGCTGGCTAAATACAATTAAAGTTTCTGTTCTACAGAGATACCTTCAGAGCCCAGGAGACTCCGTGATCACCAGCACAGACTACAAATGATCTGTACTTACCTTCTGAAACATTGCCATAAACTCAGACAAATGCACTAAGAAGTTTGCAGTTGAAACACAAAGTGTGTTTTTAATAGGAAATGTAAAAATAATACAAATTAATAAGCTAAAATTCATTTTCAGTCTTTAATGATTTCACAGTAAATATACTATATTTATATTACCTGAGGGTGTTATCCCTTATCTGACTAATGGACAAATGAAGTAAACTTAGATTGGGTTTATTGGAATGTTATTGATACTTTACAGTATAACAGATACTGATATTTAGAGGGGAAATCTTTTTCTCCTGATACCTGTTACTTAATGTAGTGTTTCGTTTAGGACATGATAATCAATAAGTGAATAATTTAATTGTCAACATATCAAAAGATAATCTTGTACCTATAGCCTCAGTTTTATGTCTAGGTACTTATTTGACTATGAACTTACAGTACTGATTTATATGTATATATGTGTCCATGCACATATGTGTATGTGTGTGCATATATGCATATATGTGTACATGTATGTGTGTACTGTGTATATGTGTTTGTGTTTGTATATGTATGTAGATGTAGATGCATGTGTGTATGCTTATGTATGTGTTTATGTAGGTGTATGTATGTGTATATGTATATATGTGGTGTATGTACAATTTATTGTGGTATTTATGTATGTTTGCACGTGTGTTTGTATATATGCATGTATAATACATATGCATATGCTTATGTATGGTGTATGTGCGGTAACATTGTACATGTATGTGCATATAGTATATTAGTGGTGTACGTGCAATATGTGTATGTGTAGTATTTGTGTGTGTATACATCTCTGTGTTTGTATATGTTTTTCTATGTTTGTGTATGTTTATATATATATGTTCATATATGTTCGTATATGTTTGTATATGTGTTTACATGTGTGTATTAATGTGTTTACATATATATGTGTGTACATATGTGGTATATGTGTGTATGTGTATGCATATGTGTGTATGTACATGTGATTTGTTATAATACAAAATTCCAGTAGCAGGGAAAAATAGATGCTTTTTGTGTGACAAAATGATATTTTGTGATTGGAGTAAGGCAGCTGTGTTTGGGGAAAATTGTAATATAAATGAGTAGAGAGAGTTAAAGTAAAGGATGACAAAAGTCTTTGTGATGCATTGGCCTTACTGGCATGAGACGGTAAGCACATAGGAAACCACTGTGTGAACTTTAATTGGGACACCAGGTTGGAAAAGAATGTCTGTGCCAAAACACTGTGAGAAGGTTGGAAAGGGGATTTCCCCATGTGAAGGTGCTTTCAGTTCATGAGAGAGGAGCTGGCTGCAGGAAGCAGTCAGCATGGATTCTTCAAAGAACAGGTGACTCTGTAAGGAAAATTTGATTTTCACATAACAATACTAAAGGAGAGCAATGCTAATATTTTGCATTTGTATTAAGTAAGTAATTTCAGGCACCAGCAACTTTTATAGTTCTTAGCCCTAACTGCATCCTCAGCCATGTATCTTGCTAGGATCAGAATTTGTATATTATTCTTACAAACTGCAGCAATGTGTACAGTATTGATATAAATAGGTGTTTTGTAACTAGTGAGATGCAAATAAAGATATAAAATTAATTGTATGCTATGACAATCTTGTACTGTGGAGGTTACATGGTTGAACTTAGAAGTCTTGTCTTTCTTTCCAGATCAGTCTTTCTCAACCTGTGGGTTGCAACCCCTTTTGGCGGGGGCTGTCAAAAAATCCTTTCACAAGGGTTACTAAGACCATTGGAAAAAACAGATATTTAAATTACAATTTGTAACACTAACAGAATTAGAGTTATGAACTAGCAACCAAATAATTATGGTTAGGGGTGGCCACAACATGAGAAACTATATTAAAGGTTTGTAGCATTGAAATGGTGGAGACCCAGTGCTCTAGATAATATTGAGCAAAGTGTGCAGCTTCTCTGAGAATAATTTTCGTATTTATGTAGGATTTACACCAAAGTTAAGTTGAATAGTACCTACAAGTATCTGATGAATATCTGTTATTAATATCACCATCTCTAAACTTAGCTAATTATTGGGCAGGTTTCCACAGTCACTATTTACTTCATTTCACATCTGAATTTTTAAAGTGACTTTACAGCCCAACATAGACATATGTTCTAGCCACTGGCTTATATTTAAAGAGCTTAATATCTATCTATTATAACAGAAAATCTATGGGAAATTGATGTTATCTAGCAATTGAATTTTGGAACTTTTAGTTACTACTTCATTCTGTCAACAGCTTATTCTGTTGACTAATTTAGGATTATCTTGAAGTTATCCTGTAGAAATAAGCAGTTGAATACTTTATACACTTATTTATATTCTATGAAAAATAAGTAAAAATAAAGTTGACATATTAAAAGCAGTGTGATCAACCAGGTATGGACACATGAGTGGTTTTGCTTAATTTGTGGTGGAGATGCAATAATAAGCAAGGTGCTGTCATCCTCATTCAGGGACTTTTAGTATCAGGAAGTATTCTGTAAGCTTTTAGAAATCCATCGATGATTACTGAAATGATTCCATATTCACTTATTTAGTTGGTGCTTTTCTCTCCCTCCTAGTAAAATAAAATCTTAATTATATTTTAGCTACTTTCATCATTAGGTTCAATTAGTTCATATAAATAAATGAAAGGGTTGCACTTCTTCAGAGTTTTTAATCTCAACATGTTCAACTTAATTATTGTAAAAAAGGAGAGCAGGGTATTCCTGGGCTGATAGATACTATTGTGCCTTGCCCTTTGGGACCTAAAAGAGCAGAAACTGAAAGGTTTTAATCTTTTTAATGAAGATGGTGCTCACCACTATAGTCAGAAGCCCTCTCCCCCCAAGGCAAAAAAGAAGGTAAGAAACCTAAAACCAAAGTGCCCAAAATTCAGCATCTTGTTACTCCATAGGCCCTGCAATATACACGCCAATGTATTGCTCTGAAGAAACAATGCACTAACAAAAGCAATGAGGAGACTGCAGAATATGCACAACTTTTAGTCAAGAGAATTATGAAAGCCAAAGAAAAATACCAGGAAAAGTTACCAGAGAGGTAGGTTGTCCAAACTGAGAATTTCTACATCTTAATCTGAATCCAGGTAGTGGTAGGGCATGACTTCCAAGTGCTAGGGTTAAAGGCATGTGCCACCACTGCTTGGACTCAGATCTCTATAAGTTAGAGATCAGCCTGGTCTACAAAGAAAGTTCCAGGATAGCCAAAGGTACACAAGAAAACCCTGTCTCTAAAAGAAAAAAATTCTGAGAGTAACAAATAAATAATCAGACTTAGAAAAAAAATAATAGAATTGATAGCCGGGTACACCCAGATACAGCCAGGAGAGGTCAGTGGTGCATGGAGTCCTGAGTGTCATTATCTAAGTTTGAGCTAACTCTTCAGTCCTGAGCAGCTTTGCAGGACCCCAAGAGGATCCTTCTCCTGAGTGGAGGCCAAGAACTACTGGCTTGGAACATTGTCCCACTGATTGCTTGAGGAGGGAGATGGGGGGGATGTCTACCTGAGGCACAGTCAGCAGAGATTGGTACCCTGACCTCCATTGTCCAGCCGATGCCACGACCCTCCTGTTTTCCTGAGAAGTCTTGCTGCTATCAGGATCATCCAGCCAACACTAGAGAAAAAGAGATACCTTATGGACAGCATCCAAACATAATCAATACAACCCAGGGCGATACGCCACCACCAGAGCCCAATTATCCTGCTACAGCAAACCCTGAATATCCTAATGAAACTGAAACACATGAAGATGATTTTTAATCCAGTCTTATAAAGTTGGTAGAAGCCTTTAAAGAACCAAGAGGGCATCTCAATTCTTAACATCTATGCCCTAAATAAAAGAGCACCCACACTCATAAAAGAAACTCTAGTAAAGCTTAAACCACACATCAAACCCCACACATTAATAGTTTGTCTGTCTTGTTGATTTTCTCAAAGAACCGGCTTTTGGTTTTCTTGATTCTTTGTATTCCTCTCTTTGTTTCTAATTGATTGAATTTGACAATTTCATGCAGTCTACTCTTCTTAGGTGTAGTTGCTTCTTGGATGTGGTTGCTCTCAACAATGGACAAGTCATCGAGACAGAAACTAAACAGAGAAATATGGAACTACCAGAGATTATGACTCAAATGTACTAACCGGTATCTATACAACATTTCATCCAAACACAAAAGAATAAACTTTCTTCTCAGCACTTCAAGGATCCTTCTCCAAAATTGATCATATAGTTGGTCACAAAGCAAGCCTCTTCAGATACAAAAAGATTGAAATAACCCCATGAATCTTATCAGTTCACTGTGGATTAAATCTGGCCTTCAACAACATCAGAACTAACAGAAAGCCTACATGTTGCTCTAGCCCCCAGCCTCTAGGGATGCTGCTTGGAGTTAGGGGATAAGAAAGCACGGAAATAATGACAGAGACTTTAGGAGCCAGGTGAGAGTTGGAAGCAGACTCCTTTATTACAGGATTGGGGAGTGCCTTTGTACCCTTCACCCATGCCCCATTAGTCCATAATGCTCATGGAAACTGAACAACTCTCTTCTCAGTGATCACTGGGTCAGGGAAGAAATAAATAAATAAATTGAAATGTATTGGAGAGATCTCTTACTAACTAATGAGTTAAAAGTACATTTTAAGGCCTTGGGGGGGGGGGGGGAAAGAAGCAACCACACCAAGAAGAGTAGGCTGCAGAAAATAATCAAACCCAGGGCTGAAATCAACCAATTAGAAACAAAGAGAACAATACAAAGAATCAACAAAACTAAGAGCTGGTTTTTTGAGAAAATCAAGAAGACAGACAAACCCTTAGCCAAACTAACTAAAAGATAGAGAGACAGTACACAAATTAGCAAATTAAGAAATGAAAAAGGAGACATAATAACTGAAACTGAGGAAAGTGAAAGAACCATTGGGACTTACTTCAAAAGACTGTAGTCCACAAAATTGGAAATTCTAAATAAAATGGATGATTTTCTAGACAGATATCGATTACCAAGGCTAAATCAAGATCAGTTAAACTATCGGAACAGTCACTTAACCTCTAAGGAAATGGAAACAGTCATTAAAAGTGTCAAAACCAAATAAAACACTCGGCCAGATGCATTTACCACAGAATTCTATCATACTTTCAAAGAAGAGCTAATGTAAATACTTCTCAAACTATTCCACAAAATAGAAACAGAAGGAATATTGTCAAACTCATTCTATGAGGTCACTGTCACCCTGGTAACTAAACCACACAAAGGTGCAGTAAAGAAAGAGAATTTCACATCAATAACACTCATGCAAAAGAAAAAATACTCAATAAAACACTCTCAAACTGAATCCAAGAACACATCAAAGACATCATCCACCATGACCAATTAGGCTCCATCCCAGAATGTAGGGGTGAGAGAGGAGATGGCAAGGGAAATGAGGGTAGTTCAGTATCAGGTGTGTAGAAGGTTAGAAGAAATGGGCAAATTGCCATGCAAATGAATGGAAATCTTTAACTAAAGTGGGTGTGTAGTAGAGGACCTTTCCAAACATGACAGAGGCCTGAGATAATTGGAAGCACCCAAGAATCAATGAGAATGACCTTAGCTGTGACTCAAAGCATTGGGGATATGAAAACTGAAAAGGTCACCTCCTGTAGCCAGGTAGGAACCTCAGTGGAGTGACAGAGACATCAACCTACCCACAAAACTTTCAAACCCAAATTTATATTTGTCTACAAGAAATGCAGGGACAGGGAATGGAGGAGAGACAGAAGGAATGGCAAACCATTAACTGGCCCATCTTGAGACCCATCCCATTGACACTATTAATGATATACTGTTAGGTTTACAGGCAGGAGTCTAGCATGGCTGTCCTCTGAGAGACTCCACCCAGCACCTGACTCAGACAGATGCAGACACCTATAACCAAACAGAGGATTAAATTTGGGGATGCTTATGAAAGAACTGGGGGAAGGATTATGAGCCCTGAAAGAAAAAGGAACTCCACAGGAAGACCAACAGAGTCAACTAACCTGGACCCTTGGGACTCTCAGAGAATGAACCAGCAACCAAAGATCATACATGGACTGGACCTAGGCCACCCCACATATGTATAGCAGGTGTGCAGCTTGGTCTTCATGTAGGTCCTAAACAATTGGAGCAAGGACTATCCCAGAAGTTACTGCATGTCTGTGGAATATGTTCTTCTAGCTGGGCTGCCTTGTCTGGCCTTACTGGGAGAGGATGCTCCTAGCCCTGCAAAGATTTGAGAGACCAGGATGGGGGGAACCCCACCTGCTCAGAAGAGAAGGGGAAGGGGGATGAGGGAAGGATTATGGGAGAGGGTGCCTGGGGGCAGTGAGTTGATTATAAAGTGAGTAAAAAAATAACTCATGCTCTTGAGGTTGTAGAGCAAGAACACTCCTCCAGTGCTGGTGGGCTTGCAAACTTGTACAATCACTCTGCAAATCAATTTGGTGGTTTCTTAGAAAAGTTGGATTAGTTCTACCTTAATACCCAACTATTCCACTCCTGGGAATAAACTCAAAAGATGCCCCACTATATTAGCTCAGCTATGTTCATGGCAGCCTTATTTGTTTGTTTGTTTGTTTGTTTGTGGTTTTTTTGGCAGCCTTATTTGTAATAGTCAGAAACTGGAAACAGCCTAGATGTCCCTCAACTGAAGAATGGATAAAGAAAATGTGGTTTTACACAGTGAAATATTACTCAGCCATTAAAAACAAGGGTATTATGAATGTCAAAGGCAAATGGATGGAACTAGAAAATATCCTGAGTGATGTAACATAGAACAAAAAGGACATGCATGATGCACACTCACTTATAAGTGTATATTAGCTATAAAGTACAGGATAACCATGCTATAATTACAGACCATAATAAGAAGAGCCCAAGGGAGGATGGTTGAATATTTCTCAGAAGGAGAAACAAAGTAGATACTGGTGACAGTTTTAAGGATGGAATTAAGTGGGTGAGGGGATGGGGAGGGGAGCAGGTCAGAAGTTGGGGATCAGATGTAGGGAGAGCAAGGGAGTGA
Organism: Uromys caudimaculatus; assembly: GCA_028551405.1. Classification (NCBI taxonomy): domain Eukaryota; kingdom Metazoa; phylum Chordata; class Mammalia; order Rodentia; family Muridae; genus Uromys; species Uromys caudimaculatus. The sequence continues at coordinate 107,739,580 of CM052700.1, forward strand.
GAAGGGAATTTGGTGGTGGGTGGAGCAATCTCTAGGATGTGAGAGAGACCTGGAATAGGGGATGCCCCATGGGGTGTATGGGAGTGACTAACAAATACTTCTAGCAATGCAGTATATCAATCCAGAAGTGGCCACTTCTTATAAGAGGACTCCCAGTAGTTGGATAAGGACAACAACCCACCCAAAAAACCATCAACCCAAAATGTGTCTTCCCTACAAGATGTGCAGGGACAATGATGGAGCAGAGGTGCAGTTAATTACCATCCAATGAGTGTCCAAAATGAGACCCATCCTATGGGCAAAAACCAATTCCTGACACTATTAATGATACTCTGTTATATTTGCAAACAGGAAACTAACATAACTGTCCTCTGAGAGGCTCCACCTACCAACTAATGGAAAGAGATGCAGAGTTTCACAGACAGACATTAGATGGAGCTCACCAAGTCTTATGGAAGAGTTGGGAGAATGATTGAGGGACCTGAAGAAGACAGGAACTCCACAGGAAGACCAACAGAATCAACTAACCTGGACTCTTGGGAGATCCCAGAGACTGAATCATCAACCAAAGAGTGAGCATGGACTGGACCTAGGACTCCTGCACGTAGGCAGCAGATAAGTAGCTTGGTCCACAACAGGAACATGGCTCCCTCCGAATCTGTTGCCTACCTGCCTATGGATCCTATTCCTCTAAATGGACTGCCATGTCCGGCCTCAGTTTGAGAGGATGCACCTAGTCCTTCAGTAACCTGATATTGGGGGGGGGGGGACAGAAGGAGTTGTTGGTGGTGTTGTTGGAGGGTGATGCCTAAATCGGAGCTTTCCCTTCTCAAAGGAGAAGGGGAGGGAGGAATCGGGGGAGGGTCTTATGGGGGATACTGGGAAGAAAGGGGTGGATGATATTGGGATATAAAGTGAATATATAAACAAACAAAAAATATAATAGAAGTTTGGGAATGCATGTGTAGGTGGGTAACAAACCTCTTAGAAAATCTGATAAAGTTTCCAGTTTCCAGCTGTGGTTGGAGAGCTCAGCCTGGGCTACAGGGCTCCACAGGCAAATAGTGCCAGGAGAAAGCTAGCCTCCCAGGAAGGGGGACAAGGCCTGAGTGGAGGTAAGACTAGCACCACTGCTCAGTGGAACCTGCCAGAATCCTCAGTACATAGGAACTGTGGCGTGGTCTTCCTATTTCCTTCTGCGGCCGGAGAGCTGATCCTGTGACATAGGGCTCCATATTCAAATAGTGCCAGGAGAGAGCTGGTCTCCCAGGAGCACCAACACACCTTTGACCACAGGCAAGACCACCACTTCTGTTCAAATTCCTGGATCAAGAGGGACCCTTGCAGAGCCATCAGGACACAGGAACCAAGGAACAGCTGGGGACAGAATCCTTCTGGTTTCTTGCGCCACTTCAGAGCTGACTCTGTACCACAGTTCTCCAAATACAAATTCCTCTTGGAGAGAGCTGGTCTCCAAGAAGTACTAGTATAGAGGCTTGCGGGAGGGACAAGTCTCAGTAAGGGAGAGCAAGACCAGTTAACACCAGAGATAACCAGATGTTGAAAGGCAAGGGCAAGAACATAAGGAACAGAAACCAAGGCAACTTGGCATCATCAGAACCCAGTTCTCCTATGACAGTGAGCCATGGATACCCCAATACACCAGAAAAGCAAGACTCAGATTTAAAATCACATCTCGTGATAATGATAGAAGATTTTAAGAAGGAAATAAATAACTCCCTTAAAGAAATACAAGAGAACACAGGTAAACAGCTAGAAGCCCTTAAAGAGGAAACACAAAAATTCCTTAAATAATTACAGGAAATCACAATCAAACAGGCAGAAATACAGGAAAACAAAATCAAACAGGTGAAGGAAATGAACAAATCCATGCAGGATCTAAAAATGGAAATAGAAAAAATAAAGAAATCACAAAGGGAGACAACCCTGGAGTTAGAAAACCTAGGAAAGAGATCAGAAGTCATAGATGTAAGCATTACCAACAGAACACAAGAGATAGAATAGAGAATCTCAGGTGTGGAGGATACCATAGAAAACATTGACACAACAGTGAAAGAAAACGTAAAATGCAAAATGTTCCTAACCAAAAACATCCAGGAAACCCAGGACACAATGAAAAGAACAAATCTAAGAATAATAGGTTTAGAAGAGAGTGAAGATTCCCAACTTAAAGGGCCAGTAAATATCTTTCACAAAATTATAGAAAAAAACATCCCTAACCTAAAGAAAGAGATGAACACAACCATTCAAGAAGCCTACAGAACTCCAAATAGATTGGACCAGAAAAGAAATTCCTCCCGTCACATTATACTCGAAACACAAAATGCACAAAACAAGGAAACAATATTACAAACAGTAAGGGAAAAAGGTCAAGTAACATATAATGGTAGACCTATCAGAATTACACCAGACTTCTCACCAGAGACTCTGAAAGCTGGAAGATCCTGGGCAGATCTTATACAGACCCTAAGAAAACACAACTGCCAGTCCAGGCTGCTATACTCAGCAAAATTCTCAATTACCATTGATGGTGAAACCAAGATATTCTATGACAAAACCAATTTTAAACAATATCTTTCCACAAACCCAGCCCTACAAAGAGTAATAGATGGAAAACGCCAACACAAGGAGGGAAACTACACACTAGAAAAAGCAAGAAAGTAATCTTTCAGCAAAATCAAAAGAAGATAGCCACACAAACATAAAAATAAAATAAAAAATAACAGGAAGCAGCATTCACTATTCCATAATATCTCTTAACATCAATGGACTCAATTCCCCAATAAAAAGACATAGACTAACAGACTGGATACATAAACAGAACCCAGCATTTTGCTGCATAGAAGAAACATACCTCAGAGTTAAAGACAAACATTACCTCAGAGTAAAGGGCTGGAAAGCAATTTTTCAGGCAAATAGTCCCAAGAAACAGGCTGGAGTAGCCATTGTAATATCAGAAAAAATCAACTTTCAACCAAAAGTCATTTAAAAAAAAAAAAAAAAAAAAAAAAGGAAGGACACTTCATACTCATCAAAGGAAAAAATCTACCAAGAAGACATCTCAATTCTGAACATCTATGTGCCAAATGCAAAGGTACCCACGTTCATAAAAGAAACTTTACTAAAGCTCAAAGCACACATTGCACCTCACACCATAATAGTGAGAGACTTCAACACCCGACTCTCGTCAATGGACAGATCTTGGAAACACAAACTAAACAGACACACAATGAAACTAACAGATGTTATGAACCAAATGGATTTAACAGATATCTATAGAACTTTTCATCCTAAATCAAAAGAATATACCTTCTTCTTAGCAACTCATGCTACCTTCTCCAAAATTCACCATATAATTTGTCACAAAATAAACCTCAACAGATATTAGAAGATTGAAATAATCCCATGCAACCTATCAGATTACTATGGATTAAGGCTGGTCTTCAATGGCAACAACAACAACAACAGAAAGCCCACATATACATGGAATCTGAACAACGCTCTACTCAATGATAACTTGGTCAAGGAAGAAATAAAGAAAGAAATTAAAGATTTCCTAGAACTTAATGAAAATGAAGGCACAACATACCCAAACTTATAGGACACAATGAAAGCAGTGCTAAGAGGAAAACTCATATCTTTGAGTGCCTCCAAAAAGAAACTGGAGAGAACATACACTAGCAACTTAACAACACACCTGGGAAGCTCTAGAACAAAAAGAAGTTAATACACCCAGGAGGAGTAGAAGGCAGGAAATAATCAAATTAAGAGCTGAACTAAGTAGAAACAAAAAGAACTATGCAAAGAATCAACAAAATGAGGAGCTGGTTCTTTGAGAAAAATCAACAAAATAGATAAACTTTTAGCCAGAATAATGAGAGAGCACAGAGAAGGTATCCAAATTAGCAAAATCAAATATGAAAAGGGTGATATAACAACAGATTCTGAGGAAATTAAAAAATCATCAGATCCTACTACAAAAGCCTATACTCAACAAAATTGGAAAATCTGGATGAAATGGACAATTTACTGGACAGACACCAAACACCAAAGTTAAGTCAGGATCAGATTAACAATCTAAACAGTTCCATAACCCCTAAAGAAACAGAAGCAGTCTTTAAAAGTCTCCCAACCAAAAACAAAACAAAAAAAGAAAAGTAAAAAACAACAACAACCCAGGACCAGATGGGTTTAGAATTATATCAGACGTTCAAAGATGATCTAATACCAATAGTCTTCAAACTATTACACAGAATAGAAACAGAAGGAACACCAAATCAAAGAATACATCAAAATGTACTTTCACCATGATCAAGTAGGCTTCATCCCAGGGATGCAGGGATGGTTCAATACCCGGAAATCCATCAATGTAATCCACTACATAAACAAACTCAAAGAAAAATCCACATGGTCATTTTATTAGATGCTGAAAAAGCATTTGACAAAATTCAACATCACTTCATGATAAAAGTCTTGGTAAGAATAGGATTTCAAGGACCATACCTAAACATAGTAAAAGCAATATACAACAAACCAGTAGCCAACATCAAAATAAATGGAGAGAAACTTGAAGCAATCCCATTAAAATCAGACACTAGACAATGCTACCCTCTCTCTCCCTATCTATTCAATATAGTACTTGAAATTCTAGCTAGAGCAATTTAGAGAACAAAAGGAGGTCAAAGGGATACAAATTGGAAAGGAAGAAATCAAAATAACACTATTTGTAGATGATATGATTATATACTTAAGTGACTTAAAAAACTCCACCAGAGAACTTCTACAGCTGATAAACAATTTCAGCCATGTAGCCAGATATAAAATTAACTCAAACAAATCAGTAGCCTTCCTATACTCGAAGGATAAACAGGCTGAGAAAAAAATTAGGGAAATGACACCCTTCACAATTGTCACAAACAATATAAAGTATCTTGGTGTGACTCTAACCAAACTAGTGAACGATCTCTATGAAAAGAACTTCAAGTCTCTGAAGAAAGAAATCAAAGATCTCAGAAGATGGAAAGATCTCCCATGCTCATGGATTGGCAGGATTCATATAGTAAAAATGGGCATCCTGCTGAGAGCAATCTCCAGATTCAATGCAATTCTCATCAAAATTCCAACTCAATTCTTCATAGACTTAAAAAGAGCAATTCTCAAATTCATTTGGAATAACAAAAAAAAAAAAAAAAAAAAAAAAAAACAGGATAACAAAAACTATTCTCAACAATAAAAGGACTTCTGGGGGAATCAGCATCCCTGACCTCAAGCTGTACTACAGAGCAGTAGTGATAAAAACTGCATGGTATTGGTACAGTGACAGGCAGGTAGTCAATGGAATAGAATTGAAGACCTAGAAATGAACCCACATACTTACAGACACTTGATCTTTGATAAAGGAACTAAAACCATCCAATGGAAAAAAGACTGCATTTTCAACAAATGGTGCTGGTTCAACAGGCAATCAACATGTAGAAGAATGCAAACTGATCCATTCTATCTCCCTGTACAAAGCTCAAGTCCAAGTGGATCAAGGACCTCCACATAAAATCAGATACATTGAATCCAATAGAAGAGAAAGTGGGCAAAAATCTCGAACAGAAGGGCACAGGGGAAAAGTTCCTGAACAGAACACCAATGACTTATGCTCTAAGATTAAGAATCGACAAATGGGACCTCATGGAATTGCAAAGCTTTGTAAGGCATAGGACACAGTCAATAGAACAAAGTGGCAACCAACAGATTGGGAAAAGATCTTTACCAATTCTATGTCCAATAGAGGAGTAATATCTAATATATACAAAGAACTCAAGAAGTTAGACTCCAGAGAACCAAATAACCCTATTAAAAAAAATGGGGAACAGAGCTAAACAGAGAATTCTCAACTGAGGAAACTCAAAGGGCTGAGAAGCACCTAAAGAAATGTTCCACATTTTTAGTCATCAAGGAAATGCAAATCAAAACATCTCTGAGATTCCACCAGTCAGAATGGCTAAGATCAAAAACTCAGGTGACAACAGATGCCAGTGAGGATGTGACGAAAGAGGAACACTGCTCCACTGCTGGTTCGATTGCAAGCTGGTACAACTACTCTGGAAATCAGTTTGTCGGACTCTCAGAAAAATGGACATAATACTACCTGAAGACCCAGCTATACCACTCCTGGGCATATACCCAGAAGATGCTCCAACTCAGTCACAAAAGAACAAACATGGTATGTACTCACTAATAAGTGGATATTAGCACAAAAGTTCGGAATACCCAAAATTCAATTTACAGCAACTTTTGGACTGAGCGTGGGGTCCCAGATGGAGGAGTTGGAGAAAGGACTGAAGGAGCTGAGGGAGTTTGCAGCCCCATGGAGGGATCAACAGTGTCAACTGGCCTGGCTCCCTGGTGCTCCAGGAGACTGGATCACCAACCAAAGAATACACATGGAGGGATCCATGGTGCTGGCCACATATTTGGCAGAGAAGAGCTTTGTTGGCTATCAGTGGGAGGAGAGGCCCTTGGGCCTGAGGGTGTTAGATGCCCCAGTATAGGGGAATGCCAAGGAGGGAAGATGAGAGTAGGTGGATGGTTGGGTGGGGGAATACCCTCATAGAGGCAGGGGAGGGGAAGGGGTTAGGGGGTTCCAAAGGGGAGAGCTGGAAAGGGGAAATCTTTTGAAATGTAAATAAAGTATCGAAAAATAAAGAATTAAAAAAAAAAAAGAAAAAAATCTGATAATATTTAAAACTTTACCCTGGAGAAAATGAAGGCATACACATGAACATAACACAAAGCCTTATTGAATAAGGATTATGAAAGTGAATCCTGTGGATTTCTCCATCAAATTCTGATATGTATTAGTCAGTAAATTCTGGGGATAAATCATCTAATAACTTTCATCTTAATCAAGGAAAAATTTGGTACATTAAGTAGTGGTTTGGTAATTTTTCACAAAGTTAAATGTGTACATGTGTAGCCTGTAAAAACATGCAGGACACTATTAAAAATAGTTATGTGTCATATTGTGTTTCCTAGAAATGTTAGAGATGATATATTACTCATGAAGTCTCATCAACATGACTCTGGAAATGACCTGAACAAGAACAATATAAATAGACATGCTTATAAGAAAGGAAAACAGTTCTGGGTCTTAACCCTAGTCAAATAACTACAGGCCAATAAGGAAAGCTGAGAGGTGTATAAATGGTCATCCTATAAACACCTCCATATAAGTAGCACTGATCCGGAGAATGAATACATATACAGACATATATGAAACATATATGAAACAGACACATATGAAACATATATATACATATATATACATATATATGTGTGTGTGTATATATATATATGTATGTGTGTGTGTGTGTGTGTGTGTATATATATATGTTTCCCTTACACTTAATACTCTCAACCAAGGCCGACTGTTGATATGTGTGTATCTATGTTTATACATTACTGAGTAGAAAACATGAGAATCTTACTGTTGTTCATCTAGGAAGAACTCAAGAATTCATCACAGTTCAAAACGTAAACTCTTTACAAATATATCACAGACTTCATTTTCATAATTTTGGTTGACTGGCAGTTGAACAAGCCCTGAAAATATCTAAATCTTATTTATCAAGATTGACATAAGGAAACAGTCAATGTCACTAGTAGACAATAAGGATTCCTTACTGTGTCAAAATGTGCAACCCAGTCCTTATGTAACAGTTTCCTTAATACTACCAAGCTGGCTTCCACAGCATTGTCATTTTTATTGAGATAGCTATTAGTGAAGCTGAGAAAGTGTGATCATTTTAACTTAGCATGATAGCATTTGATACATAGGCTATACTAAAAATTGCACTAGCTGCTTTCCTACAGGAGATAAATCTGCCAAAAAAGTCAGTATATGCATCTACAGTCATAAAAGTGACTGGCCCTTTTTCAGTGATGTTAAAGTACTTTTCAGAAGATATTAACAATAACATAATTAATACATAATGAATCTTGTGTAATATGAATTTTCTTGAAAATACATTTGATTGCATGTTCAGTGTTGAACTGTGGTCCAAATGATATTATTTGGTGCATAGTGTCCAAAAATGATTTAACTTTTTGATAGATAAAATGCTCTCAGTTTTACTGATGAAGCTAGTTGGCTGGAGAAAGGAGGGTCCAGATTTGAACCCTTATTATGAGTCTCCAGTCCTCAAAATACATAGATGCCAACACAAGGTGCTGGGTATATGGTAGATTCAACACAAAGTATACTTTCATATGTGAAGAGTTTTCTAATTCTTGTCTCTTCTCTCATCACACTCTCTCTTCTTTAACAGTTTCCTCCATGAGTTTATTTGCTGAACTGATTGGAGAATAAATTTTTCTTGGAGGTGATGGCGGAAAAAAATGGCACTTTATCTTATGTGTGAGTGATTTGCTAGATTGCTTTCCTGTGATGAAGTTGACAGCACTTTGTACTTCATCCATTATCCAGAAAGTCTGAACAGAAACTTCTGACAATGAAGCTACTTGCTTTAGGATTGCCTCAATTACTCCTGGAATCAGAGCATTTTTACAATCCCCAGTCAACATTCTAATGGCTCTTACTCAATAGTATTCATTTCCACAGTTCATCTTTTAAAGCAAAAGAAAAATGTAGGTGATTAATTTAAATTTAAATGAGAAATATCTCAGTGTTCCTGAGAATTTATCGCCTATGTTAAAAAAAAAAAAAAATACTACTATACTTCCTGGGACTGGAACCTTGGAAGAGAGTAGTATATCACATGATCTAAGATTTGTAGCTCCCTTATACTATTTTTATCTTAGGAGAAATGAGACATCTTATGAAGGCTATCAATGAACTAATCTGTAAACTTCAGGTCCCTGAGAACAAAGATGAACAAACAGGTGCCTAAGCCAAATGATAACTCTTTGTTTCTACACCTGGAGATTATTAATAGACATCACCTAGCTGTAACTAATACCTAATTTTAAAATAGGAGTACAAATTGCTGGGTTTGGTATGCCTCCTGCACAAGCCAGCAGGGGATATGAGAGAACAGGGTTTTATTAAATACAAATTATTAGTGCCTTTCCAGTGGAGGGTAAAATTGACATGATTCAAGGATTAATTAAGCCATTCTGAAGGTTTTTTCAGTTGCCAAATATAGGGGAAAAAATCAACCTAATCATAGACAACCACTTTAAGCAATAGAATTATGGCATGCTAAATCACCTGAATCACTTAACACCTAACGTCCACCCACCAGCTATCAACAGGTGCTTGGAATGGTAGGTTATCTTCTAAGTACAGAATTCTATTTTTTTTACACCTATAAAGTACATATGTTTGAGAAATTTTTGAAATTTCTTAGTTCAGTTTATAAAGCTGTATTTAGCTTTTGTATTAGATCAGACTTCCTAGAGCATTCTAGATCATATTCTAAGTTTTGGGAAGGTCTGAATTCAGATGTAATAAATGTGTGGTATGGCATATGAAATGCATATAGCCTCACAGATCTGACCTTAAACTCAATTAGGTGAAAGGCCAAGTGATGGAGACAAGTACTAAGGAGCAGTGACTCAGAATGTTGTGAAACATAGGATGAACTTATACTATCACCAATAATACTGATGGTAATGTAATTTACCTACAGAATAATAGGAATTAATATTTCTTCTGTTCAGCTAATAGGATTGAATTTTGCACAAATTAAAGAAATTGCCTATATAACTTGACATTTAAATGCAGTGTCCAGACTCTTAACTACTCTTTTGTCCTCAGCTGTCCAGTTGGTGAAAGGAGCTTTTAGAGGCAGGCTGAAAGCCCCATACCAGAATCCTGTATGAAGACACTTGTAACAGTGTTTATTGCAAAGAATCCCACTGTTGAGAATTATAGCTAAAAAGAGTTTCATGGCTAAAGTGATTGTTCTTTGGAAATTTTCAGAATCTATTAAAACTTCTCTAATATTTGCTATCCAAAGTGTTTTCTTTGTACTCGATCATGTTTGCTATTAATTTATTAGGATTTAAAAGGTATACATGTTCCATTGAACATGCATTATAAAAGGCTTTTTAACATGCATAAAAATTGTATAGTGTTCACAACCAAGTTTGCAGAGTGGGCTTCACATTCAACCAGAGAGCAGTCGATTACCGTGAAATGGTTGCTTCACAATCGTACATGTGGAAATACCATGTCTAGGAGGCTGTTGTTATAGTTTGTCAAGTTTACTGCTAGAGAAAATTACTGATTTCTTTCCTTTCCCAACAGCCTAAATAGCCCCTTCCAGCAGATTGAAAGCTATCCACCAGGGAGAAGTTTTTTCCATTCAATTCCAAGTTGAGTCTTCCATATTGTAACTACAGTATGGTATGTCATCATAAACAGTCATATCATCTATGTCTGGTAGACAACTAATGAGAAAGACAAAAGACTATGTTTTTATGGTTGCCTGTGGGGCCTCCATGACCAACAATGTCTCTGGAAGATTCCCTTATTTAGACCTGGGGTTCTTTCACAGCATTTTCTTGTAGTTGGAGGCAATATTTTTAGTCAGATAGGCATTACCCTCAAAATTTGTTTTGATTTGTTTTAGTTTATCAATTAGATTAGACAGTTTCTGGGTAGCTTTTCCTATTGACCTCTTCCATTTCCCCTTTCATCTTCTTCATTTCCCAAACTTCCTCCCCAATTAGCATCTTAAGGCCACTTAAATACTCACATATTTATCCAAAATTTATGTGCCAAATTTTCTAACTTTTATTCACTCTTTTAGATTAGTTTTCCAACAGGTAAAATGCATTTAACAGGTGCAGCATAAATACAATCCTTGTTATAAATTATTTAAACAGCTTGCTGTTGCAGCTCTCTTTCAGAAAATGCAGGTGGAGTTAAGCTCTGTGTAGCTGACCTAAAGGTTGGGAATTTACTAATGTTAGATGCTAGAACTTGGATAAAAATAGTTATAATTGAATCTATCATTTTAAAAGGGCTAGCATAAAATAGTATAGATTAATTGTTTAATCTGTAATAACGGAAAATTACTGTATATCTGTACAGTTTTTTGTTTGATTTTTATTTTCTTGGACTAATGATAGAAGCAAGAGCTTCAAACAAACTAGTAAAAAGCTCTACCTCTGATCTTTATGACCCTACCTTACTGTGTAGAGTCTTAAGAAGAGAAAACATATTAGCTATGCTCCATGTAAAACAGTTCCTTAACATCGTTGACTCTGCCCTTGGCTGCAGTAAAAATAAGACTGAGTGTTTTGAGTGCTTTTATGCTAAAATAGAATCCTGCAAAATGGATATTCATAACCTTGGAGTTTATTAGGTTTACAGTTCTGGAAGAGAGGACACAAGACAGAAGCCTCCAGCAAGGGCCTTGTTGTCTTATGTATCACAGCATGATAGAAGGTCAAGCAACCAGGTAAGAAAGAGGAGGAACTAATGAAATTCTTTCTTTTGTATCAGGTACCCTTTGCTATGTCTCTCATTAACACATTCATCAATCCAGAGATGGAGCTGTTGGCTTATAGCTTATTTGCCTCTCAAAATTTCTTCTTTTAACAACTATTTTAAAAACAGAAATGAAATTTCATCATGAGATTTAGAAGGTACATTCAAGACACAATGTGGGATGATAGTTTTCTATTATTTCTAGGGCACAGTATCAAAGTATTTGTTCATCTGGATTAAGGAGCGTGTCATGCAGTTCCTGTCATTCCAGAGGAGACTGTCCCCATCTGTAGATTTTATTCGACTAGCAGAAGATTAAAACTACTGACAAAGTTCCTCATTTATCACTGGATCTCTGGTACCTATGGACTTGGAACCGTGACACCTGTCTCATTCTTCTCATCCTAGTTGCCCTGAGACCTTCAGTGCTAGAAACAGGATGTCTGAAAAGTCATCTATCTTCCTTTGTGATCACTTTTGAACTATACATTAAATTTAGTTAATTAAGTATATGTTGTGTGTTTGTGTGTGTGTGAGCATTTGCATGAGCACACACAAGTGCATGTTCCTGGACACATGAACTCCATGAATGAGCAGTCAGAGAACAACATACAACTATGAGAGTTTAGACCCTTCTTCCATCATGTATATTGTGGGATATCAACCTCATGTGGTTAGTTTGGGTATCAGTGTCTTTTCCTAAAAAGCCAACTCCCCAGCCCGTCTTTTCTCTCTCATATAAAACATGAGCTATGTATGTCATCTAAGCATACTTACTACAGTCAAATGCAGAAATATCTATTAACCAATGTGTTGACTGGTTTTATGTGCCAACTTGACAAAAGCTAGAAATGTCTTCACAATATCCTGACCACAAGCTCTATTTCAAAGCAATAGTGATAAAATCTGCATGGTATTGGTACAGAGACAGACATATTGATGAATGGAATAGAACTGAAGACCCAGAAATAAGACCATACACTTATGTACACTTGATCTTTGACAAAAATGCCAAAAATATACAATGGAAAAAAGAAAGCATCTTCAATAAATGTTGCTGGTCTAACTGGCTGTCAGTATGTAGAAAAATGAAAATAGACCCATATTTGTCACCTTGCACAAAGCTCAAGTCCAAGTGGATCAAGGACCTCAACATAAAACCAGGTATATTCAATCTAATAGAAGAGAATGTGGGAAAGAGCCGTGAACTCATTGGCACAGAGGGAAATTTTCTAAACAGAATTCCAATGACTTGTGCTCTAAGATCAAAATTGATAAATAGGACTCCATGAAACTGGAAAGCTTCTGTAAGGCAAAGGACACAGCCAATAAGACAAATAAGCAACCTGCAGACTGGGAAAATTTCTTCACTAACCCCACATCTGATAGAGGGCTACTATCTAAAATATATAAAGAACTCAAGAAGCTAACAACCAAAAAACCAAATGACCCAATCAAAAAATGGAGTATAGAATTAAACTGAGAATTCATAACAGAGGAACCTCTAATGGCTGGGAAACACTGAAAGAAATGTTCAAAGTCCTTAGTGATCAGAGGAATGCAAATAAAAATGACACTGAGATTCCACCTTACACCAGTAAGAATGGCTAAGATCAAAACCTCAGGTGATGACACATGTTGGTGAGGATGTGGAGAAAGACGAACACTCCTTCATTGCTGGTGGGATTGCAAACTTATAAAACTACTCTGGAAATCAATCTGGAGGTTTCTCAGAAAACTGGAAATAGACCTACCTGAAGAACCAGCAACACCACTCTTAGGAATACACCCAAAAGATGCCCCAACCTGCCACATGTTCCACTATGTTCATAGCAGCCTTATTTGTGACAGCCAGAAGCTGGCAAGTTCCCAGATGTCCAGTGACAGAGGAATCGATACAGAAAATGTGGTTCATGTACACAATGGAATACTACTCAGCTATTAATAACAAGAATATCCTGAGATTTTTAGGCAAATGGATGCAACTAGAAAATATCATGCTGAGTGAGGAAACTCAGACCAAAAGGACATGCATTGTATGTACTCACTAATAAGTGGATATTAGCCAAAAAAGTACAGAATATCCAAGATACAGTCCACAGAACTCAATAAGGTCAACAAGGTGAAGGGCCCAAGTGAGGATACCTCAGTCCCACTTGGGAGTGAGAAGAAAGCAACCACCAGGGGAGAGAGGAACCTGGAAGGGCCAAGGGATGGGGGAAGGGAGAGGGGAACATGATCTGGTATTGGGTGGGGAAAAAGTACTAAAGCCCTAAGGGCCATCAGAAAGCATGGAAAAAATGTAACCACAGGAGGTAGGAGGCTGGGTGGGAGGACCTTCCAGAATGTACCAGAGACCTGAAAGATGAGTGACTCTCAGGACTTAAAGGGAGGGACCTTAGATGAAATGTCCTACAGTGGGGAGAAGGAAGTTGTAGAGCCCACTTCCAGCAGAAAGATAGGGCATCAAGTGAGGGATGGGTTTGCCATCCTATAATCAAAACTCAGACCCATAATTGTTCCTGTCTGAAAGAACTGAAGGGATGGAAATGGAGAGGAACCTGAGGAAAAGAAGGTCCAGGGACAGGCCCAAAGTGGGATCTAGCTCAAGGGGAGGTCCCAAAGCCTGACAATATTACTGAAGCTATGGAGTACTCACAGAAGTAGACCTATCATGACTGCCCTCCAAAAGACCCAATAAGCAGCTGAAAGAGTCAGATACAGATAATTGCACCCAACCAATGGACAGAAGCTGCTGACCTCTGTGGTTGAATTGGGGAAATACTGGAAGAAGCTGAGGAGGAGGACGACTCTGTAAGAGGACCAGCAGTCTCAATTAACTTGGACCCCTGCGATCTGTCAGGCACTGGATCACCAACCAGGCAGCATACACCAGCTGATATGAGGCCCCCAACACATACACAGCAGAGGACTGCTGGGTCTGGGTTCAGTCATAGAAGATGCACCAAACCCTCAAGACACTGGAGGACCCAAGGATTTTAAAGGTCTGGTGGGGTGGGGGATAGGGGTGGGGACATCCTTGTAGAGAGGGGTTTGGGGAGGAAGTTTGGCATGTGGAACAGTCATAGGGTGGACCGGGAGGGAATCAAATCTGGAGTGTACTAAAAAAAAAAAAAGATCCAGCTGTAAGGTATAGTCTCAATTATTGATCAATAGGCAAGGATCCAGCACATGGCGGGTGATTCCATCCATAGTCTGATAGTCCTGATATATATATAAATTCTGAGAAAGCTATGGGAAGTAGGTCTGTAAGCAGCACCCATGGTCTGCATAAGCTCCTGCCTTCAGGTTCTAGCCCTGCTTGAGTTCCTGTCCTGACTTCTTCCAATGATGAACTACAACCTAGTAGTATATTCCAAAATAAACCCTTTCTTCCCTTACTTACTTTTTGGCCATCATGTTTTTGTGGCAGCAATAGAGACCCTAAGACAGTCTCTGAATAATCCACCTTTTTACCTTCCATAGTCTTTTAAAAATTATTAATTTATCCTAATTTTATGTGTGTGTTTTGTCTTCACATATGTGAATCACTTGCATGCCTAGTGCCTATGGAGGCTAAAAGACTGCACTGCTTGCCCTTGTCAATGGGTTACAAGCAGTTACCAGCAGTGATATTGTTGCTGAGATCCAAATCTGTGTACTATTTAAGAATAGCAAGAGCTTGTAACTGATAAGCCAGCTTTCTAGCTGCATCTTTAATGTTGGTTAGACCAATCAATCCATAGAAAAGATGCACATGAGATATGAATTGTTAAAATAACTATCTTGAATGAATAAATAAGCCTTTGTCAAATTTCCACAAAATTACTACCTATTAGCTACTTGTAATATATATAGTTAAAGCGGGAAAATAATGCAAAGTTGGGCCACAGTTTGAGGACTTAAATTTTATTTATCTTCTCATTTATTAAATATTTTACTTCATGGTTTTATGTTTTACTCTTAAAATTTCTCCTGTCATGATTCTTTTAAAAATTCATTAAAATATAATTGCATTATTTTCCTCTTATCTAGACCCTCCTATATCCTGCCTTTATCCTTCTAAAATCTATTTATTCTTTTCTATGATTATTCTTGTCACATGTTGGTGCATACATAACTACATAAACATGGCCATCTGAGTCCACTTCTGTTGCATGTATATACATAGTTTCAGGACCAACCAGTTGGTCGTATATAAATATTTGGGGAGCTATTACCTGGGAAACTAGTTCTCCATCACTCAGTAAAAATTAGTTGCCAGGATTATTGATGATTTTATTATCTAAGGAGGTAATTCTCCCCAAATTGTCATCTTGTCTTATAGACTTTCCATCAATTAAAACTGACAATATGGTACCCATACTTGGGAGAGCCGGCCTTGCCCCATGTCTGATAAATACTTCACAGACTTATAAAAAACTTCTAGTATTTAAAGTGTGGGAAACCAAAATCAGAAAAGTCATCTGATGAAGTAAAAACATACATCCTAACAATGCTTTTAGGCAAAAATTAAAAATTTGTATCATTTAAAATTTATATGTTATATAAAAGTATTCATCTTTTTTCTTCCTTTTGATTTATTGCAAGGCTAGGATAAAATCCAAAGTTTCAAGTATGCTAGGTAAGTTTTCTCCCTCTGTACTGAACTACATTGTCACCCCTGCTATTTAGTCTACAATCAGTACAACTCAACAAATTTTATTAACTATAAAAATATTCATTATTATAGAAGTGAAAAATATGTGACCATTTTATGTAGAAGAATCTTTATTTTGAAAAGACTGATACTGCATTGTATGTATATATCTGACAAATCCTTACAATGTTCTAAAATGGAAGTATTGATTGATTTGTTATTATAAGTTTATATATATATATATATATATATATGGAATTATATTTTGCATATATATATGTAATTATATTTCTAAGTGATAATAGGAAGCTTGAAATTAGTACAATAATCTTGATTACATTAAAAATAGTGCATTTACATGGTTTCATATTTGCATATTCAACTAATAAAGGATTGGAAAATGTACCATAAACTAACAGTAGTCAAAACTCACATGAGGAAATAGAGTAAGACAGTAGTGGATTAAGGGTTACCTTAATAATTTAAAAATAATTCTTACTTTTAATTTTATTTTATATGTATATAAGATAAAATATAACTGGTCTATGCCCAGAGATGATCCCATCAGAAGAGAGCTAGGCTCCAGGGAGTTTGGACAAACCTGTGAGTGCAAGTAAGACCACCACTGCTGCTGAGAGGGACCTGCCCAGAACACAGGAAACAAGGAATAGTTGGGGACAGGATCCTACTTGTTTCTGTTTGCACTACAGACCTGACATTGTGTCACAGTTCTCATACCCAAAATCCTCCCAAAAAGAACTGGTCTCCCAGGAGTACTGACACCCAGGCTTGTAGGAAGGACAACCCATAGTCAGAGACAGCAAGACCAGCTAACACCAGAGATAAGCAGATAGCGAAAGGCAAGGGCAAGAACATAAGCAACAGAAACCAAGGCTACATGGCATCAATACAACCTAGTTCTCCCACCACAGCAAAACCTGGGTACCCCCACCCACCAGAAAAACAAGACTCTGATTTAAAATCACATCTTATGATGATGATAGAGGACTTTAAGAAGGACATAAATAACTCCCTTAAAGAAATACAAGAAAACATAGGTAAATAGCTAGAAGCCCTTAAAGAGGAAAACAAAAATCCTTTAAAGAATTACAGAAAAACACAATCAAACAGTTGAAGGAATTGAACAAAACCGTCCAGGATCTCAAAATGGAAATAGAAACAATAAAAAAAATCACAAAGGGAGACAACCCTGGAAATAGAAAACCTAGGAAAGTAATCAGAAATCATAGATGTAAGCATCGCCAACAGAATACCAGAGATAGAAGAGAGAATCTCAGGTGCAGAAGATACCATAGAAGACATTGACACAGCAGTCAAAGAAAATGCAAAAGCTCCTAACCCAAAACATCCAGAAAATCCAGGACACAGTAAGAAGAAAAACCTAAGGATTTTAAGTATAGAAGAGAGTGAAGATTCCCAACTTAAAGGGCCAGTAAATATCTCCAACAAAATTATAGACAAAAACTTCCCTAACTTAAACAAATAGATGCACATAAACATACAAAAGCCTACAGAACTCCAAATAGACTGAACCAAAAAAGAAATTCCTCCCATTACATAATAGTCAAAACACCAAATGTATAAAACAAAAAAAGATTATTAAAATCAGTAAGGGAAAAAGCTCAAATAACATATAAATGCAGACCTATCAGAATTACACAAGATTTCTCATGAGAGAATATGAAAGCTAGAAGATCCTGGGCAGACCCTAAGAGAACACAAATGCCAACCCAGATTACTATACCCAGCAAAACTCTCAATTACCATAGATGGTGAAACCAAGATATTCCATGATAAAACAAAATTTACAAAATATCTTTATACAAACACAGCCATACAAAGGATAGTAGATGGAAAATGCCAACACAAGTAGGGAAACTACACTCTAGAAAAAGCAAGAAAGTAAGCTTCTTTCAACAAACCCAAAAGAAGATAGCCACACATACATAAAAATAACATAGAAATAACAGGAAACAGAAGGTGCCCTTCGGTTTCTATCTGTGGCAGGAGACCTCTGTCTGGGACACCAGGGCTCCATAGCCTAAAAGCACTGGGGGAAAGCTAGCCTCCCAGGAGTGTGGAAAAGCCCATGAGAAGGGGTGAGAGGAGCAACACTGCTTAGCGGGACTCGCCCGGAATCCTTGGGACACAGGGACTGAGCAACACCTGGGGGAAGAAGTCTTCTGGTTTCCTTCTATGGCTGGAGACCTCTGCCTGGGCCACCAGGGCTCTATAGCCAAATAGTGCCAGGAGAAAGTTAGACTCCCAGGAGTGTGGGCAAGCCTGTTTGCTCAAAGGGACCCACCTGGAATGCACGGGACACAGGGACAGAGGAGTTATCTTCTGGTTTCTTTCAGTGGCCTGGGAGCGGATCCTATGACATAGGGCTCCATACTCAAATAGTGCCAGGAGAGAACTGGTATCCCAGGAGTGCTGACATACCTTCAAGCACAGGCAAGACCACCACTTATGTTCAAATACACTGGATCAAGAGGGACTCTTGCAGAGCCATCAGAACACAGGAACCAAGGGACAGCTGGGGACTAGATCCTTCTAGTTTCTGTCTGCACCCCAGAGCTGACCCTGTACCACAGCTCTCCAAACCCAAATTCCTCTCAGAGAGAATTGGTCTTCAAAGAGCATTGAAACCAAGGCTTGCAGGAAGGAAAAGCCACAGTCAGAGAGAGTAAGACTAGCTAACACCAGAGATAACAAGATGGCAAAAGGCAAGGGCAAGAACATAAAGAACAGAAACCAAGGCTACTTGGCATCATCAGAACCCAGCTTTTCCACCACAGCAAGCCCTGGATACCACAACACACCAGAAAAGCAAGACTCTGATTTAAAATCACATCTCATGATGACGATAGAATATTTTAAGAAGGACATAAATAACTCCCTTAAAGAAATACAAGAGACCACAGGTAAACAACTAGAAGCCCTTAAAGAGGGAACACAAACATTTCTTAAAAGTCTAAAGGAGCGGAGGGAATTGGCAGCCCCATGGAGGGAGCAAGAGCGTCAATGGGCCTGACCCTCCCCCTGGTCGTCCTCTAGTTCAGACCACTAACCAAAGAATACACACCTATTGACCCATGATTTGGACTACATATGAGCAGAAGAATCACCTCGATGGCCACCAGGGAGAAAGGAGAGGACTTTGGGCCTGAGGGTGCTAGTGGCCCCAGTAAAAGGGAATGTCAAGGTGGGAAGATGGGAATGGGTGGCCGGGTAGGTGGGAGGAGGAATTCCCTCACAGAGGCGGGGAGGGGGAGGGGACACGGGGTTTCCAAAGAAAAGGGGAATCATCGGAAATGTAAATAAAGTACCAAAAAAATAAATAAATAAAAAAAAAAAAAAAAAAAAAAGAATTACAGGAAAACACAATCAAACAGATGAAGGAAATGAACAAAACCATCCAGTATCTAAAAATAGAAATAGAAATAATAAAGAAAATCCTGGAGCTAGAAAACCTAGGAAAGAGATCAGGAGTCATAGATGCAAGCATCACCAACAGAATACAAGAGATAGAATAGAAAATCTCAGGTGCGGAAGATATCATAGAAAACATTGACACAACAGACAAAGAACATGCAAAATGCAAAAAGATTCTAACCTAAAACATCCAGGATATCCAGGATACAATGAGAAGACAGAACCTGAGGATAATAGGTATAGAAGAGAGTGAAGATTCCCAATTTAAAGGACCAGCAAATATCTTCAACAAAATTATAGAGGAAAACATTCCTAACCTAAAGAAAGAGATGAACATAAATATAGAAGAAGCCTACAGAACTCCAAATAGATTGGACCAGAAAAGAAATTCCTCCTGTCACATTATAGTCAAAACACCAAATACACAAAATAAGGAAAGAATATTAAAAGCAGTAAAAGAAAAAGGTCCAGTAACATATAAAGGCAGACATATCAGAATTACACCAGACTTCTCACCAGAGACTATAAAAGCTAGAAATTCTGGGTAGATTTCATACAGACCCTAAGAGAACCCAAATACCAGCCCAGGCTGCTATACCCAGCAAAACTCTCAATTATCATAGATGGTGAAACCAAAATATTCTATAACAAAACCAAGTTTGCACAGTATTTTTCACAAATCCAGCCCTACATAGAATAATAGATGGAATATGCCAACTCAAGGAGACAAACTACACCCTAGAAAAAGCAAGAAAGTAATCTTTCAACAAACCCCAAAGAAGATAGCTACACAAACATAAAAATAACATCGAAAATAACAGGAACCAACAATCACTATTCTTTAATATCTCCTAACATCAATGGACTCAATTAGCCAATAAAACGACATAGACCGACAGACTGGATCCATAAAGAGACCCAGCCTTTTTCTACATCCAAGAAATGCAGCTCTGTGTTAAAGACAAACACTACCTCAGAGTAAAGGGCTGGAAAACAATTTTCCAGGCAAATGGTCCCAAGAAACAGGCTGGAGTAGCCAGTCTAATATTGGATAAAGTCAACTTTCAGCCAAAAGTCATCGAAAAAGATACAGAAGGACACTTCATACTCATCAAAGGAAAAATCTACCAAGAAGAACACTCAATTCTAAACATCCATGACCTGAATGTAAGCCCACCCACATTAATAAAAGAAACTTTACTAAAGCTCAAAGCACACATTGCACTTTTCACAATAATAGTGGGAGACTTCAACACTCGACTCTCATCAATGGACAGATCTTGGAAACACAACCTAAACAGAGACACAATGAAATTAACAGATATTATGAACCAAATGGATTTAGCAGATATCTATAGAACTTTTCATCCTAAATCAAAAGAATATACCTTCTTCTCAGTACCTCATGGTACCTTCTCCAAAATTGATCATATAATTGGTCAGAAAACCAACCTCAACAGATATAAGAAGTTTGAAATAATCCCATACCCCCCAGATCACTATGGATTAAGGCTGGTCTTCAATGGCAACAACAACAACAACAGAAAGCCCACACACACATGGAAGCTGAACAACGCTCTACTCAATGATAACTTGGTCAAGGAAGAAATAAAGAAAGAAATTAAAGACTTCCTAGAATTTAATGAAAATGAAAGTACAACATACCCAAACCTATGGGACACAATGAAAAGACTGTTAAGAGGAAAACGCATATCTCTGAGTGCCTACAAAAAGAACTGGAGAGAGCATATACAAGCAGCTCAAAAGCATACCTGAAAAGCTCTAGGTCAAAAAGAAGCTAATACACCAAAAACGAGTAGAAGGCAGGAAAAAATCAAATTAATGGCTGAATTCAACCAAGTAGAAACTAAAAGAACTATACAAAGAATTAACAAAACCAGGAGCTGGTTCTATCAGAAAATCAACAAGATAGATAAACCCTTAGACTAACCAGAGGGCACAGAGACAGTATCCAAATTAACAAAATTAGAAATGAAAAGGGAGATAAAACAACAGATTCTGAAGAAATAAAAAAGTCATCATATCCTACTACAAAAGCATATACTCAACAAAATTGCAAAATCTGGATGAAATGGAAAAGTTTCTAGACAGATATCAAATACCAAAGTTAAGTCAGGATCAGATAAACCATCTAAACAGTCCCATAAGCCCTAAATAAATAGAAACAGTCATTAAAAGTCTCCCTACCAAACCAAGCCCACGACCAGATGGGTTTAGTGGAAAATTCTATTAAACCTTTAATGAAGACCTAATACCAATACTCTTCAACCTACTCCTCAAAATAGAAATAGAAGGAACATTGCCCAATTCATTCTGTGGAGCCAGAGTTATGCTCATACCTAAACCACACAAAGCCCAACAAAGAAGAGAACTTCAGACCAATTTCCCTTATGAATATTGATACAAAAATACTCAATAAAATTTTCACAAACCAAATCCAAGAACACAACAAAATGATCATTCACCACGATCAAGTAGGCTTCATCCCAGGGATGCAGGGATGGTTCAATACCTGGAAATCTATCAATGTAATCCACTACATAAACAAACTCAAAGAAAAAAAAACCACATGATCATTTCATTAGATGCTGAAAAAGCATTTTATAAAATTCAACATCCCTTCATGTTAAAAGTCTTGGAAAGATCAGGAATTCAAGGACCATACCTAAACATAAACATAGTAAGAACGATATACTGCAAACCAGTAGCCAATATCAAACTAAATGGAAAAAACTTGAAGCAATCCCATTAAAATTGGGGACTAGACAAGGCTGTCCTCTCCCTCTCTATCTTTTCAATGTAGTAATTAAAGTTCTAGGTAGAGCAATTAGACAACAAACGAAGTTCAAAGGGATTGAAATTGGAAAGGAAGAAGTCAAAATATCACTATTTGCAGGTGATATGATAGTATACTTAAGTGACCCCAAAACTCCACCAGAGAACTCCAACAGCTGATAACAACTTTAGGAAAGTGGCCGGATATAAAATTAATTTAAACAAATCAGTAGCTTTCCTATACACAGAGTATAAATAGGCTGAGAAAAAAGTTATGGAAACTACACCCTTCACGATAGTCACAAATAGTATAAAGTATCTTGGTGTGACTCTCACCAAACAAGTGAAAGATCTGTATGCCAAGAACTTCAAGTCTCTGAAGAAGAAATAGAAGAAGACCTCAGAAAGTGGAAAGATCTCCCATGCTCATGGATTGGAAGGATTGATATAGTAAAAATGACCATCTTGCCAAAAGCAATCCACAGACTAAATGCAATCCCCATCAAAATTACAACTCTATTTTTCATAGAGTTAGAAAGAGCAATTCTCAAATTCATTTGGAAGAACAAAAAACCCAGGATAGCAAAGACTATTTTCAACAATAAAAGAACTTCTGGAGGAATAACTATCTCTGAACTCAAGCTGTACTACAGAGCAATAGTGACAAAAACTGCATGGTATTGGTACAGTGACAGGCAGGTAGATCATTGGAATACAATTGAAGACCCAGAAATGAACCCTCACACCTATGGTTGCTTGATCTTTGGCAAAGGAGCTAAAACTATCCAATGGAAAAAAGACAGCATTTTCAACAAATGGAGCTGGTTCAACTGGCAGTCAACATGTAGAAGAATGCAAATTGATCCATACTTATCTCCCTATACAAAGATCAAGTCTAAGTGGATTTAGGACCTCCACATAAAACCAGATACACTGAATCTAATAGAATAGAAAGTGGGAAAAAGTCTAGAACACATGGGTACAGGGGAAAAGTTCCTGAATAGAACATCAGTGGCAATGGCTTATTCTGTACAATCAAGAATCAATAAATGGGACCTCATAAAATTGCAAAGCTTCTGTAAGGCAAAGGACACTGTCAATAGGACAAAACAGCAACCAACAGATTGTGAAAAGATCTTTACCAATCTGACATTCAATAGAGGGCTAATCTTCAATATATACAAAGAACAAAAGAAGTTAGACTCCAGAGAACCATAACCCTATTAAGAAATGGGGTACACAGCAAAACAGAGAATTCTCAACTGAGGAAACTTGAATGCCTGAGAAGTGCCTAAGAAATGTTCAACATCCTTAGTCATCAGAGAAATGGAAATCAAAACAATTCTGAAATTCCACCTCACACCAGTCAGAATGTCTAAGATGAAAATTTCAGGTGACAGCAGATGCTGGTGAGGATGTGGAGAAAGAGGAACACTCCTCCATTGTTGGTGGGATTGCAAGCTGGTACAAGCACTCTGGAAATCAGTCTGGCAGATTCTCAGAAAAATTGTACATTGTACTACCAAAGGACCCAGCTATACCACTTCTGGACATATAACCAGAAGACGCTCTAACATATAAGAAGGACACATGCTCCACTATGTTCATAGCAGCCATATTTATAATAACCAGAAGCTGAAAACAACCTAGATGTCCATCAACAGAGAAATGGATACAGAAAATGTGGAACATTTACACAATGGAATACTACTCAGCTATTAAAAACAACGACTTCATGAAATTCACAGGCAAATGAATGGAGCTTGAAAATATCATCCTAAGTCACAAAAGAACACACAGGGTATGTACTCACTCATAAGTGGATATTAGCCCAAAATTTTGGAATACCCAAGATTCAATTCAGAGTCCATATGAAGCCTAAGAAGAAGGAAGACCATAATGTGGATGCCTCAGTGCTTCTTAGAAGGGTAAACAAAATACAAGAGGAAATATGGAAACAAAGTGTGGAGCAGAGACTGAAGGAAAGGCCATCCAGAGGTTGCCTTTCCACCTGGGGATCCATCCCATATACAGCCACCAAACCTGGACGCTATTGTGGATGCTGGGAAGTGCTTGCTGATGGAAGTCTGATATGGCTGTCTCCTGCAAGGCTTTGCCAGAGCCTGACAAATACAGAGGTGGATGTTCTCAGCCAACCATTCGACTGAGCACAGGGGTTGGGGGTGGGAGGTCGGTGGGTGTCCTGATGGAGGAGTCAGAGAAGGGACTTAAAGATCTAAGGTGGTTTGCAGCCCCACTGAGGGAGCAACAGTGTTAACTGTCCAGATGCCCTGGAGCCTCTGGACACTGGACCATCAACCAAAGAATACACATGGAGGGACCTATGATGCTGAATGCATATGTGGCAGAGGATGGACTTGTTGGACTTCTGTAGGAGGAGAGGCCCTTGGGCCTGAGGGTGTTCAATTCCCCAGTTTAGGGTCATTCTGGGGCAGAAAGACAGGAGGGGATGGGTGGGTGTGGAGCACCCTCATAGATGCAGGGTGAGGGCAATGGGATAGAGGGTTTCTGAAGTGGAGACCTGGAATGGGGAAAATATTTGAAATATAAATAAAGAAATTGTTCAATAAAAAAGAAACAAACAAACAAAAAATAACCAAATCCAGCCCAAGTTACTCCCCCAGTTCTCATGCTATCTCTTCAACCAGTCCTGTCCCTCATCCCAACTGATAAGCCCATTATATCCAGTTTTGTTTATTTCTTTTTTTTTTTTTTTTTTTTTTGCTTGTTTTTTGAGGCACAGTCTCTGATTGCAGCCCCGCAATGTCCTGGAACTGAATGTATATCCCAGTCTAGCCTCAGACTTATACTAATTCTGCTGCCTCAACCACTTCAATACTGGCATTATAGATCTGAGCAAGTACACTCAGCTCTATATGCTATTTTTAATAAAGTTTACTGAATATATAACTGTGAGTTAAATATCATTATCCACACTATTTTTAGTCCTGACTGAATTGAAAATTTGGAATAAAATTAAATATATACTGTTATCAGTATACTGTTATACTGTTGAACAGAGCTGGTATGGCTAGGTAAACAGAAAAAAGGACCAGAATTACTCAACCCAGCCTATGACAGCAAAAGTGATGCCTCCACATGATTCCCATGCAAATACAAGTACTGAGCTAAGTTCATCAGAGAATTATTCACTCTGGAAATTAAGTGAATCATCAACATAGCCTTAAGTTTCACATTCAGTGCAATGTGTTTATCAAAGCCTTTGAAACTCTAGATCTCTTTGCTTTATTACCATGTGAATTGCCCAAACTGGCTCTCCTAGATCTACTTGTGTTATAAATTAATAAATTGATATTCTCATTTATACTTCAGTCTTTGCAAGCTTGATAAATGTGAGTTTATTACAAAGCAATTGACCCACTCTGGAAATACTAACAAAAATCAAATCCTGGGTATATGAAACTAATTTCAAGCCCTAGGTTTAGGCATTATCTCTAAGGCAAATGCTATTTTTAGAAGACTTTCATTCAACTTAAGTAATTTTTTTTCCAAAATCTTTCTCTGTACTGAAAATGATCCATTTCTGTCAAAGCATAACCATTGTTCAAAGCTTTATACAGCCCATCATAGAAGGTGACTTACTTCTAAATTTCTATAGAAATAATTGTTTTGTTCCTTTAAGGTATATGTGAACTATTGCTTGTGTTTTTATCAGTTGATAAAGATCATATTTTGTATAATATTAGGTCTAGTTTATTTATGTGAAATGCTATCCGTCATAGTTTCCATACTTAATTGTAGCTTGAATTGTGTTTGTATTTGTCGATTTAAGCTCTTTTCATTGCCTTGTGCTGCAATCACATCTCTAGTGTCCTTCAACATCATTTAAGCATCAAAGTTTTTATGCTCAATTTTATTTTATTCACGTTTATTTTATTTCTTTTTTTAAAATTTTGTATTTAGCTATTATATAAAAATGTAAAGAATGCAAATATTATGGGCACCATTCATTTATATAATGTAAAATGTTGAAAGCAGGTGGAACATCTTGAAGTTCAAATATCAGTTATTTCTTTGATTTGCAAATTAGCAGTACCTTTCTCCAGCATAATGAAATACTACATTATAGCTATCTCTTGTTTATACACTCTAATGGTGGACAATACTGGCACATGTGAACTGCATGCTTAGCAAACAGATTTAAATGCTTTGTACCTCTTTGTATCATTAACTAACTTAGTGTCCCTAATTTACATAAAGTTAATCCTTCATGTAAAATAAAACATGATTCAATATGTTCATTAAAATATAATAATTCGATGAGTGGAGACCTCTGCCTGTGCCACCAGGAGTCCATAGCCAAGGAGCGCCAGGAGAAAGCTATACTCCCAGGAATTTGGAAAAGCCATGAGTGGGGTTAAGGGGAGCAACACCTCTCACTGAGACCTACCCAGAACCGGCGGGATTCAGGGCCTGAGAACCCGGGGGCACGAAACCTCTGAACCTTCTGGTTTCCATCTGTGGGTGGAGACCTCTGCCTGGGCTACCAGGAGTTCATAGCCAATGAGCGCCAGGAGAAAGCTACTCTCCCAGGAGCTTGGAAAAGCCGTGAGTGGGGTTAAGGGGAGCAACACCTCTCACCAGACCTACCCAGATCCAGAGGGATACAGGGCCTAAGGGGAACTCAGGAACAGGAAACCTCCGAACCTTCCAGTTCCATCTGTGTGGGGAGACCTCTGCCTTGGCCACCAGGGGTCTGTGCCTGGGGACCTCAGCCTGGGCCACAGGGCTCCAGGAGAGAGCGGGTATCCCAGGAGTGCTGACACACCTTTGAGTACAGGCAAAACCACCACTTCTGTTCAAACTCACTGGATCAAGAGGGACCCTTGCAGAGCCATCAGGACATAGGACCCAAGGGACAGCTGGGGACAAGATCCTTCTGATTTCGGTCTGCACCCCAGAGCTGACCCTGTGCCACAGCTCTCCAAACCCAAACATCTCTCAGAGAGAGCTGGTCTTCAAGGAGTATTGACACAGAGGCCTGCAGGAGGGGCAAGCCACAACCAGACAGAGTAAGATCAGCTAACATCAGAGTTAATAAGAGGGCAAAAGGCAAGGGTAAGAATATAAGGAACAGAAACCAAGAGTACTTGGCACAATCAGAACCCAGCTCTCCCACCACAGCAAGCCCTGGATACCCCAACACACCAGAAAAGCAAGACTCAGATTTAAAATCATTTCTCATGATGATGATAGAAGACGTTAAGAAAGAAATGAATAACACCCTTAAAGAAATACAAGAGAACGGAGATAAACAAATAGAAGCCTTTAAAGAGGAAATACAAAAATCCATTAAAGAATTACAGGAAAACACAATAAAACAGGCAGAATTAGAAGAAAACACAATCAAACAGACAAAGGAAATGCACAAAACTTTCCAGGAGCTAAACATAGAAATAGAAACAATAAAGAAATCACAAAGGGAGACAACCCTGGAGTTAGAAAACCTAGGAAAGAGATCAGGAGCCATTGATGTAAGCATCACCAACAGAATACAAGAGATAGAAGAGAGAATCTCAGGAGCAGAAGATACCATAGATAACATCGAAACAACAGTAAAAGAAAATGCAAAATGCAAAAAGCTTCTGACCCAAAACATCCATGAAATCCAGGACACAATGAGAAGACAGAACCTAAGGATAATAGGTATAGAAAAAAGTGAAGATTCCCAACTTAAAGGACCAGCAAATATCTTCAACAAAATTGTAGAGAAAAACTTCCCTAACCTAAAGAAAGAGATGAACATAAATATACAAGAAGCTTACAGAACTCCAAACAGATTGAACCAGAAAAGAAATTCGTCCCGTCACATTATAGTGACAATACCAAATACACAAAACAAAGAAAGAATATTAAAAGCAGTAAGGGAAAAAGGTCCAGTAACATATAAAGGCAGACCTATCAGAATTACACCAGACTTCTCACCAGAGACTATGAAAGCTAGAAGATCCTGGGCAGAACTCATACCGACCCTAAGAGAACACAACTGCCAACCCAGGCTGCTATACCCAGCAAAACTCTCAATTACCGTAGATGGTGAAACCAAAACATTCCATGACAAAACCAAATTTACACACTATATTTCCACAAACCCAGCCCTACAAAGGATAATGGATGGTAAAGAGGTAAACTACACCCTAGAAAAAGCAAGAAAGTAATCTTTCAACAAACTCAAAAGAAGATAGCCACATAAAAGTAAAAATAACACCAAGAAGAACAGGAACCAACAATCATTATTCCTTAATATCTCTTAACATCAATGGACTCACTTCCCCAATAAAAAGACATAGACTGAGAGACTGGATCCATAAAGAGGACCCAGCATTTTGCTACATTCAAGAAACACATCTCTGTGATAAAGACAAACACTACCTCAGAGAGTAAAGGGCTGGAAAACAATTTTCCAGGCAAATGGTCCCAAGAAACAGGCTGGAGTAGCCATTCTAATATTGGATAAAATCAACTTTCACCCAAAATTCATCAAAAAAGATAAGGAAGGACACCTCATACTCATCAAAGGAAAAATCTACCAAGAAGAACTCTCAATTTTGAACATCTATGCTCCAAATGCAAGGGCAACCACATTCATAAAAGAAATTTTACTAAAGCTCAAAGCACACATTATACCTCACACAATATTAGTAGGTGACTTTAACACCCCATTATCATCAATGGACAGATCTTGGAAACACAAACTAACAGAGACACAGTGAAACTAACAGATGTTATGGACCAAATGGATTTAACAGATATCTATAGAATATTTCATCCTAAATCAAAAGGATATACCTTCTTCTCAGCACCTCATAGTACCTTCTCCAAAACTGACCATATAATCGATCACAAAAGAAACCTCAACTGATACAAGAAGACTGAAATACTCTCATGACTCCTATCAGATCACTACGAATTAAGGCTGGTCTTCAATGGCAACAACAACAACAGAAAGCCTACATACACATGGAAGCTGAACAATGCTCTACTCTATGATAACTTGGTCAAGGAAGAAATAAAGAAAGAAATGAAAGACTTCCTAGAATTTAATGAAAATGAAAGTACAACATACCCAAACTTATGGGACACAATGAAAGCAGCAGTGTTAAGAGGAAAACTCATAGCTTTGAGGGCCTCCAAAAAGAAACTGGAGAGAGCATACACTAGCAACTTAACAGTACACCTGAATGCTCTAGAACAAAAAGAAGCTAATGCACCCAAAAGGAGTAGATGACAGGAAATAATCAAACTCAGGGCTGAAATCAACCAAGTAGAAACAAAAAGAACTATTCAAAGAATCAACAAAATCAAGAGTTGGTTCTTTGAGAAAACCAACAAGATAGATAAACCCTTAGCCAGACTAACCAGAGGGCACAGAGACAAGATCCAAATTAACAAAACTAGAAATGAAAAGGGAGACATAACAACAGAT
>CM052700.1:107769908-107809238 GCA_028551405.1 Uromys caudimaculatus
CACATGGGTACAGGGGAAAAGTTCCTGAACAGAACACCAATGGCTTATGCTCTAAGATCAAGAATCAACAAATGGGACCTCATGAAATTGCAAAGCTTCTGTAAGGCAAAGGACACTGTCAATAGGACAAAACAGCAACCAACAGATTGGGAAAAGATCTTTACCAATCCTATGTCTGATAGAGGGCTAATATCCAACATACACAAAGAGGTCAAGAAGTTAGACTCCAGAAAAACAAAACCCCATCAAAAAATGGGGAACAGAGCTAAACAGAGAATTCTCAACTGAGGAAATTCGCAGGGCTGAGAAACTCCTAAAGAAATGCTCAACATCCTTAGTCATCAGGGAAATGCATATCAAAACAAGTCTGAGATTCCACCTCACACCAGTCAAAATGGCTAAGATCAAAAACTCAGGTGACAGGAAATGCTGGCGAGGATGTGGAGGAAGAGGAATATGCCTCTATTGTTGGTGGGATTGCAAGCCGGTACAACCACTCTGGAAATCAGTTTGGCGGACCCTCAGAAAAATGGACATAATACTACCTGAAGACCCAGCTATACCTCTCCTGGACATATACCCAGAAGATGCTTCAACATGTAATAAAGACACATGCTCCACTATGCTCATAGCAGCCATATTTATAATAGCCAGAAGCTTGAAACAACTCAGATGTCCCTCATCAGAGGAATGGATACAGAAAATGTGGTACATTTACACAATGGAGTACTACTCAGCTATTAAAAACAATTGTTTAATGAAATTTGCAAGCAAATGGATGGAACTTGAAAATATCATCCTGAGCATGGTAACTCAGTCACAAAATAACAAACATGGTATGTACTCAGTGATAAGTGGATATTAGCTGAAACGTTTGGAATACCCAAGTTTCACTTTACAGTAACTTCTGGACTGAGAGTGAGGTCCCAGATGGAGGAGTTGGAGAAAGGACTGAAGGAGCTGAGAGGGTCTGCAGCCCTATGGAGGGAGCAATAGTGTCAACTGGCCTGACCCCCAGCCTCCGGTCTTCCTGGAGCCTGGACCACCAACCAAAGAATACACATGGAGGGACCTATGGTTCGGACCACATATGTGGCAAAGGAGCGCCTTGTTGTCCATCAGGGGTAGGAAAGGCCCCAGTAAAGGGGAATGTCAAGGTGGGAATATGGGAGTGGTTGGGCAGGTGGGTGGGAGGTGAAATTCCCTCATAGAGATGGTGGAGGGGGAAGGGATATGTAGTCTCCAAAGAGGAGACCCAGAAAGGGGGGAACATTGGAAATGTAAATAAAGTATCAAAAAAGAAAAAAATCATAAATGTGAATATCTGGTTGAATTAAAGTGTTAAATTAAAAAAAAAAAGAAAAAGAAAAGAACTATGATGGTGGTGAGTAGGGAACTGGAATCAACTGGCTAATTGGAAAGGTGGATATTATCAAACCATATTCATGAGTGTATCAAGTCACAAGTAGTTCACTGATTTTTCAATTACGATGCACTAAGAAATGTTTTAAACTTCTAATGTTGCTAAAAATAGTAAGTAGCCTTGTTTAAGTGATGGTTCCGACACATAACCATAAACTTTCACTAATGTTTAATGTTGGATGATGTTTCCAAATATAGAATATATTCATTAAGGGGAGCAACTCAGTGCATAAGTCACAGCTATTCTTTCCCATCTAACCAATAAAATCTGTCCTAGCTTCCACTGGAAAAAAAAAAAAAGAAAAAAGAAAAAAAATAGTAATTCTTTTCAATTTTATTCAGAATATTTTATTTATATAATTATATAAAATTATGTTTATCGTTTCACTCTTTCTACTCCTCTCAGTTTACCCCCTATTTCCCCTCTTGTCCGCATAGCCCCCCTTCTATTTCTCCTTTTAAAAAATCAGGCTTCTAAACAGTAATAAAATAAATAAAATATGATAAGATAAAATAAAAACTAACTCATTGGAATATGACAAAACAAATGAACAGAAGGAAAAGAACCCATGAGAAGAAACAAGAAACACACACCTAATTGTTTGCACATCCAGGAATCCTATAAACAGTAAACTAAAAGCCATAATGTATATGCAAAGGACCTTTAAATGAAAAGAGAGAAGAAAAAATTGAAATTGAAATAAGTAAAAATTATGAAATAGAATTATTATTTTGTAAAGGGGGAAATGTCTTGGCATGATATTTTGAGACATGGAAGTTCAACAAATGCCATTGAAGATCAAAGCAATTCCACTAAAATTCAGAATAAGACAAGATTCTCTACTCTTTCTATACCTATTTGGTATAGTACTTGGAGTCTCAGACTAATAAGGTAATTGAAGCATGACAAGGAAATACAAAGTCAACATATTTTTATTTGCTGATGATATGATATACACAAATGTCAAGAAAATATGGCATTGAAGCTCCTATAGCTAATAGAAGTATTAGCAAAGTAGCTATATACAAAATTAACTAAAGAAAACCAATAGCTTTCCCATTTACAGATGACAAGTGGACTGAGGAAGAAATCAGGGAAACAACAACTTTTATAATACTGTCAATACTATTTTAGTACAATTCTAATGAAGTAAATGAAAGATACATATGATAAAATCTTTGAGTCAAGAAAGAAACTGTATAAAATAACAGAATATGGATAAATCTCAAGCTCATGGATCAGTAAGATTGTTATAGTAAAAATGACTATCCTATTAAAGGAAATCGACAGATTCAATGAATTCTCCATCAAAATTATGCTATAATTCTTTTCAGGTTTTGAAAAGACAATTTTCAGCAATGTATGGAACTAAACCTAAGAAAAGCTAAATTAATCCAGAATAATAAAAGAACTTCGGGAGGTATCAAAGACCCTGATTGGAGTTTGTATTACAGAGTTAAAGTAATAAAACAGCATGGTATTGACATAAAACCAGATATATTGATCAATGGAATTAAATTGAAGACCCAGACAAAAATCCATATGTCCATGGATAGATGCTTGATATATTTTAAGAAGCCAAAAATATACTCTGGAAAAAAATAAAACAACATCTAAAACAAGTGGTGCTGGTCAAGCTGGACAGCCACGGGTAGAATAGTCCAAATAGATCCATACTTATCACCCTGCATAAAACTTAAATCCAAATTGAACAAAGGAAACATAAGGCTAAATACACTGACTCTGATAGAAAAGAAATTGTGGAATAGCCTGGAACTCATTGTCACAGGAAAAGATTTTCTGAACAGAACACCATTAGCATAGGCACTAAAATCAACAATTAATAAATGGAACCTAATAAAACTGAAAAGCTTCTGTAGGTCAAAAGCCACCATCATTCAGACAAAGTGACAGCCTACAGAATGGGAAAATATTTTACCAACTATATACATCTTCAATAGATGGCTATATCTACAATGTATAAAGAACTCAAAAAATTAGACTTCAATAAAGCAAACAACCCATTTAAAAATTATATCAAGAGGGGAGACTCAAATGGCTTAGAAACAAACACATACACACAAAGTTCATTATCCATAGCCATTAGGGAAATGGAAATCAAAAGTACTTTAAGATTTTGTCTTATACCTGTCAGCATGTCTAAGATCAATAAAACAAGTGACAGCTCATGCTAGTGAAAATGTGAGTAATTGGAACAATCATCCACTGCTGGTGACAATGCAAACTTGTATAGGCATTGTGAAAATCAATGTGGCAGTTCCTTAGCAAGGTAGGAATCAATCTAACTCAAGATCTTGCTCTACCACTCTGGGGCATATACACAAAGGAAACTTTATCTTGCACAGAGACATTTATTCAAGCATCTTCATTGCTGCTCTATTCATAATAGTCAAAATCTGAAAACAACCTAATGTCCCTTAACAGATGAAGTGATAATGGAAATTTGGTACATTTATACAGTAGAATTTTTCAGTCATTAAAAAAATGAAATCACATAATTTCCAGGAAAAAAAAAAAGGATGGGACTAGAAAAATCTGAGTAAGATAACTCCAACCCAGAAAGAGTATAATGCCATGTATAAATGTAAGTTTCTATTAGCTGTTAAGTCAATGATAACAAAATAACAATCCACAAAACTAAAGAAGGTTGGTTATAAAATAAGGGTTGGTGTGGGTAGCAGATAAACCTCTTCAGAAAAGGGAAATAGAATAGATAGTTATGAATGGATGGGGGGACTGGAATGTGAAGAGCAAGGAGAGAAGAGGCTGGGAGAGAGGGAAGAAGTAGTGAACACTGGAAGAGGCAGCTAAATGAAGGGGCATCTGATGAATAGTCTGGGAATCTAATGCAGTAGATGTTTCCTAAAGTATATACATATATGAAGGTGATCTAAATTAAATTATCAAATGATGAAGGAGACAGTCCCAACTAGACATATCTTCTGACCAGATGAAGCTTCTAGTACTGGGATTGGGTTACATCTAGTTGAATATTTGGCCGAAGGGGTCACATGGGAATCCTCAAAGAACAAAGACTGATGCTAAGACTATAGGTTGCTTGTCACAAATGGACAGTAAGTCTCCATTGCTGAAGAAAACTACTATGCAACTCATTGAACGTGGAAAAGCCAAACTGGTGCCTACATTGAGCCTTCATTCCTATGTGCTAGTATCTTTGGTATAATGTACTCTGTATGTTACCCAAGGAGACACCAATTCAGCCCCTTATCCTTTTATGTACAATGCTGTCCTGCTTAGAAGGTATGTTAGTGCTGTGGTGACAAGAAGTTTGTGATATACCAAACACTACTTGGGTGACTAAGAATCTGAGACCAGATAATCCAGATACAAGAGGTAAAAATAAATGCTACCATTCTAAAAAAACATGTAGCAATAAAATGATTTCTAGTGACATCCTTCCAGAGGCATAGACCAGAGCCTTGCTTAGATGCCAACAGAGAATCTTTTGTAGCAGATGGGGATAAATAGAGACCCACAGGCTGACAGTATGCAGAAAGTGAGAGACCTTGGCACACTCAGTCCTAAATGGGATGTCTGTGTCAAATCTGTAAAAGTAAATTTATTTGCCAGATGCAATTGTTATCTTGGGGGCTTACTGTTGAATTAACTCACCCTTGCTAGTTCTTTCTGAACTCTGGCTGAACTGGATTAACTCAGCTGTTCTGGCCCAAGCTTCTCTTCAAGCTGACTGATTCAAACTGCCTTCTCTCAGCTTCTCACTGAAATGCTCTGCTTATGCTCAAACTAATTCTAGTAATTTATTCTAACCTTTAGCTTCATTTTATTCTCTGGCTTGAACTGCCTCTGCTGATGTACACTGCACAAACTGCACAAAGTGAATGAACATAACTGATCTCAACTCCATTCCTCCAACTGCACTGATTGAACTGATTTAACTCTATTTTGCACTTATTTATTTATTTATTTATTTATTTATTTATTTATTTATTTATTTATTTATTTATTTTAAACTCCAGATTTTATTCCCCTCCTGGTCCATCCTCCGACTGTTTCACAACCGATACCTCCTTCCCGCCCCCTGTCTCCACAAGGATGTGCCACCCTTGACACACCACTCCACCAGAACTCTAAACTCTCTTGGGCCTCCAGTCTCTTGAGGGTTAGGTGCAACTTCTCTGACTAAACCAGATCCAGCAGCCTGTTGCCTGAACTTCTTTTCCTCAGATTCCTTTCCATTTCCATACCTGAAGATTTTTTCCAATCTGTAGGTTGCCAATTTATCTTATTGGCTCTGTCCTTTGCCTTACAGAAGCTTTCCAGTTTCATGAGGTCCCATTTATCAATTCTTGTTCTTACAGCGTGAGCCATTGAAGTTCTGTTTAGAAAATTTTCCCTGTACCAATGAGCTCAGGGCTCTTTCCCACGTTCTCTTCTATTAGATTGAGTGTATCTGGTTTTATGTTGAGATCCTTGATCCACTTGGTGAACTTTGTGCAAGGTGACAAATATGGCTCTATTTTAATTTTTCTACATATTGACAGCTAGTTAGACCACCACCATTTGTTGAAGATGCTTTCTTTTTTCCATTGCATATGTTTGACTTCTTTGTCAAAGAGCAAGTGTGCACATAAGTGTTTAGTTTTATTTCTGGGTCTTCAATTCTATCCCATTGATCAACGTGTCTGTATTTGTGCTACTACCATGCAGTTTTTATCACTATTGCTCTGTAGTAAATCTTGAGATCAGATGTGATGATTCCCCCAGCCATTCTTTTATTGTTAAGAATTGTTTTCACTATTCTGTTTTTTTTTTTTCTTTCCAGATGAATTTGAGAATTGCTCTTTCCATGTCTTTGAAGAATTGTGTTGAGATTTGATGGAGATTTCATTGAATCTGTAGTATTGCCTTTGGTAGGATGGCCATTTTTACTATGTTAATTCTGCCAATCCATGAATATTGGAGATCTCTCCATTTTCTGAGATCTTCTTCAATTTCTTTCTTTAGAGACTTGAAGTTATTGTCATATAAACCACGTTCACTTGTTTTGTTAGAGTTACCCTAAGATATTTTATACTATTTGTGGTTATTGTGAAGGGAGTTGTTTCCCTAATTTTTTTCTCAGACTGATTATCACTTGTATGAAGGAAGGCTACTGATTTATTTGAATTGATTTTATATCCGGCTACTTTGCTGAAGTTGTTTATCAGCTGGAGAAGTTCTCCAGGAGAGTGTTTTGGGGTTGCTTATGTTTGCTATCATATCATCTGGAAATAGTGATACCTTTATTTCTTCTTTGCAAATTTGTATCCCCTCGATGTCTTTTTGTTTTCTTATTGTTCTAGCTAGTACTTCAAGTACTATATTGAATAGATATGGAGAGAGTAGGCATCCTTGTCTTGTCCCCGATTTTAATGGGATTGCTTCAAGTATCTCTGTATTTAATTTGATATTGGCTGTTGGTTTGCTGTATGTTGCTTTTATTATGTTTAGGCATGGGCCTTGAATTCTTGATCTCTCCACTACATTTAACATGAAGGGGTGTTGTATTTTGTTAAACGCTTTTTCTGCATCTAAGGAGATGATCATGTGTTTTTTTTTTTCTTTTTCTTTTTTTATTGAACTGCTTTTACTTTTTATTAGATATTTTCTTTATTTGCATTTTAGATGTTATTCCCTTTCCCAGTTCCCCCCTAGAAGCCTGCTATCCCATCCTCCCTCACCCTGCTTCTATGAGGGTGTTCTTCCACCAACTCTCCCACTCCCTCCTCTCCACCCTGGCATTCCCCTATACTGGGGAATTGAACCTTCACAGGACTAAGGGCCTCTCCTCCCATTGATGCCTGACAAGGCCATCCTCTGCTACATATGTGGCTGGAGCCATGGGTCCTTCCATGTGTACCCTTTGGTTTGTGGTTTAGTCTCTGGGATTTCTTGTTGGTCCGCGCCAACAGGAGGGAGCACAAGCATGGACAGAGTCCCCTGGTCCCGGTTCCTGCAGCAGCCACCTAGGCCGCACGCCAGTTGTTGGGCCGCGGCAGGGGGAGGGAACGTGAGATGGGATGGGAGCATGGGCTGCCTCGGCTACTCTCCCACTCCGAGCCCAGTTCTGGCCCAAGTGTGATCCTGTGGCTGCGGCCAGAGCACGCCCGGAGTGTGAGCCGCCTCTGGGGCTCTCCCGCTCCACACTCGGTTCCAGTCGTGGCACCATCCATGAGACCCACCTGTTGGTATGCGCAATCCCTGCAGCTGCAGTGTGCGCCCTACCGCATGGCCCAGAGAACAGATCTCTTTTTGGGCCGAAAGTTTTACAGCTCATTGGACAAAAGCTCTCAGACACCAGGGAAGTTTTGCACCTTTATTCCTTCTGGATGGTGAGCAGCGGGTGCGGGCAGAAGCGGGGACTTAGCAGGCAGGCGGGCAGGTGGAGCAGACAGAGAGAGAGAGAGAGAGAGAGAGAGAGAGAGAGAGAGAGAGAGAGAGAGAGAGAGAGAGAGAGAGAGCTACTCAGGTCAGGATGCTCTGATATACTGTTTGGAAGGGGTCAGGGGTTTGGTAACCAATATTTTCCATTGGCTTGGTTTGGGGACTTTGTGGTGCCTCATTTGCTTGCCCACGACTCAGGGTTGCTTTCTATGTGACAAATCTCACATGACAGGCCTCTCTCTATACAGGGGTTGTGAAGGCTGTAACTGTTTTACAGGAGTCTTCTGGGAGCAGTGGCCAAAACCATAATCTGGTCCCTCGTGAAAGTTTCACGGGGTCTCCCAGAATTTTTAGCCTGAGCTCAACTGGGTGTCAGATTGCCTGCCACAGACCACTGTCCCACAATCTCTGGGATGTCTGGTTGATTGATATTGTTGTTTTTTCTATGGGGTTTCAAGACTCTTAAGTACACTCTCTTTCCTGTCTTTTCTCTGAGAGTTGGTCCTTTGTTATCTTTGACTCATTCTGTGAAACCTTTCTCTGATTCATCATTTTGTCTGCCTCTAATTTAGACATCACTTTCAAACATGACCGTTTCTTTCTACAAACCCTCTTTAAGTTCACTGTTGAGAATTAAAGTTGTGACCTTGGAACTTGTCTGTATTCCAGCCAGAGGGATTACAGGTACGCCATTCCTGCAGGATCCCACAGACCTAGAAGGTTTTTGGATGTGATCCCTCCCAGAGTAACCATTTTGTGGGATTAAAATTCCTCTACAAAATCCATCCCCTCAGGGATCTTGAAGCATCTCAGAAGTGGAGGTAGAAAGAACATAAGAGCCAGAGGGTATGGAGGACAAAAACCCCAAAACTTAAAATCAACATAATTACTACACACATGATTTCACAGAGATTAGGGCAGGATGCACAGAGCCTGCATGTGTCTGAACTGGATGGGGCCCTAGATCGGAAAGGAAAAGTAGACACATGCTCACTCATCCCTAAACCAGAAGTAAACTCCAATTGATAACTATCTGCAAATGAAAGTTTAAATTCCTCCAAGGGAGTCTCACTGAGGGGGTAACAACTCTTAAGGGTAGGTTGCATGCCCACAAGAAGGTGGCCAAAAGAATACCAACTCAATAGAAGGACTCTCAAAAGAATATTTGTGTATTAGAGTGATCTTTGCACTATATTAGCTAATGATTCTAAGCTTTGCTACAAAGAGGAAGATAAAAACCCAAGTATGATTTGGAGGGTACACTCAATTAGCATGGTAGTAAGAAGGTGATATATGACGCTGTTCCTCTGTAACAGTTGTTTTATTTATATGTGCCTTGTCTAATTTCAGAGCAAAGGATGATAGGATGATCTATAGGATGATATATTCTTCATATATATTTGAAACACTACCTTAATAATTAAAACTACACCTAGTTACCATGACTCTAAATAATTGTAAATGTTGCTTGAAATATTGACATCTGAAATAAAGAAAATACCTTATGAAATTCCTTCCTGTGTACTCTGACCCTAGTGTCCTGATTTGTTAGTCTGTGGACAGCATACATTATGGAGTGTGACCTGCATTTTACCATGTTTTAGACAGATTATACAGGTATGAGTGATACACTGAATGGCAATAAGGAAAACATTTTAACTTGTTTCCTTGAATATCAATGTGTAAAGGCAGTACCTGTATCCATTGGATGATGCCTATATAATGTGTGCTACCTCATGCTTGCTTCTCAATTGGTAGGTAGCCTATTGCTTTGTGGGACACAGCAGTGGAGCAAGATGTGATTTTGCATAAAAGAGGACAAGTTCTTGAACCAGAATTGAAAGTAGAATCAGCAAATGGGACCTTAGAAATTTTCAGTCCTCTCTCTCTTTTGCCATTGCACAGGTATTGGAGTGATGAAGTAAATGTACACTTCTTAAGGTATTGTGAGAAAATGAGAAAAAATGGACAGAAATGGAAAAGTAGAGACAAATGTCATACCTCTGACTTATCAGATTTGAAGCAAATAGTTCATATGGAAATCACAGTATTAATAAGACAAGAAATGGGAAATTTTGTTTATAATTTGAGTATGTTGAATAATTTTTCTTAGGTTGAAAAATAAAAATTCATGAAATTAGTTTAGTTTATTTATGTTTTTTATTCTTTTCTCATATATTACATCCCACCATTATTTCTACTACTGATCCTCATCTAAGTCTCTTCCTTACCCCGTCCCCTCATCCCCAGATCCAGCACACCTCCACTCCCCTCAAAAAAAAAAAAAAAAAAAAAAAAAAAAAAAAAAAAAAAAAAAAAAAAAAAAAAAAAAAAAGCAGGCCTCTAAGGGATATCAACAAACAGCATAGACAGCTATATAAGACCACACATGTGCCATTATGTCATGGCTGGTCTAGGCATTATGTCTAGGCAAACCAGTAGGAAGAAAACGGTCCCAAAAGTAGGCCAAAGAATCAGGGACATCCCCAGTTGTCATAATTAGGATTCCCGCAGGAACTCCAAGCTACTCAGTCATAACATATATGCAGAGGACTTAGTTCAGACTCCTACAAGCTCCCTGATCTCTTTGAGTCCCCACTAAATCACAGTCAGTTGATTATGTGGGTGGTGTCCTCCTGGTGTGACCCCAACCCCTCTGAATCCTCCTAACCTTTCTTTTCCACAGGACTGACTGCGTTCAGCCTAAAGCTTGACAGTGGTACTCTCCATTTGCTTCCATCAGTTGCTGGATGATATCTCTTTGATGATGATTCTGAATTTGTTTAAGAACTAATCATATCTTTTTAAAACAGCATTTGTAGTTGAGTCTTTTAGAAAGGACACTAGGAATTTAGTGTCTGGTTCTGGAGACAAAGCCAATGAATGATGTCTATATGGTAGAATGTATCATACTTAGATGCCTGCCATTCATCATTTAAACATGTACCACCAAAATGAGCCTTCAAGATAATCTGAATGTTAATAGATTTGTGGTGGAGGTTAGAAGTGCACTGTGGTGTCTTCCTTAATTTGGTCTCTACCCTATTTTGGACATAACCTTCTCTGAACCTGAACATTGCTGATTAGCTGTGCTAGCTGTCAATCATTCTGCCTCTACCTCTCCAGCACTGGGATTATAGGCATATACCAGTGTCCATGCTTTTTAAGTGAGTGCTCAAGATATCACCTCAGGTTCTTGTGAGAATGAGGTGTTGAAGTCTCCCGCTATTATTGTGCATGGTTTAATGGGTGTTTTGAGCTTTAGTAACATTTCTTTTATGAATGTGGGTACCCTTGCAGTTGGGGCATATATGTTCAGAACTGAGACTTCCTCTTGGTAGATTTTTCCTTTGGTGAAGGTGAAGTGTCCTTTTCCATCTTGTTTGATAACTTTTGGTTGAACATCTATTTTATTGTATTAGAATGGAAACTCCAGTTTGTTTCTTGGGACCATTTACTTGGAAAACTTTTTTCAAGCCTTTTACTCTGAGGTAGTGTCTTTCTTGGTCATTGAGGTTAGTTTTTTGTATTCAGCAAAATGTTGTATCCTGTTGATGTATCTATTCTGTTAGCCTGTTTCTTTTTATTATGGAATTGAGTGCACTGATGTTGAGAGATATTAAAAAAAGATGATTGTTAGATCCTGTTGTTTTTGATGATAGAAGTGGTATTATGAGTGTATGCTTCTCTTCCTTTGGGTTTTCTGTGAAATGTTTAATTTCCTGTGTTTCCTTGGGTATAATTAACCTCTTTGTGTTAGAGATTTTGTTCCAATGTCCTCTGTAGGGATGGATTAGTAGAAAGATATAGTTTTAGTTTGGTTTTGTCATAGACTGTCTTAGTTTCTCCATCTATTATGATTGAGAGTTTTGCTGAATATAGTATCCTGGGCTAGCCTTTATGTTCTTTTAAGGTCTGCATAACATCTGTCCAGGATCTTCTGACTTTTAGAATCTCTTTTGAGAAATATTGTATAATTATGATAGGTTTGCCTTCACATGTTACCTGGCCTTTTTCCCTTACAGCGTTTAATATTTCTTTCTTTGTTCTGTGCATTTAGTGTTTTAATTAATACTTTATAAGAGGATTTCTTTTCTCGTCCAATCTATTTGTTGTTCTATATGATTCTTGTATGATTATGACCATCTTTTTCTTTAGACTTGGGAAGTTTTTATCTATGCTTTTCTTGAAGATATTGTCTAGTCCTTTGAGCTGTGATTTTTCTCCTTCTTCTATTCCTGTTATTCTTAGGTTTGATCTTTTTATTGTGTGTTGAATTTCCTGGATATTTTGGATTAGGAGCTTTGTACACATTGTATTTTCTTTGACCAATGTATCAATATCTTCTATGCCTGAGATTCTCTGTTCTATCTCTTGTATTCTGTTGATAATGCTTGCGTCTTTAGTTCCTGATCTCTTTCCTAAGTTGTCTATTTCCAGGGTTGCCTCTCTTTGTGTTTTCTTTATTATTTCCATTTCCATTTTTAGTTTTTGGACTGTTTTCTTTCATTCCCTCACTTGTTTAATTTATTTTTCTCCATTTCTTTACAAAATTTATGTTTCCTCTTTAAGGGCTTCTACCTATTTACCTGTGTTTTCCTGTATTTCTTTAAGGGTATTCTTTATATACTACTTAAAATTCTCTATCATCTTTATTAGATGGGACTTTATGTCATTATCTTGCTATTCAGGTGTGTTGGGCTATCCAGGACTTGCTGTGGTGGGAGACCTGGGGTTCTGGTGGTGCTGAATTGCATTGGGGTTCTGTTCTTTATGATCTTGTGCTTGACTCTGGCCATCTGGTTATTTCTTATTTTAACTGGACTGGGTGTTTCTGACTAGAGTTGACCTCTTTGGAGCCAGGCAGTGCTGTCTTTGGTTTGGGTGGGCCTCTTGTTTCTCTGGTTAGAGCAGGCCTCCTCTGTTCCTGGTTACTGAGGAACTCCTGGGAGGCAGGTAGAGTGTGTCCCTGGTTACTATGGACTTCCTGGGAGGCAGACAGGCTGTAGAGTGTGGGAGGGTGTCAGGTCTGCTGACCTGGCCTGGGTGGAAAAGTGGTCCAGAAGGAAGGGACTTGGCCC
This sequence comes from Uromys caudimaculatus, assembly GCA_028551405.1. Lineage (NCBI taxonomy): Eukaryota > Metazoa > Chordata > Mammalia > Rodentia > Muridae > Uromys > Uromys caudimaculatus. The sequence continues at coordinate 107,782,839 of CM052700.1, forward strand.
TCTGTCAGCTGGGCTCTGTGCCTTTGGCTGCTGCCAACCTCCTGGGTGGCATTTAGGTTGTATGTAGTTTGAGGGTTGGTACAGGGCTGCTGATCTGGCCAGGGCAGGGAAGTGTACCAGAAGGAAAGTGGGGCTGTGTCTTTGGTAATTTCTGACCTCCTGGGACATACACAGGCTGTAGCATGTGGTCGGGTATCTGGCCCTTCCAGGCCATTTCAAAGACAAAGAACCACTTTCCACAAATGGCCTGGAGTGTGTGTGTGTGGGGGAGCATGGCAATTTCCAAAGACAGCACTCACACAGTTCACCAAAAACTGGAGAATTTGAACTGGTACCAACATGGAAACTTCACTCCTATGTTCCCTGTGCATCCCTATGTGCTCCTCTGTTCCAGGAAGAAAATATGGATTTCACCCTAGCTACAAATCTTTTGACCTACAATCTGGCCTGCCTACAAAATATGCTAGAGAAATAGTGGCACAGAACTTATTGGAATAGCCGACTAAAGTTGGATTTGACTTAAGGCCCACTACATGAGATGGAAACCATATGTGTGTTGTTAGGCTAACCAGAGACTGATATAGTGGCAAACTAGGGTAAAACCAAACACTTCTGGTCTAAATAAAATAAAAGAGAAGAAAGAATAAACTGACTCCTACTGATATTCTGCTGTACTCATAGATCAATGCCTTATTCACTCATCATCAGAGAAGCCTTCTCCAGCAGCAGATATGAACAAATGCAGAGAACCACAGACAGATGTTACATGGAGAGGGAGTCTAAATGGGGATGCCTCCATCAAATCTCTCTCCTCAGAGCTCAGGGAATGCTGTGGAAGAGAAGGTGGAAATAATGTTAGAACCAAAAGGAATAGAGGTCACCAGGAGAATGAGGTCCTCTCAGTCAACTAAGCAAGATTCATTTGACCTCACAGAGACTAAATCTACTAGCACAGAGCCTACATGGGTCTGTACCAGACCCTCTTCACATATATTATAGGTCTTAGCTTAGTATTTCTATGGGAATACTAAGTGTTAGAATGAGTCGGTTTATGATCTTTCACCTACATTTGGTGTTCTTTTCCTCCTCTTGCATTATCATGTCCAACTTTGATATGATGTACTTATTATATTTTATTTTTCTTGTTTGGTTATTATATTTTCAATACCTGTCTTTTTCTAATGCAAGACAGAAAGGGAGTCAATCTGGAGGGGAGAGTAGAAGGGAAGGACCTGGAAGGAATAGAAGAATGGAAAACTAAAATCAGGAAATAATGTATGAGAAAAGAAATCATTTTCAATAAAAGAAAGAAAATTAAAAAAAGGAGTAGACCTTCATATGTTTCAATAAGTTAAAATTAAAATTGTGTTCAATAATACAGAGGCTTCTGATAATTTGTTCAAAAATATTATTGGTGTATACTCTATGTTTATTTATTGTGTTTATTTGCATACACTTAGATTTTCAAATCAATAAAATGTACTAACAATGATTATGAATAAATTTTTGAATTTCAAGTTAATAATCAATCTTAAAAAGAATATAGAAGATTTTTGGCAATGTTATCATTGCTTATTTTATTTTAGGAAATTGGAACAATTCATTTCAGAAACTCTCAGCTAAGGTTCATGGAGTCAATGAAGATGGTGATACGGAAGTCACATGTGATATGCTTATGTGTTACTTTCTGTGGTGAGTACTTGATGTGACCTAGCTCACTCCCATCCTATCTGAATAAATTATTATCTTCTTTATGTGTGTATAGGAAAATGTTTGCCTAATTATTTTTCTCATTGTCTATGGGAGAGTGAATGTACCCATGTATGCAGTCATGTTTAAATTCAAGATTGATATGAGCGCCTTTCCTGGTCACTCTATACTTTATTAATTGAGGTAGGATCTCCCTATGAAGCCCAGAATTCACTTAGATAGCTAGTTAGTCTACTAAGTAAGCTTGTTTCAGTGAGTTCCAGTCTCTGTCCTTTGAACCTTGGAATTCCAGAACAGCTTCCATACCTACTGGTATTTACCTGAGTCCTGGGGATTTTAACTCCAAACCTCATGCTCTGGTATAGGTCTTTTAATAAATGTAGCCATCTTTCTAGCCCCTTGCATAGGTTTTTGTAGGAACCAAGTGACAAAAGTAAAGCATAGGAAGGGAGACTACAAAATTAAGTACTTACCTGCTATGTGTTGATAAAACTTCCCCTGAAAACACTCTCCACATACATTATACCTAATTTCTAAGTGATTGTTCATGCTAAGAAGAAAGTATTGACTTTTAAGTGAAAGCCCCTTTTGGGAATCTAATAAACATGATTCCCTAATAGATTGCATAAATGGTTTCCTCTCTTTCTTCTCCATAAAAAGGATTATTATACTGATTTCTTTCTTAATTTACCATAGGGAGTTAATGTTCTATTATGCATTCAGCACAGGTACCACAATAATGTAACACAATGAAAAACAAATTGAAATATTCTGGGTAGAACACAAATAATTAACGTTAGTTCATTTGGGCTTTATTGAGTGAATAATGTGTTTTATAAGTAAAAAAATCACTTGCTGAAATCTATTCATCTTCTGTAATATAGTTATAGTATTTATATATTTTCTATCCTATTGCTTTTGAAATTTCAAAGCTGGTTATAATTTGTATCCACAATAAAGATAATTGTTACATAACATCACACAGAAATAAGCTAATGCCTTCCTAGGGTCTCCCTGAGGTACACTAAAATTTATGATCAGCAAATTTTGTTTAGTTAGGTATAATTTATGAACCACCATTATTTAGCTTTTACTGGGTTTCGATTGCTGTTCTTTTTGAAACTGCATGAACTCCAAGCCAGCACTATATCCCAATACAACTCCGGGCCAAGAATAGGTAGGTCTTTCTCGTGAGGTTCAGTGATGCCTTACTATCAGTTTTCTGAGCTCAGGAGATGTTAGCAGAAGAAAAAATGTAGTAGTGATGAGAAGAAAAAAATCTGTGGGGAAGGAAAAGGAGAATATTATGTCATAAATATGACTAAGACATAATTACTGTTTATTTAGTTAACAAGTATATAACCCAAATTAACTCTTTACTTTTAACATAGAGTGTGTCTATCAAATATTTCATTCATCTGTTTTACAATGAATGCTTTAATTAATTAAATATACTTACAGGAAACATTTATCTTCATAATTTTACTTGAGGTATAAAATACTGATCTTTTAAATTTACCTTTATATTACTGTCATAAAATACCATGAGCAAAGCTACTTATAAAATAAAGCATTTAATTTGGCTAATTGTTTTAGAAGCTTAGAATTCACACAACCAGAGCAAAGGCAAAAAGGCTAGGAGGCAGAAACAGCTGAGAGCTGGAATCTTGATCCACATGTAGTAGACTGAGGATGGTGTTAGTCTTTTGAAATCTCAAAATTGGCCCCAAGTCACACATCTTCTTCAATAAGGCAACACCTTCTAATCTTTCTCAAACAATTCCAACAACTGGAAACCAAGTACCCAAACTATGTACTTATAGAAACCATTCTAAACAACACACTGATACTATAGAGTAACTCCATTTTCTAACTCTCAACAGTGGTACCTGAACCTAGCATATCATTGTATTAGCTGCCCTACAAGCTTTATAAGACATCTGTTCATTTCTTGATCTCCAAGACTTGTGTCTTATACTTTAATAAATGCTAAAGCCCAAGATCTATTTTACTGAGTTTCATGTTAAATTTCCATTTCAATTTGTTTATATTGAGAAATTCCAAGAGCATTAGTGTAGGACTTCCTAGGTACATTGATGTGCTCTCTGGGGTTTCTAGAGAAGATTATGTTATGTAAAGTGAGGAGCTCTGCCCTAAAACATTAGGTAGAATGGCTGTGGACTCATGTTATGTGGTCCCATGGAATTGCCTTTTCTCTTTTCCTGTTCTGCTGAATGCAAACAAGCAGCTGCCACATACTATTGCCACAATAGAGAGACTTCTGTCAAAATTCTTTCCTTCTCTGTGATAGTAAACTACATCTCCTTTAAATGCCAAACCAAAATCAGCACTTTCCCTTTTAGGTTGTTTACTGTCAGGTATTGATCACAATGACAATGAACATTTTTCAGTAGCATTGCCATATGCTTCCTGCTTCTTTTACTTGCCTTGATATATTCACCACTGGCTTCTGAGCTTATTTACTGTTAAAAGGCAAATGGTATATTGCTTTCATAATTGTCCCACATTTCATAAGGGAGTTGTAAAACAATAGCAACACAGTTACCTAATTTTGCCAATAGTTTTACCACTTCTTGATAAGATATATTATGGTAGTAGGTAACATGATGCACAGAATGACAAAGTAGATACAGAGGAAGGCACAAAAGAATTTGGAATCAGCTTCTGTCTTTTTCTGTTAGCATCTATTCATCCATTTTAAAGATAAATATCTATTAATGTTTGGCCATTGATTAATACTATCTAAGAAAGATTCCCTGTAGGAATTACATTTGAACTGATGTGATAAAGAAGTTGGATTCAATTTAAACAGTAAATGGAGACAGGAATATTAAAAGGGTGCAGAGAAAGAAAATGAAAGCATCTTAAAATCATAGATTTTTGAGGTCAATATGCTTAATTACATGTTTGACTTAAGGAAGTTAACTTGAGGATGTTATTGTCTTATTTCAATGGAAAAATTCTAGCACCCACTGTTTTTCTGCTAAGGAGAAGCATTAAGCTTGTGTGGGTTTCACTGCTTCAAATATTTAGTAGCACTGAGTTCAGTTCAAATCCATATTTTGCTTCTGTTTAGAATTGCTAATTTTTATTACTGTGTTTTAAAAACATCAAAGTCTTGGATGCCATTCTTCTATGAAGTGCCTAGCCTTAATCTTCTGATTAACTGAAAATTGTGGTTATCTTTATCTATGCATTTCTGAATATAGTTTTATACTTTTCTTTTTCCTAGTTTATTCCTATTTGGAAGGATTTGCATTAATATATATGATTTATATAGGGAGTGTATTTACATTTTAACTCTCCATCTCAATCAGCTTCTCATTTGGTGAAAAAGTTTCCACAGGGGTTAATTACAACTCTAAGCCATAAAAACTGAGCATCCCCGTGAAGGCTTGTGAGGTATATTGGATTTTGTCTTAGGAGATGCAGGCAAGGAGTTTGAAGACTAAGTCTATATTTTGGAGTGAGCTCTGTAAACATCATCCAAAGGATGCTCCAAGTGTGTTTGCACAAATAATTATACCAACAGTATATAGGAGTTTGGGAAGCAATTTAAAGATGACAGGGAAAATATATTTTCATAATAAAATATTAAAACTTAAATATTTGCATAGAGCAAACAACACAAAATATTAAAAAGAATGAGAAATCCAAATATTATAATAAATTACATTGAAGTGTCCTGAATAAATGGAGATATTCCCATGATTTATTTTTTAAAATATGTAGATTTTTACCTAATTAATTAAAATATTTCAGTTACATTACTGAAATTTGATAACTAAAATATAAATGAATGAAGATGTCTAAATAGCAAAACCAAAATTAGCATGTTTATTAGATGTTAATGAAAAACTTGTTTAATAAATATTCCTGCCTTTTACATACCACTATAACAGAACTAGCCTTTAGATTAAGTAGACAGGAAGATAAAATGGAGGCAGACTACAAAGTAGCAAGAATAGCATATTTGTAGTGTTTCTACAATTTTATACCATTTTAAATTCTCTTGTGTTTTATCTTCTTTATCGCTAGGAAGTGGTTTTTAGGACCATATAAAATGAGAATATATGAGAATATATACAATGATAAATTTATATATATACAAATATTACGTATCAATAAAGTACAAAATGGTAATTACCCAGTTGCATGTCAATTTTTTGTGCATTGCTGAAGAGTTAGATAGGAACAAAGTCACCCTAAAGCCACAGGTAGAATAGTATTTTTAAGTGCATAAATATTCATCTAGTCTTACTGATTTAAGAATTACAGGTTTATTTAACTATTGAACATGCTTTATATTACACAAGTTGGTTCATTATTTAAAATGAAGTAAATTAATGCATGCATTTCACATAAGTTTTGGTCTAAAATTAAATTACTGAAAAGAATATTCTGTGTCGATATGTAGATGATGATGTCTTTGCTCTGACAGAGGCAACCTCTGTCTAGTTGTATACTATAACATAAAGCTCTATCAACTCTCTAAAAGTCACTGAACTTCGTGGTCAGAAACCATAAACAAAACGAGAGAAAACCCTTCCCTGCTGGAATAGATCAGTGACTCTGTTCTCATTAGTTGACTGTAGTGTTCTGAATTAGCATGTTGTTGTCCAAACAATTAAGAGTTATCTTTACAAACTACAATATGCTATTTTTAAATCAGAACCAAAAATCTCTCTGGGATTATATTTGCACATAGAAATGTGTTTATTGCCCAGCAAAGCTGTGACACCTACTCTCAACATACCTTCAATATCCTCTTGACTCCCTGGAAATTTTTTGTGTGTATGTGATTATTCAATATTTCATGATTGCGGACAGAGCTCAGGCTATTGACTGCTGAAAGTTGGACTCTGATAGGAAAGGTCATTGTCACTTGAAACTTTATAAAGATGCTGATTGAAGACTCACACCAGTGAAGATATAATCCAGGCTAATACTGAAGCTATAAGCCAGTGGCAATGGTTACCTATTTACAGTTATCAGGAGTTTAAAGCACCAGACACCTAGTTAGAAAGCCCACGGAAGCACTGTTTAGAGTTCTGTAGGTCTGAGTTTAGCAAAAAGCTAGAATAGAATTCAGAGTTTAACAACAGTCTATTTGGAACTTATCATGCCCTGTGTCAGTCATCTACACCTACATCTGTTTCATGTTCTATAAGCCAAATTAAAAGTTTGTGCTAGGTGTGCTTGAAGTTACCTCTGTACACTCAGATTATAGTTACAAATTTAAAAGAAAATTTCACTAACATCTTTATACAAAATGTTTTTTATTTAAGATTTCTGTCAGAGATTAGATTTGCTATTAAAAAAAATGGAAACGAACACCATGACCTACAGCAGTGGTTGCTAAGGAGACTAGCTGCATAGTGCTCTGGGTTATTAATCAGTAATATCTTCCCAAGGAGTCAGCCATGGTGCCAGAAATAGCACCACAAGGCCCAAATTTATTTCAATTAAATTGTATATATAATAGTGCCTGATTAAAATTCACATCTCTATAGGGTTATAAATCTTTTTGTTGGCTATTAACAATTTACTGCATGGATTTTCAAGTATTGAAAGAAGCCAGATGTGTTTTGGAATAGAGGAAATGAAGAAAAGTAAACCTAGAATATGCTGAGCTACCTTCCTGGTGGAGGAAGTCAGTGCAGGTTCTCAGGATGGAAAATGGATGAAAGAAATACCTATGGGTATTCAGATAAAGGGCATCTGTGAGTGTGGGACAAAGACAGCACCAAGCTGGATGTGGGCAGATCTTCAGAGGAGTTTATGTCAGAATGTGACTCATGTATTATAAGTGTCGTTAGCAAGTAAAAGGAATAGTAATGTTCAGGGTTAAAATTGTCTGGAAATCTTTCCTTCTAATTTAAAGATTTACAAAGCCTACCCCAGTTATACTCTGAATCATAAGTCATTAAAGTGAAAATCAGCAGTTCTTAGTGTGAGAATGGGGTTTCATGTGGGTGATTATTTCATAAAGAATCATCATCTTATCTTAGCATTACCATGCCTAAAAGAAATTTATTTTTCATTTTGAAACAGAAAATGTAAACACAAATGAGCTTTAGGTAGTCCTGCCAATCAAACATTAAGATGTGGTTTATTTTAATATGCTTAGATCTTAAATGTTATTATAAAATTTATCATACAAATTCAGCCAATTTGGGTACAGTTTCATATGTCTTGAAACTAATATATTACATGAAGCTGGAAGCTTTTCTTTGAGAAGAAGTATTTGAACGAGTCCACTGCCTTACAGGAAGTTTTGAATTTGTTTTGAATGAATAAAGCAAACTGTATTTTTAAAATGAAATGATCTATGTAAGAATAAAATGATTCATACACAATAATCATACCTGAGTCACCTTAGAGAATCATGGAATACTCTACAATCTAATCTTTTTATAATATGTAATTAAATGTGAGCCAAGAGACATCCCACTTCCCCCTTACTGCTTTATAAACCATGAAAACTTGAAATTGATAGTTTTCTCACGAGAAAAATATACACAATATCTAACATCATAAACAAGACAGGAAAATGGTAGGAGATACTGGAAAGATGATAAAATCTGGTATGGAAAATAATATGAGGAGTCCTTAAAAAAACTGAACTAGAGTTACTATATGATCTAGCAGTCATATTTTGAGTACTTTTTCCAACAGAACTGAAGTCAGCATCTCAGAGCCATATTACATCTTCATGCTCATTTTAACATGATTCATGATAGCCAAAACTTCAAACTAAACTAAATACTCATTGATAGGAAACTGTATATTCAGACTGTGAACTATTTTCCATCTTTTGGAGGAAGGAAATTCTACAATATGTTGCAACCTGGACAAACATTGATGGATAAGTGAAATACACCAGAACCCGAAAAGCCAATGCTGCAGATTCCACTAGTAGGGTGCATCTCAGATAACTAGATTGAAGAGTAGAACTTAGAATGGCGATTGTAGAAAGTAGTAGTAGAAAGATTATAGAGTGGAATAGTAGAAACAAAGTATGGAGAATATGGAGCTCAATAGAAAAAAATCTAGTTATATAAGACAATTATATTCTGGAGGCTTGTGAGTTTCTATTCATAACACCACAGTGTACTCTTACAAATTTGGTAGAATCCCCTATAGGTGTTCTTATTGAAATGAGAGCAGACAGATTTCAGGTACAAATCTTCTTTCCTTGTTGTTTGCCTCTTTTTTCCATTGGGACTCCCAGAGAAGCTGATGTGTAATTATACATTCCCTGTACGCCCTATGCCACAAGTATAAAATGAACTTTAGTAATTGTGTATTCATATTTTAGATTGACTCCATGACTAAAATTATTGCATGGGAACTAGATTTTAAATTTATATTTGGGATATAATTTGTTGTACTTTAAGCCCCATCATGTTGCAAATAATTTTTTCAGAATTCCACTAGAATTTGTTCTGTTTTCAGAAGCGCCAAGGGTGATATGTTGCTGTGAGCTTATGAATGCCCATGTAGATAACTTTAATATATGCTTTCTTCTTGCATTCATAGATATACACTTTGAGTATGTGTCTGTTCAATCACAAAAACCTTGACAATTTTATCCTCTGCTTATTCAACTGAGCAACCAAAGGCGCCCATTCCTTTTAGATGGATGGGCGGGAACTAAGAAACATATGTCAGTATTAGTGATATATTCTATTGAGTAGGAGTCAGGCCTATGTGAGCTTAAAATCTTCAGAAAGGTAAGTGTGACTAACCCAGATGGATGGCATGCTTCCTGATGCTGCAGAGGGTGATTTCATGAACCTTTTTCAACCAGGTAATTTGTCGTGATGCATTGTGTATAGTATATAGTTTTCTCCACAACAGCTTAGAATTCACAAGAGTCAACAATATCCTTATACATTTTTGCTTTCTCCATCACCTGAATAGAAAAGCAGTAGAATATTAATCCTTCATTCTACCCAATTTCTTCCTTATTTCTTGTTTTGTGAAGAAGGGGCAGTGTGAAAAGGGGACGAAATGATGATGAAAAGCCCATACATTTTCCCTTGGATTGTTATTATGTCTTAATTTACTGCTGGTATGAAAATATCTGACTTTGGATTTCTAGATGCCAAGCAGGTAAAGATAGTCAATGCTAAGATTGATGAGCAGAGTTTAAATCCTGGGACACACATGATTATAGTAGAGAACTGATCCCTACACATGTGTGCTGGGGTAAATACACACACACACACACACACACACACACACACACACACACACACATCACACACACACTTGTTTACATAGACATAAAAAGTCTAAAAATTGCCTGCCTTGAAGATTATTAAAAATCTAAATTTATGATTTTAAAACTCATATTCAAGAATCATGACACTTAAAAATTCTCCTAGTTATGGTGATTCTTATCCCTGTCACAAACTAAGCTGCAGAGCATTAGAATGTTCAGTAGTGACAATGAAAGTATTTTGCTTCATGAAAAACCTGAGTTTGATTTCTCATTGATCATCCTACTCTCTGTAGTATTTTGACAGTTTCCTGAGTCTTTGTAGTAATCAGTTTTAAGATCTGAAATAAAGAGTTAATGAATCCTGAATATAGAAAAAGGAAGGGTAAAGCCTAGTAACATTGGCTTTTCAGTAACTATTTGTTCCTTCCCATTAAACAGGCATGAATATGATCTTTAATCTTCACGTTCTTTTAACTGGGAATTGAATGATAATGTTTATTGAACATTTACTATGTTCCAGGCATTGGGTTAAGTGATTTCATACATTAACTCATTTAACTCTTATAACAACTTTATAAATTAGGGACTATTATAGTCTCCATTTAAAAGTCAAGGAAAATGAGGCATGTAGAGTTGTAGTCATTTGCCCAAGGATCTATAGGCAATTTTTTTTTCTTGGTGGTGTTATAGTCCTCCAGGCTATACATCTTTTTGCTTAATGTATCAAATTCAGAGATCTCTTTCAAGTCATTACATTATGCCTACATTAGATGATATTGCCAAATGTGTTGATTGCTAGAATACCAAATGGCATCTAAGCTTTTCCAACTCCTAGCAAGGTAGCCAATAACAGTGACTTCTCATTACCTGGCATGTTTTATCAGCGCATTAACTCTCAATACTCCAAAATTCTTTTGATGTGAAAAAATGAATTTCACCTAGAAATTATCTTTCTAAATGAATTATCTTTCTAAATGAATTATCGTTATGACCTACAGTTGCTCATATCCTTTCTAAGAGAAATAGTTTACTCATGAGTCTCCTACCCTAAAACAGCCTACTCAATTTCTATCTCTTGTTCTTATCATCAGTTTAAATTAAGTGGAGAGAAATAAATACCTTAGTTCAGAAGAATAAGAACTTAGATTTAAGCAGTAAGAATTTAAATACATTGGAGATGAAAATAATAGTACCAATATATCAAGACTTTATCAGTAGAGGACAGGCAATTATTTAGTCTGAATAGTTTAATCATCCATTTTCATGTGTGTGTGTGTGTGTGTGTGTGTGTGTGTGTGTTTACTGGAGCAGTTTTGGAACTCTTTATCTTCAGAATGGTGTTGTAATTCTCTCAAGCTTCTTTATCCAGCAGCCTAAGGGAATTACTCTCTGACCTCAGACCAATGAATCTGATGACTGATTTCACTTCTGTCCAGTTAACTGCTAGACATGAAAGCTATGAGTCTCCCTGAGCTGCTTATCATCTTACACTCTGTAGCTCTCCTTTATTTCTGTCCCCATCATTGTACGTTGGCCCTTCAATCATCAACTCTACTCTCACATTCAAAGTTCCTACTGAAGGGTTCCAAAATGTCACACAGATAAGACACATGGATGTATAGAGGAAATTGAGAATCCTCAGTTCTATTTGTATTCCCTCTCACCCTACCAGTAAGAAGACATTGATACATATTGCTTTCTGACTGGCCAACTAGAGGAAAAGGGGCAGTTTGTCATGGGAACTGTTTCTCCAGAAATAGCAACTGTAGTAAGCTCTTGGGAAACTGTGTGTGTGTGTGTGTATGTGTGTATGTGTGTATGTGTGTGTACATGCACATGCATGTTGACTGATTTACCAAATAGATATTGATATAATCTAATTATGAAGTCACTTCCAGTACCTTATATTTACTCTGATAGTTTCAGAGTGCATTCTGTATATAGTGTATTCTAATCATATTAATCTTTTATTTCCTTTCCAGCTTCTCCTAAACACCCCTGCAACATTTACTCCTCAAGGTCATGGTTTCTTTTTATAGCCCACTGAGACCAGTCAAAGTTTTGCTATATGAAATACATGTGCATTGTGACATGCGCTAAAGACATGGGTATCCTAAATGGGTCATTTTCCTGAGGAAAATTGGCTCTTCCTTCCAAGTGGCCTTCTAAATCTCCTCTGTTTGAGGTGGGGCTCATATTCTCCTCTCTAATAGATGTTGGAAATTTGACTGGCTTGATCTTGGATAGACATAAAGGCAACCATAGTCACTAAATGCTCATGAGCTCAATGGTCTTGAAATATACAGAGGACAGTGTTTCATATTAGTCTAATGTAACCTCTGGCTTCTATAATCTTTCCTTCCTCTCTTCTAAAATGTTCCCTGAGACATGGGGTAGGGTTTTCTGTTTTGTTTTTGCTAATGTGTAGGTATCTCAGTAAATTTTCTAAGTTTCATCAAGTAGATGTTCAGTGATGCTTGTTTGTATTGTACATAAGGAGAGGATGAACATCTTTCCAAACTACATTGATAGTATCCTCATGTCTCTACAGACTTCTGCAAATGAAATAAGTAAGTCAGTGGCTGATATGAGCTTTCCTCTGTCCTTCACAGCTACAGAAGTATTTCTCCCTTATCTCACATAGTCATTGCTTTCTTCAAGTGTCTATGAAGCATCCGTATACTATGGCTTTAGTGTCTGTATTTGAGACTGACTTTTCTTTTTTTTTTATGTATAAGACTGTAGACATCAGGGAAATGCAAATCAAAATGACCCTGAGATTCTACCTTACACCAATCAGAATGGCTAAGATCAAAAGTTCAAGTGGTAGCATACACGGGCAAAGATGTGGAGAAAGAGGAACACTCTTCCATTGCTGGTGGGATTGCAAACTGGTGCAACCACTCTGGAACTCAAGCTCACAGCTCCTCAGGAGATTGGAAATAGATCTACCTAATGACAGAGTTATATCACTCTTGGGCATACAGTCAAAAGATGCCCCACCATACCACAAGGATACGTGTTTCACTATGTTCATAGAAGCCTTATTTATAGTAGCCAGAAGCCGGATAGAACCCAGATATCCCTTAACTGAAGAATGGATACAGAAAATGTGATTAATTTATACAATGGAATACTACTCAGCTATTAAAAATGAGGACATCATGAATTTTTCAGGCAAATGGATGGAATTAGAAAATATCACCCTGAGTGAGATAACTCAGTCCCAAAAAGACATGCATGGTAGACAAAATGGAGAAAAGATTGAAGAAAAGTCAGTCCAGTGACTGGCCCAACTTGGGATCCATCACATGGTGGTGTGAGACACCAAGGCCAGACTCTATTACTGATGCTGTGATGTGCTTACAGACAGGAACCTAGCAAGTCTGTCCCCTGAGAGGCCCAAGCAGCAGCTGACTGAGACTGACACAGATACTCACACCTAACCATTGGACTGAAGTCGGGGAACCCTATGGTTAAATTAGGAGAAAGATTGAAGAGGCTGAAGGGGAGGGCGACCCTATTCGAAGACCAGCAGTCTCAACTAACATGGACCCCTAGGAGCTCCCAGACACTGAGCCACCAACCAGGCAGCATACAGGAGCTAGTTTGAGGTCTCCATCACATACATAGCAGAGGACTGCCTGGCTTGGCCTCACTGGGAGAAGATGTGCTTAATCCTTGAGAGACTTGAGGCCCCAGAGAGGGGAGAGACCTAGTAGTGGAGAACATTCTCTCAGACATGGGGAAAGAGGAATAGAATGAGGAACTGTGAGAGGGGAACCAATAGGGAAGATTGCTGGATTGTAAATAAATATAAGACTGTAGACAGTTGTGAGATTACTAAGATTTGCCAAATGTCAATATTTTGCAAAACGTTAGTATTTCATGGTATATTTCTGTCTCCATGTTTCTTTTTTTCTCTGACATATCTTTAACTTTGTTTGAAGTGTTTGAGAGTACATTACAGATTGGGTGCCCCTAAATACTTTGGTGTTTTTCTGTGAGTAGTACATCTATTTACTTAATTTCAGTGTAATTATCAATGTTAATGAACATCACTGGTGGATCTGAGGAGACATCCCAATGGGTTAAACATTGGCAGCCCAATCTTAATGACCAGAGATTACATCCAAGAATCTAGGTTAGAAGTCGTTATGGTGGTATACATCTGTAATTCCAGGGCTCCTATGATAAGATAGGAAGTGGAAAGATAACAAGTTCTTTGAGAGAGATCCTGCTTTAAAACAAGTTAGACAGTGAGAACCAACTCTTAAAAATTGTTCTATAATCTCTACAAATTGCTCAGGTCATATAAGACACACATTTAATCATGCATGCATACAGAGAGAGAGAGAGAGAGAGAGAGAGAGAGAGAGAGAGAAGGAGAGAGAATGAGAGAGAGAGAGAGAGAGAGAGAGAGAGAGAGAGAGAGAGAGAGGCACATTTTTATTAGAAGTCCTTAATAAGCATGTCCATCACACAGTGAAAAGTTAATTTCTATCCCTATGTCTCCTGATGGAAGGGACCTGATGGAGTTACCTCCAAGTAAATGGGAGAAACATGGACTTAACATTTCCATTAATTTAAAAATATTTGAGAAAATACAAATCTGTAATCATGTTAATAAGAATACAAAACACCAAGGAAATATTGAGTCGACCTCACTAGCTTTATTTATAATAATGGAAATCTTCAAAATAACTGATGATTTCTTATATTTGTTTCCATTAGTTTCTTTATAGCAACCAGATTTTGTTGATGCTTTTGTCACAGCCTACATTAAAGCAAAAACACACATTTCGAGTCTGTGTCCTGAATACAAATGCAGGCTTCTTTCAGATTTGGGGAATATGTTCCAGCTGCTTTGTGATAGGAAGCCAATTATGTACAATATTTCATACAGAGGAAGCAATTACATTCATTTTCTTGGGCACTGAGAAATTTGATAAGGTTGACACTTGGCACATTGAGCTGTGATAACAGTTAATTTTTTAAAAGGCATAAAATATAGGCCAATGGAATTGAAGTCATTTGTTTTTAAATTGTTGAAAATTGTGTTACCTTAGATGGTTTCAAATGACAGGGGGAGTGAAAAATTAATTTAGAAATCTATTCTACATGCAGAATGTGTACTAGTCTCATTCAATTAGAACAAACCACTTCCTTGTGAAAGAAATACAATTCTTGGGACCTTGTGATTAGCCTCAGATGGACTGGACTTTGGGGAGAGTCCAAAAAAAAAAGCCAAAAGCCAAAAAGCCAAATCTTATTGGACTCAATGTTTTAAATGAACCATTTTTATTTAAATTTTAAATAATGTTCTTTATTTTCTTTTTCTACCTGTCACTTGCTATCCACATTTTCTCTCCATCTCTTCACGGTTATTTTTGCAGCATGGCTAGATACACATACTGATCATTTGACAGAGGTAATTCACAATTTTAAATTAATAAGGCATCCTTATTGCTTTATTGTCTAAGCAGTTCTACAGAGTCAAATTATATATTTATCATATTATGATGCTTTTGAGAAGGTATGTATCAGGCTTAGTTAGTACTTGTACTGAAAGAACATCTCTTAAACCAGGACTTTAAAGGAATTTGCTTCTTGGCTGTGTCTGAATGAATGAACAGAATTTAATTTTAATAGAGATTCATGCTCCACTATGCTCATAACAGTCATATTTATAATAGCCAGAAGCTGGAAACAACCCAGATGTTCCTCAATAGAGGAATGGATACAGAAAATGTGATACATTTACACAATGGAATACTACTCAGCTATTAAAAACAATGACTTCATGAAATTCACAGGCAAATGGATGGAACCTGAAAATATCATCCTGAGTGAGGTAACTCAGTCACAAAAAAACGAACACAGTATGTACTCACTAATAAGTGGATATTAGCCCCAAATTCCGGAATACCCAAGATTCAATTCACAGCAACTGTTGAATGAGCGTAGGGTCCCAGATGGAGAAGTTGGAGAAGGGACTGAAGGAGTTGAGGGAGTTTGCAATTCCATGGAGATAGCAACAGTGTCAGCTGGCCTGAACCCCACTGGTGCTCCTGGATACTGGACAACCTACCAAAAAATACACATGGAGGGACCCATGGTGCTGGCCACATATGTGGCAGAGGAAGGCCTTGCTGGCCATCAGTGAGAGGAGAGGCCTTTGGGCCTGAGGGTATTAGATGCCCCAGTACAGGGGAATGCCAGTGAAGGAAGACAGGAGTGGGTGGGTGGGTGGGTGGGGGAATACCCTCATAGAGGCAGAGGGAGGGAGGATGGGATAGGGGTTCCCAAAGGGGAGACCTGGAAAAGGGAAAACATTTGAATGTAAATAAAAAGAGAAAAGAAAATGTCAAAAAAAAAAAAAAGAAAAGAAAAGAAAAGAAAAGAAAAGAAAAGAAAAGAAAAGAAAAGAAAAGAAAAGAAATTCATGCTAAGATAATAGCATGATCAGTTTGTGAGGAAAAGGATAGAAAGAAGCCCTTGGGGAATTTTTGGATTCATGAAGTCTCCCAAAGGTTTTATCAATTATGACTTGTCTTTTCTGGAATCAGCCTGATACACAACTACTGTTTTTACTCTTCTCACAATAGCCCAGATTTAGACAATATATGACATGATCGTTTTGAGCATGCAAAGAAGACACATGTGATGCTAAAGTGTTAGGCAGGAAGCCATTGGGGATATGTCAGGTGTGAAAAGTTTATTTGAAGATGAAAGGAACATGCTAGCTCATATAAACTGAAAGAAAAAGATCGCATTTCATACTAAAGTGTGCAGCCCTAATAATAGGGGAAAGGCATGCCACTTCTTGATAGCATGACTCTGTGTTGTATCGGTGCGTATGCATAATATTTTCTGGCAAGTTGTGGTTTTCTAACAGTTACAACTGTCTATATAGAAACATGAAAAAACTTTATAACATGGTTATGGACTTCATTGTTTTAAATATTACGATAATGCTCAATCTTTCTTTGGATTGTCTATCAAGGACAAAGCCTTCTTGCATGCTGTTATCATGTATTCCCTGTGGTTCATATTGTGTCAGCAAGTTGTTGTAGGACATAATCAGTGTTTAAAATAAAAACATGGTGTTTGTTATGCATTTTTTTCTTAGCAAAAAACAGGTACATAAAATAAAGGAAAGGAAGGAAATGTGTTTTCAAGGTTTTCTTACTCTAAAACAAACTTCTACAAGTAACCTGTCCTATAAGTCTGCAGGTCCCCTGAGACCAGGTATCGTTTGTCACCTCCTTAGAGGCCCATCCTTCCCTAGGTTTCATTAAGACTTTGCTATGACAAATGTCTCCTCTGGCATGGCTCCAGAGGCTTCAGTGAAAGCTGTGGAAAATGAATAGGATAAATAATAGGTATCAGAGACCATTTTATAACAATATTTCCAGTGGTGTTTTTCCTGACACATTCTGCAGCATGGTAAATAGAGACCACTGGTCCATGCTGGGAATTTGGCTGCAGCAACAACACATCCTAGCGATGTGGACAGACAGCCAAACACAAGTAGACATAATGAAATTGTACAGATATGTTTACTTGTAACGGACCTTAAATTTGTATTTCATATGCAATAGCAATAGGAATAATGTGTGTTTCATACCATTGCATAAGCTTAGATATTTTCTTAGACACAAACTTTAATTTTATTTCACAAAACATATATGGCTATGTTTTTCCTCGCATGTTTGTCTGTGTGTGTGTGTGTGTGTGTGTGTGTGTGTGTGTGTGTGTGTGTGTGTAAAGAAACTATTGTGAGAGAACTTCTGTCTGCACCTCAGCTATAAAATTGAATGAAACAGGCAAGAGGGCAGGATAAGGGTATAGTGTATAAGTTGAAGAAGTGAATTTGTTCATTTTAGATTCCTTAGAAATAGATTAAATTGTATTATCAAATTAATTGTATTTCAGTCAAGCTTTTCTGCTCAACAGACTTTGTTAATATTTTGTTTGTTGTTATCGACTCATGTCTATCCTGAAAGGAGTTTGTGCAACATGGATACCATATGATAGTAACAATGACCTAAAATAGAGATTAAATAAAAGAAAGGTGACAAAAGGTGACAAAATAATCAAAACGCTTTAGCTTTAGAGGTTGGTCCATTTACAAATAAGCAAAAGTTATCCCTCCTGCAGAAGTCTCACAGAAGGAAGGGAAATGATCTTCTATTGGAGTAACTGCATTGAAAATAGAAATCAGTTGTAGCTATATATGGAATTATTAAAACAAATAAATTAAAAATACAACACTTAAACAAATTTAACAATTTATCTGTTATTTAGGATATGGGATATTTAATGAAGATAAGCAGAGCATCATGATTTTGATTTAAAAAGTCATTGTTTACAATGTTTACATTGTTTACCATGAAGAAAACCAGATGAACATGAAGATCTCACAATGATGTCAATAGTACACAAAAGTAAATTTAATACGAGGCCAATTTTCATCCATTACTTTAGAACTGAATACAAAGGCATACTCATTGTTATAAAGGTCTTGAGGACTAGAGTCTTCTCAAAATGTGTAAGACTCATCTGTGAACCTGGCTGTGTCAGAACTCCTCAGGGTCAAGCTGTCTCTGAGTGTGGACTGGGTGAGGAGGGGATCTGGAGCACAGGATCTGCTCCCAGGAGTAGATGCGAACCTGAAGGAAGGTGTGTTCCTGGCAGGGCCATGTGTTCTCTGGGCCCGTGGTGGTCCCAGTTAGGCCAAGTATTGGTGTGGAGTTGGGGGGGGGGGCTCACCTGTGGGCTTGGGTATGTCAGAACTTCTGGGGATCAAGCAGTCTCTGTGTGTGGGTGGGGTGGGGTTGGGGCTGAAGAGCGGGATTTTCTCCGGGCTCAGATGTGAACCAGAAGAGAGGTTTGTCTTCAGCAGGGCCTGAGGTCCTGTGTCCTCTGGGCCCCAGGGCTGTCCCAGTTAGACCAGATATCGGGGCGGGTCTGGGGTACTCAACTGTGAGCCTGGGGAGTCAGTACTCCTGGGGGTCAAGCTGTCTCTGGAAGAAATTACCATTTTATATGGAGTTATAGCTTTAAATTTTCTGTTTAATTAAATACTCCATAAAATGCATGACGATCTTCTCATTCTGTGAGAAACACTGATACTGTCTTTATTATTTTAAAAAATTATTTAGCTTACACAGAACAGTAAGCCATAATAATACAGGTAGTGTGTGTATATATATATATATATATATATATATATATATATATATATATATATACACATACACACACACACACACATATATATGTATATGTATATACACACACACCCATATGTATGTGCACATATATACATATATGCATGTGTGTATATATACATGTATATGCACACACATATATATACATATATACATTTATATATACATATATGCATATATACACACAAATATAAAATAAGAGATACATTTATCAAGAATTTGGGGTTGTTTTGGGATAGGCAAAAGTCAAAAATTTCTACTTGAAAAATTTTTGTTTTTCAGTTTTAAACAATGGATATGTATTATTTTTCAAAACAATTGTGACTCAACCTAATTTGGGATTTTGTGAATAACTATTTATCTGAAGTATCCATTTGCAGAGTGAATTATCAACATTTGCTGACAAGTTAAATATAACTTATCAAATAATGAAATTAGCAACTGTTCCTCATGAGGTTTCTTAAGAAGTTAACTTGTGGTGTCTTCAGATTGAGTGCACTGATAAAGACAAGCACTCTGCAGTGGTTACGAGAAGAGGATTGGAGATCGGTTAACTGTACTAATAATAGTAGTTCATTTACTAGCTTTATGACACTAAAAAAACGTAAGACAGATGGATTCCTTAAACAAAGTTAATAATATGCTTCAGCAAAATGTTGTAAAAACAAAATAAAAAATAGGAGTTCGTATAAAATGACTAGACATTAGACACAGCGTAAGTAGTCCATAAATATCAAGTGCCCTGCTTTTATTTACATTGTTATCAACATCAACTTATCAGTCTGTGCACCCTTCTTGTGATGGCTAACCCTAGCTGTCAACATACCTGGGAAAGAATCTCTGTTGAGGAAATGTCTCTATCAGATTAAGTTGTGGTCCTGTCTACACATATTCCTGATTGCTAATTGATTTAGTAATCAAGAAAAACCCACTGTAGGCAGTGTCATTCCAAGGCTAATGCTCCTGAGCTCTATAAGAAAGGTGGTAAGCACGTGTACCTCCAAGCAAGTCAGTAAGCACTGTAACTCCTTGGTCTCTGATTCGGTTCCTGCTTTGAGTTTCTGCCTTACTTTGCCTCGATGGTGGACTATAGCTTTGAAAGGCAAATACATTCTTTTTCTCTTCATGTTGCTTTTGTCAATGTTTCATCACTGTAACAGGAAGCAACCTAAAGCACCTTTTCATTAATGATTTAGATGACTTTTATTGTAAATAGACTGTTAGTGTTACCAAAATATAAATACGGCATTTCTTATATGCTTTATACTTTGATTAAAAGGCTATACAAGGGAGCAATAACAATACAAAGTGCATAATATTGGCATAAGAAATGACAGGTTGATCCACATAATTGATATGAAGACTCAGAAATAATCCCACACCCTTATGGACCCTTGATTTTTGACAAAGAAGCCAAAAACATACAGTAGAAAATAAAGACAGCATCTTCAACAAATAGTGATGATCTAACTGGATGTATGCATGGAGAAGAATGCAAATAAACCCATGTTTGGCACCCTGAACAAAAGTCAAGTGCAAGTGCAAAGACCTCCAAAAACTGAACAAACTAAATGTATTAGAAGAGAAAGTGGGGAACTGCCTTGAACATATTGGCACAGGAGACAAATTCCTGAACAGAACACTGATAGCTCAGGTGTTTCTGACTATTATGGATAAAGCTGCTATGAACGTAGTTGTGCAAGGGTCCTTGTGGTATAGTAGGGCATTTTTGGATATATGCTCAGGAGTGAAATTTTCTGGCAAATAGATGGAACTCAGAAATATCATCCAGAGTGAGAAAGGCACACATGCTGTGTACTCACTTATAAGTGGACATCAGCCATAAAGTATAGGATAGTCATACTTCAATCCACAGAACCAAAAAGCTAAGTAATAAGGAGGGCCCAAGAGAGGATGTGTGAATCTTACACAGCCTGGGAAATAAAATAGTCATTGGAGGTGGGCAGAATAAGGAGACTGGGTAGGACAGGGGTAAGGAAGGGAAAGGGAATGAGGATCAGGTGTGGAGAGAAGGGTTCAGGAGAGGGCTGGGAGGGAGAACAGAAATTAATAGCGTCATCTCTGGGATTAGCTGGAGACTCTCGACCAGGGGAAGCTCTAGGAGTCTATGGAGATGACCCTAGCTGAGACTTCTATAGCACGGTAGATATAAGGAGACTGAAGTGGCCACCTGCTGTAGCCAAGTGGGACTTTCACTGGAAGGAGGGGAACATTAATCCAGACACAAAATCTTCAAACCAAAATTTGTTCAGCCTACAAGATTCACAGTGACAAAGATGCAGCAGAAACTGAGAAAATGGCCAATCAATGAATAACCCAACTTGAGACACGTCTCTTATAATAGTGGCAATCCCTGACACTCTTAATGATACTCTGCTATCCTTGCAGACAGGTGCCTAGGACAACTCTCTCCTGGGAGGCTTCATATAATAGTGGATGGAACAGACTCAGACACCCACAGCCAAACATCAGTCAGATGGATCTTGGACACCACAAGAAGACATACAGTCAGTTAACCTGGGCCGATGGGGGCTCACAGAGGCAGAACCACCAACCAAAGGGCATGTAAGGGCTGGATCTGGGCCCCCTACTCCTTCACAGCGGATGTACAGCGTTGTTTTCATATGGGTCTCCTAACAATTGGAAAGAGGACTGACTCTCACTCCATTGCCTGCCAATGGATCCCCTTCCCCTCTGTGGACTGCCTCAGTGGGAGAGAAGGTGCTTAGTCCTGCTCAGACTAGATATCCCAGGGTGGGGTGAAATCCAAGGGACTTTCCACTTCTCTGAGGGGGGAGGGCTTTGGAAGGGTGTGACTGAGAGGAAAGGAGGGAGGGGGCTGCATTTGGGATGTGAAGTGAGTAAGTAAGTAAATAAATAAATAAATCCAAAAACTTGTAAAATATGAGATTTTGCTGGTTAGACTGTAAAATCATTGAGCACAGATTTAAATAATTTTACAAAAGGTCACATCAATATCTCATTGCTCTTAAATGCTGTGGGTCTCATAATTTAAGGTTTGTTGGGTTTTTGTTTTGGTGTTCTCCATATACACTGTTTTCCCTAATATGTAGTGACTAAGTAAAGAAAGCAAGCTTAAACTCATGGTAATCTAAAGCCACCTCCAAGAGATTAGCATTGCTTATTATTTTGCCTCAGGTATGGGAGGAGACTGGGGAGAAATACATGGATCTGGAAATCAAATAAAAATATGTAGCAGTGCGAGATGGGGAACCAGGGATAACCACCAGAAAGTCCCAGATGCCAGGGAAGCCAGAGATTCCCCGGACCCAACATGGGTGACAGTAGCTGAAATTCCCAACAAAGGGGAGATAGAGCCTGTAGAGATCATATTCAGTGGATAGGTGTACAGACTGGTTTTGTGTCAACTTGACACAAGCTGGAGTTATCACAGAGAAAGGAGCTTCAGGTGAAGAAATGCCTCCATGAGATCCAGCTGTAAGGCATTTTCTCAATTAGTGATCAAGGAGGGAGGGCCCCTGTGGGTGATGCCATCTCTGGGCTGGTAGTCTTGGTCTCTATAAGAAAGCCAGCTGAGCAAGCCAGGAGAAGCAAGCAAGCCAGTAAGTAACATGCCTCCATGGCCTCTGCATCAGCTGCTGCTTCCTGACCTGCTTGAGTCCTGTCCTGACTTCCTTTGGTGATGAACAGCAACATGGAAGTGTAAGCCGAATAAACCCTTTCCTCTCCAACTTGCTTCTTCCTTCAGGATCTGTGGTCAGACCAAGGTCAGTGTTCTCTGGGACAGATAGTATGGTATGTATGTTTTTTTTTTTTTTCTTTTTCTGTATGTTAAGTAGCATGGTTCCAAGATTGAATATCTTAGGATGCTTCAGAATCCACTACCAGAACTAAGATTGTTGGCAGGGGTGAACCTGGGTTCTTCTAAGTATGGCAAAGTATTGTGCTAATCTGTGAATAAGGACCAATTACATATATCTGTATAATATATTCTAATGATTTCACCTCATTTACCCTCTTTCATCACTTTCCATCTATCTTTGAAATTTTCTGTCAAATAAGCCTAAAAAGCCTCCAATCATTCGTGTCTACCTTATGCATGTGTGACCCACTGAGTTTAAATTAGAGTTGCTTATGTGGTAGTAGGAGGTTATTTACTGGAGCTTGGACAGCTTGTCAATGGCTACATCACCAAAGAAAATGACATGTCTGCTACCCTTCCTCCAGTGCATCTGTTAACTGATGATGGAACACTAGGAAGCAATGGGTCTTGTGAGTCCTACTTCACCCATAATGCAATATTGATGGGTGAGTTTTCATGTGAGTAACTACAGCTGTATCAAATCCCTGGGTGCAAATACCATGCCATGCCCAGGAGGCATCCTTTATGGTACAGCTTCCCACTCTCTCACCTTGGATTCTTTCCATCACCTCTTCTTGGATGCTCCCTAAGCTTGAGGGTCTTGAAGGCTGCAATATAGATGCTTTTTTTTTTTTTTTTGGTTTTTCAAGACAGGGTTTCTCTGTGTAGCTCTGGCTGTCCTGGAATTCACTCTGTAGACCAGGCTGGCCTCGAACTCAGAAATTCACCTGCCTCTGCCTCCCAGGTGCTGGGATTAATAGGCGTGCGCCATCACTGCCCTGCCAGATGCTCTTTTTATAGCCAACCACTCCATAATCGCCTAGTGTTGTCTGGTGAACTGGTTCAAGTTGCTGCCCTTGCTGGCACCTTCTGTACTAAGACGCTTCTCTGAGGATGACTGAGAACAGCACTAATCTAAGGGTAAAAACATTAATTTCAAAAGAAATTCAAAAGTATGTCCATTTAGCCAAATACCAGAGGTAGATTTTTCTTAGAGACTTGTGTAAACTCTTCCCAACCTTATATTCAGTATAGGTTTTATACCTTCCTGTCTAGAACATTATTTCCAAAAAAGGTATGCTTATCTCTAAATGATTGTCATATTATCCTTGTTATAGAGGTACATAGCATGATATTTGCTTTTCTGTGATTCCTTGAGGTTACTCCTGTGATCTCTTGCTTTTGATGTTTCTTCTTTCCTTGACTGTAGGATGATGTTTGTTTCATATTTTCTTAAACGATCTTTCAGAAATCTTTTTTATTTATTTATTTATTTATTTGTTTATTTATTTATTTATTTATTATTTATTTATTTTTGGTTTTTCGAGACAGGGTTTCTCTATGTAGCCCTGGCTGTCCTGGAACTCACTCTGTAGACCAGGCCGACCTCGAACTCAGAAATCCGCCTGTCTCTGCCTCCCAAGTGCTGGGATTAAAGGTGTGTGCCACCACTGCCCGGCCTTTCAGAAATCTTAATCTTATCCTTTAGTGGCTTTGTTATGGTAAGATTATAAAATACTATCATTTACTGAGACTACGTATTGATCCTTCACTCTATGTGAGGACATAATTAATATACTTCTATTTCTTCCCACCTCCTACTCCTACCCTTCCTGAGACTAATTTATTATATTCTCAGATGACTATTTGTAGTTCATTAGTGGTTTCTGTGAGATTAAAAATACATGCTTATATTTTCTGATGTACACTTTACCAGCTTTAAAATTATCTTTACTATTCTCTTCCTCTATCTTCATAAACTATCCTGTATATGGTATTTAAATTATGAAGGAAATATATTTATAAATTACAAAAAATGTTTTCTGTTGCATGAAAATACTTCTCTCGTTTTTAATAATATTCAGTGTACTCACTGCCAACTAAATTGTTTGGCACAGGTTTTTCTTTTATCTCCTCCATGCCCTGCACATCTTCGTAAAGGCCTTTTCTTTGTTTTATTATTCCTTTGTTTTATTTTTTTATTAATCAGTCCATTCATTTACATCTCAAATGATATGTGGAAGCAGGACATGTAGTCAATGTATTTTACTACATCATGAATGAGTTAAAAGGGGATTGCCTATTGTCACTTTTTGTTGTTGTTGTTGTTGTTAGAACAGAAAATTCTGAGAGGATCTTATTTTTTTTCTTTTTCTTTTTGGATATTTACTTTATATACATTTCATATGTTTTCCCCTTTGGAAACCCCCTAATCCATTTGCCCTCCCCCTGCCTCTATAAGGGTGCCTACCCCCACTGCCATCTTCTCTCCCTAGCATTCCCTTACACTGTGGCATCTAATACCATCAGGCCCAAGGACCACTCCTCCCACTGATGGCCAACAAGGCCATCCTCTGCCACATAACTGGCCAGCACCATGGGTCCCTCCATGTGTACTCTTTGGTTGGTGGTCCAGTGTCCAGGAGCACCAGGGGGTCTGGCCGGATATCACTGTTGCTGCCTCCATGGGACTGCAAACCCCCTCAGTTCCTTCAGTCCCTTCTCCAACTCCTTCATCCCAGACCCCACACTCAGTCCAGCGGTCGGCTGCAAGCATCTGCCTCTGTATTTGTCAGGCTCTACCTGAGCCTCTTTTTGTTTTTTTGTTCTTTTGGTTTTTCGAGACAGGGTTTCTCTGTGTAGCCCTGGCTGTCCTGGAACTCACTCTGTAGACCAGGCTGGCCTAGAACTCAGAAATCCACCTGCCTCTGCCTCCCAAGTGCTGGGATTAAAGGCGTGTGCCACCACTGCCAGGCTACCTGAGCCTCTTAGGAGACAGCTTATCATGCTTTCATTAGCCAGCACTTCCCAGCATTCACAATAAAGTAGCTATATATGAGATGTATACCCAGGTGGGGCAGTCTCTGGATGGCCTTTCCATGAGTCTCTGCTCCACACTTTGTCTCCATATTTCCCACGGTGAGTACTTTGTTCACCCTTCTAAGAAACACTGAAGCATCTGCATTTTAGTCTTCCTTCTTCTTAGGCTTCATGTGGTCTGTGAATTGAATCTTGGGTATTCCAAACTTTTGGGCTAATATCCACTTATCAGTGAGTACATACCATGTCTGTTGTTTTGTGACTGATTTACCTCACTCAGGATGATATGTTCAAGTTCCATCTATTTGCCTGCAAATTTCATTAAATCATTGTTTTTAATAGCTGAGTAGTACTCTATTGTGTAAATGTACCACATTTTCTGTATCCATTCCTCTGTTGAGGGACATCTGGATTGTTTCCAGCTTCTGGCTATTATAAATATGGCTGCTATGAACATAGTGGAGCATGTGTCCTTATTATATGTTGTAGCGTCTTCTGGGTATATTCCCAGGAGTGGT
>CM052700.1:107809738-107869935 GCA_028551405.1 Uromys caudimaculatus
CCACCAGGGAGAAAGGAGAGGACTCTGGGCCTGAGGGTGCTAGTGGCCCCAGTAAAAGGGAATGTCAAGGTGGGAATATGGGAATGGGTGGGCGGGTGGGTGGGAGGAGGAATTCCCTCACAGAGGCGGGGAGGGGGAGGGGACACGGGGTTTCCAAAGAAAAGGGGAATCATCGGAAATGTAAATAAAAAAAAAAAAATATTTGTATACATGTATGAGTTTCCATGTGATATTCCCAAGCATATGGACCTTGTGTTCTTGTCAAATAAGAGTAACTAAGCCAGTATTCATTGCCTGGATATTTGAGTGGTATATGGACTGCAACTTTACAGGTAGAGGGCAAGAATGGAGGTTGTGTCACTTTCTCAGAGACCTTTCAAATGATACAAGATGGAAAGCTATTGATTTTGTTTATGTTGGCTCAAGTCCTTGTCCCTGGGTGAACATTTGAAGTTTATTAGGCTTATTCAAAAATTATTTATGTTATCAAATCTTAATCAAACATGTAGAAGAAATATGCATGCAAGTGCACATTAAAGCTAATTACTTCTATAAAAGAGATCTTAATGTGTTCTAAATGAATTTGAACAGATAGGATACAGTTAGCCTTATAAACTAACATTATGCAATGGTTCAAACATGTAAAAATAGATTTAGTGAGGTCTGAATTCTAACAAACCCTAAGAATAACTATACTTTCAAAAGTAGTCATTGTGCTTTAATTTAATGTGCATTAAAGGATTCTTAAGTCTAATGTGAGCTACATCTTCAGATAATCAAGTAAATTTCCAAGCCTTGAAAATTTACAATTGCCTTTAATTGTGAATGTATGAATACAAGACTTTCATAATTCTTCTGTGATAAACTATGAAACTTGAGCAGTAATGAAGATAGAATTGTTTAAATATATAAAAGGAGCTTTGTGTCAACACAAAGTGCCACAAAATGGGTAAGGAAAAGGAATTTTATACAATTCCTGTGTGTGTGTGTGTGTGTGTGTGTGTGATACTTCACCAGAAACAAATCAAATTAGTAGAAAAGGCAAAATGCCTTACAGGTTCTTCCATTTTCTGACTAAAGTCAGAGAAGTTAATATGCAGTGTAAACATTGAATATATTACAATTTTAAACAACCATATATTTAAAATATTTGAAAGCTGTGACTTCACATTATTTCAAATAATATAGTTTAAAGACTATTTGTGTAGCTTTTCTTAACTGAGAGATGCTAACTCTACTTTTAAAAAGGTAAGATAAAAAAATAAAATTGTCAAGTATTAACTCTAAATTCTGACTTTTAATCCATAGACTAAAAATGCTTAAATGTTTCCACATTTTACATTTCTCTAAGAATATTGATTGCTTAAGTCAACAAGTGTTAACCTGGTTTGCACACAGGGTCAGGTGCTAATCTAGGTGACAAGAATAATAAAGCATGAGTTACAAATTTCCATAATGACTCTAGTGTTAGTCAAGAAGACTGACAGTGAGTATCTTGGCATAACAAGACAAAATATATTAGGTGTTGATATATGGTGTGACAAAAGCTAAAACAGTCTAGAGGTGATGGGGACAAGTAGAGAGATTTAATATTTTATAGAATAGTTTAAAAAGCACCTCTACTAAAGTGATATTTGTGCAGAAATCTGCAAAAGGGGAAGGTAAAAGGTAGGCAGACATATAGAAGGACAGAACCAAAGGTACCAGAAACTGCAAATTACCCAAAGTAGTAAATGTAGTTGCAGAGAAGCAAGGGAAGTTCTGCAATCTTGTGACCACTTACAGTTAAAGAATCAGAAGACCATTCATCCAAGATGGAACAAAGCATATTCTGGTTGTGTTCATCTGCTTATTTGTAATTTTCTTCCTTAAAAATTGATGCTTTTAAAAGAACTGTGGTGATAACATTTGTTATTTAAAAAATCAAAATATTCAATATTTATGCATGACTTTTTGAGGGGTTGACTTTTGCCTAACATATTCAACATATCATCTTTTCTATATTTTACTACCTGCATTTCTTGTTTCATTATTTTAAAAATGCTTTTCTAAATTTCATAATTAATAAAGAAACTCCATGAAATATATCAGCATTGCTACAGTCAAGGGAGGGACCCCAGCCCAGGCTTTCTACACTCAGTGTCCTACTTGCTACTGGATTAGCAATAGTTAAGGTAAGAACAAAAATAAAAGGAAAGAAAAGAAAGAAAAGAAAGTAAAACATTGTACAGCAATGGCAAAGATAAAGCATTCATAAAATGGTTTTTATTGGCATGAGATTGACTGTCCACATGAAAAACTAATATTTATCTAGAAATTGCCATAGATCAAGTAATTGAATTTAGTGCTCTCACAAAAACAAGACAACCATACAAAAATCTGTGTTTCTATATATTTATATATTATATTATTATATAACTTATTATAGGATTTATTTTATGTCAATTATTTTTATTTACAAAAATAACCAAGAAATTGAGGAGAAATTACTAGCTAAAATTGCATGTGTAATATTGTGGAGGACTAAATAAGTTTAATTTAGCAAAACATAGACACACCCATATAATGAAAACTACTGATTATAGCCAAGAATTTAAAACAATAAAATAAAGGTGTATACATCACTCGTAAGACTTGACATCCTTATGATATGGAATATTCCCCATTTATCTCACAGATGAAATCAAAGAAAGATGAAATACAATGAAATCAAAATCTCAATAAGTTCTTGAAATGACAAATTGGGAATTTTATGGTAATGTTGTTATTCCAATACTAACTATGAAATAATATCAAGCAAGATGATTTAGTTTTTGCCTAATCATAAGCATGGATAAATGGAAAATAATAGATACCAATTATATATATCTCACATCATCATCATCATCATCAACTTAGTTTTTTCCTGTTATGATAAAATCCTTTGACAAAAGTAACATAAAGAAGAAAGTTTATATTCAGCTCATAATACCAGCTTATGGTCATCCAGGAGGAAGGTCACAGAGGCAGAAGCCTGGGAGAACTGCTTGTTGTCATCCACAGGAAAGAACAATGAGAAGTGGATTATTACATTCTTTGAAGAGTTTTCTTATTCAGCCGAAGATTCCAAGACAAGAGAAAAGTGCACACAGTGGACATCAATTAGTGTATGTCAGGTAATCTCTAACAGACATTCTCACAGGCTTTTTTGTGCTTTATAATCGCCTCAAGTTGACAAATAAGACTGATCATAACAATAATCATAAATTTTCATCAATATGCCAAAGTGTTTTATGGAAGCAAGGGTATTCTTAAAGTTTATTTTGCCTCAAATGTTTTCTTTACAGTGTAGGCTGCCTTTGATTCATAATACTGTTGCTGTCCCCTGAATACTGTGATTATAGCCATGCACCAACATCACCCGTGTTGTTTTAAGTGTTTTTAATCAACACATACTAGTTTAGGATGTTTCTAAGACACTATGTTAATTCAATGCATGTATACAATGTGCAGTCAATGAATTGGCATACTTAGCATTTTATTATTTTCAAGTATTTATTTGTATAATTTAAGATAAGTCACAATAATAATCTTGAAGTATTTGTATTTTGTTCTTCAATCCCTAATATGGGATTTTACCATTTGTGTGATAGGATATAAGTCAAGTCGGCATGTGGGAACAATCCGGCGTGGTGTGGAGAGAATCTCCGTGTGTCTGCCCTGGGCACTGAGGCTCTGGGAGGGACAGGCCACACTGGAAGTGGCCAAGCGTCTTCCCACACAGTCCAACGGGCAGGTTGGGGCTGTGGGAAGCTGCCAGGACACTGCCCATGGGTGGGGGAGGGGGCTGTTCCTGGAACCGCAGCAGCCGGCTCTGGAGTTTCCAGGCACTGGAAATGAATGGAGCCTGCAGAGCACAGCTGGCATCCTGCCGAGCGACCTGGTTGGTGGCTTGTGGCACCTGGCTAGCTGCTTCAACTTGGGTGAACGGCAGCAGTCTGGAAGCACTGTGATGCCCCTGGCGAGAGACTAGATGCAGCTCCTTAATCGAAGGCCGGATCCCTCGCTTCCCACGGTGGGTCAAGATAAATAGAAATAGTCCATAATTCTAAGGCGTTTATTTTCATTGTGGAGAGTGGCATGGATGCAATCGTACCTGGAAATCTCTGGGAGGGATCAGGCAGATATAGTAACTGGGAAGGGGCGTGGCTAAGTCTCTAGGTGTCTCATTAACATGGGGATGGCTTGGGGCTGCGTGACCACACCTCTACCTGTGAAGTCAGGAGTCTGACAACAGGTACTTTCCATTGGCTTTGTCTGAGAGTTTAAGGATACCTTATCTGCATGTGGGAGGGCTTGGTGTTGCTCTTACATGACAGACTTCACATTACAGACCTCTCTACAGGAGGCTGTGGGGTTTGTACTTGACAGGAGCCAAAAGGCCTCCCGGGAGTGTTGGCATAGCATTTCTCGGTCCCTTGCGGATTGCCCATCTGGGTCACCCGAAGTTAAGCCTATGCTCAACCGGGTGCCAGATTGCCTGTCACAGACCACTGACATACACCTGCAATGTGATTTTTCTTACAGACTCTTAATTTGTATCATAATAATATACTTTGAGAAACTATCTATTAGAATAGATAGTAGTAATTGTGCTCCTATAACAATGGGGACTCAATACATACACAGAACAGAGGCTAAAAGCCTCTAGTCAGATTTGTATATTAATGTTAAAAGTACTTATTTTGTACTATACAACAAAAGGTGTCTCTCCTGAGCCTAAAATAAACCAACCAACTGACCAACCAACAAAATAAACATATATATGATTTATTCCTACTTCATTTAGTAAGCACCTCATCATTGTAAGAATCCTTATAAGCCCTGAGGGCCAGCTGAAAGAATGGAAATAGGCAATCTTGCAAGGTAGGAGATGGCGTGACCCTCTAGAATGTGCCAGAAACCTGAGAGGTAAGAAACTCTCAGGACTCAAAGGGAGGGACCTTAGGTAAAAGGCCCTACAATGGGGAGAGGGAACTTGTAGAGCTCACCTCCAGGAGAAACACAGGGCATCCAGTGGAGGGATGGGGTTGCCATCCCACAGTCAAAATCTCTGACCCAGAATTGTTCCTGTCTGAAAGAACTGCAGGGACAAAAATGGAGAAAAGACTGAGGGAAAAAAGGTCCAGTGACAGGCCCAAATTGGGTTCCAGCTCAGGGGGAGTCCCCAAAGCCTGACACTAATACTGATGCTATGGTGTGCTTACAAATAGGGGCCTGTCATGACTGCCCTCTGAATGGCCCAATAGGCTCCTGAAAGAGTCAGATGCAGATATTTACACCCAACCAATGGACAGAAGCTGGTGACCCCTGTGGTTGAATTGGGGAAAATCTGGAAGAAACTGAGGAGGAGGGAGACCCTATAGGAAGACCAGCAGTTTCAACTAACCTGGACCCCTGGTGCCTCTCAGACTCTGAGCCATCAACCAGGCAGCATATACCAGTTGATATGAGGCCCCCAACACATATACAGCAAAGGACTAACAGGTCTAATCCTTGAGAGAGTTGGGGCCTCAGAGAGTGGGGAAGTCTGGTGGGCTGAGGATGGGGTGGGGACATCTCTTGGAAACGGGGGTGGGGGGAGGAAGTGTGGGATATGGAACAATCAGAGGGTGGACCAGGAGGGAGATAAAGTCTGGACTATAAAAAACAATGACTTCATGAAATTCACAGGCAAATGGATGGAACTTGAAAATATCATCCTGAGTGAGGTAACTCAGTCACAAAACAACACATATGGTGTGTACTCACTGATAAGTGGATATTAGCCCAAAAGTTTGGAATACCCATGATTCAATTCACAGACCATATGAAGCCTAAAAGAAGGAAGACCTAAGTGTGGATGCTTCAGTGTTTCTTAGCGGGGTGAGCAAAATATTCACAGAAGGAAATATTGAGACAAAGTGTGGAGCAGAGACTCAAGGAAAAGCCATCCAGAGACTGCCCCACCTGGGGACACATCCAATATATAAAAATCAAACCCAGACATTCTTGTGGATGCTGGGAAGTGCTGGCTGATGGAAGCATGATAAGCTGTCTTCAGAGAGGCTCAGGCAGAGCCTTACAAATACAGAGGCGGATGCTTGCAGCCAACAGTTAGACTGAGCATGGGGTTCTGGATGAAGGAGTTGGAGAAGGGACTGAAGGAACTGAGGGGGTTTGCAGTCCCATGGAGGGAGCAACAGTGTCAACTGGCCAGAGCCACCTGAGCTCCCAGAGACTGGAATACCAACCAAAGAATACACATGGAGGGACCCATGGTGCTGGCCACAAATGTGGCAGAGGAGAGCCTTGTTGGAAGGAGAGGCCCTTGGGCCTGAGGGTGTTAGATGAACCAGTGTAGGGGAATGCTAGGGAGGGAAGAGGGGAGTTTTTGGTTGGGTGGGTGGGGGAGCACCCCCCATAGAGGCAGAGGGAGGGGGAATAGAATAGGAGGTTTCAAAAGGGGAAAACATTTGAAATGTATATAAAGTAAATATCCAAAAATAAAAAAAACTAAAAAGATTAAAGGATTAAAAAAAATGAATAACAATAAAAAACAATTTATAAAGCAACCAAATAACTTTTCATTGTACATACTCACTGGCCAGGGTCTTGTGTTACAAAAAGACATTTTCATATGAGTATATACATTATACAATAAGAATATCCTCTCCTAGTCCATGCCCTCCTCTGTCTTACCACTGCCATTCACATTAGTTCTGATATTTCTCCAGTCATTTTTAGCCTGTGTTTTCTTGTTGTATATGTATATTGTAAATATATATGTGTGTGTGTGTGTATATATATATATATATATATATATATATATATATATATATATATAAAAAATGCTGAAACCACATATAATCAAAACATACCATATTTGATTTGTCTGTTTAAGGCTACTTATTTAAAATAATATAATTAATTTTATTTTGATTTACTTTTCTATGATGACATAATTGAATAATCACAAATTTCTATAGCTTGCATATATGGGGATTATTTAATTTTTAATATTTTGGCAAAATTTTTTCTATTCCTGTTCATTGAAAATATATTGTTTTCTCATTTAATGTATTCAGATGTACTCTGAGTACAGTTTTCCCTGCCTCTACTTTTCCCAGCTCCTCCCCACCTTTCTTCCTATATAATTATATTTCATTTCTGAATCTCAATAGAAAGAACAGGCTTGTAAGAGATAACATCAGAGCATAGAAATCTATAATAAGATCAAACAAAAACCATCACATGAAAGTTGGACAAGGCAAACGACCAGAAGGAGTAGTCACAGTAATCAGAGACCCACTCAGTCCCATACACTGACGTCCCACAGAAACACTATAATGACAGTGTTAATAGACACCCAGAGGAACTGGTGCAGACCCATATAGGCCCTGTGCATGCTGTTTCTGTCTCTGTTGGTTCATAGGAGCTTTGATCAGTTTATCTAAAGGGCCTTGTTCTTGTGGTGTCCTCTATCCCAGCAGGTTCTTACCTTCTTTCTGACTCCTCTTTAGGGTTCCCTAAACTGTAAGAGAAGGGATTTAATGGAGACTCTCCATTTTTTTTCTGTATTTGCTCCCATATGCTAAAAGGGGAAGTTTTTCTGATGATGGCTGAATATGGCATTGATCCGTAAGTATAGCAGAATATCATCAGAAGACATTTTATCACTACTTATTTTAGGAACCATAGAATCTGGTTTTATCCTAGGTCTCTTGTCTATCTATTATTTTCTAACTCCAAGTGTCTAAAAATTTCATCAGTGTTTTAAAACACCAGGAGACAGAACTAGTATCTATTCTTTCCTTTTGGGGATTTTTTTAAAGCCAGAGTTCCCTCACAATATAACAATGTATTTTTTTTGATATTACCGACGAATCCCAAGCATTCCCACATGGCTAACACCATCTGTTGTAACTACCAAGATGCTTGTGGGTTGCTTTTATCCCTGTCTTTATTTACAATTCAAAATGAGCATTTGCCAATGTGTAAAATTTATAAACAAAAATATGACATTCAATGTATTATATGCAGGAAGGAAAATTTTCCTTTTAGATACAATTGGATTATTGTGCAGTATTCAGCAGTTCTTAAAACTCAGTTGTTTCAGACCCTCCTGTAATTCAGCTATAAGACAATGAAGCTTGTCTTAATAACATTGCTCTATTATATCTGTTGGTTCAACACAACAAATGATATTTTTTTTGGTAGAGACTTAATGTCAAAGGTATTTACTGAATTCTAATGTTTGGAAATTCAGTTGTGTGTAAAATTTATAAATTTGTTCTTAATAAGAATACCATATTAAGCTAGTTCTGGTTAGTCATCCTAAGATCATTCCAGATAAAAGGAATGTGGAGACATGGGTGTGATGTCAAGATTTCCAGATTGATTCAGTTGCTGAATCTGTAAGTTGGAGCTCACAATGAAGCACTTACCTAGAGCAGTGAGAGTGACATTCACGTGTACACTGTACTCATCACTCGTTTACATAACAAATACATGTTCCCTCGGTGCCATGGTTTTTGCAATCACTGTGATTCCTGCTCTGTCTCTGGATATCTTCCAATGCTTTTCTTTGTTTACTATGATAGTTTTTGCACCTGATCTGAAATAGAGAAATGAACAGAGGGTATAGAGTTGGGGAGTGGGAGAGTTTATAGAGGTCCAAGAAGTTGTCCATCTTCTGCAGTGCGCGCAAATGAAGTTGTGTGCTCCTAGGCAAAAAACAAGAATCAAGCCACGTGTCAAAACCCAAAACATATTTTCTACTCAATTGCCTCAATTTTATTCCAAGTGTTTCCCACTTTCAATTTACTATGATTTAGGATAAATGAACATTGGTTTTTTAATACTTAGTAATTTTGTCAGTGATGACTAAGATTGAACTTTATAACTCTTGTAGACATTCCTTAATTACTCATACCTTGATATTTCTTCTCAGAACACGCAGTTGAGAACTACTTGGTCTCTATTCCCCTTGGTTCTTGAATCATTTCTTTATTTAAAGCATTGGAAGTTGTGTTTATGCACAACTGAATGATATATTGTTTTCTCATTTATTATTTTATAGAGCTGATTTTTCCCAAGACATATATGTAATAAGTCATTGAGTCCTTAATAAAGCTGGTTAACTTTAAAGACATGGTACTTAAAGAAATAAGTTTTTGTTACAATAAGGTTGAATGGAATTCATATTTTGGTAAAATTGAACAAAAATAAATTTTCATGAAAACTTTACTTCTATAATCCACAGTTTCCTTAAGGTCACACATTTTCTTCTTCACCATCTATTCTCTCTGAGTTTGTATCACCACACTATGTCATCCAAGATTCATATCTCATTAATCTCTATACCCTGGAGTCTTTCCCCACTGATTCATCCTGCCTGTTCTTGACAAGAGTGTTAATTTTAAGGCAATCCCATTCTAATACTTCCCTGGGACTCTTTTTATTACCAATGTGGCTGATTACGAAAACAATCAGTTCTTTTGTCCTGTGTGGCTAAGCTTTACATAATAATTCTCATTAACAATTTCATTTTCTTTTTTTTAACCCTATAGGTCCTTTGCATATATATTATAGCTTATGGTTTTATGGGATTTGTGTGTGTGTTTGTGTGTGTGTGCATGTGCATGTGTGTGTGCATGTGTTTGTACATGTGTGTGTGTGTGTGTTTGTGTGATTCCTGAATGTACAAATGAGTGGGTCTCTGTGTCTATATCTTATTCTTGTGCATTTTCTCGGACTCTTTTGTTTTTGTTTGTTTGTTTCTATTCCACTGTATTTTTTGTCTTGTCTTTTATTATTTTTTATTTTATTGTTATCCATTAGAAGCCTGTTTGTTTTCTAATGAGAGATAGAAAGGAGGTAGATTCAGATGGGAAGGGATATGTGGAGGAACTGGTTAGACTATGGGGAGAGGAAACTGTAGTTAGACTATATTACATGAAAAAATTTCAATAGAATATAGAGAAAAACATACAAAGTATTAAATTGCATTAAATTTTTATTTTAAGCACACTGCTGTCTGGTTTTGGTGCTTTCATTCTGGGCTAACATTGTAGGTTTAGAGTATACAGCAGACATATAGAGGACTAGGCTGCCATTGCTTCTTTACTCTGCACTTTCAGTCATCTCCTGTTCTCAGGCCTGGGTAAGGCTTGTGAGTAATGAGACACATGCAGGCTCATTTATCTTCAGTGTCTCAGCCTGTATATAGGAGGAAGCCATTTTTTGTTGGTTAAAGCTGTAGT
The DNA here is from genome assembly GCA_028551405.1 of Uromys caudimaculatus. Lineage (NCBI taxonomy): Eukaryota > Metazoa > Chordata > Mammalia > Rodentia > Muridae > Uromys > Uromys caudimaculatus. Next base: position 107,820,022 of record CM052700.1, read on the forward strand.
TGCTTGAATAAGAATGTCCCTCTAACTCCTGTCATTTTAACACTTGGTCTCTAGCAAGAGGAACTACTTTGGGAGGAATTAGAGGTTTTGCTTTGCTGATGGAAGTGTGTCTGTCCCTTGGGGTAGTAGGCTTTAGTCACTTCTATTCACTCTCATAGCTCTGTGCTTGAGGTTTGAAGGCATGAGCTCTCACCTTTCTGCTCCAGCTGCAGTGTTTCTCCGTTCCCATCATGGTCTCCAATCCAATTGAAATTGTATACTGTGTTAATTAGGGTTTTATTCTTGTGATGAGACACCAAGACCACAGCAACTCTTATAAAGGGAAGCATTTAACTGAGCGTGGCTTATAATTTCAGAGGTTTAGCCCACTGTCATCATGGCAAGAAGCATGGCAGTGTAGGCAGACATGGTGCTAAAAAAGCAGCCAAGAGTTCTACACCCCAATCCCTAGGCAGCAGGAAGAGAGAATAAGCCACTGGCCCTGGCTTGAGCATCTGAAAGCTCAAAGCTTACCTCCAGTGAGAAACTTTCTTCAACAAGGCTACAACTATACCAACAAGACCATGCTTAATATTGATGCTCTTCCCTATGGGCTAATCAGGCCATTTTCATTCAAATTACCACATAAACCAAAATAAATTCTTCTTCCTTAAGTTTTCTCAACCATGGTATATCATCACGGGACCAGAAAAAGAACTAATACAAAGGTTTCATCTTACCTTAAGTGTTTATCAGAGAGGTGAGAAAAGCCTAGCTTGTCCAAATAAAACAGAATTTCCTAGCAGACTCATAAATAGCAAATAATGATTCAGTAGGTAAGTAAGTTTGTCAATGGTTTGTTAAACATTGAAAACTAAAAGTTATTCAACTGTCTTTTTCAAACCATGGATAACTTTTGCTTAGACTTATGTAAAGTATACTGCTAATCTTTCAGAGACCCTCATATTCTGTAGTGTCTTCTGGGGCCTTTAACTGTCTATGTTTGGCCCTGGGGCACAGCTCAGTAGGCATCTTAATTAGAGTTTCCATAGCTTGAAAAGGCACCATGACCAAAGCAACTCTTATAAAAGAAAATATTTAATTGGGGCTTGCTTACAGTTCAGAGGTTCAGTTCACTATCATCATGGTGAGATGCATGGCAGACTGGAAGCAGACATGATGCTGGAGGAGCTGAGAGCTCTACAATCTGATCCAAAAGCAGCCAGAGAAGACTGTTTCCTCTCTCTCACACTGGGCAGAGCTTGAACACTAGGAGCCCACAAAGCACACCTACTCAGTGACACGCTTTCTCCAACAAGGCCTCACCTAGTCCAACAAGGCTGTACCTCCTAATATTGCCACTTTCAATGGGCCAAGTGGCACTTAGTAGGTAAAGTGCTTTTGCTGACTAGACATGAATACCATAATTTTGATCCCTAGCACTAGCTCAAAATAAACAAGGTTTAGGACCAGTAATGTGAGGTGGAATGAGAGGATCTCAAGGTCTAATTCTAGTCCCTGAGTGCATGGCATGTTCAGTGAAGGATTCAGTCTCAAAATATAAGGTGGATTGAGATAAAACAACATGTTTAAACCAACTTTCATACTCTTGCCTCAAAAAATACGCATTCGTGGGTATGGATATTTGTAGACTGCCGACATACACCTATAAAGTGGATTAGTTGGTAAACTGATGAGATTATGTACATAGGTCTCTGGAAATGCCAAAGTTTTACTAAGGAATACATAGGCTCATGTAATTTTGAAAGACAATGTTTCTAAATCTTTCATTTCCGTGAGTAGCACTTTCTAAGGCTTTCCTGAATCAGGATGGGTGCTCCTGTGCTCAGGACCTCATGAGAATTCTTTTATATTTACATTCACAAGCCACCAATTCCAAGGGCGAATTTAGAGGCTGTGCTCATATCAAGTTGCTACATTGATTCCTCAAGAACTTCCAGGCAAGGTAGTTTAGGAAGCAAAGAAATATTTGACAAGTACCATAATATAACCAAGTCAATTTCCTCTCTAGTTTAAAGCATTTCAACACCTTCTAATCATCTAGGAAAGAAAAGTCAAAATCTTTGACATCATGCTCATTAAGCTTCTAAAACTTCTTATTTCTAAAACTGATTTCTGTCACATCACACATCTTTGAAACGTTACTACTTCCTCATGTTTGTCTCTTCACTGCCCATTCCTCTTGTATCCAAATCCTACTTAGTGCTTAGGCAGGGAAATTCCTTTGCATGATGTACCTCCACATATCTTTCAGAAAATATTTATTTTAATCTTCATTTTAAAAATGGTGTTCATATCTTCTGATTGTGATGTCCTGACATGGGGGCGGGGGAAGGAGGAGAACCTGATCTGGTATTGGGTGAGGGAAAAGGACTGAAGCCCTGAGGGCCAGCAGAAATAATGGAAACAGGCAACCTTGGGAAGTAGGAGGTTGGGGGGACCCTCCAGAATGCACCAGAGACCTGGGAGGTGAGAGACACTCAGGACTCAAAGGGAGGGATCTTATATGAAATGCCCAACAGTAGGAGAGGGAAATTACAGAGCCCACCTCTAGCAGGAAGACAGGGCGTCAAGTGAGGGAGAGAGTTGCCATCCCACAGCCAAAACTCTGTCCCATAATTGTTCCTGTCTGAAAGAACTGAGGGGTTGGAAATGAAGAGGGGCCTGAGAAAAAGAAGGTCCAGAGAAGGCCCAAATTGGGATCCAACTCAAGGGGAGGACCCAAGGTCTGACACTAATATTGAGGCTATGGAACGCTACCATAAAGGAACCTATCATGACCACACTCCGGAAGACCCAACAAGCAGCTGAAAGAGTCAGATGCCGATATTTGCACCTAACCAATGGGCAGTAAGTGCTGACTCCTGTGGTTGAATTAAGGAAAGGCTGAAAGAAGCTGAGGAAGAGGATGACCTTGTAAGAGGACCAGCAATCTCAATTAACCTGGACCCCCGAAATCTTTCAAACACTGGACCACCAACCAGGAAGCATACACCAGCTGATATGAGGCTCCAAATACACATATAGAAGAAGACTGCTGGTTCTTGGTTCAGTCAGAGAAGATGCACCTAACCCTCAAGAGACTGGAGGCCCCAGGGAGTTTAGAGGTCTGGTTGGGTGGGGGGATGGGGGGTGGGGACATTCTTGTGGAGACAGGAGGTGGGGAGGAGGTATGGGATGTGAACAGTAGGAAGCTGGACCCGGTGGGGGGAATAATATCTGGAGTGTAAAAAAAATAAAAGATGAAAATTTAAAAAATAAAAATGAAAAAAAATGCAACATTGATTCGATTTCTGGCAGGACTTATTAAGATATTATACTTCTAAGTGCAGACTGTTATTATCATTGTTATTTATTATCTTTTTAAGTAAGTATACTAAACTATATGTTTAAACATATTTTCACACATGCATGTCGTTATTCTTTCTTTTCATTTGTTCTCATCTTCTACCACCTTTTCTCAGTCTTCTCTATTAATGATACTCTTCCTCTAGCCCTACTATTCCCCTTAAAGAAAGTTTTCTGAGGTCAGTAATTAAAAGTCTATAGTCAAAAAAAAATGTGTTAAGTTGGACAAAACTGGGGCATATTTTAAGGCAAATTTATCTGTATAAATCTAAGTTTTGAATTATATTACACCATCAAACTATATTTAGTTAGAATATAAATATTGCTCTTGAGCCATCATAGCTACAGCTGACGTTTTCTTCTCACAGATACATAGCTACAACTTACTGAGACATTGACGAAAGAGATTTAGAAAACAAATTTTTGTGGGGCCAAGATCTCTTACCTGGAAAAGCCAGTTTACATCAAAGCATTTATTGATGGACCACCCTTTCCTGTCTCCACCCCATAACTGCCTCCTACAAGGAAATGAGAGAGTCTGGATACAGGCTTTTGCTGTGAACTGTCTTCTATACTCAGAAAAATATGAGAAGAGATGCTGCTTCTGCCTTGTGGGCTCAGAATCCTCTTCAGAGATCTGGTTATGCTTTCTGTCTATGGTTTCACTCCCTGTTGTCTATTTCAGTTCCCCTTTTGACCCCTCATCCCCTGAATCCTTTTACTAACAAGGCTTTGGAGCTAGTTCTTGTGTTTAGAGTTGTTTCATAGATTTTAGAAATGTAATAGTGCTGCAAGTCCTCTGATTCAGTCTATCCATGTGGGAAATCCTTGTTCAACTTGAGAGTTGACAACTCACAACATTTCCTATAAGCAGCAGCTTATGCATATAGTCATCATACCTGAAACAGTTACTTCGTTTCATAATATTCTAACTTTAAATTATTTCTGTGTTAAATTCTTACTATCATGAAAAGACTATTCTCTATAGGAGAAGAATTACAATTCCATAGGAAATTGTAGAGGGACAGTGAATAATTCTAGATTTTTATTTTCAGAATAAAGGTAATATATAGTCACTGGGTTTCTGAATTTAGGAGAATACATATTTAATTTGTTAAATAATATTCTTGTAATGTGTGTTCTAGAAGCATATGAAGTAATTATGAGTGAAAAATACACATTAACTATATAGTAAGGTCCAGGACAGTTTGGGCTGCAGAATGAGACCTACTTCAAGACAAATGAAAACAAGCAGAAAACAAAAATGATGCAGAAGAAAATTACTTCTATAATGCTTAAAGTGTTTAATGAAATATTTTCTCCAGCTAAGATTAATATTTAAAAATAAGGCAACGGCAGGAAATTGGTCAAAGAACATGTTTGAGATCCTGGATCATCACTGTCTTTAGTGCCTTACTGGTGTTAGTTATTTTTGCCAGTTAAATACTTCTGTGTATCTTGAACCCAAGTAAAGACAGCTAGGAAAATGTACCAAGTTGTTGTAATCTACCCCAAACTTTTGTTTTAAGTGAAGTTAAATTTGCTTTGCTGATATGCATCATTAAGAACTCTCAGGAATAACTAGAGGAATGAGAGTTGTGCTTGGTAGTTTGAATGAGAGACATCTCCACAGGCTCATATGTTTGACTACTTCGTGGCCACATGATGGCTTTTTTTTTTAGGAGGGGTGTATGCCAAGATATGACCTTTCTGGAGGAAGTATGTCATAGCTTCATGGCAATTTCAGTATGATCCTTTGCCTTGTGTATGTTATTGATGATGTAATCTCTGTTTCCTGTTCCGGCTGTCTACTGAATTCCCTCCACAACCAAGGAAACAATTCTATAGAACTTCAGTCATGGTGTTTTATCACAGTGACAAAAAATTAACTAATACAATGAATATCCAATGTTAACTTCATCTATTTTTCACACACACACACACACACACACACACACACACACACACGAATTAAAATTTAATGTTTCACAATCCTGGAAAATGAAAATGAGCTAATTCTCCATCCTTGTGTTAAACTCTGCCAAAACCAAGAAAAACTGATTCAGCGATTTGCTTTAGGACATACCTGCTTCTAGAAGATAAGAGAATGAACTAGCTAAACGGATTACTTATCAGGACTAACAGTTGATCAAGACTTGCTTCAAGACCCTTGGCTGTATATGCCTAGCAACCCAAAGTTAAGATATCTAATAATTCTAACTTATATTTAGGTTTGCAAAACTTCTAGAAAAAAATCATTGGGTACGGGTTCTAAAACTACAAATATTTTCCCTTAATATCCTAATTTAAGACAGCTATGGCCCTTAATTTCATGTTCTTAGTGTGGTAGGGCTGATAGAACTATCTTTAATTAACAATATTTTCTGATAGCCTTTTGGTGAGTCATTTGGGAAAGCCCCACTCATAGGATACATCTCTCCCATGTTGGTACACCCATCTTCTACCTCATTAGTTTCTTAGTTACTTTATCCCAAGCATATATGACACATTTTTCATAGTTCTTAACACCCAATCCACCAAATGTTGCAGTTTGTATGTCAATATGTACCCTGAGCAACCTGATGAGGCCCAATCTTCAGTTACCCAGCCTTTACCCAGCAGACTTGTCCCATTATGTGGCTATTCAATTAAACATTCTCAATAACATCTTTTAGAAATTACTGTTTCTTGACATACGACAAAATAGATCCAGAAACTTCAGCTGATTTGCTGTTTCATTGTTTGGGGCAATTGTATGGCCAGTTCTAGTAACCACTAAGTTCTGATACTACTAGTTTTCTACAGACCAACTATTACAGACCCAGCTTTCACTATTTTACTTATATATAGTAATTACAAACAGACTTCAATTAGAATTATAAATTATGTGGTTATATAAGAATGTTAAAATTAATAACTTCATGTTTTGTATGTAGAACTTAGAACTACACTCTAGTTACTACAGGATTTATTGGAGCTTGTTGCTTCCATCATAAGAGATAAAAGCTTAAAGTTGACTAAATTGTATTTCCTACCTGAATGTATTTTACAAATGTAAAGTAACAAAGATACAGCACTTAGTGACAGATCAAGGGGTTACAATTCCAAATATACTTTTTTTTTTAAAAAAGCACAGGGCAAACTAAAACCTTCTGGAGCTTAGCTAAGATAAACTGTCTTACATACTGTTACATTGTTGTTGCTAAAAATACAGGATCTTGCCAACTTAAATATTGACTGCTGCCTACAAAAATCATATATTCAAATATTGCCATCTTCAGAAATTCTCTGCTTACACCCTGGATCTTTACACTGACCTGTGGCCAATGCTGTGGTCATTAGCATCAGAACCTGAGCCTGAGAAAGGACTGTGGACAAAGATAAAACTCCATTCTGCCTGTGACTTGTTGTTAGCAGATCAGAAAAGGATTTGTTAGAGTCTTCACTCTTCCATAAGTCATCTGCACAGGGACGAGATAAGCTTGGCATGGGTTATAAACTAGTAAATGTGCTATGTACTGGGACAACAAATGGCTGAAAGGACTCACTATGCCAAACCATGTCGTAACTAATGTCATTGATTTCTGCAACATGTGCTATGATTTTCAGTGTTAAATCTTTGTCGTGTACATAAACATGTTATTATATATTAATTTTTATACACAGACACAAACATGTAGGTACATATTTCAAATTGATGTAAAGTTGGCACTAATTTTATTAAAAGTCTAAGCATGCTCTGAGTGTATTCAGATGTACATGAATACTTAGCTGCTGACCTCTGTGCAATAAAAACTATAGATATTAAAGTATATACTTGTTATGTGACCTCACCCTAAATTTTCGACCAAAATTGGTTTAAAAAAATGGGCAAAGGAAACTATGAGAGTGGATTTTCATTTCAAATTCTCATCTTTAAGTGACTGAAAAAAGATTTGCAGTAAATAAGTTTTGATTCAGCCATTAATATCAAATGAAACACCTCAGGAGCTTGGCATGGCTGGAGGCATTATTCAGAGACAGTCCTGGCCCTGTTCCCTCAGGGCAGACATTGTTAGCAATCAGAGGCAGTTAACAAGCTTTCTGCTGTGTTCTCCCCTGGTAGTAACTCTGGAAACTTTGGAGTAGCTCTTCAAGAAACCCTTGATTAGAATTCTTCACAGCAGTCCAGCATCGAGGGCAAGAATGGCAAACCCAGCTGTGACCAGGCTATGTATAAGAACAGGGTTGGTGATTAAGGAAAAATATATAAAAGAATAAGACTACTTTCTCTTTGAAGCTAATCAAGCAGACACACAATGAGTTACCAGTATATAACTAAACAGCCCTTTATCATCTTAGTTATTCAATATACAAGAGGAGTAAGATTAGTAAGACTACTGATAAACCTCCATGTAATTGTATTTAGTTTTGAAAATCTCCCAGTAACTGTGTTTGGTTTTGAAAATCTATCATGCATGAATACAGTAATGAAAGACATAGATTGCAAATTCATAACCAGTGCTTTAAACTGGTTAGACAATTTCAGTAATTTCATGACTGAGAAGATGCATTTCGTTACTCTGTACTGCTGTGGGTCTCCTGGGAAGTTCTAGGATGTCAGCACTTGCTTCAAGGCCATGGCAACTTGAATGTACTGGACTCGACATCTCCAGGATCAATCAAAAGTGAACCCTTGAGCAGGACGCCCTCATCTGCCCTTCTGTTTTCTGAGAAACACAGAGATCATTGAACTAGTTAAAACTCCAAAGAAGAAATTTAAACCACGTTTTATGAAATAAAACATGTAAATGAATGAAAACACACTATTAGAGAAGAAATAGGAAAGGCACAGAATGATGTAGAAAGGAATTTTAAAGTCTAAACCATAAAATTGCATGGAAAACAATATACTAAAATTAATGTTATATAAAGATTTTCAAAAAGAGAAGTACAAAGAGTCAATATGTATGGTAAAATGCTATTCATAATAGTTACTAAAAAAAACACTAAAATGGCTAAAACCACCCATGTCAATTAAAAATACATACAAATAACATGAAATAGCTAAAATAAATACAGTATGAGGCTGTAACTTGGGACACCGCGTGGAAACCCAGCAACTTCTTCTAAATGGCACATTCTTTTAAATATGTCAGTTCATACATATCTACATGATTGCATTTCTATATATTTTCTAAGAAAAATAATTTATGCATTTATAATTTTCTGCATAGTAGTGCTCATAATAGCTATTTTTAGACAAATATACAATACAAATAACTGTCAGTTAGAAAGTAAGTCACAAGCTAGTATTAATTAACTAGCGTTGAGAGTAGGAGATACCAATGCATTTGACAATGGCAGATGCCAACAGCCATAATTTGAAAGAAAGGATATAGAATAATATTGTATATGCTAACAGATATATGTGTGTGCATATGTGTGTGGATATATGATTTGGGAAGATACATATGCACCTGTGTGTGCCTTGAAAGGATAGAAGATCACATTGGGTACCATTCATACACACATACACACACACATACACACACACACATATATATACATATGAGTGCCAGTGTCTACAGACAACAAAGACACTGAATCTTTCTGGAGCCAGAGTTAAAGACAGTTATAAAGTTGTAAGACACCTGATATTGATGCTTAGAACTGAATGAAAGAGTTATGTTCTTTTAAACACTGATTTGTCTGTTTAGCCGTTCATGTGCATTTTGACTATAAATCAGCATATTTATACATTATATTCTTTGAGGTTTCTAAATACAGCCATGTTATTTAACAATTTGTTTGTCTTCTACAACAAAAAAACCCATTAAATTCCTCCTTTATAATCAGTTACATATTATTTCATGTTCCTGCCCTATGGCAATATTTACCATGACCAAAATAAGTGTTAAAGCAGGTATTCTTACTTTGTTTTTTAGCATGAGTAGAAATCATTTAAGTCTTTCACTGTTAAGAATATTACCAGTTGTAGGCTGAAACAAAAGGTCGTAGGTGGCAATAAAGATCTTTCTTTTTATATCAAGTTTGCTTGTTGTTAGACAGAAGAGTTTGGATTCTGTTGCTTGTGTTGATATATAACTATGGTGATTTAGAGACCACAATGATACTATATCTTTAATCTAGCTTTAGTAGAAATTTTCTTTATATAAATTAGAAGATCTTAATAGTATGATATAACCTAATGAACGTGAAAGAAATAATATGGATTTTAGTAGAAAGACACATGGGAGTCAATAAAAATATATCCCTGAATACTAATCAAGTTGTCACTCCTGAGAGAAAACGTATCGTTTACTTTCTGTGAGTGTGTGTGTATGTGTGTGAGTGTGTGTGTGTGTGTGTGTGTGTGTCTGTATCTAATAATGTGATTATGTAGGAGCAGATATATAATATTTGGGATGTTATACAAATTTAATATTGGCAATAAAATAAAGGCACATTTTAAAGAATAGTCACATGTTCATAAATATTTTCATCTAGTAATTTTGTGATGTAAATTTGTGTACTGCATGTGTTTTTATTTATATATCTACATTTGTGTCTTATCTACGATGCATATAAGTGTTATATTTATAATATATGTGGTTCAAACAAATTTTGCATAATGTATGTCACTTATAATGCAACATGTAAAACAAATAAAAATGTAATTGGATATATTCTTTATTTTAGTTATTTGCTTTCATATTCTGTAAATAATGGAGTATTGGCACAATTTACAGTAAAAATACTGTTCATTCTTGCAAGTTTCAATAAAGGTAAAAAACGCTTTCGAGTAAGAAACAAAATTAAGTCATTCTCTTTGTATTGTTGGCTTTAGTTATAGCATATGACTAACATTATATATTTTTATAAGTATATAGCTAAGTGAAATTGTCCAGAGATTGAACTAGTTGTTATCCTGTGCAATTGTACTAATCGTAGAAAAAAGATTACTTAGTCCTATTATTATGTAATATGGTATAGAAGGATTAAAAAGTCTTTGCCTTGCTGTCTGACTCTGTCCCAGGAAAAAATTCTTCTTTCTATTTGAAGCTTTTAAATTTTTAATTATTTAAAAATTATATATATACACATATTTTTTTTCCTCCACTAACAAGTTTTCCCAGATGTTTCCCATTTACCTAACCCATCCATACTTATTTTCCCTTTCTTGGCTGGTATCATTTTCAAATAGAGATTTGGTTAGTGATCGTAACTTTTGCCCATTTTCTTTACTCTCTGTTGGGGTTTTGTCGGGGTTGGGCTAGTGAAGGTCTTTGATGGCTGTCATAGTCTTTGTGAGTTCATATGTTCATCTTCCCTGATGTGTGTGAAAGACTGTTTCATTGGTGTTATCTACCTCTTCTGGCTCTTACAAGTTTTTACAATGCCCTCTTTTTCATAGATCATTGAGCCCTGAGGAAAATAAAGGGTTTGATTAAGGTATCCCAATTGGGGTTAAGTGCTCCAAGGTCTCTTACTAACTACACATTATCCATTTGTAGGCCTCTGTATTAATTAACTACCATCTACTATAAGGAGAAGATTCTCTGATGAGGTCTAAGTAACAGAATGACCTGCAAGTATAACAATGTTTTATTAGGGGTCTTTTTTTTTTTTTTTTTTTGCTATTTCATATGTTAAATTAACAAAATAATAATAAAAGGTTTCTCCCTAAGGCACATGTCTTATCTAGTCTCAGATACTTGGTTTTATTAATAATGACAAGCATAGTTTCCATGTCATGGAGTGGGCCTAAATCCATTCCAAAACATCCTAATAATTGTGCTAGTGTTGTATCACTATATATCTTAGAGTCAGGTTGCTGTTGTAGATTATGGGGGGTAAAGGTGGGTGAGATTGGTAAATACTTTTCTTCTTGAGTAGTGTGTATAATATTTTCCAATACAATGAAAACTAGGGATTAAATTTCTCTTTGGGCACCAGTTGCCAAGTCCAGCTTGGCCAGGTAAGGAACTATATGACCTGTTTTCCTACCCCTGGAACAGAGCCAGCAGGGTGGGCCTCCACAGGTGTTGCTGGGGGCTGTGGAGGTAAGGTTCATTTGTGGAATACTGGACATATTTTCAGGTTCTTCCTTTGAGGAATGTCCTCTCCACCAAGTTTAATGATAATCAGAGACAGCAGGAGTCCAGAACGTGGGGGTGTGTTGATGTGTCAGCAAAATGGTACACACTGTGACCTTCAGTACAGCCCCTAAGGCTGTGTGATTGAACTTTGAAAATATATATACTTTCGCAACTATGCAAAATATAAGGATTCAATATGAATTATATAAGGAAGGTCACAAATCTAAAAGAACATTGGCAGCTGAACTATGAGCTAGTTTGTCAGAAAGATACTAAGGAAGGAGATAAAGGGATTTAAAGAGAGCAAAGTTCCAAACAGCTAAGTTTATTGTATTACAAAGGCAGACAGATATTTGAAAGTATTTTTGTAATATTAAAATAAAATGATTGCTGTTTCTTCCTAAGAGTCAAGAGGCTAAGGTCATGGAATGTAGATTCTTGGGATGGTTTAGAGGGAACCTAGAATAAATGACTGAATTGATATGTAAGAAAAAACTGGGTTTTGGTCTATCTGAAGTTGTTCTGGTCTAATACCCACCCCCAGAATAGCTTTAGCCATTTTGTTTCATGCCTTCCAGCTATTTTATAATGTTGCTGAAATATGCCTCCCAGTCATTGACACAGAGGTGACTTGGCTTGGAGCAAGGATAACATGACCACATACCTGTTTTGTTCTGTATGAATGTTCTATATGAGGTTTGCTAATCTTAAATTCACAAAGCTTTATGTAGGACCCATCAAATCAAAGGTCAATATGAACTGTTATGTCTAAAATATCTTGAGTGAGCTGACTACCAGGCTGCCCTTCCTGAGTTCTTCTACAAATGAGCTCACTATGGTTTTTGAGGCTGACACTGAAGAATGTTACTAATAAGTGAAAAAATATGATTATAATACTCATGCTGTGTTATCTCAATGTTCTGAAATTCCCCTGCTCACCACTGATGCACCAACCTTCTTATCTCATTCAGGACCGATCAGCCTAAAAGTTAGCTTACAACTTTGTCTAGTTAGCCAAAAATGTTGTAGCATTTCACTGCTTGCCGTTAAACGTTGATCCTGTATTTTTCCTATTAAAAGTATACACTGAGAGCAGACTAGTACCACAATTAGGCTTCTGAGCCCTTTTTGCAGTCCTGAACTTTCAATATTAAGAAGTTCATTAAAAAGCTATTCTTGCTTAATTGAGATCAGGGTTTGTATGGTTTGAGTGGTGATTCCTGAACCCCAATAAGATCAGCTAGCAGAGATTTATACCAGTTCTTCATTAGAATTTTTCTATAGATATCTGAGCTTTCTGGAGATTGAACACAACCCTTCAAGAATTATTTTTCTAACATGATTTCTGATTTCCGTTGCAAAATCCTTTGAGAGCAAACACAGCTCTTTTAGAATTTTTTTTCTAACTGGATTTCTATCCTTGGTTGGAAATCCCATTACTTAGAGAGCTAATACCACTCTTTTAGAATGTTTTCTAGCAGGGATCCAGAGAAAGCTGTCTGAAGAGGGAACACAGATCTTTTAGAATTTTTTTCTGGCTTTCTTATTTTGATCTGAAAACATAAGCATCACTTTCAGAATTTTCCTAACAGAATTCCAGACATGGTCAGAAAAATCGAAGAATTTTTTTGTAGGTTTTGCTTTCTTCAATAATTTTACATCCTGATCACAGCTCCCCCTCTCTCCTCTCCTTCTAGTCCCGCCCTGCAAATGCCTCCACCCATTACTCCTGCTCCTTCTCCACAGAGAACAGGAAGCAGCCTTCAGGATCACCCCACTCTGAAACACTGACTCCCAGAAGGACTAGACACATCCTCTCCCACTGAGCCTAGACACGGCAGTCCAGGTAGGAGAATGAGATCAACAGACAGGTAACAGAGTCAGAGACAGCTCCATCTCCAATTGTTAGGGGACCCGCATGGAGACAAAGCTATATATCTGCTATAAATGTGTATTGGGCCTAAGTCCAGTGCACATATGTTCTTTGGTTGGTGGTTCAGTCTCTGAGAGACCCAAGGGTCCAGGTTAGTTGACTCTATCGGTTTTCCTGTGGAGTTCCTACCCCTCTAGGGCCCTCAATCCTTCCATAAGATTATGCAAGTTCCATCCAATACTTGGCTGTGAGTCACTACATATGTTTCAGTCAGCTGCTGGGTGGACCCTCTCAAAGGACAGGTATGCTAAACTTCTGTCTGCAAGCATAACAGAGTATCATTAATATTATCAGGGATTGATAGTTGCCCAGGGGATAGGTCTCAAGTTGGGCCAGTTATTGGTTGGCTATTCCCTCAATGTCTGATCCATCTTAGTCCCTGCATTTCTTGAACACATGATAAATTTTAGGTTGAAGGTTTTGTGGGTGGGTTGGTGTTCTTGTCACTCCACTGAGGGTCCTAACTGGTGACAGGAAGTGGTCACTTCAGGTTCCATATTCCCACTACTAGGAGTCTCAGCTAAAGACACTCCATAGACTCCTAGTAACTCCCCAAACCTAGGTCTCTGGCATGCCCTAGAGATGCCACCTCACCATCACCCCCACCAGCTGCCAATTTCCATTCTTTCTCCTGATCCTCTGGCATTCACTCCTGTCTCTCCTCACGTCTAAATCTGAACTCTCACAATTGTCCTCCCTATTTTCTCTTCCACTCAGTTCCCTTCCTCCATCTTCCTCTAAGACTATTTTATTTCTAATTGTTAAGTGAGATTCAGTCATCCTCACATGGCACATTAGTTTCTTTGAGTCTGTGGACTATATCTTGACTATCCTGTACTTTATGCCTAATATCCACTTATAAGTCAGTATGTACCATGCATGTCCTTTTGGATCTTAGTTACCTCACTGGGGATATTTTCTAGTTCCATCCATTTGCCTGAAAATTCATGTCGTCCTTATTTGTAACAGATGAGTAGTACTCCATTGTGTAAATTAACCACATAATCTGTATCCATTTTTGGTTGAGGGGCATGGGCTCCAGGAATATTTTTTATAGCAGCTTTTGTGACTCTGGTCATGGTCAGAATACCCATAAGTTGTCTACAGAGTATTCAGGATAGTCTCAAGCAGAGAGGGCTATCTTAACCAGAGAGAGCTATCTTAAGCAGAAAGCTAGCTGTCTCAACTAGATAAAATTGTCTCAAGAGAGAGCTGTCCTAAGCAGACTACAGAGCCAATAGCTATATACAGAGAGAGGTCTAAGGGGTCATCTCAATCAGAACATAGACTGTCAGCTTGAAACCCACAATTTGCCTTTGAGACATTTGTTTAGCCACTCCCAAATACCCTTCTCTCAGGAAACCCTCTCCAAGCTGAGGCTGGTTTTTGGCAACTAGTTCAATTTCTCCTTGTTTGATGATCTTGGTAAATGGTATCCTTAGCAATAAAGTCTTATTGTCAGGTTGTAAAGGGTAATAAATAACATTAGCAGTAACCCGTAATGTTTTGGGGAATCTATAGAACCACTTTGACCCATAGATAATTATATCACTAAAATGTAACCCATTTCTCATACTGGACATTTTATTTGATAGAGTATGATGTCTAGTTAGGAAATTACTCTTCCCATTATCTGATAGCTTCGTTTAAATTTATTTTATATGTTACCCTTCTCATTTAGATTCCCAATCATCTCCTTACAACTCTGTATTCTATTTATGCCTCCTTGATAGATCCTATCCCCCACCTTGGACCCTTGTTAGGTTATAAATAACCTCTTTGGTTACTTGGATTGAAACAACATATAGATATTTTCTTATTTTGTATTTTGTTTTGTTTTGTTTTAATTTTGGGGCTTGGGTTACCTCACTTAAGATTATAGTTTTTTCTAGCTCTATCCATTTACCTGAAAATTTCATGATTTAATTTTCTTAACAGCAGAATAATATATCCTTGTATAAATGTAATACATTTGCACTATTTATTACCAAAGGACACCAGGATATTTCCAATTTCTGGCCATTATGAATAAAGAAGTAATGCATGTGAATCAGCAATGAACATGAAGTAGTTTTACAGTTGGACATAAGTTTTTGGGTTTATGTCCAAGACTGGTAAAGTTGGATCTGGTGGTAGATCTATTTTCATCTTTTTTAGGAACTCCACACTGATTTCCATAGTGGCTGAACCAGTTTGCATTCCCTTGAGCAATGAACAAGTGTTTCCTTTCTCCAAATCCTCTCAAGCATCTGTTATTTGTTTTATTGATCTTTGCCATTCTGACTGAAGTAGGATGGAATCTCAAAGTAGATTTAACTTGCATTTTCCCAATAGCTAAGGATGTTAAACAGAGTTTTGTGTTTCTAGACCATTTGTGTTTTACTGAAGAGTAGTCTCTATTTTATTCTATAACCCATTTTTAGTTGGAATATTTGTTTATATGATGTATAATTTGTTTGAATTCTTAATATGGTTCAGATGTTAACACTCTGTGACAGGTATAATTGACAAATATTTTTCCCATTCCTAGGCTGACACTTTGCTTGAATGATGGTTTTCTTTGTTATACAGGTTATCAGCTTCATGAATTGTTTGTGGTCATAATACCTGTACTATCAGTGTCTGCTGGGTCTGATATGGGGGTTCAATCACATGGTTCCTGCTACTGGAAAAAGGTCAACAGGGAATGAATCTCCATAAATGTCAATGGCTACTGTGGATGTAAGGCTTGTTTGTATAACAATGTATATATTTTTACATTTCTCTTTCAAGGAAATGTCCTCGCTGTTAACACTAATAACTTCATGATAATCAGAGACAGCCTGAATCTAGGAGGCAAAGGTGTGGCTAATGTTTTAGCAGAGTGGAAAATGTTGGGACCTTCAGGACATCCCTTAAGGCTCTGGGAAAAAACTCTAAAACATGAATATATATATGTTATTTCTCAACTATTCAAAATATAAGGATGCAATATGGATTATATGAGGGGCTTCATGAATCAAAAAAGAACAAAAGCAGCTATGCTGTGAGAGAACTTGTCAGAAAGATACTAAGGAAGGAGATAAAGAGATTTAGGGAGTGGTAATGTCAGGAGATCCCACTCAGCTAAGTGTTTGTTTTTATTTATTTATTTATTTATTTTGCTTATAAAAACAGACAGATTCCTGAGTTCAAGGTCATCTTTGAACAGAGAAAATTTAGGTCCAGGCCCAGGCATGGTAAAAATGGTAATTTCAGTGTAGGTCCAACCCAGCTAGCTTATTGTCTGTGCTTAACAAAGGCAGACAGATCTCTAAATTCTTTTGTAATATATAATAATAATAATAATAATAATAATAATAATAATAATAATAATAAATGTGCGCATGCTGATGTCTAAGAATCAAGAGCCTGGGATCATGTGATGCTGATTCATAGGATAATCAAAAGGGAACCTGGAGCAAATGACTGGATTGATATGTAAAATAAAAGACTGGGCATATGATGTTCAAGAGATGAGCTATCCAGCAAGAAAGAACTGCTCAGAGAATTTTCTCTAGCAGAAAATAGAGAGAGAGAGCTGTCTGGAATCTCCAGAAAGAGAGAGCTGTTTGGAAAGCTGTCTTGAGCAGAACTTAGGCTGCCAGCTTGGATGAAGGATTTGACTTTCAGTCATTTGTTTCATTGCTCTCCAATACTCCTTTTCTTAGAACCCCTCTTCAAGCCAACTGGAACTTGGCAAGTGTCCTGCTCAGAAAGTCCTATTCTGTGTCAAGGAGTTCAGGTATATTCTCTACTCTTTCTTCTACCAGATTTATGAAATCCGATCCTTATGCTGAGGTCCTTAATCTATTTTCAGTAGAGTTTTGTGCAGCATGCTAGACAAGGATCAATTATCATCTTTCTACATTCAGCTTCTTAATGTTACATGCTAGTGTTTAAAATCATTATCTCCCGAGGTATGTTTACCTATAAATGGAATATTACCATTCCATATTTGACAAAATATACCTACTTTGCAATTATAAAAAGACAATCTAAATAATTACAAAATAATTATGTATGTTTATTCAGAGAAGTAATTATATTGTAGATATTAGAGACAGTAGAAAGAGGATAACTTTGACTTAGACATAATGGCATTGCTTTCTCAGTTACATTTGCTCATTTGAGGTTCTGTTAAAAGCATAAAAACAAAGTCCTATTCTGTATAAGAGTTAAGTATTTAACTAGCAATAAAAGAGGAGTAGTAGTATGTGGGACCGTGAAAGCTGCCTGGTTTCTGGTTGAGCTAAGGCTTAAATCTCGGTGACCCAGTGGGGGCTAACCCTACAAGGGATGGTAGGCTTTTTGCCATGCTCCTGGGAACCAGGCTCCCCACAGGAGGCTGAAGCTCTCCTCCATGGATCTGTGACTATCAGTCACATAAGGGCAATGCCACAAGCCCTTCCACAGGTAGAGGTGTGGTCACGTAGCCTCAAGACATCCCTAAGTTAATGAGGCACCTAGAGGCTTAGCCACTTCCCTTTCCAGCCAATGGTATTTCAACCTCACTCCTCCCTGAGATCACAGGGTACAGATTCACTCATGCCACTCTCTGCCATGACAATAAATGCCCTGAAACCATGGACTGTCTCTCTTCATCGGGATCTGCTGTGGGGAAAGATAGAACAGGCCTTTGTCGCAAGAGCTGCATCTAGTCTCCCACAGAAGGCTTCCCAGAGCTCCCAGCCACGGTCACTACCAAACCAACCCAAGTGAGCTAGCCAGCAACAAGCTGTGAACCTCGGTCCCTGGTGGGATCCAGCCATGCTCCTCCCTGCTTTTCCCCCTGAGCCTGAGCTAATATCCAGCCTGAAGCCCCTCACTCCATTTTCAGCTCTTCCCACAGCATCCGGCAGCACCTGGGATGCCAAAGAGCCTGAGAACCAGACAGAGCTGTCTTGCATGTGATTCCCGGGACACTGCCCTTGGGGTGAGCGTGGTCAAACTTCCCGTGTCCTGCCTCCCTGAGAGGTCCAAGCCTAGGGTGGTTGCGGGACACTCACACTCCATTTAATCCAACAGTAATAGCAATGTTTTTACATAGTCATATGAATAAAGATACTAAATTTCCATATTGCTAGTTATGAATTTGCTTGTTTAGTATATCTGTGAAGTACTTGAATAATTAATATAAAATAATGAATTATGATATTCTATGCATATATTAGTTACATTTAGCAAAATACAAATATTACTTTACACAACATATATGATAAATTCCTACTTTCCACCTCAGACCCTGTACATTGTTCATGTGCCTCAGGACAACTGACAGAGTAAGTGTGAAGAATGCAGGAAATTTTTATCAGTGCAATTTTACCAGGCGAAAGGATGATCAGAAACCAAAGTGAGCATGACTTTAGAATACATGTTGAATGTTGACCTCAATTAGGAAACACAGCCAAAGAACACAGCTAGAGGTAGAGCACATGAGGAGCTCGCATGAGTAAAGGCTAAATACTTGCTATTTAGTGTCTGCTGTGATTGTCCATTTAAGTTTAAAAAGATTTGTATGTAATAATAGATCATCCATGGGGATTTCTTAATTGTTGTGAAGTCTGAACTGGAGAGTAAACAGAAATCAAGTCAGAATGCCTATCATAGAGAAAGAAGAGAGAAAAGGCAGATTTGACCTTGTCAAGCTGACTAGATGGTGGATGACAAATAGACAAGTTTGCGAGTAATGTTTCAGTGTCCATTGGAGTATTGAGCATCTTATGAATAATGGTGAAAAACAGAGGTCTCAATCTAAGTACTCATGGTCAAAATAGGGTTGAGCATAGGACAGAAAATATTAAAATTCAGAAATAAGCACATTTATGATTCACCAACAAAATTGTACAACGTTTTCCAGAGTGGAGCAAAGTACAAGCAGATGAGTATTTTCTGACAAAATGTAAAATTTCTGTTGAATTCAGATATTCCAGATCTGAAATACGTGTATAGTATACATGTGTTGCTTTTACTATCACCAATACATTTTTCAATATGGTACATATAAATTGACACAATGATAGCATACAGAACCCAGGAAAATAATCTAAGGTTTGATTCATGGGTAAAAAAATAATGAACCTATGGTGGTTCCCCCAGGAACATCTTATGACAAAAACAAACAAACAAACAAACAAACAAACAAACATATACTTACATTTGTTTAAAAGATGTAATAACAGAATACCACCATAATTGATATGGGCATTTTAGAAGCACGTTTTATTCTATAGCTGCATGCCCTTTACATGTATTTGTAGTTCAGTATTCTGGGAGGAACAGTGGAATAGTTCAGGGAAGGGCTTCAAGTAGAAATTGCTTCAGACTGATGAACAGGGTTTTAGATTTTATGAAGATCCCCAAATATGCTCTCACCCATCTGATGACCAAACAAGACAAGGAGATATATTTGGGTACTCTAACTTTGCATAAAGTGTGTGATTAACCCTTTTCAGTGGAGCACATCATTTAGAAATGATTACAATCACAGCTGCTACAATGATGAAGGGGATTCCAGAGGGTTCTTTTTCAGGTATCTAGCCTGTTAAGTCATTTTGTAAAATGGGTTTTCACTTGCTTTTTCATCATTAAAATTTAGATCACTCATCTATAGCTCATTATGTCACTGAAGATGGAGATTTATGTCTCAGAACAATGTATATATTTTGTGGCAGCAGATTGGATAGTGATAGCAGCCTAGTACACACTTTTATAGAAATGGTAACACAAAAATGGATTGCAAAGCATTTCTCTTGTCATATGCAAAAAAGCAATCCCAGGAAGCTTGCCACAGAACAAAACTACAAATTCTATCATTACAGCTAAAAATAACAAATCATAAGAGAAATCACAGCTAGGTTTCATAGTTTCAATTTAGAAAAAAAAATGTCTTACTAAGTAGAAAACTGTCTTAACCTTCAGTTTCCATCTTTGCTTTCATAAATTTTAAGCAAAGGTCAAGTGTGGTATATCACAGTGAGGATTCAAATCAAAGTAAACATGCCCTGTGCACATAGTGTTCTAAATAAAAACCAGATTATCTTCAAAAGTGACCTGAGTGAGTCTCATTCTGAACAATGTGATTTGGGGAACTGGGAAACACATATACAATGTATAACAAGAACTTTAATTTCCTTTAGTTTAGTGGTATTTTCATAGCACATGTGTCATAAAATTTACCTATACATGCCTCTAAATCGAAGCTGGGAAGATTCAGATGTTTCTAATGTTGGGAAGTAAGCCATGGCTTTTGTTCAGTATGAGTGTATTTTGTGGTAGAGAGAAATTTAAAGCACCTTGCTGTTACAACATCGCTTTTGTTTCAGTCGCACTCAAGTAAACTTGGTGGGGGCTCTGCCTACAAGAACAAGAATTCAGCTCCAAATGACACCGAGTATTCTGGAGTTACTTCAAGAATTGGCATTAGGATTTCATGCACATAATTTTACATTTGTCTAAGCCCCACAGATGTGGCCTATTTTGTATTTTTTTTTGTTGACATAAAACAAGAAAGCAAGCAAGCAAACAAGAAAACAAACAAACAAAAGCATACAGATAAAACTTATGGTCTTAACTATTCCAAAAATTATAATTCAGTAACATTGACTATGCTCACATTATTCTGTAATAAAATTACTAGCTTTGAACCAGAAAGCCCGAAGTTATATGCCCATCATATAACTCTTGATTGTCTTCTAATTTCTCCACTTCCTGGCAAACACCATTCTATTTTCTATTTTGCAACTCTGAATACCTTGCATAGAGTCACATAATGATGGACTTTGTATTACTAGCTTGTTTCACTTTGTAGTATCCTCTACCAATTCACTTCTTCCTCAAGAAAGAATAGTATTACATTATGTGTATATTTTCTTATGTTTATTCTTGCCTCTGCTGACAGAGGTTTGGGTTCCTTTGATTTCTTCAGTATGAGAAACTGTTTATATGAATATGGATTTCTAAATCTATTAAATGATTATCTCTGTTGCATTACACATTAATCCTATTTCAAGAAAGAAATATGATCATGATGATGAACTCTCTAAGGAATATTTTGGCAGATTTACTAAGGCCAAATAATAATTACTTCCATTTGTGATATAATGCCACTATTACACACTGCTGAAGTTCTTATTGGTTAGTACCTCTCGTCCAAAACAATACTCATTTAGGAACTTCCTGTTAGACACTCTTGATAGGTATATTAGTACATTTAAAATAAGACTACTATAGTATACCTTCATCAGTAAAGTTACTCATCCGTGTCTCTCCATTCTTAACTGCACAATTAGAATAAAAAATTATGTACATGTATGCATATATATGTATATAATTGTGAATTCTATTTCAATAATTTATTTTTACAGTAAAGGTTTTAAAAATTATTTGTTTCTGTATGTTTGTGCAATTTTGTATGCATATGAATGTGTGTGTGTTCATGTATGTGGATGTGTGCATATATGAATGTGTGAATACATGTGTGTGTACATGTGTATAGGTCTGCACAACTGAGTATGGGTGCTCCTTGAAGATATCTATCTATATCTATCTATCTATTTATATATATACACATGTATAATATACTTAGACTATATATTGACATACAAATGTATGCATATTAAAATATGTATTTATATAACTATATATAGAATATATATTTATATATAAATACATACATTGTACATATATATAGTTAATCTATAATATATGCAGATAAAATGAATATAACAAATATATAAAGATGAACAAAACATAAATAACTAATAAATATGAATATAGATAAAATACATAAATAAATATACATATAAAAATATATTTTTTATTTGTAATACAGACCAAATAAAGAATATTTAAAGCTGCATGGGAATAAAACTAAGTAATATATAAAGGCAGATCTATCAGAATTATGCCAGACTTCTCAACAGAGACTCTAGAAGCCAAGTGTGTCTGGGCAGATATTTGCAAACCTTAAGAGATCACAGATATAAGCCCAGACTACTGTATGTAGCAAAAGTTTTAATCAACATAGGTGGTGAAAATAACTTTTCCATGACAAAAGCAAATTTAAACAATGTCTATCCACAAATCTAGCTCTACAGAAGATACTAGAGGGAAAACTCCGACTGAAGGCAGCTAAGTACACCCTTGAAAACATAGGAAGTGAGTAATCCCACACCAGCAAAACCAAAAGAAAGGAAGTACACACACACACACACACACACACACACACACACACACACACACACACACTACCACCACCAACATAAAATGAATAGGAATTAACAATTATTGGTCATTAATATCTTTCAAATTCAATGGACTCAGTTCCCCAATAAAAAGACACAGGCTAAGAGAATGGATTGAAAAACAGCACCCATCATTCTGCTGCATACAAGAAACACTTCAGCAACAGAGATAGATATTGCCTAAGAATAAAAGATTGAAAAAGGGTTTCCAAGCAAACAAATCCAAGAAACAAGATAGAATAACCATTTGAAAATCTAATTAACTAGACTTAACTAAAATTAATCGAAAGATATGGAGAAGGATACGCTATACTTATCAAAGGAGAAGTCTACCAAGATGATGTCTCAGTTCTGAATATCTATTCTCCAAATGCAAGCGCACCCACATAAAAAGTTCATAAAAGAAAAATTACTAAAGCTTAAATAACACTTTGAACAACATATTAAAAGTGGGAGACTTCAACACTGAACTCTCACCAATGGAGAGACCATTAAGACAGAAACTAAATAGAGAAATAAGGAAACTAATATATGCTATGAATCAAATGGACTTATCAGATATCTATAGAACATTTCACTCAAACACAAGGAAATATACCTTCTTCTCAGTACCTCATGGAACATTCTCTAAATTTGATCATATAGTCAGTAACAAAGCAAACCTCAACAGATACATGAAAATCAAAATAATCACTTGTATTTTATCAGATTACCATGGGCTAAATCTGGATTTTAACAATGAACACAACGGAAAGCCTACAAACTCATGGAAACTGAGCAACTTCCTAATCAATGACCACTGGATCAAAGAAGAAATAAAGAAATTAAAGACTTCCTAGAATTCAATGAAAATGAAGGCAGAACATACCAAAGCTTATGAGGCAAAATGAAAGCAGTGCTAAAATGAAATTTCATAGCACTAAATGCATTCATGAAGAAATTGTAGAGATCTCATACTAACAATTAAGAAAAAATTCCTAAAATCTCTAAAACAGAAGGCAAACAGAAGCAGTAGGGGTAGATGATAGGAAATAACCAAACTCAGGACTGAAATCAATAGATTAATAACAAGGAACATAATACAAAGAATTAACAAAACCAAGAGCTATTCTTTGAGAAAATCAACATGATAGATATATCCTTAGCCAAACTTACCAAAAGGCAGAGAGACAGTATCCAAATTAACAAAATCAGCAATGAAAAGGGTAACAAAACAGCAGACACTGAGGAAATCGAAAGTATCATCAGGTTTTACTTCAAAAGACTATATTCCGCAAAATTGGAAAGCCTAAATGAAAGGTATTATTTTCTTGATATACTCCACTTACCAAAGTTAAATCAAGATCTAGTAAGCAATTTAAATAGTCTTACAACACTAAGGAAATAGTAGCTGCCATAAGATGTCCCCCAGAACCACACACACAAACACACACACACACACACACACACACACACACACACACACACACACACACACACACACCATGCCCAGGTCAAATGATTTTAGGCAGAATTATACCAGATAGTCAAAGAAGAAACAATTCCAATTCTCCTCAACCTATTCCACAAAATAGAAACAGAAGGAACATTGTCAAAGTCATTCAATGAGGCCACAATCACTCTGATACCTAAACTGCACAAAGACTCAACAAGGAAAGAGAATATCAAATTAATTTCTCTTAGGAAATTGATCCATCGTGATCAAGTAGGTTTCATCCCAGAGATGTAGGGATGGTTCAACATACAAACATATATCAATATAATCTACCATATAGCCAAACTTAAAGAAAAATTACATTATCATCTTGTTAGACGCTGAAAAACCCTTTGACCAAATCCTATATCCCTGCATGATAAAAGTCTTAGATACAAGGCCCACACCTAAACAAAATAAAAGCCATACAAAGCAAGATGTAAACTCACCACAAATTAAATGAAGAAAAACAGAAAGCAATCTCAATAATATCAGGGCCAAGACAAAACTGTCCACTCTCTCCATATGTATTCAATATAGTATTTGAAGTTCTAGCTGGAGCTATAAAAATAAACTAATGGAGATCAAGGAGGTAGAAGTTGGAAAGGAAGAAGTCAAAATATGGCTACCTGTAGATGATATGATAGTATACATAATGGACTCCCAAAATTCTACCACAGAACACTTACAGCTGTTAAACACCTTCAGCATATTTGATGGATAAAAAATGGACTAAAAATAAGTCAATAGTCTTCCTTTATACAAATGATATATGTGCTGAGAAATAAGTTAGGGAATAAACACCCTTCATAATAGCCAAAAATAATATAAAAATATCTTAGCGTAACTCTAACCAAGCAAATGAAAGACCTGTATGACCTGAACTTCAAATCTCTGAAGAAAGAAAATGAGGAAGATACCAGAATATGGAAAGATCTCCTCTGGTCATGGATCATTAGGATTAACATAGTAAAAATGATCATCTTACCAAAAGCAATCTACAGATTCAGTACAATTTTTATCAAAATTCCAACACAATTCTTTACAGAACTTGAAAGAGTAATTCTCAACTTAATATGGGAAAAGAAAAAAAAAAAAAAAACCTCAGGAGAAGCAATCCTGTATAATGAAAGAACTTCTGGAGCTATCACCATCCCTTATTTCAAGCTGATCTATAGAGAAATAGAAATAAAAGCCACGTTTTATTGGTACAAAAACAGAGGTTGTTCAAGGGAATAGAATCTAAGCCTGAGAAAGGAAACCCACACACCTATGGACACTTCATTTTTGACAAAAACCCAAAACCATATGATTGAAAAAGAAGGTATCTTCAGCAAATGTTGCTGGTCTAACTGGATGTATACATGTAGAAGAATGCAAATAAGTCCATATTTATCACCCTACATAAAACTCAAGTTTAAGTGGATCAAAGAACTCAACATAAAACTGGATACACTAAATCTAATTGAAGTGAAAATGGAGAATAGCCTTGAACTCATTGGTGCAGAAGAAACAGAACAGCAACAGCTTAGGCACTAAGATTAGCAATTGATAAATGGGACCTCATGGAACCAAAAAGCTTTTGTAAGGCAAAGGCTACTGCCAATAGGACCAAACAGCAACCTAAAGAATCGGAAAAGATCTTCCTCAACCCTATATCTGACAGAAGGGAAATATCAAATATAAAGAACTTAAGAAATTAAGCATCAACAACCCAAATATAATTAAAAATGTGGAATAGAATTAAATAGAAAATTATCAACAGAAGAATTTTTAATGGTCAAAAAGCACTTAAAGAAATGTTCAAGTTCCCTAATCACCAGAGAAATATGAATCAAAACCACTCTGAGATGACATCTTACACCTATCAGAGTGGCTCAGATCAAAACTCTAGTGGCAGCATGTGCTGGGGAGGATGTGGAGCAAGGTGAACACCCCTCCGTTCTTAGAGGAAGTACAAACTTATACAACCACTTTGCAAATCAAGCTGGTGGTTTCTCAGAGAATTGGTAATAATTCTACCTCAGGGCCCAGTTACACCACTCTGGAGCATATACCCTAAAAATGCTCCACCCTACCACTAGGACACTTGGTCCAATATGTTCCTAGCATCTTGATTCATAATAGCCAGAAACTGGAAATAACCCAGATGTACTTCAAACCTTTGCACAATGTACTACTTACTACTCACCTATTCAAAATAAGGACATCTTGAAATTTGCAGGAAAATGAATGGAACTAGAAAATGTCATCCTGAGTGAGGTAATCCACATCCAGAAAAACACACATGATATTTATTCACTTATAAATTGGTATTAGACATGAAGTACAGGATTCTATGGTACAATCCACAGACCCAAGGAAGCCAAGTTACAAGGAGGGCCCAAGGGAGTATGCTTGACTCTGACTTAGAAGGGGAAATAAAATAGATATTGGAAGTGGATGGAGAGAAAAACTTGGTGAGAGGGGTGTACAGAGGAGAACGGTGTAGGGATTAGGTATGGGGATGGGGGCTTGGGTATGAGAGGACTGAAAAGGAGTAGGGAAATTGGTGGGGGGCACCTCTTGGACAAGCTGGAGACCTGTTTGGACGGGGAACATTCCTTGGAGGATATGAGGGTGACACTAGCTGAGACTCCTAGCAGCAGAGGATATGGAGCTGAACTGGCCACCCCCTGTAGCCAGGCAAGACTTCCAATGGAGAGAGGGGACACCAACACAGCCACAAATCATCAATCCAAAAATTGCCCTGACTACAAAATGTACCATATAAAAGACAGAGGAGAGATTGAGGAAATATTCAACCAACTGTTGGCTCAACTTGAGACACACCCCATTGGAGAGAGTCAATTTCTGACACTATTAATAATACTCTGCTATGCTTGTCGACAGGAGCTTTTCACAACTGTCACCTGAGAGGCTTCATCCAGCAGCTGACAGAAACAGATGCAGAGACCCACAGACAAACATTCAGCAGAGCTCAGTGTGTCTTTGGGAAGAGGGAGGAAGGATTGAGGGAGCTGGAGAGGTCAAGAACACCACAAGAAGATTTACAAAGCCAACTAACCTAGGTCCATGGTTGCTCACAAAGACTGAACCACCAACCAAAGAGCTTGCATGCACTGCAACTATGCCACCTACACATATGTAGCAGATGTACAGTTTGGTATTCATGAGGGTCCCCAAACAATTGGAGTGGGGATTACTCTGACTCAGAATCAGCTGCCTGACTTTGGATTACTTTCCTCTAGCTGGGTTGCCTTTTCTGGCCTATGTGGGAGAGGATGCACCTAGCCCCACAGAGGCTTGATGTGCCAGGGATGACTGGTACATGTAGGATGGGGGAAAGGCTCCTGGGAGAGGATAATGGGAAAAGTGGTGTGGGAAGTTGGAACTGGAAGGATAACAGGGAGGGGGCTGTGATTAGGGTGTAAAGTGAATAAATAATAAATGAAAATATTATATATTATATATGTAAATATATATCAATATATAAACTTATATTTATAATATATGATAGAAGAAATAGAATAACACATTATATCTATATATTTTAACAAATCTTAAACTGTAATTATATATATATATAGCATTTATAATACATGATAGAAGAGACCAACTACATATATTATCTCTCTATCTATCTATCTATCTATCTATCTATCTATCTATCTATCTATGTATCAAGATATACTAACAAATTCTTAATCACACAGTTGAGGAAAGGAAGAGAAAAGATTTAGGATGATGTAGTTATCTGAACTTCTGTGTGGCTCATTTCCATAGTCACCCAATCAAAGGGATGCTCAGTTGTCACTCTATTCAGAGGCATTATCTTGCATTCTTTGTAATTGCTCCAATACCTGCTACTTTGTGTGATATGTAAAAGTTGCTGATGCAACACTGGATATGGCTTTAGTTTTGAGGATATCAATGGATACTTGTACTCCTTTTTAGGAATGTGCTTTTTAAATTTTCCTATTTTGTACTTAAGTGTTCCTTTGAATCACAGAATTATTTTATTTTAAACATTGTGCCCTTAGAGTGGCAAAAAATTATTTAGGAAAATAAAGCCATTTTAGCTCATCCTACTTTGTGAAATATTCTTTGTGACTATAAAGTTTGTTTTAATAAAATACCAGAGGAAAGCTGTATTGTGTAAGTATAGAACCTGTTTTACCCAAAGTCTTAAGATAGATCAAAGAATAATGCCTTTTTCACTGCAGCATGTATATTCACTCATCCATTGAAAGAAATATAGAAAGTTATTTGTTATATATCTGACAGCAAAAAAGGTTAAATTTAATTTCCACAGCACTTCATTTTTTCTTTGGCTGATAGCACCATATATATTTATTTCTTGAAAAATGTTCTCTTGTAAGTTCCCTGGAGTTAGTGAGAGGAGAACCTTTGGGTTCCCTTTGGTATTCAGATAACATTTTAGGCAAGTACATATTTTACTCACCTAATTAAGTCCCTGGATATATTGATGAAAGAAATGAAGTTTTACCTGTAGATTTCCAATGTAACTTCAATTTTGTAGCTGTCAATAGCCAGCAAGTGCATAAGAGGTTATACTATTCAGAGAAACAATAACTTTTACGGTAGTCTCAAAAAATATAAAATATCTTGGGATATCTCTGTCCAAACAATTGACAGACTTGTATGATAAAAACTTTTAGAATTGAAGAAAAGAACTGAAGATATAAGAAGATAGAAATATCTCCTATGCCCATGGATGGCCAAGATTAATATAATAAAAATGACCATCTTAACAAAAGCATTCTACATAATTAGTATAATTATACATCAGAATTCCAACACAATTCTTCACTGATATTGAGAGTATAATTTTCAGCTTCATATGAAAACACATACACACACATACATACACACACACACAAACATAACAAACAAAAATCCCCAAACAACAACAACAAAAACAAAACAAAACAAAAAACCAATATAGCCAAAAAGCAGTTATGAATAATAAAAGAACCACAGGAAATATCTCTATACCTAATTTAAAGTTGTACTACAGAGTTATAGTTTAAAAAATTATATGATATTGTCATAAATACGATATGTCAATCAATGGAACCAAGTTAAAAGCCCAGATAAATCTGCACACCTATGGAC
Source organism: Uromys caudimaculatus (assembly GCA_028551405.1). Classification (NCBI taxonomy): domain Eukaryota; kingdom Metazoa; phylum Chordata; class Mammalia; order Rodentia; family Muridae; genus Uromys; species Uromys caudimaculatus. The sequence continues at coordinate 107,849,260 of CM052700.1, forward strand.
ATCTTTTTTGTTTAATTGTTTATAAAAAGCCAGAAATACTCACTGAAAAATCAGTATCTTCAACAACTGGTACTGGTCAAACTGGATGTCTGCATGCAGAAGAATCTGAGTAGATCTATGGTTATCACCTTCCACAAAATTTAACTTCAGTATAAAAGCAAATGAACTAGACCTAATTTAAGAGCAAAAGAGAAATAACTTTGGACTCATTGGCCTAGGAAAAGACAGAAAACCATTAATACATGGACTCAATCAAAAATTAATAAATGGAACCTCATGAAATTGATACGCTTCTTCATGGCAAAAGACACCCTTACTCTGACACAGTTGCAGAAAAATGGAAAACAGTTTAGTATCTGCACACCCAAAATATATAAAGAATTTCTAAAAATTAGATATAAAACAACAATTATAAAATAATGTACATATCTAAACAGAAAATTCTCAAAAGAGGAAACTCAAATGGCTGAGAAATACTTAAAGAAATAGCTCATTAGCTATCAGAGAAATGCAAATCAAAACTACTTTGGTATTTCATCTTATACTTGTTAGAATGGCTAAGATCAATAAAACAAGTAACTGCTCATGCTGAGAAGGATGTGGAGAAAGATGACACTCATCCATTGCTGTTGTGAGTACAAACTTGGACAGCCCTTACCTTAAGATCCAGCTAGACCACTCTTGGGCATATACCCAAAGGATGTTTCATTCCACCACAGACAGTTCTGTGGTAGAAGCTCATGCTCAGCCATGTAGTTCATGGCTTCTTGTAATATCCAAAACTTGAAAACAATCAAAATGTCCCTTAACAGAAAAATGTATAAAGAAAATTTGGTACATTTATACAATGGAATATCTCCCAGGCATTAAAAAAAGAAAGGTGTGAAATCATAAAATTCACAGGTAATTGGATAGAACTAGAAAAAAAATCATTCTGAGTGATGTGTCCTGGACCCAGAAATACAAATATGGTATCTATTTTCTTATATATAGATGTTAGCTTCAAGTTTATGACAACCAAGGTTATCTCTAGATATGGCAGAGATTAGGCACACAGTGAATGAGTCAAGAGTACACATAGATCTTGTTATAAAAGGGACATGAAATAAATAGTTATGGATAGATTTAGGAGTGACTAGAACTAGAGGATCCAATGGGGAGGGGAGAGGAGAGAGAGAGACAGGCAAGGGCACAGGGAATAACAGCTAAAATTAGGGGGCATTTGAGAGCTAGTGTGGAAACCTACTATGTTAGAAACTTCCTAAAATGTGTACAGATATGAAAGTGCTCTAAGCGAGATTGTGATATAAGGAGGAGACAGGTCCCCTGCGCCCATAACTTGTCATTAAATGAAGCTTTCAGTACAGGGATTGGATCACATCTAATTGCATTGTTGGACAATAGGGTCCCATGGAATTCCAAAAAATCCCAGGTTAGTACAAGACGATGCGTTTTTCTCTGAAAACGGATGACAAGGGCCCATCGCTGAAGGCAACACGTACACAATTCATTGAATAGAGAAGTCCAGCTTGTGCATACATAGAGCATTCACCCCTATTCAAAGTCTTTGTTACAAGAAAGTGTATGCCACCGATAGGCAAATGTAAACACCAAGCCAGCCACAACCCTTTGATCTAATTGTGCCCTGACTGTAAGATATGCTAGTGTAATAGTAGCACCAAGCTGGTTGAGGTAATCTAACAATATTTGATTTGACTTAAGGCCTACTTCACAAGATGAAACCCATACCTGACACTACTTGGGTGACCAGGAACCTGAATCTACATTGTCTTAAGATGTAGAGTAAAACCAAATAATACTGTTAAAATAAAACAAAGCAAACAAACTGTATAAAGTAACTTCTAATGACATTCTTCTAAACTCATATGTCAGTGACTTGCACCTCTATCATCAGAGAAGCCTCTTAGTGCAGCACATGGTAACAAATTCAAAGATCCACAGCAAGACACGATTCACAGAGTGAGAGACATTGGGACACCTATTCCTAAATGGGATATATCCATTAAATCTCTCCCCTTAGAGTTCAGGGAAGCCAAGGAAGAGGAGACAGAAAGTATAAGAGCCAGAGAGCATGGAGGACAAGAATCAATGCAGGCTAAGTTTATATGAACTCATAGCGTTCATACATGCACAGGGCAAGCGAAGGTCTTTGTCAGATCTTCTGAGTATATACCATATCATGGCTCTCAGAGTCCTGTTTTTATGAGGATTCTTCAGCGAGCAAACAAGTAGGTTGCTGATTTCCTGTGCCTTCTTTTGGGTTTTTTTCCATCTCTAGGTTTGTCTTGTCCAGCTCTGATGTGACAGCTTTTGTTTGATCTGTTTTCTCTCAATGTATTTCATTATTGTCCCTTAAAAGCTTGTTCTTTTCCAATCAGAGACATAAAAGGAGTAGATGAGGATGACAGGGGAGGGGGGGAGGAAATGGGAGGAGTAATGGGAGGGAAAGTCTTAATCCGGATAACTTGTGCGAGAAAAAGCTTTATTTTTAATAAAAATTAGAAGAATTTAATAGAGGAAGATTAAGGAGACTGGGAATTTAAAGCACATGTGAGTGTTGTACTCTCTCTCTTTTCTCCTCTTATTAGTTCATTGAAAAGTTTGTATAGAATATTTTGATCATATTTCCTCCCTCGACTATATCTCCTTTTCCTACACACTCTATTTTGTGTCTCATTTTCTTCTTTCTTTTTCTCTCTTTCCATCGAGTGCAATTTGTGGTTGGCATATATTAGAGAGTATGAGACCATTAACTGAAACACTGTCAGCCTACTAGGGCCCACACCCCTTAAAGAAAACTGACTGTCTCTCCCTACTGGTTAACAATTGCAAATAGCTATTCTTGCCACTCCTGCTGATTTGTATCTGGTGTTTGCTATTGAACTAGACTTCTGGAATGCTGACAAGGAAGAGCGGAATTGCCCCAAGGAACTACTTCTAAACACATCTACAACACTGTTTTCATATTAATGATTTTACCTCCTACCTCTGGTTGGTGGGCTAGCAGGGAGGTTGAAGGGTTTAAAAATCCTAAATAAAGCAGGTTTTGAAAAATCTAAGCCTACATTTCTGTTCCATTACTCCTTTTCTTAATTCCTTAATTCTTTATAACACTCCACGGTTTGTTCTCTCCTTCGAACCTTCCCCAATCCCGATTCCTTGCTAATTTCTTGTCCTCTATGTGTAGCAAAATAAAACAGGATTTCTCTGATTTGTGCATGTTAACTCTGGAATCTTCAAATATGTGTGTTTGATTTGAAACCCCCACTTTTATATCAGTAGTTATTTGGCATTTTAAAAAGTAGAATGTGTATTTATAGGAATTTTTCTTGTATTTCAAAGTTAGATCAGTAAATGCATTTTGGGAGGAACTTTTATCTGCCAAACTATTTGTGCTGCATGACTTAGGGCTCTATACATTTGTAATGTAAGTGGTGCTGTGGACAGAATGAGTTTGCCAACATTGGATATTAGCATTGTTTTCTCCGTACTCCTAGGCATGCATTTTCATTATCATAGGAGGAAAAAAAGGAGGAACTTGATTTTGCTTCCATTGAAAACAACCTTGTGAGGACATCGCATTGTTCATATGGAGAAGAAAGGACACTTCTCTTCAGTTTCAAAGGGACTTGGGATACGTCCCTTGTGGCCTGTTGTTTAAAGAGCAGACTTTGACTCTTGTAAATGCTGTATGCACAGCTGTTTCAAATGTGTCTTTATAAAGAGTTTTCTCAGAAAAAAAAATCTATTTGCTAAGTCAAAGCAGGGTGACTCCCGCCTTCACTTACATAACAATTATGCATAAAGAGATATCTGTCAGCCCTGGAAGTGCTGATTCTGTTGCCTGAATAACCCCTGGGATAGTTCTGAAGATTTTGGCATGAGATTAACCTACAAAGGCACTGTCCTACATCTTGTTTTCCCATATCCTCCCATCTTGGATCTCATCCCAGTTTCTGATGTAAGCTAGCAAAATGTTCAGTGTGTTTAGGGACATATAGTAAGCTCAATGCATAATCTACCTGTTCCACTAATGTACTGAACTTGCTTTTAATGTGTCTGAGTAAAGAAAAGCTCTCTGTGCCAAATTTCATTTATATTCCAGAAAAATATTTTATCAAGTCTGATCAATTTTTGGATAAATTAGATTAGTTCATTTGTAAAAGGCAAACAATTTTAGATTTTTAATAAAAAAGTTAGTAACTGGTAAGATTTTTCTCAAAATGTCTTCAGACATGGCTATCAATACTATCTTTTGTATTATAGATATAACGGAAATATACACAGCATTATATAACCATTTAAAATGAGAAAATTACTTACAAAAGAAATAGTTTTGGTACTTTTCAATCCAACTTATCTTTTTGTGTGTGTTAGGTAGAGTTTTGAACCACATCAAAGTTTTAATAAAAAAAAATTATACTAAAAAAATAATCCAGGTACAGAGAATTCAACACACTATGATTTTTCTCCTTCATAGAATCTCAGGTAGTTAAATTCATAGAGATAGAGACTAGAATGTAGCTAATGTATATTGGGGATGAGTAGCAAGGACCCAGGTAATGTTATAAGGTACCAAAATTTGAGCTATATAGGAGGAATAAGTTATAGATATTCATTCCACAATAATTCCATAATTATATAATTAGTAGTGTGGTTTTGAAAATACCAGATACAAAACACTCTCATCTAAGTGTAACTTTGTGAAGTTATGTTTGTAATAATTGGTAAATTTTAGAAATTCCAAAGTATAAACAGATATTTTAATGCCTCATGTAATTTTCCAGGTAGATTTGAAATAAAAACATAACTGCTAAAATAATAAAATAAGGGAGAATTTTTTTCCTTGTATACTTTTCTTCTCAACTAAGTCTTGAAAATCTCGATTTGAATCTTCCATATTGTACTTCCAGACAGACTATTCTGTGGAAATCAAATCTCCAAAAGTTCAATTAAAATTAAATGTTCCTGTCTAAAGGAAACACAGGGAAAAAACAATGGAGCAGAGACTAAAGGAAAGGCCATACAGAGACTGCTCCACCCGGAGGTCCAAACCATCCACAGGCACCAAACCCCCACACTATTGCTGATGCCAAGAACTGCTTGCAAACAGGAGCCTAGTATTGCTTCTCTAAAAGGCTTTGCTAGCACCTGACAAGACTGATACAGACACTCACAGACAACCATTAGACTGAGACGGGGAATCCCAATGGAAGAGTTAGGGAATGAATGAATGTCTTTCTGAAGGAGACTGCAACCCCGTAGGAAGAACAATATCAACTAACTGGACCCCTCAAAGCTCCCAGGGAGTAAACCACCAACCAAAGAGTATACATGGGTGGGTTCATAGCAGAGTGTTGCCTTATCTGAAAGCAATTGAAGTGGAGTACCTGGTCCTGTGGGGTCTTGCTGCCCCAGAAAAGGGTGATAGTAGAGGGGTGAGGCAAGAGTGGGTGGGTGGGTGAGGATACCTTCTTAGAGGCAAAGGAGAGGGAGAATGGGGAGTTTTGCAGAGGGGAGAGTGGGAAGAGGGACAATATTTGTCATGTAAATAAATAAAATAATAGAAAGAAAAGTTTGACATAGCATCTCATATCAGGTTATAATAAATTTCCAAAATAATGGAGAAAAAAGATTAAATATCAGCAACTTTGAAACTGTCTCTCTGCATATATTAAGGATTCATGGAAGTAGAAGGGCTGGCTTATGAAGGTAATCAGTAAGAAGCATTAGGCAAAGATGTTGATTACATGTCTAGTCTAAAGAGTATTTATGTGCTGGGCAGTGGTGGCTCACGCCTTTAATCCCAGCACTTGGGAGGCAGAGGCAGGTGAATTTCTGAGTCTGAGGCCAGCCTGGTCTACAGAGTGAGTTCCAGGACAGCCAGAGCTACACAGAGAAACCTTGTCTGGAAAAACCAAAAAAAAAAAAAAAAAAAAAGAGTATTTATGTTTCATAGATGGTCACAAGAAGATCCTGAAGCATTTAGCTATCAAGATGCCATGGGTAATGTGAAGAATGACTATAGAAAGTTTACTGTGATGGACTAAAGGGGTCTGGAAAGATGGTATATTGGTTAAGAACACTTACGACTCTTGCAGAGAATGTGGTTCCATTCCCAGCATCCACATCAGGAGACTGACAACTGCCTGTAACTCCAGTTCAAGAGCATCCTATGCCCTCTGGACTCCTGCACATATGTAGTATACATAATAACTCATGCAAATTCATATGCATAAATAAAAATAAACAAATATGCCTTTTAAGGAAGGTTAGAATTATGAAAAAAATCTAGAAAAGATGTTATCGTGTTATTAACCTGACTCTAAAGCATTTATCTTAAATGAGATCAGACGAAAGCTTGGTAAATAATATCTTAAGCTTTAACCATCTTGACAAATGATATTTTAGTGTGTGTGTGTGTGTGTGTGTGTGTGTGTGTGTGTCTGTGTGTGTGTGTGTGTTTGTTCTCTCAGGGGTACTTCAAAATGTAGAAGCCAGAGGTTATCACTGAGGGACTTACTCTATTGCTACCTGGGAAGATTTGAGATAAGGTGTCTAAATGAAACCCTAGTCTCTCCATTTCGATGATTTTAACTGGCCATTGAGTCACTGGTCTACTTGTCTTCTCTTAACACAGTGTTAGGGTTATAGGCATTTAACACTTTGTTGGTTTGAACTAGAATAGACCCCATAGGCTCATATATTTGAATGTTTGTTCCTAGTTGTTGGACTGTTTAGGCTGGATTAGGAGGCATGGCTTTGCTGGAGGAGGTACATCATTGGCAGTAGGCTTTAGGTAATAAAAGCCTACATCAGGCCTAGTCAAGCTCTTCCTCTCCCACTCTCTCTCCCTCTTCCTTTTTCCCTTCTCTCTTTCTTCTCTTTCTCTTTCTCTTTCTCTTTCTCTTTCTCTGCCTCTGTTTCTCTTTCTTCTTCTTCTTCTTCTTCTTCTTCTTCTTCTTCTTCTTCTTCTTCTTCTTCTTCTTCTTCTTCTTCTTCTTCTTCTTCTTCTTCTTCTCCTCCTCCTCCTCCTCCTCCTCCTCCTCCTCCTCCTCCTCCTCCTCCTCCTGCTCCTTCTTCCTTTTTCTCCTCCCTTCCCCTTCCTCTTCTTCCTTCTCCTTCCTTCTTCTTCTGCTTCTTCTCTTTCTGCTTCTTTTATCTTGTAAATTAAAATGTCTGCTTGTCTGCCTGCCTCCATGTTTCCCACAGTAATTATGATAAATTTTAAGCAAGGCCCAAATAAAATATTTTCCTTTATACTTTGACTTGTTTATGGTATCTCTTTACAGCAATAGAACAGTAAGTAAGATCTCCAGCAAACTTGGCTTTTTTGTGAGTTTTGCGGATCTGAACTTAGGTTCTCTTGCTTTAAGCATTGAACCATTGGCCTAGATATCTGAATTATGAATTCATTAAAGATAGACATATATATTAGAAAAACATACTTTGAATATGTATTCTAGCAAATTCATTTATAAATAGAACTATTTTTATTAACTTTTTGGAGATAAAATTCAGAAACATATATAGTTTCATTTAGACCTTAAAGACATTAATTGTAACAAGCCTAGATAGATACCAAGCTTCTGATACTGAATACTTTTATTCTCATTCTTTCTGCTATTTCATTTTAATTTATGTACCTGTGAGATAGTTAGGTAGTGTAATTTCCATGTCATCATTTATGCGACTGATGAGCCTGAATTTTGGTGTAAACCCTAGAAATCCAACTAGGGTAATTGATCATTCACACACACATTATATACATATATACATATACATGCAAACACACACACACACATATATGTATGTACATACAAATTATTGAGACAACATGAAGAGGACATTAAGTTGTCAATAGACTGCAAACATGATGTTTATTGCTGTTACTGGTAGCTAACTGTTAATACATATCACCCTGTACCCACCTAGGAGGTTAAGGATCTGTGCCATTGTCATTATCACTACACATTTGTGGTAATCAGACTACATTTACCTAAGTTTTATAATAATATTTCTTTGCAATTAGGATATAAATCAATAGACTATATACTGAGATGCCTAGATTATGAACTATAGTTTTTATATTCATTCAATAGTCCACTTATAAGTTTAGTAATTCTTGAATAAGCAATGCTATAGATAGTTTGTATATTTAAATGACTGTTTGGAATATAGATAATATAGAAAATAATTCATCAATTATCATAATTATTCATAACTGAACAAGATAAAATAATTCATGTTGACTATTTATTCCCATGCATGATGTTCTCCCATAGTATTGTGGTATTTTGACAATAAATTATATTTTATATATACTCTTCATATTGATTATAGAAACATAATGAGCATGAAACACAGATTTATCACACTAGTTGTCGTCTATTGGTGATGCATAAAAATAAATAATTTAGGGGAGGGGGCATGGGATGAGGGGTTTATGGGGGGAAACCAGGAAGGGGGATATCATTTGAAATGAATAAAATGATTAATAAAAAATAAAAGTATTAAAAATAAATAAAAAATTAAAAATCAATCTAAAATATTTTTATTTTTGAAACTCAAGAAATGAAAGGTGAATGTCAATTAAAGAGATAAAATTATTTCTTTTAGTTCACTTGTAATTATATCAAAAGTTTTCATTCATTTTTGATCTTCAAATGTATTACTTTGTCAATAATTACTTTGAGCTTAAGTCAAAATATATATTTTCATCAAAATAAAATGACATAAAGGCTTAAAGTGAAGGGAAATTATATAAACTCTACAAAACTATATAAACTAAATAAAGGTAATAACTACTTAAACAATTAGGAAAAGGAATAATGACTAAAATCACCCATATCAATGGTGACCTTTCTTTGAGTCTGTGTGGGAAACAACGATACCCAACTCTGGATCTTATTAAATAAAATGTACCCAGAATTATTTCTAACAAAATCATGCAGAAATTTGTTTTCTGAATAACATCATGCTCTTTATTTCATATCCATAAGTATGAAGCTTCATGAACTGTGTATCTGACCTTCAAAATGAGGTCAGGATTTAAAGTTATATTTCAATTTCATGAAAGAATGTCATGAAAATGCATAACATCTTGTTACTGCCTGGTTGTTAAGTTTGATAGGGCACTCATGTGAACAAAAGCTGCCTTGTATCACTAGAGTGCAAATGAATCTTTGTGGATCAATAAAGAACCACTCAGAAGCCACCGTTTGAAAGGTAGCGTGAGTCTGATAAGACAGTTTTGGTTTGCTTCCGATTTTTATGTGTGTGTAACTCAATTCTGGGCCATTTTGTTTGAAACATTATGTGTGTTCTCTGTGAATATGAGTTAAAGGAATGTTGAAAGAAAAACTAGGAAGGAGCAGGGGCTACATAGTTCAATTTTTGTGCTGTTAAGAGGCTTAGTACAGTCATTTGTGTGATTTGTGTGTCTATATGGGCACATACTACAGAGACTACTACAAATATATAAACTGTTCAAGTTCAAGAGGTTTTCTGCCAGACAGTTAGGAAAAGATCACATATAATAGCATTGGATGCTGTCCCCTACTTGTGATAATGATGACTATGTGTTTTCTCAACAGAGCCCAAGGAAAGCATAGAAGACTCTCCTCAAATATCTTTGGAAATTGCCCCCACCAATTCCACGGGCAGTTTCAGGCGTCACCTAAATAATCCACTCAAAAGAAGTCATAGTAATTATCTTAATGACAATTATACATCATATACAGAGGCAAAATATATGCAAGCTATGAATTAAAATCATAATAGTTAAAGAATCAGGAACTTAACTTTCTTATTGAGGGTCCTATATTTTCTCTCCCAGTTCCAGCTTCATAATTACCTTTAAAGGTAAATGTGTTATTTTTTTATGTTTTGTCATATACTAACAATAGATTTAAGTCATCATTTTAATGAATATTTTAAAAATAATATTTCATTTATCTTACTGAATTTTAAGATTTATTGTAGTCTTGTACTGTATAATACATTTTATTAAATAAGTTTATTCTCCAAATGACATGGAAAATTTGGCATGGGAGAGATGGATTAATGGATAAAAGCACTTGATCACAAGAGTGAAGCATTGAGTTGAAATTCCTAGCACCCATGTAAAATCATAGAATGATGCCATGTGCCTATTACACCAGAGTTCTATGAAGCAGAACCAGATTAATCATGAGGATCTGATAGCTTCAGTCTAACTCAAAGCTGAGTGACAGATCTGTTTTGAAGGAATAATCTGTAGACTGATAGAGTAGGACATTTCACATTAACTCTACAAACCTCACCAAATATATCACATAGGTAACACACACACACACACACACACACACACACACACACACACACACACACACACTTGCACACTTGCACATGTTACACACACAAACACAATAGACTTCTAAAAATTTGTATATACTGATCAAAAGTAGATTTTAATTTGTGTTAGTGCTAACATTTCCATTCTCCCATTAAGTGACAAAGTAGGTTCTCATTTTTTGGTGGTTGGTATACCTTTTAAATTTCTTATTGAATTTCTTAATATCATACTGAGTATTGTTAGGTACAACACATGAAACAGAGACCCATTTTGAGTTCTCAATAATGTTTTGCTTTTTTACAACATAATTTATAAAACAAAATGTTTTCAATCTTGAGTCGATCTGAATTCTCCAGCAGACCTCAGACTCTTTTAGTTTAGGATTCTCCTACCTCTATCTCCATAGTGCTGGTAGGGCAGGGCTATAATCCCAGCAATATGGAGGTTGATGTAGGATCATTGAAACCTGCACTTCCTGCTCCCTAGGTGGCTATTCTCCCAATTTATTCGCCTCTCCAGCCATAAAATATATAATGTTGAAATCAGATGAAATATGCTTATCTCTTCAAACATTTTTACAATGTAAATAATTTCTTCTACATTGTAGAAATATGGAATGACTTACCATCATCAATAGACAGACCTCAACTGTAGAGCAGTCTATCAAGCTCGTGGGTATGTGAGGAAAAGCTCTCAATGGTGACTCTCCTAGGTCTTTGCAGGCCCCATACTTCAGAGCTGGACAAGTCACCTCCAGTCTAAACCTTGAGTCTTAGCTTCTGTTGCTCTAGGCTATAGAAGACAGAAACCCAGGTTGCTAGTCTGGGCTTTAACCCCCAGTGGCTCTGTTCTTTGGGAGATTTTGTCATCTTTGACTTCCCTGCAGTAGTGAGCATCAGTAACAGGAAGCAGCAGCAGCAGCAGCAGCAGCAGCAACAGCAGCAGCAGCAGCAGCAGCAAGTGTTTCCTGCTAGTGCTGTAGCTTCTCTTATGTGGGACAGTGACCCCTAGATCCACAACAGAAAGTGTTTCAGGTTTCTCCTGCTGCCAAGACTACAGCACTCGCCACAGGCCAATGGATTTCAGAAATGGCCTACCACAGCCACTTAGGCTTGCTGCCTCTGAGAATTGGACAGCCATCTTCTCCTGACTGCCTTAGTTGGAAATATTTTGAAGTTATCAAATGCATCATTCTACAGTCTAACTTATATTTTAGAATGTGAAGACTGAAATGGCTGTGACAGAAATAATTTAAAATATATTGTGAGGAGAGATATGTAGTTTTTATATATTCAGGTTGGGTAATGGTGATAATTAGATTAGACAGTGATGCGAGATCAGGGAAAGATTTTTAAGTTAAAGCTAGAAGAGTTTACTTACATATTAGATATGAGATAATAGAGAATACACACACAACTACACATATGCAGTGTGTAGTTGTGTGTGTGTGTGTGTGTGTGTGTGTGTGCATGTGCGTGTGTTTAAAGGCACTATGGGATGAATAGGTTGTAGAATAGTAAATCAGCAACTCAGCCTTATACAGACAATGCTTGAAATATGTATTAAAACTCTCAGCTGGAAATGTTAGAAGGGAATTTCATACATTAGACACTGCATATTTTAGTCTGGTGAGCCCACAGGATGTGGTAGAAAAAAAAAAAAGGAAACTGTAACAGTAAAATTCATCCCTCTTAGGAGTTTTACATTAGTCGAAATGTCACCTCGCAAATGTTGAGCCTGTTTTAACTTTCCCCATTATTATACAGTAATGTTTTATAATATCAATTTGTTGATAAAATTTAAATAATAACTAATATTTGGGTATACATAAATTACGATGCTTATTCTGTGAAGAATGTGACAAGACAACAAAAGTGAATTTTTGGCTTTGATTTCTCATGTTGAAGCTTGGGGTCATATTGAAGATACTGCAGATATCTCAGTTTGTCCTTTACACTCAGAAGCTGAGTGCCAGAAATGTAGATGGTGCCTTAGCCACACTATGGTACTAGATATTCAGTTGGAAAAAGTTTTATTTGCTCAATGTTGAATCAAGAAAACAAGGGTGTTTGGTCCCATGGAAGGCCAAGTTATATATTTTGAAATGCAATCTTCTCTACAAAAGCCAGGAGAATGGTTCACTGTAACAAGTTTGTAATGATAAACCCAAGAGCCGTATTAAATTTTCCTGTAAGCATAGCAGGGCTAAATTCACTTTCTTCACAAATGTAGGCACTGAAGTGTAGACAGCCTATCTTTGGTAAGTATAAAACTTTAATGTTCCAATGAGTTTATTTAATGACACACCACTTACTATATTGTCGAAATTTCCATGGGGCATTAATTTCTGAAGTGAGTGATAACATCTCAGGATGCTAAGTGCTGTAAAATATTATGTGTGTCAGGTCCTGAGGGACTACAGAGCAAGACTATCTGAAATAGAAATTCAAATCCTGTAAGTTAGTTTTAATCTAAAATGGATGGCCCTTTCTCACTTCATCTATTGTACTTCAAGTTCACGTAGTTGGTGTGACTACATAAAATGCTGGTGACTTCATCAGCCTAAAAATATATACATATTTGTTTTTATGTATTCTTATACCATATTCTTGCTGAAACTGTAGAATTCTTTATATTTGATGGATCCAGAGAGTAGACACTTTCCACCAACCTAAAGTTATTTTTATAAAATCCAGTTTGTTAAAGACTACCTTAAACTTTGTCAGAATGATGAAATATTTTATAGCTGCTCCACTATTTTTATTCTCATAATAAATTTACATGTTAAATTATTTTTTTAATTTCTTGAATGAAGAGGAAATCTGAGAAGGGCTACAGGAATTTTTAAGGTTACAATACTATCAAATATTTGAGTTAATGAATGTCAAAATCACAACTTACTTCAATCAGTGAATTTTTTAGCTATACCACATGTAAGGTTATGATTAGGAAATCTTCCTGTATATTATTGAGTTATAATTCATGTATGTAAATATCTTTTGTTAAACTATAAAACTCAAGTTATGATATTCCTATTCAATAATGTTCCTCATAATTGATAGAAAGTATTTTTAAATTTATTTTATTTATTTTATGTGTATGTGTGTCTTGCCTGTGTGTATTTTTTTGTACCACATGTATAAAGTGCCCATGAAGGCCAGAGGTTGGCATTAGATCCCCTGAAGTTATAAATGATAGTGAGAAAATGTGTGGGTGCTATGAATCAAACTGGTCCTCTGGAAGAGTAACTAGTATTCTTAATTTATGAGTCATCTCTCCATCCCCAAACAATCTTAGAATTCCCCATTATTTCCCCTACACAGAGCACTGAATCAGGGTTTCCATTCCCAACTCAAGGAAACTACTTTTTTGTCTCTATCCCTACAGAATTTTCTTTCTACCTTCTGAGGCAGACTTTGTTCTTAAGTCGTGTATTAATAACCACCCTCATTGTTGGCATAAAGCCACTGCATTCCTTGTTATTGGTGAGTAGCATTCCATCACTTCATGTGGTTTTACAATGCTAGAAATTGAAACCAGGTGTTTTCTCACACTAGGCAAATGCTTTGTCTCTGGGCTATCAGAATACCTAAGATGTTCATCACGACTAAGCAGTAGTAATGTACTGACAATACTTCTACAAATACTTTGTTTATAAGCAAATAATGTTTTCAATTTCTTAAATACTTAGCAATAAAAATTATAGCTCAGCCAGGCAGTGGTGGTGCATGCCTTTAATCCCAGCGCTTGGGAGGCAGAGGCAGGCAGATTTCTGAGTTTGAGGCCAGCCTGGTCTACAGAGTGAGTTCCAGAACAGCCAGGGCTATACAGAGAAACCATGTTTCCAAAAACCAAAAACCAAAAACCAAAACCAAAAAAAAAAAAAAAAAAAAATAGCTCATATGAGAAGTTCCTACTAAACTTTATAAGATGCTGAAAAACTAGTATTTACTGTTTTATCACAATGTATCCCACAGTGTAGAGGCATGCAGCTGTTCAGTACTTTTCATGACATTTATCATAATCACTTCCATGATTTCTAAAGCAATTCTATATTGATATCAGTGGGATTCTTTTGCAGTATTAATTAATTACAATTTTAATTATCATCCTGAAACTGGCTTTGGAAAGGTAGTATGTGGAAAAACTTATATACAAACCCTTCATGTTCCCTTTGTGAAAATTTAGTTAGATGCTATGTGAAATAATCAGTCAAATATTAGGATAATGTTTTTATTTCTCTACCTTATTACTTTAGAAATGTGATCATGATTCGAAAGAATAATTTAAAAACACACAAAAAATTGTACCCCCAAAAATGTTGCCGCATATTGAATGCTTATGAAATTAGGAATAAGAATTGATATTTTTGATACATGTAAATATAATCTGTTCAGGTATTCTATGCTTCCTTGACTGGGAGGGTCACAAATGTACAGAACAAACTTCACAGTGTATATTAAGAGGACCGAAATGTTTTTCTACATTTTTGAACTTTAAAAAGAAAACACTTCTGCACTAAACATCTACTAAGTTCCATTTAGAGAAGAATTATGAAAACTTGTGGTTAGTAAAAGGCTTGCATGTCTCTAGAGACACTTTAATAAAAACACTGCTCATTATAAATCTCCAAAAGAAAATGCAAAGAGCAAAACACTTTTGAAATTATTTTATAAAGAATTTGTTTAGGACTCATGGGCAAACATTCCCTAGACTCTTCAGGACAAACACTGTCAGAGTCTATTGAATTTTTGTCTTGCATTTGTTTTGGAAAGAATACACATCAATAATGTAAGTATAGTCACAATCACTGTGCTCAAGTAATATGTTTAAAGAATAATTGAATGTAAATTATATTCAGGTTGATTATTTGTGAAATGTTTATGTATTCAATAAAACAAGGTAAAACAGAAAATCAGAACTTTCTTTTAAATGTTTACTTTATTAACATTTTAGTATGATAAGAGAATTAATGCAGGAACAACATTGTTCAAATTTAATATTTGAACATCTTTTAATACTATAACCTATATACAGAACACCATAATATGCTTCTTCCTTTCCTATTAGTAGTTCAGCTTATGAATTAACTTCCTATAAAAATTAAAATCTGACATTATGTATCAATAATTATAGATGTGAAGCCATAATATAAAAATTGACTTATTCATGCCTATTACATTAAAAATGTACTAATTTTGCTTGCAGGAAATGTTTACAAAGAGAAACAAAACCAACCTTCCAGTTCTCTAGCAATTCATTAATCTAATCTGGAAAATAATATCAGTTTCAACACTGACATTGTTTTAAATTCTGTGAAAATCTAGCTGGTTTTGAAAGTCATATATAATTTTATGCTTTATGCCATAGAGTAATTTTATGCATTCAAAAGAAAAGGTGAAACTGAAATTTTCTACTGAAAGGCTGTCATGAGATCTTTTCTTTGTAGACTAGGACAAATGGCTCTTCACCCCAATAGAGGTGACCAATTACAAAGCAAAGCAATAGTCCACCCAAATCTAGTTTAATCATTCAGGGAAATTATTGGTGACCAATTACAAAGCAAAGCAATGATCCACCCAAATCTAGTTAAAAGATTCAGTGAAATGATTAGCGTTACTTACAGTGATATGAATGAGGAATATACGCACAGCAGCCTTACACATTGTTGTTTCTCCTTTTTGCCCTGTCATTTTTTTGTAACTTTAGTAACTGCTTAACACATATTGCAAGGATCCTGAGCCTTTCAATTTTATTTATTTTCTGGGGGTTATAATTTTTGTTTACTTCTTAAGGCCTATGAGCCCATCTCCTCGATTTAGAAGGAGATGTTTCAAATCAGATGGAATATCTACATAACACAGGCCTTTTACTTTATAATCAAATTTCATTTATGGAATAAAACTTATCATAATGGGTTTATAACCCAAAAGGATGACTGAGAGAGGTCAAACAGCTTTCATACCTACGGAATGGAAGGTATTGTGTACTACTATATTGTCAGTGCATTTTATTAAGATAAAATTCACCTTTGCCACCCTCTTGTATATCTACCATGATGCTTCATATTGTTAGCCCAATGATATTTAGAATCACCATGAGAACAAGTCTCTGGGTATGTCTGTGAGAATTTGTCTAGATTATATAATCAAGTTAAAAGGACTCAACTTAAATGTGGGGAAGCATTCCAGGGGCAGAGAACTAGGTCTTAAATCATAGGAGAAGTGGAGCTGAGCTCAGCCATCCATCAACCTCATGTCCTTAACTGCAGCTGCACTGTGACCAGCTACCACAATCTTCTACCATGCTTTCCTGTCCCAAGAATTGTACTTTAAACTGTGAGTCAAAGTAACCCCCCCCTTTTTTTTATATTTTCTTTATTTACATTTCAAATGTTTTCCTCTTTCCAGGTCTCCCCTTCAGAATCCCCCCTATTCCATCCCTCTACCCCTGCCTCTATGAGGATGCTCCCCCACCCACTACCCCACCCACCCACTCCCATCTTCCTGCCCTGGCATTCCCCTACTCCGAGGCATCAAATACCCTCAGGTCCCAGGGCTTCTCTTCCCACTGATGCCAATAAGGCCATCCACTGCCACATATGCAGCTGGAGCCATGGGTCCCTCCGTTTAAGCTACTTTTCAAGTATTTTTTCTCAGTAGTGAGACAAGTTACTAATGTACCTAAAGATTCAGTTTTATTTAACTTCATTAATTAGGTGCTCTATATGTTATATCAATGCAGAACCTTCACTGTCTTTATTAAAATGTAAATGTAATGAATATCATCAAATGCTGTTTTAATTAATTTTATTTAATGAGTCATGTGTTTAAACTAAGTTCATACTTTAATGAGAACTTCAAACTTTGTGAAGCCTTAGATAATCATATTTTTTTTTTCTAAATTGCCACATAAAAGGTAGAGCTATCAAGTGAAGGACAGATCATGAAAAAAACATCAGAATGTTCTCTGGAAGATAGGGTTTTAATGCCTTAATAAATAGTTGAGTACAACATAGTAGCCTTCAAATTTTACTTAGCCACTGACTTCTGGCACTACAGAACAATTTTGACCCTATAAAAATGCTCTTGATGGTTATGTTTACCAGAATTTATTGCTACCAATTTAGAAAACCACAATCCTATGAAATGTAGCAATGTGCAAGCAACCTCAAGCCCTGTAACGCAGCTATATTTTTATATCATTTAAATAAAGATGAGGATCAAGCTGAAGACAAATAATGTGATTGCTTTTCAGATATTACACATTTCTTAAAATATATGTATGGGTGAGCATGTATAAATAACTTTCACATTAGCATGTGCTAAATTTGCTCTGATGTGAAGGGTCTTCTCTTTGGCCGGTGATTTCTCAATTATTTTAAAAATATTCTGACTCATCGAGTAATCAGATGAATATCTGTTTTCAGCTCTGTGATTATAAATATACAGCTTTCACTGTGTTTTTTGCAAACTTTCAGGTGTTACCTGTATGTGATAGTTAAGATCCTTAATAACAGGGAGATGTTCCCTTTATAACTTTTTGAATCTATTGCACATTTGCTTCTTATCACAGGGCATACAAAAACATTTGCTATTTTTGCTATAGGCAAACCAAGCTTATTTATAGCATATGTTTATTTGGATATATTGAATATATATTCATATGTATATACATATATGTATATTAAAACACATTTTTGAGACTGTATTGGTTTATTATTAAATATATTCATATCTATAGATTATTTAACCCCTTGAGAACAAGACATCATCATTATCTGACTTATTTCTACTGAAAGTCAAATCTGTTGAGCTGTATTAAAATATGTAATTTCATATGGTAATTGATTTTTGGCTGGATGTTTCACACATTTCATATTTGATAGCTAGCATGTATGGGATTCACTCTTTGAGACTTCCTGCTTTTACTTAGCTCACTGAACATTAGTGTGGCTAAATGGACAAAAGAGTGCCCTTCACAGAATGCTTAGATCCCTGCCAGTGCTCAGTGTCCACTGATCTGTGCAAGCTGCATTTTTTAAAAATGCTAAGAGAGGTTGATTACTGGGCTTTTCTTACACCTATTAGAAATGATGCCGGTTTTCTGGGAACACAGTGACATCTCAATTCCCTTTTCACTCCTAAGTTATCTCAGCCACATCATGGCTTCGATTACTATTTATATTCAACAATAGCTTTCAAGAACAAACACTTTTTCTGAGCAATTTTAAACTATAGACTTTTTCTCTATATACTTTATAACATTTTAAACACTGCTATCTTACCCTCAAACCCAAGCTTCACCCCTGTGGCCCCATGTTCCTATCTAGACAACACAGACATAATCTAAAGTACCAGTGAGACCTTAAAGACACCTTTTTCTATGTTCTGAAGCCATGCATATAGTTCACTTACATAGCAGTTCCATCCTGGCTGGGGACTTTATATCATACTATGCAAATTTTCAGTCTTGAGAAGGTCATTGAATCCAACTCCTAGCCAGGCAATAAGTTCCACACAAGACTGAACTTAGTGCCCTCACTTACACCCTCCAGCTACGGACAATTATAGTTAATATCTACAGCATTTCAGCATGTGATTTACATAGTGTTTATGTTCTTGCTGCTATTTGTTTCTCTAACACACGGGAAGACAGCACAGAATTCCCCTTTCAAATATGCTTTTGCACTATGCTATCAAACTCATCAAGAAGAAAATACTGATGTGGCATTTGGAAATAATCACACTGAGAAACAGGACAAGGTAAGAGATAGATGATCCCTTGTAGGGAGCCTCAATATCTCACCCTATCCTTCCCTTTTTCCCCCTCAGGAGGAAGTTTAGGGAACTTTAGTCAAGATTTCACTCACATTCTTGAGTGGTAGTTAAAGGGACCACATAATTGGCTTCTATTCTCTCAATCTTTTCATGGGAAACTTATAAATAGCATGCACCAGTAGAGGGCTAAGACCTTCTAATGTCTAACTAGATCTCTGTATAAGGTAAGAGAAGTTCTCCAATTTTAAAATCTATGTCTCAATCCAGTTAAAATACCACTATGTCAATCCAGAGGGGTTCACTGAATTCCCCAACTTTTCTAGTATGTACACCTATGAAGAGACTTGCCAAGAGAAAATCAGCAGGTACATTTCACCCATGTATCCATGCTAAAAAGACAACTATTTTTCTAGATACTGTCAGTGGATGGCCAGACACTTAACACAGATTTTAATATAACCTCACTGCTTTGATCTTCCTTTATTTCCTCAATCAGATAATGTCCCAATTTTCTTCTCACCAATAACCCAAGGAATCAGAGAACTTCTTTCCACAAGAAATTATATACATGTCTCTTGACATTAAAAAAAAATTATTAGAAGTACTGAAGGGCAGTCAGACATTAAAAAGGCTCTTTACTATATTATCTGAGAAAGCTAACACACCTGACATTTCTTCCAGTGATACTCCTGAATTCACTTGTAATTCCCCAATTCAGAAAGATCTCATCAGAAATCCTGCCTGAGAGGATTTTCCTTGAGAGAGAACTTTTATTAAGCCCCGAACTGCAGTGTTTTTCCCCTGCATTACATTTCTGTTACTATTTATCATGGTCATTAATGATTGTTAAGATAATTACAGTTCTGAACAAGAAACCCTTATTAAATTATCTCCTTAGTACCTGGTATTGGGAATGTTTCAAAATTCTTCCATAGAATACAAACACTGAAACACTGCTTAACAGCTTGTAATACTTTCTCTTCACCGCTGTTATTCCCTGATGAACCTTAAAAGCCTAGTGGGACCTTTTCAAGAAGAGTCCAGATTATATACCCAAATTTCTAAGACTGATTAGTTCATGAGCCCAAATTCTGATGCAAGTTCAATGCTACAGACTCACCACTTATTTTTTACCACTGCCGTCCAAAGCATTCTTTAATATCCCCATGCCCTAATACTTAAGAATTCAGCAGCCCTCTACTTAGGGACATCACACTCAGTCTCTTCAGGATGACCCCAGAGATGTCATTTGCGATGAGATCATTTAGTTTCTACAGTTTCTTAAAATATCACCAAGTCTCTCCTACAATAAAAAGGAATCTTGTCCTGTACTTGTTCTTGGTCATCACATCCTCTCCCTCCTGTTTGCCTCAGCTAACTGAATGATGCCAATTTAAACAAGTCTAAGATTCCACCTCACACCAGTCAGAATGGCCAAGATCAAAAACTCAGGTGACAGCAGATGCTGGCGAGGATGTGGAGAAAGAGGAACACTCCTCCACTGTTGGTGGGACTGCAAGCTGGTACAACCACTCTGGA
>CM052700.1:107870435-107875435 GCA_028551405.1 Uromys caudimaculatus
TGTGTGTGTGTGTGTGTGTGTGTGTGTGTGTGTGTGTACTACAACTTGCTAGTGAAATTCCAGGACATCTTTTGAGGAATCTGTTCTCCCCTCCCACCTTGCTTTGAAGCAGCTTCTTTTGTTATTTCTGCCTTTTTGCTGAGTATGCCAGCTCCCTTCTGGTTTTCTCTTCCCTATGTCCCATCTCACAGTAGGAGTATTGGGCTGGGATTACAAATGGAAGACATGGCATCTGGTTCTTTGTTTTTAAACCAGAGATTCTGGGTAGAACTAAGGTCCAAGATTATACAGCAAGCACTTTATTCATGCTGAGCCACCTCACCAGCCTTTGCTCTGCATGCTTCTTGGCACTGCAAAATAGCTGGCACTCCACAAATATTGCTAGCTAAGAATGAGAATGAATTCTGCTAATGGGTGATAATGTAGTCCTTTTCATATTTGGTTTACTGACTGATAGTAAAATATGAATCACATTTGGGACATTTTTTATTGCATTTAATATTGTTATTTTTATGTTGAAGCTCCACAAATTCGCAATAAATTTCTTTTTTTATGGAAAGTGGTTCACACCTTTTACTTTACAGGAGACAATTAAAGGAAAAAAGAATAACATATTAAATAAGCATTTAAATAAGCAAAGTTTTCAATAATATAAAAGTGAATGGTTTCTCTTTGTTGTGGTTATATGGGGGAATTCTGAATATACTTTGTGACTTAATAGAATTAATGTTTCTATACTTTAATTATATAAAAGTTTTTATATTTGAGTCAAAATTAACATGCCAGTCATATTCATTGATATTTTATATTACTAAATGAAAACTACCTAAAAGTCCTATATTAGTAATTAGAATTCAGCTAGAATTGTATACTATCTATAATGTATCATTATAAAATTATTGATTTTTTCACTTTAGACTCCTTCACTGTTCAGCTGCTTTGAAATATGATTGAGCTTTTCTGGATAAACTACTGTTTTTACTTTGAATGAAGACTTACATATAAGATGTAGTTGTATGTACATTTTAACTGTTAGTAGTAATCCAGCACCATGCCTACCATTCACAATTAAGAACATTTATTAAAACCTTTTTACTGAATCAACACGTAGACAGCAGTGCTGATGACTGTGATGAGGATAGAAATAATTTTGGAGGTAAGGAAAAGAAAGAATGGGAAATTGTTATCATTGTTCAGTTCAAAAGTACCTAAGTCGAAACTATTCATGCAATGTTTAATCTTTTATTTTATAACCCCTTGCCGTACATAAAGTGTCAATGGCTGACTACATTATCAGTATTACACTTTTTGTTCACTTATCAGTTATATTAATTAATGAACAAGAACATAATAAATATTCAACATTTTCTATGATTTTGCCTTGCAAATGTGTTTCATTCTTTGATAAATTCACACGCATATAATGTATTTTAAGTATATTCATCCTTCCTTTGCTTTCCCCTCTCATCAGTATCCTATTCTCTCTGGAATTCTTTCCATCATGACCCCTCCTACTGTTGTTTTTAAAATATTTTTATTATAATAACTCACTGAGTTTAATGCTTTAATTAGGGTTACTAGCGTGAGCATGAATGTGAGGGTTAGTTACCAGATCACATACCTTACTTGAGGTTACACACATGGAAAAAAAATAACATTTCTTCTCCACATGCAGTTACTAACTGCCTATACTTCCTCAGCTAGGGGTGGGGACCTCATGACTCTCACCTACTCCTTCTTTATTGTTTATAGGTTAGATCTTGTATATACTATACATATTATCTTTTGTTCCAGACTTATTTGCTCAGTATCCATCAATCTGATTCATCCTTGTTTTGAGGTATAATTATAATATTTGTTAATTTTCAATCATATAAAGTTCTTTATATTAAATATCATTACTTTTCATTCTCCTATGCTTCAAAAGGATTTCAATCATGGGTTGTTTATTGAAGTAAAATTGATATTCATTTTTAAATGTCCAAATGTATGTTTTAGGGACTGTCTTCTTGCCTTCTTATATCTGAAAGTCATCTATTCTTCTATATTGATACCTATGTTGCCATCCGTTTATTTTCTTTAGCTTGGGCTTAAAAGGGAACTGTTGTTTCTTCAGTCCTTTGTATATGAATGTTATGGTGAGGCTAGTATTAAACTCTTCCTGATCTTGAATACCCACATGAGTTCATAGTATTGCTATTAGCCAAGCATATTTCATTATAGCTATGAAATATTTCATACTTAATATTTATACTCATGAAAACATTGGTGTTATAAATTTTATTTGATTTATTATGTGGTTATCACATTCAGGGATTTTATGTATATGTTTTGTATGTGTATTGGGAGTTGTTGTAGATAGCCTGGTGCTGCTTGTATTTTGATGTTAATTCTGCTTTCTCAGGAGAGGGTTGTCTGGACTGAGGAATGAGTCACATACTCAGGACTTCTTGTGTACCTTCCCCCAAATGGATAAAGTGACTAATCACTAGGCGAGTAGGCAGAATTTCCGGATTGGACAGAGGAAGAGGAGAGAGTTAGGGGCTTTTTGACAGGGATAGCATAAGGACAAGATGTAGCTGCCTGTGTCTCCTGGTTTCTATGGTGAATCCACCAGGATTTGCCTCTGGAGGATTTAGATTTAATACGGCTTACAAGACAAAGATTCTAGTTGTTGCACCCAGAAATTGAGTTACCATTGTTTCTGAACTAAGTATGTGTCGTATTTTCCTTCTAGTGGAGACTCGACTGGGTTCCAGAGAGAAAGGTATGACCTCAAAGTGTGAGTTTGCCAGAAGTTTACCACAAAGGCCATGGGGGATTTGAAGGATGTAGCTGACATGTGAGCTACCTGCCAGTGGGAACCTAGTGAGCTGGTTGGAGAGATTTTAAAGCTCTGAGTCAGAGAGTCTCACCACCAGTGCATAGCCAGCCATTACCCCTGGGGCAGAGAGAAACAGGGTGTAGAGGAGGAACTTGCTGGGGTTTTTTGATATTTCCTCCAACAGGAAGTGAGCTTTTTACCCTCATGTTTACCTCGTAACTAAATCCCTAAAACGAAAGCTACTTTGTGTTTTCCTCCTCTGAAATTCACCTCTGAAATTCAAGTATTATACAAAACTCTCTCTGCACTGAAAACTGAATCTTGTCATCTGTTCCTGCTTTCAAAGTAATTAACCATGCCAACGTGAAAGACACTTGAGGATCCCACTTCACTTTCCAACACTTTCTCAACCCTCAGGAGATTTTCCTTGTGTCCATATAGGTCCTTTAATGCAACATTATCTGTGGCACCTAAATGTCCTTTGCATGTTGATTGATTCTAGCACTTAGTGCTTCGCAATATTCCATCTATAATATTCTTGTTAACAAGAAGTTTCATTTTTTTATCTGGATTGTAATCTTGGCATTGACATAAACTGAGTCCTTATGGAATTGCTTTTTGTCCTTGCCACTGTGCCCTGACTTCTGCCATGACTCTCATTACAGGGTTGAGCTCCCCAGATTCACATTATCACTTCTTTATACTGGTGTTCAGGCTGGGGATATAGCTACATGTCAAGAGTCCTTGCATGGTGTATATAAGTCTCTGGATTCAGTTCCTAGGTAACTACTTGCAGTGTTCATCTATGGTTACTTCTACATCTTTTGGAACCCCTCATCAGCAGTTTGTTTCTTTTATACACACTTGTGCCCATAGTTTTGCACAGAGCTAAATCTGTCCCTGATTTGTGAAAGCTAAAATCCAAGCATTTACAACAGGCTCTATGAACATGGGGTGGTAGTATTAAATACCATATCACTGGGTGAGTAAGGGAAATAAAATTCAACATTAGTTTACTGTATTTCTTAAAATACTAGGTGGTAAAGAAAGTAATATCTGGTAATCACATCTATTATGATTGAACTAAAAGCCTGGAGTCTCCTTAATAAATATCTGTCTGTCTGTCTGTCCGTCTGTTTCTTTCCAATGGCAAAAATAAACACCCTGTTACAGTAGGCCAGAGTCACTGTGAATTATGGTGTCCAGACTATCAGTGAAGGAATGGCTCTTCCTGGGCCGTACACCATGAAGGAAATATTATTGTGCACACTACCGTGCCCGGATATGCCATACTGCATAATCTGCAAACATGGTACAGATTTAGGACTTTTATTCAAACCATTTCAGTGAATTAATGAATACTACAAAGTTGAACAGGATAACTACTGGTTCATATTTTTACTTTATATTTAGTCAAAACATTTGAAACAGTTGTATTACTTGCCTGATATATTTTCTGATAACATGTCATCTTCCTAACTGTGAAGGACACTTAAAAAATAAAAGACAGAATTTCAGCCTGAAAGAAATGAGCTCTAGAAATCAGGGGTTTAAAAAATATTTATTTATGGTTTGAGATTCTGAAACTCTACTTTGTCCAATTTTGGGTGAGTTCTAATAATGAGTAGCTAGCTGCTTCTATAAGGATGGACTTATTATATTAGTAATTAGATTGGGATTAATCTAATGACTTAGCACAGTCAGGCTTATTCTCAGAAATTCTGTGCTAGTAAAGTAAGTCATCATTATGAATAGACTAAGTTTGTTTCTATTTAAACTATATTTCAAGATTTCTTATTCTCGTCACCTTGTATCATTGTTTCTCTGTGTTAGTGCCATCTACTGCAACAAGCCACTTTTTTATGATAGATGATAGATTCATTAATTTATACTCAGTGTTTCATTGATGAGCGTTTCCACTAGTTTCGCTATTCAATTGTACATACAAATGCTTATATAGTATATGCTAAGCTAATTTATACTTCTAAAATCACAAGATAATATGAATAGAAATTATATGCCATGTTTTATTGAAATAACTATCCTGTAGTATTGGACTATTATTTAACAATTTTATTAACCAATGTATACTTTAACCCATTATTCATTTATTCGCTAAGTATTACTTATCATTATGACAATCTCAGTATTATGAGACAATATACTTTTAATTTTA
>CM052700.1:107880435-107917021 GCA_028551405.1 Uromys caudimaculatus
ATAACGTATGTAAATATTTTCTATGCTTCTCTCACATTGATCTCATTCATTTTGCTGCTTTAAATTCAGGTTGTTTTTTCCCCCTTAGCAGCAGCATCTCAAAGTAGAGAGACTCTAATCCTCTAGCTCTTCAATGAAAGTCTAGGGCTTTAATTAGAGTTAGTCAACTTGTTTCTCCATGAACTAGCCTACTGTGTCAAAGTAGAGTGAAGTAGGAATCCCAGGAGCTCATGACTGATCAATACCCCTGCATTGCCTGGCTGTTCTCTAATGGGGACAGAGTATCACAGAAGCTAAAGTAGTAAGCAACTATAGTTTTCAAATAAAAGTAGTACAATTAAGTGCAGTGGTCACTTAGCAGGTCTTAAATAAAGACAAAGCAATAAAAACATAAAGGTACTTATCAGTTTTAAATGACCTAAGGATTTATTCACACCAAAAAAAGTAGCAAAAATAAAAAAAAAGGAATGGAATCATTATCAACAGTTTGCAATTGGGAATACAGGACTGACTTAAATTAATTTGTTCAAAGTTATTGTCATTAGTGTTTGAAACTTAGTTTTAACTGTAAATGTTTATTATCTTTAGTTCTACGGCTCATGTTCAGTTTCTGCTACAACAGTGGAATTAAACAATAGCCACAATGTGACCTCAGGAGTCTGACTTCTGTTGTCTGCATTTCTGTCAGAGTTCATACCTTCTAAGCTTTCACTTGAACAATCCAGCTACTACCAAGTACTCAAAGTTCCAAAATTCTTGCAATTTTCAATTGGATAAAAAAAAAGTCTAATGGAATAAAAATTATATGGTCATGTTTATGTTAGCAACAACCTTACTCATCTGGTATGATATTTTGTTCTAGTTTCCCTTTTGTTGGTGTGTTTAAACACTCTGACAAAAGCAACTAGGTATGAAACGGGTTTATTTGGCTTCAACACATTCCTGTCGCAATCTAACATTGAGGATGATCAGGGCACTCATGCAATATCTAAAGCAGAAAACAGGGGGGGATCACTCACTGGCTTCTGTCCAATTAGCTATTTCTTTTATAAGTCCAGGACCAGTAGCCTAGAAATGGCAGCTCCAACAGTAGACTGCTCATCTATATAAAAATAATGTTCATACCAAAATCCAATCTGATGGAATAATTCTCCACATACAGTTCCCTCTTCCCTTGTAACTCAAGGATGTGTTGAGTTGACACTAACAACTCCAAATACTCTGTGTCCTAATTCACTTCCTCCTCTGACGTCCTCTCTTTTTCCTCAGTTTCCTCTTTTTCCTCCTACCCTCTCATCTTCTCCCTCATTCTTTTTTCCTCTTTCTCTTATCCTTCTTCTAAAATAACCTACTAAGTCATATTAGTTCTACTCATGTATAAAGGGGATAGTGCTGACCACTGGTCAATAGACCACCTACTGGTGGCCACAACCCAAAGAAAAGTTATTTCATTCCCCTAGAAACCATCAAATGCCAATACCTCCTCAGTTAGAGGTTGAGATTAGTGAACTCCTCCTCCAAAGCTGAAGTTTTGTTGGCTTGGTGTTGTGCATGCTTTGTGCAAGAAAACAGTTTCTGTGGGGTCATAAATGTAATAGCCATAAGACAGCATTTCACAGGATTCTTTCTCAAACTCTGACCTTATATGCTTTCACAACGGTTCCTGAGCCTTAGATAGGGGCATGATAAAAATGTCTCATTTAGTGATGAGCACTTGCATCCATTTTTTCTCACTATTTTGACCAGTTCTGAGTCTTTGCATTGATTGCTTCCTACTGTAAAAATTCCTTGACTAATGTTTAGAGGATCTTATGTCTGTGAGTACAAACAGAAATATTTAGAAGCCAATTTGACACCATATTCATTTAGGAAGATAATAATAGTAGGTTCTACCCCAGGGTCTATAGCCATTCTACCTTTTTATAGCATTTACATAACCAGGCACAAATTCCCTCCTGTGAAGCCAGCCTCAAATTCTATCAGAAAGTGATTGGCTACCCTGTAAGTGTCATGCCACTATTTCACTAGTGAACAAGTCTTGTTTGAAAAGTCAGTATTATGGCATGTAGGGTCGAACTCTGGATAAGACCACTGTTGTTCATTGTTATCTCCCCAGTAGCCTTCATGGCACCTTATCTACAGAAAGACATTTTCCAGTTGGCTTGAGATAGATTTCTCTCTGTGCTGTAAGCAAATTGTGTATGTGTGTGTGTGTGTGTGTGTGTGTGTGTGTGTGTGTGTTGCCTTTAGCAATAGTGACTTACCATGTAGTTATTATGGTTAACTGGGGAATATGGCAATATCCTGTGTTTTGGGGGAGACTATTCAAGACTCACTGATGAATAACTTATAGAGAGGAATTCCATATCATGCATTGAAATATAACATGGATCTTATAGGAGTAGCACTGTCTGCCTATGCAAGGCAATTTTGTTTGACCTCTTTTATTTTGAAATGAGTTTACAAACACATGGATTTCTGTGATGGTGAGTTTTCATATATCCTTACTTCTGTTCACTTCCATTCCATGCCTGATGCCTCACATAATCATTTAGTCCTCAAGATCTAGCTCCCAACTTTCTTTTGTATCACATTTACTTCCAATAACAGTTTTACTTGGGATATGATATACTAGATTTTCTTACTGCTTTTTCATATACCTTTCCATTACATTAACTTTCTCCCTCACTCTTGGACATTCCTCATATCCCTGTACCCTACCCTGCTTATACTTGAAGCTCTACCACTTTGCTTCATTGCTTTCATTTTATCTATAATGTGCTATCTTCTATCTTTAAGCTAGCCCCTACCTGATGACTCCTTTCAGTTTTTTGGCTTCTACTTATAATCCAAAATAAACACATATAATGAAATATTTGAAGTACATATATTGATGAACATATCTTGGACACAGAAAATTAGATAATTTTAAACAATAAAGTAAATTTCTGGGGTAGATAAATGGCTCAGTGGTTAAGATTAATACTGGACTTAAAAAATACCGAGTTTCAGTTCCTAGCACTCACAGCTCAAAATGTTCTTTAACTCCAACTATAAGGTGTCATGGTGTGAGAGAACTTCTGGCAATGCTGTTTCCCCAAAAATATTTGTTGAACTGCAACATTCAATCACCCTCTTCAACAATGTTTGAACTCTTCAATGATATTGTCTTCCAAGATTTCTTTGGAAGAAATACAAACAATGTATCTTTAAACTAAACCAGGGGATAAGTTGAGCTTCTATGTCATGAAATAAATGCCACAAAATTGGAGATTGATGAAATGCCAAGTATATTCAAAAGACATATGGAATTTATAAGAAGCAGTAACTGACTTGGATCCAGACACTTAACGAGTGTCTTAGTCACTGTTCTGTTTCTGTGAAGAGACACTATGACCGTGGTAATACTTATAAGAGAAAGCATTTAATTGGGGATTTGCTTACAATTTCAGAAGCTTAAGCCATTACCATCATTATGGAGAGCATAGTGACAGGCATTGTGGACATGGAATACTTGATGCTAAAGAAATAGCTGAGAGCCAATTTCTGATCTTCAGTCAGAGAGACCAGGGGATGGGGGAGGGGGGAGATGAATTTTGCATGCGCTTTTGAAACCACAAAGCCCATAATCAGGGAAACCATAATACCAGTCTACGATGTTGACTAAGCATTCAAATATTCAAATATTTGGGCCTCTGGAGTCCATTTTTATTCAAACTACCATGAGTTTCCTAATAAAGATAGATTTGATTCCACTTCTTCTGTGTTCCAATTGGTTATCTTATACTTGCTTCTCAGTCTGTTTTCACTCATTCATTATTAGAAATATTTGTCAATTTATGGTTCATACTTAAATACTCTTGTGAAAAAGACAGATTAATACGATAGATAGATGATAGATGATAGATAGATAGATAGATAGATAGATAGATAGATAGATAGATAGATAGATCAGCACAATACTATTAGGTATCTGTATGTGGTTCCTGTAGTAAATCTTTTCTGGATTTCAAATAGTTTACTTTTTATCATGTGAAGAGCAGAAATAAAAAATGCCATGTATATATTTTACTTATTTTCCCTTTTCTTTTTTATTTTCTTTTTAAATTCTGTAACCTTATTTACAACCCAATCTTTATCCCCCTCCCAGTCCACCCTCTGATTGTTCCTCATCCCATACCTCCAGCCCCACATCTCCATGAAGATTTCCTCACTACCCCACCCCGCCAGACCTACCCACTCCCCGGAGCTTCAAGTCTAAAGAGAGTTAGGTGCATTTTCTCTCACTGAGGCCTGACCAGGCAGTCCTCTGCTGTATATGTGTCAGGGGCCTCATATCAGCTGGTATTTGCTGGCTGGTAGTGGCTCAGTGTCTGAGAGATCTCAGAGGTCCAGGTCAGTTGTGACTGCTGGTCTTCCCATGGGGCTACCCTCCTCCTCAGCTTCTTCCACTTTTTTCCCAATTCAACCACAGAGGTCCCGGCTTCTGTCCATTGATTGGGTGTAAATATCTGCATCTGACACTTTCAACTGCTTGTTGGGTCTCTCAGAGGTCAGTCATGCTAGGCTCCTGCTTGTAAGCAGACTATAGCATTAGTAATAGGGTCAGGCCACTGGGACTCCCCTTGAGCTGGATCCCAAGTTGGTCCTGTCACTGGATCTCCTTTTCCTCAGGCTTCTTTCCATTTCCATCCCTGCAGTTTTATTTCAAACTGTAACAACTGTGGGTCAGAGTTTTTACTGTGGGATGGCAACCCTATCCCTCCACTTGATGTCCTCAAGTTCCCTATCCCCACTGTAGGGCATTTCATCTAAAGTCCCTTCTTTTGGGTCCTGAGAGTCTCTCACATCCCAGGTCTCTGGTACCTTCTAGAAGGTCCCCCACCTCCTACCTCCTGAGGTAGCCTGGTTCCATTCTTTCTGCTGGCCCTTAGGGCTTCAGTCCTGTTTCCCCAATAACTGATCATATTCACCTTTTCCCTTTCCTGTCCCCTTTCCCACCCAGGTCCCTCTCTCCCTCTGCCCCTATGATTGCTTTCTTCTCCCTCCCAAGTGAGATTGAGGCATTCTCACTTGGGCCCTTTGGCTTGTTAACCTTCTTGAGTTCTGTGGATTACATCCTGGGAATGCTGTGCTTTATTGGTTCATATCCACTTATTAGTGACTATATACCATGAATGTCCTTTTAGTTACTTTCTGTTGCTGTGACAGTAGCTCATGACCAAGGAATAACTTACAGAAATAAGAAAGTATAATTTGTTTTATGGCTACAAAAAACAAGAGATAATATTGGTGGGAAAGGCATGAAAGTTAGCTGCTAAAGCAAGAATCTAAGAGATCACACTTTCAACTACAAATACTAGGTAGAAAGAACACACTAAAAGTATTATAAGTCTACAAGCTCTCAAAATCTCTACCCAGTGACATGCTTCTACATCAAGGCTCCATGATGCAAAAGTTCCATCAATTTCTCAATAATGCCAATAGGCAGGTATCCAAATATATACATCTGTAGAGGACATTTCTTCTTCAACCAACCACATGCCACAGTTTATTAAATGTAATTCTCACATCTTACACTGGGGTTCTAGACTTAACCCTTGTACATTTCTGATACTTTATATCATCATATACATCTGCCCTCCTCCTCTCTTTCCTTAATAACTATTCATTTTCTCTGTTATAATGTTTGACTCTGCTACTTATATTTTATATATCATTGGAAATCATGCACACTGTTTTCTTTCTTAATTTAACTAATATTGATGCTACTCTGTATTTACATAGAAGCATATAAAACTCTAATATTAAGGAAATTAATCTGAAATGGAAGACTTTCAGAAATTATGGGAAGCTTTTTACATTTAATTGAAAAGAATTAACATTTTAGAACTTGCATTTCTCAAAAAATGCATTTTTCTACACATTAATGGTTTGAAATATAAATTTGAACAGGACAAGTATGCTGAGGAAACTATGTCTCAACAAGTTACAGCTTCTTTATAGGCATCAAGAATTATAACATCCTGAGTGAGGTAGCTCAGTCACAAAAGAGCACACATGGTATGTACTCACAGATAAGTGGATATTAGCCTAAAAGCCCAGAATATTCATGATACAACTCACAAAACACATGAAGCTCAAGAAGGAAGACCAAAATGTAGATGCTTCAGTCCTACTTAGGGAAACAAAATAATCACTGGAGATGGAGAGAGGAAGAAACCTGGGAGTGAGAGACGAGGAGAGGAAAAAGGGGGTCATGATTGGGTATGGGGGGAGTCTGGGGAGAAGTACAGAGGGTAAGGAAATTGAATGGAGGGGTGTGGCAGTGGGGGCTTGGTAGTTAGGGGTAGCCTCTAAAAAGTCCCAGATGCCAGTTGGAAGCAAGGGTTTCCCAGGACCCAACTGGGATGTCATTAGCTGAAATACCCAACAGAGGGGAGACAGAATTTGTAGAGATTACCTCCAGTAGATAGGCAGGCTCCACTTGAGGGATAGAGCCACCCATCCATCTCAAAATTTTTATACCCAGAATTATTCCTGTCTAAAAGAAATGCAGAGACAAAGAGTGGAGCAGAGACTGAAGGAAAGGCCATTTGATACCGACCACTTAGAGATCCATCCCATCCATAGGCAGCAAACCCAGACACTATTGCTGATGCCAAGAAGTGCTTTCTGACAAGAGCAAGGTATAACTGTCTCCTGAGAGGCACTGTCAGAGCCTGACCAATACAGATGCAGATGCTCTCATTCAGCCATCAAACTGAGTACAGGGATTCCAATAGAAGAAAAGGACTGAGGCAGCTGAAGGGGACTGCAACCCCATAGGAAGAACAACAATATCAATTAACTGGACCCCCCAGAGCTTCCAGGAACTAACCATCAACCAAAGAGTACCCATGAGAGACCCATGGCTCCAGCTGCATGTGTAGCAGAGGATTGCCATATCGGGCATCGATGGGAGGAGAGGCCCTTGGTCATGTGAAAGCTGGATGCCCTAGTGTAGGGAGATGCTAGGGCAGTGAGGCAGGCGTGGGTGTGTGTGTGTGGGGGAACTCCCTCATAGAGGCAGGGGAAGTGGGTATGGGGTGGAAGATTTGTGGAGGGGTAACTGGCAAGAGTGACAACATTTGAGGTGTAAATACATAAAATAACCAATAAAATACTCATGGAAATAAAAATTAGAAAGAAGTGACAAAAAAAGACTTAACATTATAGATGTCCTATAATATCAATAGGCAACAGCGCTGCCTTCTTCTGTCCAGTATCAGCATCTTTATTACTCTAGGATTTATACTTTGGATGTCCCAAATCTGTCTCATAAGAATTTTATGGATCTTTTAATTTCATGTTAAAATCTCAATTTATCTATTACAATCTTAACTATTCTATATATTTATGATATATTTTAACTTTCTGTATTTATAATGACTGGCAGATAACTCAGTATACAAAATTGATAAAAGAACATTTTGTGTGTGCTTTTAAAATAAATTAATGCTCTAATAACAGGCATTCAAACCATCACAATAGTCAGAGAACTTAGTTGAAAGAGTTTCTATGTTGTCAATCATATTACATGTTTTTAAACTGTAATTAGATAAATAAAATGGCTCTCTTCCTTTGCTAAGTTAAATACAGGTATCAATTATTTGAAATGTACTTTAATTCCCTGTATGTGTCATGCAGTGTATAAATGAAGATAAAGGCAGGAGCAACATTCATGATCAAGAAATGGTTAATAATACCAATTCAGAAATTTAGTTTAAGTGGCTCCTCCAGACTTCTGTTTGTCATCCAATTGCATGACTTATCAAAGTTGTAACTGTATGAATGAATACATGATCTTTATAGGATCTAGAAGAAACATAGATTGTCTGATTGCTGATCACTGTTCAGCAAAGTCCAGGAAACCAAAGGAACTGGGCAGAGATGCAACTCAGCCAGATAAAAGGCAGGCAGGAAAGAATACCCAGGAGACCAGATGGAGTGTCAGGGACCATCTACTCCATTTTATTCATTTTATTCCAAAGCATAGTGAAGGAAATAAATGACTGACAATGATTATCTTTCTTTCTGGCGATACTGTGGGAGCAAGCACCAGCTTGAAGTATTTCTTCTTCGTTAATGCAGAAGATTTGTAAAGATGAGAACACTGTGATAACATGAGGCTAATTTCTGCCATATTTGAATTAAGCCTTTTGAGGTATCAGAGTCCCTGGCCCTTCTTCAGTGCTCTTTCTCCATCTTTCTCTTTCAGACATAAAACCTCACACGTATACATACACCCTCAAGTATGTGATTCCAAGAATATAGCTAAATTAAACTAGCACTAAACTCTAACACAATTTAGTATTATGCAATTTAGGGAAATGATCAGAAAAGTAAATTGTATACATTCAAATGCTCAATATATGCCAGGATATTCTATGAGTTTATACACGACAGATATATGAACTTAGCTAAATTTACGTATTTTGTAAAATTACTTTCAAATGAACAGAACAAATAAAGATAAACTCCATAAATTTCAAGACTTGTTGATAACTTTATAACCAACATTTTTTCCTCTGGAAAATTTCTTTTAATTACCTTGTGTTTCTCCATGCTGCATCCCATTACATGGTAGATAATCTGTGTTGATCTTATGCCATTACAATAATACTGGGGTAGGAAAGTCCAAATAGGCTACCATGTTTAAAAGATAAGAAAATTTCTTTTACGTGACTGGAATATATTTATGTTTATATTAAAATGTATATGTATTTTTTTCAATAATTTAAAATCTAGCCTTGTAATTGTACAATGTTTTGTGTTCCAAGGACGAGGGATGAAGGTGTGGGGCAGTTAGGAAAAATTTTTGTACCTGTACAACAGAGTACAGGAAATATGAGAGAAAATAGCATCTCTACAGTCATTGTAGGGTGTATTCTAGTGCATTAAGATTGTTAAGTTACTGTCCTTGGTCATACTGCAGCAGTGTTCAATAACAGGCACCAGTTCGTCAAGAATGCTTCAACATATTTCAACATACTTGAATGATATGTACAATATTGGTATACAAGGATCAGGATAAAATATGAAATAAAGCGATGGGCATAGACAGAGAGGAGAGAATAAATAATATGCTATAAAATATATGAAATAGAACCAGAGATTTCAGGATAGCTGAGTAAAGATTTTAAAGAACTCTTGAGTGGATTCAGGCAACATTATCTATAAAATAAGGAACTGCTAAAGATTTACTAATGAAGTTAGTGATATGTGTAGAATATTAATTTAGAAATATTAAATCAATAATATTTGAAAGTGACAATAACAAAATACTCAGAAGACCAATGACTGATTGCCAATAACCTGGGGTTCAGGGAAGAGAAGACCAAGTTGGAGAGTGATAACAGTACTTCAAGTCAGATGCTGTAAACATGGAAGTGTGTGGCCTAAACAAAACCACAAATGAAAAGAGCTCTGTTCTTACAACTTATTGGATTTGAGTTTACTTTTAAAAGTGGAGGTCTCAACCATAAAGCACATGAGCTTTCATGAGCAAGAGTAAGTTTAGAAATTTAAAAGTTTCAGGAGTCACTTTACAACTAAAGTTTAAATATTTATATTCCATATTTATTAGACAGTTTGTAATTGCTTTGAACTTTGAAAGATGTTTAGATGTTTTGGGTTGAAGATACTGATTGAAGAATTTAAAGAGATATGTTAACTTATGCATCTGTAATTACACCATTAATATAAAACACCCCAAAAGAGCAACAAACATCTCTTCCTCAAACAAAACAAAACAAACACATAAACAAACAAATACAACAACTTAAATACAGGTAAGAAAAATTAACTTCTCAACAAACAGGAGAGAAATCAGACCTACAATGAAAATCTAAGCAGTCCACCACTGGTCCGAAACTAAGAGGATTTGAAAGATGACCTGGCATTTGATGTGAAACACTGCTTGTATGTGAAATTCTCTAAAAACAAACAAAACTTTCAAAATGGTCTTAAAGAAAATTTCTGAAAATTAATTGCACTCTATAACAAAAGTATAGTATGCTAAAACATTTTAAATAATGAAGAATATCACAATCTAATCACATCAATTGGTAATAACTCAATGTTGTCCTCAGAGTTTAAAATGGTGATTTGTACCTGCATTTACTTTTTTTTCCAATCTGTTTTCTTGCACCTGTGATTGTAGAATCCTCTCAGGGTTTTCAGTTACAATTATTAGGCAGTTTATTGTTAACTTTGCATTGACATTTCCAGTTTTGTAAATTTGTACCACTGCATCCATTTACCTTACCCCAGGCCTTGTTTCTCATAGCAGTCTCTAGTAACCACACTACAAGTATTTTCTTGCTTAGAAAACACTCTTGAGATTTCAAATTCACTCACTATCTTATGAAGGGTCTTCTTCACAGTAATTAGGTAAGGAGAAAGAAAATGCAGAAAAAAATGAGAAAGCACTCATACTGTGAAATTCTTAGTTGCTTGATGCTTTCAAGGCCAGAGTAGTAATCAGTACATGAGGGAAAGAACATGTATCCTTAGTATGCCAACTTCCTTATTTGTTACTTGGTTAACCTAGGAAATGCTGTCCAGGCTTTCAGGTGCTCAAGCTTTTCTTGCTTCTGTTTTCCCATTCTTAACATTTTTTTGGTGCTGGGAATTAAATCTAAGACCCTACATATGCTGAGTGTGTGTTCTACTACTGAATTAAATCCTGGATTCTCAAGGTTTTTCCATATGAGAGATAAAGACAGTAATGGCACCCTCATAATGCTGCAATGCATAATGCAGATAATATTAGTCAAGTGTGCAAAATCATTAAGACTGAATCACCTAATTCTTGTAGTGCCATAGATTGATACTTTAATATGTATTTCTTCAATAAAATACTGCAACAGATATTCTCTTCATAAAGCAAGTATATCTGTAGAAACTACAAAATTCCTTGGCAGGGGTCAATAATCCCATTACTTCTATTGCTCATTTTCCCTGCCCGTGTAGCACATCATATGTGGAATCTGGCACAAACCTAGTACAAGGGTTCTCAGTATTATAAATTAGTTTTAATTTGTCATTTATGTTAATTATTCAGTGCTTTCTGCTCCAAATCTATTTATGAAATTAGTTGTATATTATACTTGCTTATTATCTGATAGTCAAATGTCACCGTATTTACAAATATTTCAATTCTATAAATAAGATTATTTTATAAGATTTTTGTGGACCTTTTTTCTTATGCTGGGCTGAATTAATTATGCATGTTTTCCTAGCCTTATAGCTTATTTAATTGGATATTTTGCATTTTGAAATATACCATATTGGAATCATTAAAGGCATCAATCATTAACTTTGGTGATGATTTGAAAAGAAAACTGTTATCATTTTGCTGCAATTGAAGGTCAGGTTCCATGTAGTCACCTAAAATTTTGAAAAGCATCGAGTACAACAGGAAGGCAGCAGCCCTGCCATTAACCACTGACATCAAAACCCAGGAAAATGTGCTTCTCCTGTGTGTTTCTATGTCTGGCATAGATTTTTTTGATGGTCCATGTGAGATATGAACAGCAATAAAAGCATGATTAGAAACCAACCAGGAGCTTTACTGATAACCTGAAGTATGAGAAAAGAATTTAGTGTGGTTGTCAGGATTTCAGTTTTATCTTCTACTGAGTGATCAAAACCATCCAGATACCTCCGGGATCCAAGTAGATTTGCCATCTAAAGATCCTGATAAGCAGTTTAGTGAATTAAGACCATATCAGTACCATGAAAGACACTTCACTTGGAGCAGAAGATTAAGAAATGTGGTAGTATAGCATAGCTGGGAATGGGTATGATAACAAAGAAAGAATTTTATCCTGATTATCAATTATTCTGCCATTTCCTCTGGAGTTTCTGTGTATAATTTCAGCTATTATATAACATATTGGAGGAAATTCATAGTTCTTGAGTAACTGAAAGAAAAAAAGAAAAATTTTGCTGAAATTGATAATGTTTTTAAATTTTCAGTATTTTAAAATTTTTATTTATTTACATTTCAAATGTTATCCACTTTCCCTGTTTCCCATCTGTAGCTCCCCTATCACATCACCCCTTACTCTGCTTCTATGAGTGTGCTCCCCTCTATTCACCTACCCATTCCCGCCTCACCATCCTAGCATTCTTCTACACTGGGGCATCAAGTCTTCACCGGACCAAGGGCCTCCCCTCCCATTGATGCCAGATAAGGCGACTTCAAGTCCTTCAGTCCTTCCTCTAACTCCTACATTGGGGTCCCTGTGCTCAATCCCATGGTTGGCTGCGAGCCTCTGCATCTGTATTAGAAAAGATCTGGCAGAGCCTCTCAGGAGACAGCTGTATCAGGCTACTCTCAGCAAACACTTCTTGACACCCACAGTAGTGTTTGGGTTTAGTATCTGCATGTGGGATGGATCCCCAGGTATGGAAGTCTCTGGATGGCCTTTCCTTCAGTTCCTGTTCCACTCTTTGTCCCTGTATTTTCTTTAGACAATTCTGGGTTAAAATTTTGGAGATGGGTAGGTAGCCCCATTCCTCAATCGGGGGGTCATACCTAACCTCTGGATATGATCTCGACAGGTTCTCCCTCCCCTTTGTGGGATATTTCAGTTAATGTCATCCCCATGGGATCCTGGGAGACTCTTGCTTTCTTAACATCTAGGACTTTCTGATTGCTACCCCCAGTTCCCCATCCCCCATTGCTACACACCTCTGTTCCATTTCCTGTTCCACGGTACATCTCCTCCATCTCCTCCCATACCTGATTCTTCCCATCTTCTCCTCGTCTCTTCCTCCCAAGTCTCTCCATTTGTTAAGAAGGAAAGATGGATGCTCTACACCATTCCACTCTAAACTGAAAATAGACAGTTTCCAAGAAATGTATTTCTTTAATTTGAAGAATTCTAGATCCAGTGAATGTCAAGGAATGTTGATGTTGATTTTCATTATAAGTAATGTACCATTGACTTTGACTGTTCCCTGAGAATTGAAAATGAAGTTTAACCACTGTGGACTAATGTACAACAAAGGCAATGTGGCAGAAAACTAGACAACAAGCCATAAGGAAAGAATTAAACTCCAGTGCCAAAAAGTCAGCCCCCGAAACATAAATTCAAGCAATTTTATATGAACTCAAGAGGTTATATTTAGAAATATATTTTCATATAGAAATATATTTATGCATGGCAAAATAGAGGCCAAGAATTTGAAGGAGACTATGGAGGATTTGGAATGAGGAAAGAGTAGGAAAAGATGCTATGATTACATTATAATGTCATGTTCCACCCATTTGCCTGCAAAATTAATGATACCTTTGTTTTTAAGAGCTGAATAGTATTCCATTGTGTAGATTTATCACATTGTCATTATCCATTCTTCAGTAGAGAGACATTTAGATTATTATCAATTTTAGCTATAACAAATAAAGCTGCTATGCAGCAGTTGAGCAAGTGCCTTTGTGGGATGGTAGAATATCTTTGGGTAGATGCTCAGGAGTGGAATAGCTGAGACTTGAGGTAGAATTATTTCAAATTTTCTGAGAAACTGCTCTATTGATTTCTAAAGTGATCAAACAATTTTGCACTCCCACCAGCAATGGAAGAGTGTTCCCCTAGCTCCACATCCTTGCCAGCATGTGTTGTCACTTGAGTTTTTGATCTTTGCTATTCTGACCAATATAAGATGGTATCTCAGATTTGTTTTTAACTTGGAAATATCATATAGAATAAAATATCCCAATCCCAAGAGGACATGTATGATATGTACTCACTTATAAGTGGATATTAGTCATAAAATACTTAGTAGAGGGAATAAAATAGTCATAAAAAAAGCAGATAGAGGGAGGGATCTGTGTGGGAGAGGGGAAGGGATGGGGAATAGAAGGATTCAGGGTCAGGTGTGGGGAGGGATAGGAAAGGGAGACAGAGGACCGTGAGAATGGATGGAAATCTGCAACTGATAGGGCCGGCAAGCTAGGGAATCTCCAGGATATGACAGAGAGCTGCGATAGGGGAGGCTCCCAAGAATCAATGGGGGTGACCTTAGCTGTCACTCACAGCAATGGGGATATGGAACCTGAAGGGGCCACATCCTGTAGCCAAACAGGAACCCCAGTGGAGTAATATGGACATCAACCCACCAACAAAAATTTGACTCCAAATTTATCCTGTCTACAACAAATATAGGGTCATGGGACAGAGCAGAGACTGAGGTAATTACCAACCAATAACCAACCCAATTTTGAGACCCATTCCATGGGCAAATACCAATTCCTGACACTATTAATAATATTCTGTTATGTTTGCAGACAGGAGTCTAGCATGGCTGTACTCTGGTAGTCTCCATTTAGCTGCTGACTCAGATGGATAGAAGTACCCACAGTCAAACAGTGGATGGACCTTGGGGACTCTTATGGAAGAGAGGGAGGAATAATTGCAGGTTCCATTGGTGACAAAAATTCCACAGGAGTACCAACAGAATCAACTAACCTGGTCCCTTGGAGCTCTCAGAGTCTGAACCACCATCCAAATTGTATACACATGCTGGACCTAGGCCTCTTGACACATACGAAGCAGATGTGCAACTTGGTCTTCATGTGGTCCCCAAAAAACTGGAGTGGGGGCTATCCCAAAAGTTCTC
Organism: Uromys caudimaculatus; assembly: GCA_028551405.1. Classification (NCBI taxonomy): domain Eukaryota; kingdom Metazoa; phylum Chordata; class Mammalia; order Rodentia; family Muridae; genus Uromys; species Uromys caudimaculatus. The sequence continues at coordinate 107,895,106 of CM052700.1, forward strand.
TTCTAGCTGGGCTGCCTTTGCTTGCCTCAGTGAGAGAGTATACACCTAGCCCAGGAGGGGTGTCAGTGAAGGGGATATAAAGTGAATAAATTAAAAAAAGAAAAAAATTATAACCTCAAGAATAAAAAAAATCAAATGCATTAAGATTTATAAGGTACAAAAATAAAAATAAAATAAAAAAATCTTGAGAAAAAACTTTCATGTAATTTAGATGGTGTGTGTGTGAGTGTGCATTTGTATGTTTGTATGTGTGCTCACACACATCTGAATCATGTAAGAACATCTAATTTCATGGAATTAAGGAAACTGTAGAGAGAACACTTTGTGAAAATTAGATTTGGTGTTACTATGGGTTGAATCTAGAATGTACTTTATAGATTCATGTTTTAAGTGCTTGGCCCACGACTGTGGTACCATCTTGCAGGAAATGGAACTTTTAGAGAGGGAAGCATTGCTGGAACAAGAATGGCATTAAGGCTTTTGAAGATAATAAGTGATATGGTTCCCACTATGATCTACTTCATGGTTGGCCCTATCTTGGGTGTCTTTCTTACATGATCCAAATTCCAATGAACTTGCCAATGCATTTAAAAAAATATTACTATTACAATGGAATAAAAGCCTTTAGAAATTATGATCCCAAATAACTGACTCTCCTTAAGTAGTTCCTATTAAATATTTTCTTACAGGGACATGACAAATAAATAGTACAAATACATTGTGTCAACTCCATATGAATATCATCAAATTTACATGAACTGGGATTTTTAAAAGGTAGGTAAAAAGAGACTGTCTACTTCTTTATACTATGTTATGAACACTTTTTTTTTTGTCAATCTCTGACTTAGACATTGGAGGTCTAATGAGAAACATACTCTTTGCCTGATCAAATGGGAACAAAAGTTCTGGTAGATAACTAGGAATAATAGAATCTATTTGTCTGGCACAAAACGCCCAAAAATTTCATATTTCATAGGAAGACATTAAGAGGCCCTGCATTCTGATTTTGTTTATAAGAGAGCATAGAAGTAATCACTTAGTTTGCCTTGAAGCTTATGAGAGACTAAGAGGTATGTGTGTATATATTCATACAGACAAGTTCCAGTATATGTTAGTAACTGTGGAAGACAAATCATTTCTTGAGGGAAGTTCAGGTTAAGTTTGCAGTAAAGCAGAATGAGGAACACAGTCTAGCTCAAAATGTTTATTGGGCATACTCTAGAAACAGGGATGATCAGAGTAGGACAGCATGGTGGTAAAGTTCCATTTATGGCCGTAGTGTCTATGGGGAAAATTCTAGGAATGAAAGAGCCTAAGGGTATTGTTTTAAGATAAGCTGAAATAGGCAAGGCTTTATTACTCAGCTCTTCATGATTGGCATGCTTCCCACAACATGGTGGGGCAGTTTCCAATAGCAGGAGTTCCTTGTAGCAATTCCTGAATTAGGGAATGATATCAAAGTGCTGTCTGCTGATTTGACCACATTTCCAGCTGTTGAAAATCCCAAGTCTGTCCGTTGAGACATAGTGGAACTTAATCAAGAAGTTTTTGAGTGAGATGTTGTGTATAGAAACTTGAACTTGATGAGCAAACTTTGTAGTGGGTCCTACAGTATATGCAAATGTATGTGGGATGAAATGCTCAGTAAAATGCTCAAGCAAGGGATGAGTCAGAGACGTTGATGCGCACACTCAGTACGTCTATGTTTATTTTATTTCTGGAAAAGCACACATTACCTGAAGAGGTCTGAGCATAAGCTCCTGAGAAGGGGCTCAGATTGTTGGGAAAAGAAATTAATCCACAAAAAGAGGAGACACAGCTATGAGACTGTATTAATATTGTTAGGATTAAATTCCACAGACAGAGAGGTAAGTGTTCATTATCTAGAGAAGTTCTGCATAATGACAATGGTTCATACAAATAATCTGACAGCTAAGAATGTTAGAGAATGTAATATGAGAAAGACTCAGGCATCATAACTAGATTTGAGGTCATAAGGCTGCTGTGAGCCAGGGCACACAGGAAACATGTAAGAGCTGGAAAAAGCAAACAAACAAATTCTATATAAAACATATGGGAAAATATTTTCAGTATTTTAAATATGAGATTCATTTCACAGTTCTTACAAAAGTAAATGTAACATGATAAATTTGCATTATTTTCATCTGAAAGTGTGTCACAAGAAAAATGAATTCTGAAATAAACTTCTAAATAAGACCCGCAAAGTAAATTCCATTACTTAACATTGATTTTGATAGTTCCTCTTTTTCCTAGGGAGGGTTATTAAGAAACGGTGTCACGTAGCCTAGACTGCCTCCAATTCGCAATGTTACTGGGAATGACCTTTAACTCTTAATCTATCGTTCCAAGTGATTGGATTACAGGTATGCACTACCATATTTGCCAGGACTTTGATAATATCATACATGACAATGTTCTTGTTCTGATAGATTGGCCCTGTATATTTATCTGTTTCTGTGACATGTTGGGAAGACTGTACAGCATTTGTGTTACATGCAGTATATATGTCAAAAGTATGCATGTGAAAAAGAAAATCTACTTGGTGCAATATACTCGGGAAATAGGTCTATTTCATTCTTGGCAAATGTCCATGATGTAGAAAATACAATGTGAATAAGAAGGCCATATATGCTTAGTCTTGCAAAGATACTGACCACCTAACAAAGAGTGGAGGAAGAAAGGAACATTTTTGACATTTTGCATTTGCTAATGTGTTTTAAAGTGAGAAGTAAATAAATAGTTGAATATATTTGATAGATGAATGATTGTCTAACCTTGTGTTTAGCATGCTAATAATTCTGGGTGGTTCCAATGGCCAGTTGACGATACAATAAACCACTTGACATTCTTCTAGGAAAGTCTGTGTTCTGGTTTTGTGTTCAGGACTAATTAAGCATGTGCTTCTTTTAAGTGATAATTTTTCAAAATGTGATTCTTTCCTGGCTTACGGAACAATCCACTTAAATCTTTAAATTGGTTTGCTGGGGCGATGCCTTGACCTCCCTCTGTTTAAAAATTGGCTAGTTGCTGGGCAGTGGTGGCACAAGCCTTTAATCCCAGCACTTGGGAGTCAGAGGCAGGAAGATCTCTGAGTTCGAGGTCAGCCTGGTCTACAGAGTGAGTTCCAGGACAGCCAGGGCTACACAGAGAACCCCTGTCTTGAAAAACTAAAAAAAAAAAAAAAAAAAAAAAAAAATAGGCTAGTGTTTTACGTTTCCCAAACTAAATCCTTGCCCACAGCAGAGCAATTAACTGAATAATTGCCCTAATGGGATTTTTAACCTCCCTCCTCCTCTTAATGGGTTTAGTGTTCCTGTGTGAGGATACTCTAATATTATCTTAAGAAGAATTTAGCCTTTGACTTACACAGGAAATGTCTACTATGCATCCTCCTCTTGAAATTTTCCTTATTAGAGATGTAATAAGTGTAGGAATTTTGAGATATAATAAGTGTTAAAAGTAAGACACGTGGAACAAAAAATTATATATGAGAAATATTCATTAAGTGACAATGCACAGAGAAAATTATAAATAAAAAATTACAATAGCAGACAGAGTCTCAGTTTGTACCAAAGTATGGTATTGAACTCACAGAGAACCAACTGCTTCTGTCATCTAGTTGAGATTAAAGGTGTGCTACACCATATACAGCCATAAATTCTTTTTTTTAAATTTTCTAAAATCTCTGTTAGTCACTGTTCTATTATAGTGAAAATGCACCATGACCAAGGCACCTCTTATAAAACAATGATTTTAATGTGGCTTTTTTTTTTTAATGTTTTAGAAATTCACTCCAGTATTACCATGACAGGGAACATGGTGGAATGCAGGAGTGTATTGATGAAGTAGCTGAGAGTTCTACATCTGGATCTGCAGGCAGCAGGTAGATAGATATTGAGCCTGGCTTGGGCTTTTGAAAGCTCAAAGCCTACACCTCAGTGAAATACTTCCTCCAATCAGGCCATATCTACATGTATAAGGCCACACCCCTAATCCTTCTCAAGTAGTGTCACTGCCTGATAACTAAACATTCAAATATATGAATCCGTGGGAGCCATTTTTATTCATACCACCATACATACTCCCTCCCTGCCTCTTTCTCTTTCATTCCTCTCTCCTTTAATGTCCATATACAAATGCAAACAATTAGATGTAAATATATACATATAGGTATATAAATAATTATACAAAGCACATATAAGTAATACACATAGATGTATATGCATTGCACATATCATTTTATTATAATCAAGATATCCAAGGGTGCATGAAAGTACTTAAAATGACCAAAGCCAAATAACCTTACTATAGAAAGGATTTCTCTAAAAATTTGTTTGCTATTTTTCTTACAGGAACTGTTTTCATTTTATTACTAAAACTTGTAGTTACTGTCATTCAAAAAATTAAATTATAATGCTAACAGGGAATTCTCTACACTGTCCGGTGAAATGTGACAAATAGCCCTGTGTCTTCAATTCACAATCCAAATAAATGTTCACTTTTACAATGTGTTAAGCAAAGATAAACTGTGAAAGAACCATGTGATCTCATCTTCCCTGTAAACTCAGGTTTTCCTTTTGAAATGTTTGCAATTATGATTATTTCATAATTATTTGTGATTTTCAAAATATTGCCTTCATGAGATTATGCTGAAAAAAATATGTAGGATAGTATCAGTTTTTTTCCTCTGAAGGCATGTTAATTTGGCGATTTATCTATTGCAAACAGTATGCTTGAGATTTCAGTGCACAATGTTCTATACACAGTAGTTATCTGTTCTTCACCTGCCTCTAAAAGGGGCCATAACCATGTTCTAACATACAGTCATTTCTGTGACTCACTACTGTCCCAGGTAAGGGCAAATGTACACAGACAAAATGTGGCTATAAATAGTTTAAAAGAAGTCTTGCTAGGAGTTCACAGTCTGCTGTGCCCAGGGATGGATTATTATAATTTTGGACTATACAAGCACAAGGCTCTCTATAGTCCTTCAACTTCTTCCAGATATAGGAAGGTCATTTCCAACCCTTTACTTCTCCCATGAGAATTTTGAGATTCATACTGAAAAGGTACATTCCCAGTACCAGAATAAAGCCAATGTTTGCCATTCTGAAGATTAACCATAACAGGGAAGTCTGAAAAAGCAGACCATGGCAGTCGTGCCCCACACAGGGATTTTGCCCTTAAATAATATTGTCATATAGTAGCACTGGTCTATATCATTCTATTCCTGTCCAACCAGCAATAAAATCAAATAGCTCACACAGCTCCATAAACACACAGTTTAGTTCTTTTTTCGGGTCTTCACTTTCTATAAATTTTTGATATTGCATAAAATGAATATTAAATTAATTGAAACATTTTCTTCTTGTTGATGTCTTGTTTTACAGACACCCTAGCCATTTAGTGGAGTGTTCCTTCCCCTCAACACAATTTTCCTATTGATGGGATAAGATATAAACCATCTAGGCACACTGGAATAATAAAAGCACAATTTGGGAAGAGATAGTTGAAATTTTTGGAGTAATTTTGTTAGGCATTTTTTTGTCTTGTTCAGTTTATAATACCCAGCCATTGCTTTAAAACACAGATTTGTTAAGTTACACACATGGCAGAGCAGTGAAAAAAATGAAGCCAAAATAAGTATAAATAGGACATTGCAATAATTGTAGATATGTGAGCAAGTTTATTTAGCAAGTCTGACTATGATATAAGGATAATAATAGATAAAAAAAACTTTGAACTTTTTAATTATGGGAGGTATAGAATCAAAAAAAATTGAGAGTAGATATTTCAATATTTCAATTATGGTAGTTATCACTTGGTCCGTAGCTCCTGTGTTATGAATAAATTCATACATTCTTGCTTGTGAAATTCTCATAGACTGCTACAATTTTGTATTTTTTTCCAACATTTACTTTTCAGACTATATTTAGATAAGTAATGGATTTTGACTACAAACTAATTATAAAAGTACACTTTTTCTTGAAGTTATTAAAATAATGCCTTGTTACTTTGTAAAATACTACTATGTTCTTTTTATTATTTCATATTATTCTATGTTAATTATAAATAACTGGGTTCATTATGACATTTAGAAGTTATGCTGACATATATGACTTACATGTTTTATTTAATCACATTTGCCCTTATTGTTTTCTCAGTTTTCATTCTCAGTAAACGTTTCCTCCTCTCAACTGTTTTGCTATACCTTCATGTCCTTTTGTTTGTTTTTGGTGACCAGTGAGTTTCAATAGGTTGTCCCTAGAAGCATGCACACTTTTTCATTAAGAAAATATCTCCCCATCATCATTCAAATTTATCTGTACACAAAGTTGAGTCTGTGTGAGCCCTTCTCCTTTTTTGACAGTGTTGCTAGGCCCAATCTTCAGGTGAACTCAGGTGCTGGAGCTGAATGGTGCAACAGCCGTGTCAGCCTCAGGCATCCGAATTCCCTCTGAATTCCCTCTCACTCTCTCGGTTCTTCCTTTTCCATCCGTTCTACCTGTTCACATACAATCTTTAATGAACAAATGCATTTATTTTGGAGATAGAAAATGGATGGTAATGTCTTTTTGAAATCTTTGAATAGATAATTTCAATGTCATTTTAATTTCAAAATCAATAATAATAGTCCCAGAATGGAAACGTTGACCATTTCAATACATATAAAATTTACAGGACTATGAAAATTGTCCCACACAATGTCAGAAGTTAGGATGTAGATTTTAAATAATTCACTTATATTTGTAAAAGAGATTGCTATATTTTTAGACTCTCAAAAAGAGAGATAATACTTAGATTATTCACATGACTGACTTTTATTTGACTAGGTCTCTATTAATTCTTTCATTTTTGTCTAGCCATCAGTATTTACTTTAGAACTGTATAGCTTGAGAGATAAAATCAATTCCTCATAGTTATTTTTGTCTTAGGTTCACTATTTCTGTAGCTGTATTCCCAATGCAAGAAAATGTTTGATTATTTTTTCTGATTGCTAACCTCTAAGTTAACCTTCATGTTTTAATCATTTCTGTACCTCATTAGTCATTTTATGATTTATTTAAAACTGGCATACACTTTATAATTGATAAAGATAATTTAACAACAGTTCCCTCTTAAGTGGTGTAAGACAAACATCATACAGCCATTAACATTTTAATGCACAGATTTGATGAACTATTTTAGTTAGAATAAATGTAAAAGTACTCTAAGCTCTAAGCATTGCAATTATATTTTCTTTTATGTTGTTGTTAGTACTTATTTATTTTCCTGGTAAATTTTTTTTTTTACCATTTTATATCAAAGAACATTGTACACTATTCTGCTCCTCCATCCCTTTCTTTTTCTTCAATGCCTTCCAGCACCCCTTCTCTACAAATATTTTTCTTTTACATTTTAGATTGATTTTTTTCTGTGTCTAGATGACAACCATGGCCTGGGTTTGTAATCAGCCATGACAACCTCAGGAGTTGGGGTGACCAGTAGATGTACAATTGGACATTGCACCTTTTCCTCTCCAAGAATATGTTGGTTGCCTAAAGATTAACATTAGTCTTAGATCTTTAGAACAAAATCTTAGGATAAAAGATTAGCAAGCCGTGAGTTTCTTATCCTCCATAGTTGTGTTGGTTTGAATAAGAAAGCCCCAAACTAGGCACATACATTTGAAAACTTAATCACCAAGAAATGGCACTATTGAAAAAGATTAGGAGGTGCGCCCTTATTGTAGAAATTGTGTCACTAGGGTCAGCTTTGGTGTTTCTAAATCCTACACCATATCCTCCCCCTGCCTTCTACCTCTCTGCCTATAGATCAGGGTGTAACTCTCAACTACTACTCCAGTGCCATACTTGTCTGATTTCCATCATAGTGATAATGAGCTAGGCCTGTAACTGTAAGCAAGTTTCCAATAAAATGCTTTCTCTTATGATAGCTGACTTTGTCATGGCATCTTCACAGCAGTGGAATAGAGTCTAAGCCAGAGATTTGTAACAGGAAGTGGCATAATGCTTTGATTGCTATTGGTAGAATGTTGACTTTGGGATTACTTTGGATGAGGAAAGGAGCTGAATGCTTTAAATGGGGTTTAATGAACCATACTAATAGGAGCTAGGAAGGAAGTGCTAAGTGTCATTTGAACTGTGATAGCCAATGATAAGACATTTTGAGGGAAAGAATATTAGTAAGTGGCCTCCATAATTTCCTTGTGATATCTTGGTAAAGAAGTATTGATTTTGTTTTGTGGTTATTAGTAATTATTCTTTCACAAAGCTATAATGGAATAGAAAGTGTACATTGTGAGGAGAAAACGAGTACCAGAATATATAAAGGAACTAAGTCCAGGACTCAAGAGAATAAAAATGCAAAGAAAATTCTGCTACTAAGTACAATAAAGGGAGTGCTGACCTCAGGATGTCTCCACCAAGCAAAGAAAAGCAAAAGCAGTGAAGGAAAATATTAAAAACAGAATGTTGATTCAAATGTGTTTGAAGGCAGGATCCAAGTTCCAGTTTTATCAAGAAAATGAACTCTGAAGCTTTGATCATATGCTTCTGGATTTAGAGTCAAGAGTATAAGGGAGAAGTTTTGGAATAACCTTCCTCAGTTAAACAAAAGTTCTGAGGCCAGGCATGTGTTGGGGTATTTTTTTTTTTCATAGTAGCCAAGAGAAGGTATTGTGTGAAGCTATGAATGTGAAGCCTGGATTGTGGATGGTAGCTATGAAATTGTTTTGTTGTTTTTAAGGGCTAGTTACTGCAAAGCTCTAATATCTCAAACAGATAGATAGATATATTCTCTCTCTCTCTCTCTCTCTCTCTCTCTCTCTCTCTCTCTCTCTCTCTCTCTCTCTCTCTCCTTCCCTCCTTCTGAGTCTTTCTGCCTATGGATTATGATGTTGCTCTCAGCTACTGCTCTGGTGCCATGTCTGATAATGATATTGGATTAATCCTCTGAAATTGTAAGAAAGCACAAATTAAATGTTTTTTTTTCTTATAAAAGCTTATTTGGTCATTGTAGGTTTAGATTTTTAAAAATGTATTTTTAGTAAGGGTTTTCAAATGCCATAATGTCCTTTTAAGCCCATCACACACCAGAAGTAGTAGAAAGGAAAGGTTAATAGAGCAAAGGAGGATGTGGACCTACTTAGAAATATTTTTTGGAGCAAGTCTAATCTGTGTTGTCAGGATATCAGTAGTTCAGTTTGCAGGAATCAGCAGCAGCAGCTCGAACAATTTGTAAACACCATTTACGAATCAGCTATGGCAGGTCGATCTGCAAGGCTCCGCCAATCTGCCTGTCTGCAGAAGTGGCAAGAAGCCGCCAGTGGCACGTGTGTCTGCAGAAGTGACAAGAAGCCATCATAACGCCACCAGAAGTTTTTTAGTGTGTTTTTTCTATGGAGGCATGACAAATGATGACTAACAAGGAATATCAAGGTGTACCAATACCATCTAGCATAGTTCACTGTCCATTGGTATATATATATATAATTTCTAAACAATACATGTTCTCTTAACCATATTCTCTAGCAAAACATCATATGCCTTTTTTTAGGCTTTCTATAGAAAAACACCAAATATCTATTTTTGGTAAAACATCTCACATGTCTGCTTTAGCAAAAACATCTTTTCATAAACAGTTTCTAGAAAAACATCACATGACACAACTGAGTTTTCAAAGACACCAATTTCTACTTCAGGACAGGATGCTTCTTTATAGCCATTGAACAGTGACTAAGAAAACAGGTAATTGTTATGTGGGCCTCACTTCTGTGTGCCTGATGCCATTATTTACAGTTACTAAGAGTTCATGGTTTCTATGTCCATGTCCTACTTAGAAGATGGTTGTTTTGCGAATGTCCCTTCTCATACTTCTGCTCTTACATCCTAATTTTTTTTTTGTGATGTTCAGTGGGCTCTGGGGTTAGAGAGGGGATATAAATATCATCTTTTATTGCTTAGTATAAAGTGATCCTTTATTCTCAGCATCTTATACAAACAGGGTCTTTTCATTTATCTCTGTTCAATGCTGGGAAAGATTTCTCTGTATAAGGCTGGCAGTTGTGCTTGTCTCTTGGTATAAACACAGGGGTACAAAGTGTAGTTTCATGCTATATAAGTCCAGTTAAATAGCTGCATAAGGTATTATGCCATACCAAAGTCAAAGACTTCTTCTTCAGTCAAAGTTTGTTTTGTTTTTTATTTTTTTTCATTTTTTAGTGGATATTTTCTTTATTTACATTTCAAATGTTATCCCCTTTCCTGATTTCCCTGTGGAAACTCCCTATCCCAACCCCCCCCCCCCCGCTTCTATGAGAGTATTTCCTCACACACCCATCCACTCCTGCCTCCATGCCCTGGCATTCTCCTACACTGGGACATTGAGCCCTCACAGGACCAAGGGCCTCTGCTCCTATTGATGCCCAAAAAGGCCATCCTCTGATACATATGCAACTGGAACCATGGGTCCCCCCATGTGTACTCTTTGGTTGGTGGTTTAGTCCTGGGAGCTCTGGGGGGCTCTGGTTGGTTGATATTGTTGTTCTTCCTATGGGGTTACAAACCCCTTCAGCTCCTTCAGTCCTTTCTCTAACTCCTCCATTGGGAACTCCTTACTCAGTCCAATGGTTGGAAACATGCATCCACCGCTGTACTTCTCAGGCTCTGGCAGAGCCTCTCAGGTGACAGCTGTATCAGGTTCCTATCAGCAAGCACTTCTTGGCATACACAATAGTGTCTGGGTTTGGTGACTGTATATGGGATGGATCCCCAGGTGGAGCTGTCTCTGGATGGCCTTTCCTACAGTCTCTACTCCACACTTTACACTCTATTCCATATTTCCTCCCATTGAATATTTTGTTCTGCCTTCTAAGAAGGACGGAAGCATCCACACTTTGGTCCTCCTTCTTCTTGAACTTCATGTGATCTGTGAATTATATTTTGGGTATTCTGAGATTTTTGACTAATATCCACTTATCAGTGAGTGCATACCATGTGTGTTCTTTTGTGACTGAGTTACCTCACTCAGGATGATATTTTCTAGTTCCATCTGTTTGCCTTAGAATTTCATGAAGTCATTGTTTTTAATAGCTGAGTAGTATTAAAGTTTTTGATCCACATTTATAGTATTTGGCATGGATTTGGGGAATAGCACTAAATCAAATTAAGGAGTGGTTGCTACTCTATTATAGTTATGCATAGATAAACACATCTTGCTTAGCAGATTTGTAGTTTGGTGGGAAGATACCACAACTGGGTAAGACATAAGCAATCATTATATTTGACTACAGCAACACCCAAATTACCAAGTGGCACCATGAAAGCCAGCATACAGAAATAAATCCCCCAGTCTGTTCTCTGTTTAACATTGCTACATCCTATATCAATGTTGAATGGTGTCTGGAGCAATGGGGTCTTGTGAACTAGTTCTGGTGAGTAACCAAGAGAAATGGTAAGTGCTTATATTTTGATTAGCCCCAGGGTCCTTCCTGACCAATAACACTTACCAAAGTATCCCCTAATTTAGCATTCAGTTTTTCTTGTTTAATGACTCATTGCTTTCAGAAACAGCATTTCCTAACCTTGTGGACCATCATTCTTAAAATTCTCTTCTCCATTTGTTTAAGTAAGATAGCACATACTAGATTTCTAAGTGACTTTTCCACACCACCTTCATACTGTTTGACCCTCCCTTCTTTTTTCTTCTTCTCCATTCCTACTCTCCTATTCTAATTAATATAGTATCTTTCCACATTCACTTAATACTTTATAGTGTATCTTATGTCTTAAGGAAAATCTTCACATACTGTTTCCTCATATTACTAAAGAGTCTGGCTAGGTTCCACATTTGGTGAAAATACAAACAGCACTTGTCTTCAAGGACCACTTTCCATTGCTCACTGTAATTGTATATTTATGTATAGAGCTAACCACTCATATATGAAAACAATTAGTGGAAATGTGTTAATTTCTGTGTTAGAAATATACCTCATTAGCCAAAACTTTTTTTAGGCCAAGAACTGTATATATACAATTGTCCATTTATTTAAAACATAAGAAATAAAACATTTTGAGCATTGATTTTCAATTTTTATTTTATAGTGTAGTTACTTGAAAGACTTAGAGAATTTTTAATTTAAATAATATATATTTAAACATTATAAACATTACAAATTCCTATTTCTTAATCTTGATTTTTCACTAGATTAAATTCAAAATTTCAGGGAGATTAGTATAACACACTTCTGGGTGCTTTGGGGGGGGAATTTCAGAAACACATGTGGGTGTTTTGGGGAGGGAATTTCAAAAACACATGTGGAGGGAATGTGAGAGATGAATGACTTACGTTATGGCAACTGAGAATAACCGTCTGCCAAGAATGGGGGTCATATCGTATAATGGCAGGGGATCCTAGGTAGGACAACAGCAATGGAGGACTGTCTATTCATTCTTGCTTTGTCTAGTTCCCTCTTCTTCCGTTTCACCATGAGGAAGGTTTCCTCTCGTGCCCTATTCGTGATTTTCTTCCTCAGCTTGTGACTGAAAGCAGTGGATTCAACAAGCCGTTGAGAGAAACCTCAGAAACAGTGAGCCAAAAGAAATAATTTTTTCTTATACACAATTTCTCTCACATATCTGACAAACCACAAACAGAAAAACGGATGTAGGCTTTAATCACATGATACTTACCAATATGTGAATTGAATTTGTTTTAATATATAACTCAGAAACATTTAATTTAAAATTTACAAGTTTCCAAAATCTCTAGACCCACACACTTTATTCTTCATAGGGATTTCTGGAATTGGTAAAATAGAGGACAGGGATATTTTTTCTGAATCTATATATCTGAGCAGGAGATATAGATAAAAGAGATGGTAGTGCCTGTACTGCTGTGATGGTGTGCAGTCATTCAGAACACAGACAAGATCCAAGGGGGAACTGGTCATAGGATGATGCAGGGTTTACAGATGTGGTACTGATCATACTCTAAGCTTGTACTTAAGAAAATGGGACTCTTACAGTGCAAGTGCATCCTTGAGAAAGAACAGTGAGCTTACAGTTAGGGATCAAGATAAAGCACTTGATAATGACATGAGAACTAGAAAATCACAAACTGTTTGATCAGTGATGATTAGATTGACAAGGCATTGTTTCTATGAATATACATAAGACACTGTAATTATATTGTACCCTCAAGACTTTCTGACATTTAATTGCCATTATATTAGTAATACCAATAAAAGTGAGAACAGTAAGAGCGTATTAAACAGTAGGAACATTGTCCTTATCAATCTATTAGCCCTATTGTTTGGAAGGACTGTGCTTTTAATCTATCATCTAACTATCTGTCTGTTTATCATCTATCTATGCTCTATTTATCTATATATCATCTATATTTTTACTTATCTATACATATGCTCACATTCATGTATGCACACACATGCATATCACATGCTCATCTACCAAAAAGTATTCCTACAGCTATAGAATGGCAGAAGAGTTATAGTTCGAAATATTTTACCTCACAAGTGGCATTCTCATGATAAGAAGTACATGCATGGACACCTGCAAATCTACAGTTCAGTCAATAACTTTAAATGCAATTTGCAGTATCTGGAAAAAGGCTTGTTCATTCCACCTTCTTCACCATATATTCTCAATGACAAAGAATGCTCTGAAATATATATAAGATCAAACTGAGTTTAATTTAGTATTCTGTTCTACTACATGTGACACTGAACACAACCACGCAAAGTTACTGGTAGAATCACATACTAATTTATTGGTTTTTAAAATTTATTTATTTATATTTTTACTTCTCAGGAAATAATCTACGTAATAACTAGATTTATAATCTTTTACTAATTGTTGGTTTTCAAGTAAATGTAGTTATTTTAATTAATTACTTTTAAATTTGTGGTCAGTATAATACCACCAATGTGAGAGTCAATTGTGTGCTTCTCAATTAATATTCCACAAGACATCAATACCCTTTACATAAGAGTGAGTGAGTGAGTAAATGACTTAATTAACTGGCAGTGAGATATTCTATCGAGTTTTTTTCTGTAGAAGTTTAATTTAAACAAGACAAGCATAGTAATTTTATATCAACCATCATTTTGCATCAATAATATTAAAATTTTGAAAGTAAAGGTTAATTGGCAGCATTTAATATAAAATACCCCTCATACCAATTTCTTTTGAAATGGCATATAGCAACAGATGATAATGGTAGGAGCAGTGAATGGTCAAGTGGCATTCTAGGGACTCCTCCTGATGAATGTTAGATGTACAACAATATCTACTCAAATATTGTACATAAGTTTCTGTGTAAACAGCCTGAAACTGCTTTTGTCTGCCAAGGGAATAATCATCTTTGAGTTTTCCTACTTTGAATGCTTGACCCTGGTATTTCATATGGTTGCAGCAGCTTTTTAAGTCTTTAATTCATTTCAGGTATTGGGAGTTCCAATTTATTAACAATGTGATCCTGTAAAACACAGACTTTTAGTATTTATCCCACAATAAAAAGGTAAAAAGCTGTAGTGCACAAATACTAAGGAAATGACTATAGCATCAAATCTACAGAACAAAGGGTCCAGGGATAGACTTCAAGGCTTACTCTTCACAGTAGTGTGATAATGGCAGCGATCCTAGATCTCACAAAGAGCTACTTTTATATTCTACTCTTTAAAGATAAATAGAAGTAAAATGAGCTTCCACTGAATGGAGACATATGAAGTATTTATTGAATATCAGCCTTTAGTTATCATAAATATAATTATGCTTGCCATTACTATTTATACCAAGTAACAAAAAATGTATTAATAGAACTTTTGTTCAACTCTTTGTTTCTTGAAACTAGCTAGTAGAGCACCTAGCACAACATAGAAACTTTTTTCTAAACTACTGACTTTAGAGTAAGTTTATTTAATGCATGTTTTTATTCATTGTTTCACTAATAAATTATTTTCCAGATTTTCTGGCACTTTGATGTGGAATGATCCCTGCATATTATTGGGGAGGAACAAAAATCAATTTGTAATGCTAAGAACAGAGGAAGGACATTTAATTCTTGTAGGCATTGTACAACTAGTTTGAGATATTCTGTACCAACTAGAAAGAAAACCAGAAATCATCAGGGATATCCTTCCCAAAGTGATATTAACCACAACTTACCATATTTCCCAGGAATCACATGATTTTTTCAGTTTGTTACAGTTTTTGTTTGTTTGTTTTTTGTCAAAACAAAAAGGTAAATAAATGCTACTCTGAGAAGTATTTCCTTGGAAAATTTAAAGATCATCTTAAGGTTACAGAAAATTAGCAGTTCTTTCTTAGGCCAAACATCAACTTGATGGCTGCTTTAATAGAGGCACTGGAAAATTTGCCGAAATTTTATGTGAAGAATAGGAATTATGATGTTAATAAATTTGAACTATTGGTTTTGCTAATTTAATTCCAATGCATCTTTAATCACTGCCTATTTATTTAGATCCATGTACTTTTGAGTGTTGTGGGTGAGCCTGGTGCTGTCTGTATTTTGATGCTAATTCTGCTCTCCTGGGAGGGGTTGCAGACAAGGAGTGAGTCACATACTCAGGTGACTTCTTGTGAACCAGTCCCCTAATAAATAAAGGATCCAATCACTGGGTGAGTAGGAGGGACTTCCGGGTTGGATACCAGGGGAGAGAGAGAGGAGGAGGCAAGGGAGAGGATCCTTTTGGATGGGGACAACAGCGAGGATAAGATGTAGCTACTAGTGTCTCCTGGTTCAATGGCGGATCCTTCAGGATTTGTCTTTAGAGGATTTAGATTTTTTAAATCTTACAAGATTAGGATTTTAGTTGTTGCATCCAGAGATTGAGTTATAATTGTTTCTGATCTAAGTTTTTGTAGTGTTTTTTTTTTTCATGTGGTGACTCAGCTGGGTTCCAGAAAGGTAAGGCAGCAAAGCATGGGTTTGCCAGATGTACACCACAGAGGCCATTGGGGGTATTGAACCATGGGACTAGTGTGGTAGCGGCCTGCTAGTGGGAACCTAGCTAGCTGAGTGGAGAGATTTTGGAGCTCTGAGTCAGAATCTCCACGAGATAAAACAGGTCGGCCATTGCCCGCCAGCACATGCCAGTAGGCCATGGGGCAGAGAATTGACAGCACAAGCACAGGAATGTGCCCATACTCTTTTAAAATATTTGCTGCAACATTTGAGCTCTGGGCTCACCTACAATCATTCTCTAGGATTACAAGATCAGTGGTAATTTGTCCAATTCCTCTGGGAATCATATTCTGCTTGTATCTTAATGGCATTGCAAATCCCTTCTCCACTTTGATGCTAGCTGTCTTACAGAAGCTAGGGTTTCTTTTTATTTAGATGCAATAGTCTTCTTGGTGCTTGGTAATTCTTATTGTCCAGCATCTTAGGCTGTTTTATTATCTTCTTAATTGGAACATAATTTTAAATTTAGGAACACAGTGATAACAGAGACCTCAGGGACCTGAGCACATAGAATAATTAAGAAATGTGGTCAAATTGTTATGAGTCTATGTAGTATAGAGTGCTTTCTCCTTTCTTTGTGTTAACTCCTTGACTGAATAACAAGGGTCTTGGGTGATATTTGTGTACCTGTTTGTGAAATTGGTCAGAGATAATCCTCTGCTTACGCTGTGCAATTGTATCGTGAAATGTAAATTAAAAAGTAGTGTGTGGTTAAACATAAGCCCTTTTAATGTCAGCCTTGAAGCTGTGAGATATCTCTAGAGTGCTCTGATGATGTCTCTTATGTTCTTATGTTTATGTTTATGTTTTTATTTTCAAATGCCTATTTTTCCTTTTTTATTTTTTTAAAATAAGAATTTTTATAGGGCTAAATTAAGATTAGACAACATCCTCTATTCATTTCTCATACAAACAGACTTGTTTCCAAGAACGTTAAGGTTTGGAGGAATTCAGACTTCACTAAACTATCTCAGAGTTTATTCTGTAGAGGAGAATATGCTGGAAGATTTGGATGGCTCTAGATGCTTTGCCCTCCTGTGCCTTACAGGTCCTGATTTAAGTGGCCTTACAGGCAGCCTGGGCAGACAATATTAGAAGCTTCAGAGAGGATTAAAATATTCAGGGAGTGTTAGGCTGCTCTCTGTTTACTCTGATTAAAAGAATTCTGGCTTGATAAACATTTGAGTGAAAAGTAAAGATCTGCTTAGTAATGTCAGGATCAAAGGAACAAACAAACACCATACGTACTTTCTTAAAAAGAATTCTCTGTGAAGCAGATGGGGACTACATCCTTAATAGTCTGAATGTCGTGATGCTTTCTACTACACAACACCCGGGCTTTAGCAAGTGTCAAAGACAAAACTTCCATTTTAGAGTGTACTCAGTCTATGAGAAATTTCCAAGTGTCAGATTTATTTCTAGAATAAAATAGAAATGTTTTATTGTGAATCAGCTCCACATTTACTCATAAAGATATACAGCCTTTTTAATATCTAAAATAAATTTACTCAGGTAGACTGCATATATAACTTATAAGTGCATAGATGATGATGATGATGATGACGATGATGACGATGATGATGATGATGATGACGATGGAGGAGAAGGGGGAGGAGGAGAAGGAGGAGAAGGAGAAGGAGAAGGAGGAGAAGGAGAAGGAGAAGGAGGAGGAGGAGAATAATTAAGGCCTAGAAAATTCAGAGTACTTATACATGATCTGAGCTCTTGCCCCAACAATGAGCAGTGTGCTTACAGTCAAACTTGGAGGAGTTACATTTTTGTACTCATGAACTTCTAATCAATTGTCATTTTGGATGCAGTTTCAGGAAATAAGAAGATGAAGGAAGTGTCTGTCAGTTCCAGGTTTCAAACCTCAACATTAGTTATTACCACACTGAATTTATGTGATAAGCAAGAATGCATGGGTATTTAGAATGTATTAGTAATTCATTTGATACATCTTTTCAGGTAAATTTTGTTGTAATTGGACTGTTTTCTTTTTTTAAAGATTTACTTATTTTTATTTTCTATGTATGATTGTCTTGACTTCATGCAGCTCTCCCAGAGGCCAGGAAGGACATTGGACTACATGGAGAAGGAGTTATAAGAGGTTGTAAGCTGCCGTAGATCTGTCTTGTACACGAGCAGCAGAGCAGCACATTCTTCTTACTATTGAGACTTATCTCTAACCTTTAACCCAACAAAATATCATATATTGTATAACATATTTAATTATATATTAATGTATTATATAAAATTCTATATATTAATTATATATTATGACTATCATACACTGATATTATATATCATATACTATATTATTATAATATATATTTTATGTAATCAATTTTTATATCTCGTGAATAGATAATCTTAGATGAACCAATAGGAAAAAATCTAAAATGAGGCTTACTTAAGATTCCTATCAGTGTGGGATATAGAGACTGAAGTGGCCTCCTGTAGCCAGGAAGGATTTCCAGTAGAAGGAGGGACATCAACACACTCACAAATTGTTCAACCCAACATTTGGCCTGACTATTAGATGTGCAGGGATAAAGATGGTGCAGGGGCTGAGGGAACAGCCAACCAATGACTGGCCTGAATGAAGACCCCTTCCACTGAAGAGAGCCAGCTCCTGAAACTATTAATGATACTCTGCTAGGCTTGCAGCCAGGAATATAGCATAATTGTCTTTCCCATGTGGCTTCGTTCAGCAGTGGATGGAAACAAGTGTAGGAATCAATAGCTAAACATCAAGCGGAACTCTGAGAGTCTGGTAGAACAGCGGTATAAAATTGAGGGATCCATCTGGGCTATCTCAAGGACATCAGATGAAGGCCTACAGAGACAATTAACCTCAGCCCATGAGAGCTCACAGACCCTGAACAACCAAAGAGCATTCAGGGGCTAGACTTGTACTTACTCCCTCCCCAAATTTGTCACAGAAGTATAGCTTGGCCTTCGTGTAGGTACTCTAACAGTTGGAGCCAGGGCTGTCTCTGACTCTTTTGCCTGCCATTGGATCTCCTTTCCCTAATTGAACTGTGGAATGGTAGACTGTGACAAACAGCCTGGCCTTCTGGTCGAGCACAGGCTAAACCATGGGAGGCCCAGTAGGGTTTTACCCGACAAAGGACCAGAAAATGTTTTGCCAAAGCTTCTAGAGGCCCTTGTCTTCTGTCAAACAGACACAACCTTCACAATCCCCTGCAGAGAGGCCTGCCATGTGAGGTCTGTCACATAGGAACAACACCAAGCCCTCGCACAGGCAGATAAGGTGCCCTTAAACTCTCAGACCAAGCCAATGGGAAGTACCTGTTGTCAGACTCCTGACCCATCCCAAACTGTATATTAGACCATCCCAAACTGTATAGGAGAGATCCTATCCAGAAGGAATAAAGGTGTGAGAACTACTTCATCGTCAGAGCTTCTACCATAAGAGCTGTAACACTGCTGCTTGGGAAGAAGTTTGCTCTCCCGATCGCCACCAGAAGCTTCCTGCACTCCTCGCCAGTGAGTTGGCCTTTCGTGGCTCAGCCTGGGCCCAACTCAGCGCAGGGCGGCGGGTGTAGCACCTTGGAGCAATCAAGGCTGCAACTGAGGAGACCGAGGTGGAGACTCCCATCCCTGCTCAGGCTCTCCCCTTTGCCTGAACCCTTGCACTTGGCCGGGCCAGAGATCCCTGGTGAAAGCTCCCAGCACACAGGCCCACATTGAACTACCTGGTTAAGCCTCAGTGGGAAAGGGGGTGCTTAGTCCTGCTGGGACTAGATATGCCAAGGTAGCATTGTACCCAAGAGGGGCCTTCCTTTTCTAAGAATTGGAGGGAGTAATGGGGGGGATTTTAAGGGGCTCCGCAATTGGGATATAATGTGAATAAAAATATAAATTATGATACTACAACAACAACAACAAAAGAGTAGATTTTTGACAAAAAGAAATTTTTAATATTGGTTATGTCATATCTTTTATGGTTTCTCCTTCATGTATCACATAGGAAGAAAAAATGTCTATTTTATATAAAGTCTAATATTTTCTTATATTTTTGGCAGACACTTTTATGGAATTGACTCTTACATTGAGACTTAGAAATTACCTAAGTTAATATGTAGATTTTCTATGAGAAGTGGGGTGGATATGCATTTCTAAGTAGTAGTTTTACGAGTTAAATGCAACATCAATGTTTTCCCTTTTATATTACTTTGGACATTTGTTAAATAAATTCACTGTGATATATAAGGTTCCCTTTCAATAATCTTTCTACTTCAACTGAATGATTCCTTTTTTTAAAAAGTATTATTCTATTTCAATATGTTACCTATATAGCACGTTTTGAAAAGAAAAGTGTATGTATTCATTTTTGTTGCTGTGATAAAATACCATTACCCAAAACAACTTAAAGAAGATTTTATTTTGGTTTACAGAGAGTTGATATTCATAATGGTGGAGAAGACATGACAGACTGTTCAGAAAGCTATCCTACCACATCTCAGCTACATACAGGGAACCATGTGGGAGAAAAGAAAGCAGAGACAGGGGATAAACCTTTAAAGCATATTCACAAAGATGTACTCTCTCCAGAAACAGAGGTTTGCAGACACCATGGAATTCTCCATCAACTGGAGACCACGTGTTCAAAAACTTGAGCATATGGAGAACATTTCTCATTCAAACTATTATAAGGTATGAGAAGTAATGCAACGTTTTTATGATTGTTTTTACTATTATGAGCTTTCTTCATTCTCGTTTGATTTGGGTTTCAAATCTCCCCTGTTTTTATATAATCATGCTTTATTTGATAGAACCTTACATTGATAACAAATTGAAAAATAAAACAGAATAAGGTCTTAAAACATGAAAAGAGAATTATTTACAATTTTATTCGTTTTTCTTTCTTAATATTTAATGGAGATTTTTTTCCACATTTGGCTTAAATTTATACTGGAATAGTTTTCATACTAATATAAAATTATATATATATGCCAGGGTTATTCACATATATTTTACATGCTGTAAAATATATACATTTAAATTTTTTATTTATTTTCACCAATAGTTAAAGGTTTTTAATTTATATTCCAATCAGAGCACCCCTTCCTTCTCTCCTCCCAGTTCCACCCTTAAAAATCTCTCATCCTAGTGCCCCTCTCCTTCTCCTAAGAAAAGAGGAGACGCTCTTGAGTAGATACTGGGATATCTAGTCCAAGTATGACTAGCAAAACCTTTCCCACTGATGCCCAACCAGGCAGCTCAGGTAGGGTGAAGGGGATCCAATGGCAGGGATAGGAGACCTTGACAGCCCAATCTGCTTGCTAAGTGACCCACATGAGGACCAAGCTCTACGTTTTTCATTATTTATCTAGAGAAACTTTACTTACTTCTAATGTTCCTTGGGGCCTATCCTCTAAGATCAAGAATAGACAAATGGGACCTCATGAAATTGCAAAGCTTCTGTAAGGCAAAGGACACTGTCAATAGGCCCAAACGGCAACCAACAGATTGGGAAAAGATCTTAACCAATCCTATGTCCGATAGAGGGCTAATATTCAATATTTACAAAGAACTCAAGAAGTTAGACTCCAGAAAACCAAATAAACCTATCAAAAAATGGGGAACAGAGCTAAGCAGAGAATTCTCAACTGAGGAAATTTGCAGGGCTGAGAAACACCTAAAGAAATGCTCAACTTCCCTAGTCATCAGGGAAATGCAAATCAAAACAAGTCTGATATTCCACCTCACACCAGTCAGAATGGCCAAAATCAAAAACTCAGGTGACAGCAGATGCTGGAGAGGATGTGAGAGAGAGGAACACTCCTCCATTGCTGGTGGGATTGCAAGCTGGTACAACCACTCTGGAAATCAGTGTGGCGGACCCTCAGAAAAATGGACA
>CM052700.1:107917521-108002026 GCA_028551405.1 Uromys caudimaculatus
GGTCCCCGTAAAGAGGACGAGTACGGCCGATACAATAAAGATAGCTTCTATTGCGTCAGCCAATTGTGGAGGAAGATGGGAGAGAAGCTCACGGACAGACATACCTCTCAGAGCTTGCCTCTGGTCCTGCAGTTCTGAATCCACTCCGCAGAAGCGGAGGGTCTCCTCGGCGCCGGCGATGATGGAGTCGCTACGTTCCCGGGTTTCGGCACCAGTTGTCCTGCGTACCTCTCGCCAGCAAGAACCCACGCGGACACATGGATCCTTCTGCAGCAATGCGTTTATTGCATGATGAAAAGAGGAAGACCCCGGGGCCCTAGAATGGCGCTGTTATATAGCCCTGAGGCAGCGTGTCCTCCACTGATTGGCATGCCCCGGGAGTGGGCGGTGATTAGTCATGTACACCCATAATGGCTTCGGGGGGTTTTCCCGCGCTATCCGTAAGTTTCCTTAGAGCGACAGCAGAGGTCAGCGCCATCTTGTAATGGCGAATACTCTAACCGCTCCCTACACATGGTATTCACCTGTTAATTGTTTTTACAGTCAGTAGTGTGTGTGTGTGTGTGTGTCTGTCTGTCTGTCTATCTGTGTGCCTGTTTGTCTGTGTGTCTGTGTGTCTGTGTGTACGAATATTGGATACGTGTGGTATGGCACCTGGTGTTACAAGGTTAGCAGGCAATTTGAGGGAGTCTGTGCTCTCCTTTTCTTATCAGGGTTCTAGTAATTGGATTTGAGCTCAGGTTCACAGGCCTGATGCATCTAATTTGTGACACTTATAAACCTCTTAGAAGAGAGGAGTCTTTTGATTCATCAATTTTCATTGCATCACTAAGAAATTAATTAATACTAATAAGTCATCTGTCATTTTTTATTCTGACAACTAAGATGCTCAGTTAATCTTTAGTAGGGATATGTTATTTTACAGGAGGTTAAACTTGTTGCCCTCTTCGTCTTCAATCCCATGGAGAAGCTATTGCCCTGTGTTCCTTTTGGCTGTCCTCTTTCTATCCTATTCAGAAAAGCATAATGGAGGGCATCATTAATGGCACAGAGCCCTCAGCCTTTGTCCTGCCCTTCTTGCCCTCACTGCATACATAATGCCTTCCCCAGCATCTGTGTACAGTTATAGCTCCAACTATTTTCTTCTGATAACTCAAACCTTAACTCTGCATTTCTCCCCTCTTCCTTTTATTTCCCCACCTTCTATTCCCCCCTATCTCCTGCTCCAGCTTTTCTCGCCACTCTCCTTTTCTTTTCCTTCGCTTCTGTTTGAAATTCATGACCGCAGCATCCCTTACCTTGTTGACTTGAAAACCAACATGTTATGAATTCCGCTACTTGTCACTTCCTATGACTCTGGGACTGGAACTGCTAGGAGTCTGGATTGTCGTAAATGGAAAGCAAATATTGCATATGGTTTTATTTACTTGTCTTGTTAAAACAGAACATTTAAAAAAGTACTTAAGAAAGAGGTTACTCTGGCTCACATTTGACGTGTACCATCATCGTGACTGGGAAGTCACTGCAAGGGCATGAGATGCTAATTTCATTGTGCCCATAATCAGGAAGCACAGAGAGAAAAGAGCTGGTTCTCAGTTCCTGGTGTCCCTTTTGTTCAGTCTGAGGCCTCAGGTCACTGGATGATGCCACTCACACTTAAAGTATGTCCCTTCACTTCAGGTCACTAGCTGGTAACTTATTCATACACATGCTCAAAGGATTACTTTCACAGTGATTCAAAATCCATCAAGCTGACAACCAAGATTAACTATGACAATTATTCTGAAGAAGACATGGGTAAGATGAGATAGTTCAGTTTACTCAGTGACATGCAGTTCAATGACTGGAGCATTATTCACAAGAAAGGAATTCCATACAGTACCTACCATCAGCAAACCATGGTGGGAGGCATCAAATTATTTATTATGCATTTTGTGACCTCTGACCTAGTTCTTTTCTTTATGTCTTGTTAACTAGGGTGGTTGATGGGGGGGTTCGCATAGCTTTTGAGCTTGAAGTCCATTAATACATATACCCCGTCACTTTCCTTGTGGAGGCTCTACATCCTACTACTGATATCAAGAGCTCTCATGCATTCTAAGTGAGGATCTCTGTGGGTTTTGAAACTTATCAGTTATGGGATTACAGAAACAGTCCCTTCTCCATCACTGCCTATGTGTTGGTTGCTTTGCTTGCTTTTTTATTTTAAGGCCCCTGTTCTTCTTGCAGCTACTCAAAGTCTTCAGCATCCTTTTGAAGACCAAAGAATTCTCAGGCAGTTTGACAAACAGTTCAGAAGAGGCAGCTTGAACAACTCCTGCCTAGGGTCTAACTCTACAGTAGCAGATTGACGGGAGAGTTGTCTTCACCTTAGTATTCCAGAAGTCAAGGACTGCACCATTTATACTAAGAAATGACAGAAAACACGCTGTTCCTGTCAGATGTTTCTGAAGAATTTTTCTTTTACAAGGGAGCCAAAGTGTTTTATTTATTCTTTAACTTACCTTGGACTAACACACACATCATCGTTTTCCAAGTTTGCTGAAGATGTTCTGCATCTTACTCTTGGTAACAGAAAATTCTGCGTGCTGGTTTCTGCATTGCTCTCTAATCCGTTTTTCCTAACAGATGCTTTGTTCTGATTCTGCTAGCCTTTCAAACTTATTAATATATTTTCATTTTTTCAGATAAAATATAGATATCTGATCCTGGAATATATTGCTAATCATTTCAGGAGAAAGGATGCATTTTTCCAAAATTGCTCTAAGCAAGCTGAGTTGATGTTTTGGCTCAGTTGTGACAGGGTTCATTGTTTCAAGTTTCTTATATTCATATTGAAATAAGCAAAGCAAACTGATTAGATACTATAAATTCTATTCACACCCACAAAAGCTTATAACGTATTCTTAGAAGCATAAACAAGTGGCCACTTAGAGAAAACATTCATAAGTAAATCAAAACCTTCAGAAAGGTACTTAAGTTTTGTATCTCTGTGTTAAGTTCTAGTTCTGTGTAGCGTAGTTGTAATAGTTAAAGTTCACAATTATCTATTATTTACTTTTAAGAATGACTAGAAGAACCTTGGGGACTCCAAGTACTAAGTAATATTAAAGAAATAGAAATATTAATTACTCTGGTTGCTGTGTTTGTTATATGTAAATACATTATTCATATATTTTGGACTGAAAATAAAAATCTTGCTTATATATGCAAAACAAAAATTTAAGAATATTTAAGGAAATGGAAATATTAGTTACCTTGATTTGATAATAACATATCTATGAAATTATCATATTATATACAATGAACAATATATTATATATTTTGTATAAAATATTATACATTTATATTTTAATTAAACTATTATAAATTTATATTTTATACCTTCCAAATTTTATAATTATAAATATACAAATGTATAATATTTTACACATTTTTATATATGTATAGAGTATTATACAAGGAACAAAGAAAGAAAACCAGCAGTTAACTGAGGTTTTGGTGTTTATTTATAATATTAGGGATGGAGTACATGTTTAAAACTAAATTAATTTAAAGCATATTTTTTAAACTTTAGAGGATACTAGTCACCCCAGTCAGTTACAAAGTAAAGTATAAGATAAAAAAATCTTCTAAGAAATGTGAATTATGAACTGTACGAGAAAAAACATATTCTCTATTTAAAAAGTTAATAGTGACAATATTGATATTTATTTCTCAGATGTAGTGAATTAAATAGCTGAAAAACATGCCAAAAATACCAGAGTTCATATGTGTTTTTCTGTGTATTTACTACTATGTCCTTGTTTTATATCTGCACATATTTGGTAACTTAGTCCATTCTGATAAATGGTCATTCACCAAAGTTGTTACTTTTAGTAAATGTTGTCATCTGATTCAATTTTGTCCACTTACCCAACTTTTCAAAAGTGTTTCATGTCCTGTCACATCTTCAGTCATCTTAGATCTTGAGTAAAGAAGGGTGTCAGGATAGCAAATCATCTCTTCCACCCTCTGTGATTTGTATTCTCTGGTGTTTGCTAGTGAAGGAAGGGATTGGTTTGGGGGTAGGTGAGTTTTGCTTGCTTGAAAATGAGAATTCTGGTGCAGATACTAGACTCATTTTTTCCCCCTCTGAAATAGCAGTATTTGAAACACTGGACAGCATAGTGGAAAACAGAATGACAAAAAAATGTATCATACAGGACTGATATGTTTAGAAAAGTTAGAAACTGTTCATTTCTCGTCTCAACAAAGTAACACTGATAACCTTGCTTAATTGCAACTGTCACTGGATTTTAAGTTTTTCTGCATGGTAGACATGTGAAGGCTGTGGGATATGTTCGTTTTAAGGATAGTATGAAAATGTATGTTGGAACCCAGAGTCTTCTTTATGCTCACCTTCCATTCTTTGCTCCAGGACAAGCATATATGTGCTCAATAGATTCAGAATAAATGACCATGTACACTTAGCTTTCAGAGGATTTCTTGCCACTTATGTTATCTAACTGAAAGTATTCCTACTAATATTTCACATACATACACAAATCCCCACACAAAAAGTAAATAATTTAAAACAGTTGACAAATTCTTAAGTAGATAAATAATCAGCTAAGTTGACAAAAAGTTGAGCTGTAAAAAAAGACTTAGTTGAATTTCGTATGCTGTCATTTAAATAAGGTAACTACTATTTTCCATTTCCATTTCCCCATATATTGTCTTCAAATGAAAGGGGTTTTGATTGGTTGAATTTGAAGAGTTATACAACTCTGCCTGGGGCAGAGCTGGTGCTCCAGATCGCTTCCCACACCCAGAGACAGTTTGACTCCCAGAAGGTCCACCATAACCAGGTTCAAAGATGACATCTCCCTCTCTGCCCCAATACCTAGCTAATTCAGACCTCCATAGGGCTCAGGGAAGGGGTAACCTATCTGCCCTGCTAGAGATGCATCAATCTTCTGGCCCCCAACTCTGCCCAGGACAGAACCAGCACTCCAAAGCCCCTCCCACAAACAAAGACTCCTTGACTCCTCGCGGTCCATCATTGCTGTGTTTTCTACCCTGGCTAAAAGACAGAAATAACTTCAGAATGAATTCTGATTACAAGTACAATTTTTGATGACTAAAGATAGATATTTATTCATTACAACATACTGCATAACCATTTGATGAACTTGAGTAAAGCAAATACATTGAACTGAACTTTAGTCGGGAAACTGAAGGTTCCTGCATGTTTTTCATTATCCTATTTTGAATAAATATTTAAAACTTTTTACATTTGTTATAAACTGTACCATGATGTATATCTAAAATTTTCTTTATAATCATTTATCTCTATACTACTCTAAACTAGTATTTATGTACTTCTATATTTAGTCATGTATATGGACATTTTTATATTTATATTCAATATTAATTTATTTACTAATATTAATATGCCACATATTTCTATGCATTGTATTTTACTTTCAATGGAAATATATTATTTTTATTTGCTCATTGGTATGATAACTTGAATATATATATGTATGTGTGTGTGTGTGTGTGTGTGTGCATGTTAGTGTGTGTGCATGCACGTGTGTATGTGCGTGTTAACAATGTTAAATGATCACATCAAGCACATTAATGTCCTAATTTTGTCAACTATAATTCTCATGCTCTGGAAACCTTCAAGTATTTCTTCTGTAGTTATTTTTAAAAATATAATTAAATTGTGGACTATAACTGATATATAAAAATCATGTCTGCAACCATCCCTAATTAACATTTATCATCTATTATTATTAATCTTTGTTTCTGTCTTTCTAAAATTATTAGTTCTTTTCCTTAATCTTCCTAAGATTATTGAAATATTTCCCTACCCAATTTAGGCATGTTGGCTACTCAAAATAAGACTTTAAAATTACCCTTTCAAGAATGTTTTACAACATTGTCTCAATATATAACTATAGGTCAACTCTCCGCAACTGAATATTTTCTTCCAAGTAGAATTTAGTAAGGTATTGGTAAATGATTAATATTAGAGTAAGCAAAAATGTACTGTCATTGCAGAACTGGCAGAGGAAATCAGAAAATGGACTGCCAGTTTTTGGATAGTAGCAATTTCAGAATATTCTGTTCTATTTTCCTAACTATAATTAAATATTGTTATTCTTAAATACTGAATTATTAATTCAAATATTATCCATGTGTTTACATCTTATAAAATCTACTGTGTCCACATTATCTGTATCAAGCTTTCCTTTCTAACTACTGAAGCTGCTTTTTCCATTGCTTCTCAAAACATGCACATTACCAAAGTCAGCAGCTGAATTTCTGCTCTCATCCCTATGCTCACACTATACTATTTTTACTCAATGTTTTAGTCTTATATCTGACATACTTTTCTCATGATTTTTTTTTTATATTTCTTCTTTTGAAGTCTTTACTTGTTTTTTCACTCATGTTGGTTTCTCCTGGTATTTTGTTTTTATGTATGGAAAACTTAAGAATATTTATGTGAGTTTAGGAATTACTGCTGCTGATTCTGTCCCTACACTTAATTATTCTTTGGAGTTCTCACCTAGTGGCCTATCATTTCACACTCCAGTCCAAATATTTATATCTCCATGGCTATTTATTATTATATCTATGTCCTATATACCTATATGTGTGCTGGTGTCTTCAGTCCTCACCTCTCCTTTATTTCCTCACCTAATTTCCATTTACATTATTTTCAGTTATACATCCTATGAACATCCTGTAACCTAGCTTATACTATCTGTTCTCTCTCATCTTGAGCTCTCTTTCCTCACTTCAGTTAATGGACAACTACCATCTACATAAAACATTTAAGTGTAAACCACATCGTTGAGTCTGCCCATTTCTTCTCTTTTTATATTCAATTCATCATCAAGCACTACTAGTTATAATGTTTTAATATGTTCTGTCTTTTCAACTAATTTTCATCTCACTGTCATTAGAAAATGTGAGCGCAATGTGAAATATACCATTTCTTAGAAGAAATATTCAAAGATAATATTCATCATTCACCCTTTACCCCTGAATAGTTTAGTGATAACCCTGCACAAAATTAACACCCATCATCAAGTTTGACTTCAGCCTTAGGATTGTGACAACATTCCACAGAGTCTTCAGCTAAGGTACAATTCAAGTGAAGTGCAAGTGAGAAATAAACCTTTGCCTTAGTAGTCACTGGGATGTCAGCAGAGCTTATCACAGGATGAGCTGTTGGTCTTGACCATCACAAAGGATTCAAGGTTATATGGCTGCAACTGATAGCCTTGAATTTAAAGAATGGTAAGATTTAACTCCTTCCAATTTCTGACTTTCTATTGCTTCTCTCAAGGGGAGGCCCCAAAACCTGACACAATTACTGAGGCGATGGAGCTCTCACAAAAAGGGACCTACTATCATGACTGCCCTCCTAAAGAACCAACAAGCAGCTGAAAGAGTCAGATGTAGATATTTGCACCCAAACGAAAGACAAAAGCTGCTGACCCCTGACGTTGAATTAGGGAAAAGCTGGAAGGAGCTGAAGAGGAGGGCAATCCTATAGGAGGACCAGCGGTTTCAATTAACCTGGACCCCCCGAGATCTCTCAGACACTGGACCACCAACCAGTCAGCATATACTAGCTATTAAGAGGCCCCCAACACATATACAGCAGAGAACTGTAGGGTCTGGGTTTAGTCAGAGAAGATAGACCTAAATTTCAAGAGACTGGAGGTTCCAGGGAGTTTAGAGTTCTGGTAGGGTGGGAGTGGAGGGTGGGGACATTCTTGTGGAGACAGAGGGGCAGGGAGGAGGTATGGGATGTGGAACAGTCAGAGAGTGGACCCGGAGGGGAATAAAATCTGGAGTTATAAATAAATAAATAAATAAATAAATAAATAAATAAATAAGTAAGTAAATAAGTAAGTAAATAAATAAATAAGAAAGAAAGAATCAGCCAAATCTTCTACTTGGCCTAGAAGACCCTGCAGGTCCTAACCCCCACCTGCCTCACAGATATCTAATGACTCTATGCTCATCTGTTATGTCTTCTCCCAGATACGTACAACTGAGTTGAGGATCCATAATCCTTTTGGTTTCCTTGCGTCTCTTTGATGTGGCTGACTCTTTATCACTTTTCAGGCACTAATCTGTTCCCTGAAGCCAGCACTCTTCTCTCTGTGACTTCCTCATTTACTGATTTTTGCATTGTTTCACTCTTCTCTCATTTAATAGTTGAAATGTTTTCAATTATTATGGAGACAACACGAATTATGAGAAACCCAAAGGCAAGGTGACTAGTGTTCCACAGCTTCTAATTTGATAGTCTATTGGTGCTGCTGTCACCAGGATGTACCACAATAAGGCAGCAATTCATGTGGAGTGGCCAAGAGCACTGAGTAAACCACTCTGGAGACGGTTTCAGGGAACAGCCTCTGCCTTATCAACAGTGAGCAACCACTTACACGTTAGAAGCTTATCATCTGTGATTGTCAGCACATTACCTCAAATTGAATAGTTGAGAGCTCATTCCAGGAGGGGGTCTGTGTAGAAGAAGCACATCAAAGGAGACATGAAGAGAATGGACTCATCTGCAGACCAGTTCCTTGTTATTAATGCTACTTCAGAATTCAGGGTTCTGACTTTTGAGCCTTATGTGCCATGCTTCTCGTGTAGAACTGTGGTGTGATTGTAGCTTGGCTGCAGGTCTGAGTCTCCCATGCATGGGCTATATTTTTATTTTAAATACCTCATACTCAGAGCAATGGAATGAACAATGAATAGAAGTAGATGGGCAAATTGTTGTTGAATTGAATATTCTCCAAATATTCTCTCACCCTCACCTATTTATGATTAACACATAAGTCAAATAAAGTATGTAAAACAAAACTCCATATTATTTTGCCTTTTGTAAAGAATAATCTACAACAAATTTGCCTTCACTCTTCCCTATATATGAAATTGCTTGGAAAATGACATGTTCTTATTTGAACTGCTGATGTCATATTTTTCTATATTAATTTATAATTATCTTTGTTAAAATAATAGTAGGGATAGAAAACACATGAAAACATAAAAATATATAATCCATAATGGTGCATGTTAATATAGCCCTTTTCTATATTTAGTTCTAGCACTAAACATTTTAAAACACTTATATTCATTGCTCAATACATTTATAATACAGATATAGTATTCAGACAGCTAATCATCTTGCTTACAAGACAGTGGTTAATGGTGCAGTATAAATTACTACAGAGGTATTGCTTGAAAATAATTGTTTGCTAGCTGAGTTTTTAAAATATTCTGAAAAGTGAAGAAATTGATCGAATAAAAAAATGATAAATATGCTAAAAACTATCATAATTCTGGAGGTTGAGGAGGAAGACAACTTTGTAAACCCAAATGAATTTTATTATACTGAATACTTACTATAAAGATGATAATTCCCTCACCCACACAACGCTCAGAAAAAACTTTCAGTGTAAGTACATTATGCTTTGTCTTTAAATGCATTACGCTATTGATTAAATAAATTGAAATTATTAAGGTGATATCATAACTATGTGAATGAAGAAACAAACCTTGACTATTAACTGGCTAAGTAAATGCAGATCTGGCAAGACCAGTCTTCAAACGTAAGTCTACCATGACAAATCACAAACTCATTCTGTTTTCTTCAAGATTTCTTTTAATTTGATTTATGTATTTTCCAGTGGGTGTCTATACCTGTGTGCAAGTACCTTCCAAGGCCAGGGTCTTATTGTATCATCTAGAACAGGAGTTGGAGGCAGCTGGGATCTTCTTGATCTGGTGATAAGAACTGAACTTCCATTATATGCCAGAGCAGAAAGTGATCTAGCCATCTGGCTCAATATTCCTTTCTTAAGAGAGTTTTAAGTCCTAGCTCATGGAACTTATCACTAGATTACATATTCTCTCCTTTTATGCTTTCATCATTTTAGTAGCTACTCTAGAAATAAGAAATTCTGTTTCATGTTCCAATATGATTTGATTCATTCCCATAGTCAATTGCAATCTTTTCTATTCATTTCCCCTCTTTGCTATATGGATGAAGCAATCAACTTTCTTTTAGAAACTCAATCAATTCTCAATTATAGAGAGAGAATAAAAGAGCAGGAAAATATAATTATCTTTTATACGGAATGATTCTTTTTTTTTTTTTTTCAGGGAGCATAAAGATCACTTTTATTTCTTTTTTTTTTTTCTCCTTTTTTATTTTTGATACTTTATATACATTTCCAATGTTTCCCCTTTTCTGAGTCTCCTCTTTGTATACCCCCCATCCCCTCCCCAACCCGCCTCTAGGAGGGAATTCCACCTCCCACCCCCCCACTCCCCCCCGTCCACCCATCCCCATTTTCCCGGATTGAAATGTTGAAAATTGATAAATATAATATTTTATAGTAAAATACTGTTTAGAATAATTCTCCTAGAATAATTTCAAAATCTATATTGTATGTGGTTCTAAAAATTAAACAGCCAAGATGTGGCCTGAACAACATTGGACATGGTAACTTGGAGGGGAAAAATGTTTAGAATCTCAAGTCTAGACAAACAGTTCCTGGCAACTGGAGAATCTTGACAGCAGAAGAAATGCTCTTCTAAGAGAAGCATCCCTTAGCTGGATATTCCATACCAAGTAGTCAGCCCTGAGGTGAATATAAGACAGGCAACATTGCACAGATAGATCTGGCAATATTTATGCATTTAAAGAGAGTGTGTGTGTATGTTTGTGTGTGTGTGTGTGTGTGTGTCTGTGTCTGTGTCTGTGTGTGTGCATGTATGTGTGTTTACGTGTTAATATATATCAACAATTGAAGAAAAAGAGACCAAAATTTTGAGAGAACAATGGGATATACAAGAGAGGTCAGATAGGGAGGAAAGGGGAAATGATGTATTTATAATCTCAATAAAATTACATAATCAGCAAGTAGAATTACTGTAAGAACTGCAAAAGTCAAAATTTAATAATTGATCAAAAATAATGGGTAAAATTTTACTATTATAAGTATTGAAGTTGGAGATAAATAACAAATTATGTGTTTATATATAAAAATATTTTTATTCCAAAACAGATACAGTATAACCTAAAGAAGCTATTCTTCAGTTAACTTTCACAAAACAAACAGTCCATTAAATGCAGCCATGAAAATATGCTACTAAGAATTAAATGATGTCTTCAGTAGCTATATAGAACTGTGTTTAATTTTCAAGGGTTTACAATGGCATATAATTTTTAATTATGTCCATATATGTTTTACCATCAGAATAATATAATGCCTATGATACATTTATCATAGCAATGTCTCTCACCACAAAAATTGCATCTTATTTCTCTTCTTTCTTGTCCTTGAAACTGACCTAGGCTCTTATGCAGTGAGGTGCCATGCTTGCTAGCAGCCTCGAATCTCACAACATTGTGTGCTCAGATGCTTGCTTTCTGAAGTCTCTTACAGCCTTGTCCCTGAAGCACCTTGAGTTGTTAAGAGTTTTTACTCATTCCTCTTGCTGAGCTCATTTTCACAAGAGAAACACACACCTCTTGAGATCCCTGTTGTTCATCCTCTTGAGAACACATCCAATATCCTGTGAGAGACACGGTGATACTCATGTTTCAATACAGCCACAGTTTTATGCAATATTCAGATATCATAATGTAGTGTATTTTCTAATTTTACTAAAGAAACATGTCAGAGATGGGACATAAAAATTTGCATTTTTAAATATTTAATCAATTACTTGAAAGACATTTAAATTTAGAAACAGAGAATTTGCTTCAGATTACTTGCACATATTTTTCTTATGAGATATCATTTTCTTTTATATGGAGTTTCTTTAAAGAACCTATAACAAAAAAAGAAAAAATATATATTATATGAATTCTGGCATTGTTACCATCACCCTTTCAACCCATATTTCTTGTGCTAGATTCTTTCAGTGATTCCAACTTTGTATTTTACAAAACCTTGGATACATTTAAAAATTATTAGCTGATTATTATACTTTTTATATAAATGTACTTATAATTTTTTTCAATAGAAAAGTAATAGAATAGAAACTAATGATTGTTATTTATGTTATTTAATTCTACGAATCACTTAACAGCTTAATAACTTTTTCAACAGTCAGAATAAATTAAAACTTAATAAAGATTTATCATTAAATAATTTTTCAAATTTTTATAATTCTTTAATTCCTGCTGCTACCCAATATATTTAATGGGAAATATTAAGTTTTGGAGGAAGTAGCTACTCTCTTAATTGATCATGTGAGAAAAAGGTGCATTTAACTTACTGTATGTTCTACTTATTTATTTTTCAGTGATTTCACAGCCTCTTTATTGTGGCTATAGTTACCACTCCAAGCATCTCAGCATAGTGTTTGACTTATAACAAGTTTTAGTTAACTTTTTATAGACAAGTACAATAAATACTTTATAAGCTTACCTATACTGTGAAACATGCCACATTGAAGAAAAACTTGTATGACTATGTCTGTTGGGTGTCATTCAAATGTCATTTTTGCAATAAGCAGTGAAATAACAAGTCCTTCACAAAGAGTTCTTAAACTTTTGTACATTAATTGCAAGTATGACTTCTTCCCACTAGTGCTGATATGGGTGTACACTAATGCAAAAGCATATTTCACGACTATGAGACTATTGAATTTAGTAACTCAGAGTCTTATATTTTTTACTAACTTTCCACTCATTACCATATGTATTTTGCTTATTGTAGTAAATGCAAAAGGAAACATCTAAACACTCACCGGCTTGTCCATAGAAATGTCTGAACTTTATAATGCAGCCTTAATATTACCCATATATTAAGGAGGTACCTTAAAATTGTCTGACCATTTTTTAAAATTTTCTATTACCTATATTTTAATTTGATATTTTATTTATTTACATGTCAAATGTTGTTCCCTTTCCCGGTTTCTCCTCTGCAAACCCCTTACCCCATCCGTCCTCCGGCTACTTCTGTAAGGGTGTTCCTTCCCTCACCCACCCACTCCCTCCTCACTGCCCTGGCACTCTGAATCTCATACTCTTTGTACTCCATTATTAGCATTCAGTGTAGAAGACTTTTTCATTTTATCTCAGTGGAGTCACTACAGTGAGATAAGAAGAACTGAATGAGAAGCACTGAAAAATCAAGGCCCAGTTAGAGACAGATCCTAATCGTGAAAAAAGACTCTGGTCATGCTGGAGACCTAACATTCCAGTGTGACCAGGTCAGTCACCTGGCCAAGAGTTCCCAGGAAGGCAGAATACTGCTCAGCATTTGTCAGAGAAGCTTCCTCCTGCTGAAGAAGGAAACAGGTAGAGACCCCCCAGTCAGACATTACACAGATCCGGAGACCTTGGAACACTCAGAGCTAAATGGGGTGTGTCTGTCAAATCCCTCCCCTCATGGCTCATGGAAGGAGGCAGAAAGAGTGAAAGGTCAATGTTAACAATGCCAGATTTCATATAATATACATATTTTTTTCTTTTTGGTTATAGCCAATAGAGGACACCATGGAAATAAGGCTTTCTAAGTCAATGGGAATAACACACATATGAACTCACAGAGACTGAGACAGCATGCACTGGGTCTGCAGGATCTGTACCAGATGAGGTTTTAGAGTTGAAAAGGGGGGGGGGCACACCACCTTTCTAACTCAGAAGCTATTTCCGAATGTTTAAAAAAACATAGGCAAACCGGGCAGTGGTGGCACATGCCTTTAATCCCAGCACTTTGGAGGCAGAGGCAGGCGGATTTCTGAGTTGGAGGCCAGCCTGGTCTACAGAGTGAGTTTCAGGACAGCCAGGGCTACACAGAGAAACCCTGTCTCGAAAAAAACAAACAAAAAAAAAAAAAAGAAAGAAAAGAAAAGAAAATAGGCATAACAATTTCTCCTTTTTTTTTTTTTATCTTTTTTTTTTTTTAAAGATTTATTTATTTTATGTATATAAGTACACTGTAGCTGTCTTCAGACACACCAGAAGAGGGCATCAGAGATATCATTACAGATGGTTATGGCCACCATGTGGTTGCTGGGATTTGAACTCATGACCTCTGGAAGAGCATTAGTGCTCTTAACCGCTGAGCCATCTCTCCAGCCCCAACAATTTCTCCTTTAATGCGATATTGTGCTTTTCTTTCCCCAAATTTGTGTTTCCCAGTGCAGTCCCTGGGAGCCAGAATGAGGGTCTTCTGGGTCTTTCTTGCTTTCCTTACTCTTTCTGCAAAGTTCCGGTATGAGCGGCTGGTTCACTGTGTTTGACATAATCTTCATGTCAGCCTAAATGGCCTGGCTTTTTCCTTCTCTCCATCATGTCTTTCTCCAGGCAGCCAGCAAAGTTTTACAGCTTGGTTTGTCTGCTCTTTTTGTTTGTGTTTTTGTTAGTTTTTAAAATGCTAATAAATTGTTATTAATCTTTTCATTAATTTCACACTTATTTTATTATTATTATTATTCGTGAAAGAACTCCCTGAGAGGACGTGCTTTCCCTTGTCTCAATTGACAACCACAAAGGGATGCTTTAATTTCAGTAACAATGCTACTGAACTAGTAAAGAATGAGTTTTATCTCCTAACAAAAATTATCTTTCTTAATTGGCTAGCTAGATGATGATGAGTTTTGATGAAGACGTGAATATGGGCTCTTTTGAAAACTACTTACAAAGGATTCTTTCAGAAAAATTAAAGTTATTTAACTTGCTTTACTGTATTTCTGCTCCTTTAAAAAAAACCAATTTGATAATATTTTGGATGACATAATACACTGGAAGATCAAGAGGACAAACCACCAGGCATGTCATAAGCTCTTCAATGACAGAGACTAGTTTAGAATGTTTGCACTTTATTTCTGTACACATAATAACCACAGAAATTCTGAGAATGGTGTCCACAGATATGGTTCTCTACGGTTAGTGCAGACATGGTTCTGAAACACAGTGAATTTCTTCATCTTCTGTTCATTTGTTTGTTTAACTAATCATCATTAATGATGATGGCAAAAAGAGTCTTTTCAAAAAATCAGGAAAATGAAATTCTGGATGTAGTTTATCAGTCATTAACTTTCGATTCTTTTACTTAAATACATTTGGAAATTTGGTTTTAAGTTAAAATAAAAAAAATGGAAACAAGCACAATCTCATATTTTGACAACAAGAAACGTTTAGAGAACTATGATTGTACTTTAAATAGGACTAGTGAATGCAGAAGTACAATTGAAGTGGTGCTATGGGAATTGAGCTCACTGCAGGAAATGCTGTATGGGTATAAAAATGCCTTCCTCCAAGGCCTCTGGCACCAGATCACAGGCTCATTTTCCAGGAGGAATGATAATTTAGTTCTGGTAATTGGGGTACACTGTTTTCAATCTATCATCATCTGAATATTTCCTGGATTTAGTTTCATATATTTCTATAAATATAACAAGATTATGTGATACTCTCCCAAGTTTTTATCAAAAGTGTATACAAAGCAATTGTTTCATATGTGTGTTGTAGTCTGTGTGTGTGTGTGTGTGTGTGTGTGTGTGTGTGTGTGTGTGTGTGTGATTTCTTTTTTGTTGCAAAGTGAGTACATATTTAGACCCAGTGTCAGGATGATCAAGAGTTTGGATAACTGTTTCTATTTACTGATGTGCATGTTTTATATAAATTCATATTCTAAATACTTTATTTCATTTATAAAGATGTGCAAATTAAACTTATAACATGTTTGTTAAGCATTTGAATGATAAATGATATACCTCTAAAATTAATGATCACAACCTGTCCTAATGATTCTGTTAGTAACTTCTTTTTTGGGATGATAACTCATTTTTGTTAATTTAGAATTTTCTACATTGTAACATACAAATTATTATATACTTTCTGGGAATAGAGGCTGCATTAAACCAGCTGGCTGAAAATATAACAAGAGTCAATCATTTGCAGGGAGGGCAGAGTAGGACTACTTAATTCAAGCATCACAGCTGGGCACTGATAATAACTAGCTACACAAATTTACAATTAAATGGAAGTAAATTGTGACATAGAAAAGAAGGATTAGAGGCTTGGCAGTCACAGTTATCACAGAATTTGTACAATCTATTAAGCATCCCTGCCTGTATCAGGGACATCTGTATAACAATAAACACACAAGTACACACATAATACAGTGACTTGAGAAACTGTTTCACATTTTGTCTGACTAGTGGAAGGAAGCAGTGACCACAGGCAAATGGTGTTGCAACAGACAGGAATCTGACTTATCTCAACTTTAAAGCTAAAGACAGTTGCCAGAGTAAAGGTAGATTGTGCTACCTGTGAAACAAGTGAAAAGCCACCTATTCTGAAAAAAAAAAAAATTAAATAGAACAAGGTATTTTCTTTCCTGGAGAAAATAAATTATATAGCATTACAGGTGTTGATATTACAGAGGGATACATAAGTCTAAGTCCAATGTTCTCATTATATTGATGTTTTGTAATAAAAATAAAAAATTAAAAAAAATCAAAGTGTTCCCACTTACCTCAAATAAACAAATAAACATTGGGTAACAATTATATTTACAAGAATTTTGAATGTGAGTTTATTAAACTTCTCTGAACTACAATGTAGAACACACATTTAAAAGTGAGTAAAAACTAAAATTCAGAACATGTCTAGTGAAGTAGCACCAGTTCAACATGGATGCTATGGTTAGGCTGTTATGACGTCAACTTCCTGTCTGTAAAAGCTTAAGAAGTGAAAGATCATCCACCTCTGGTAATAATAACTGCTTACTTTGGTGCCTAGGATCATATATGAGATGGCCCAGTCAAGGAAAATTACATAGAATATGATATGGTTGGATCAAGTTTCACTGTTAAGTGACATGAATCTTAAGAACTATATCAACTATATTTTCTGGTAAATTAAAAAGAAATAAGTTATTTTGAGATAAACATACAAATTGTAAAATTAAATTTGATTAAAAAATAGAAAAAAGTTTCCTTAGAGTTATATGTATATATATACATACACACACACACACACACACACACACACACACACACACACACACATAAAAAGAGACAGAATAAAGGAAACACCTGAAGAAACAAATGGATTTATTTTTATAATGACAGGAGGGTAGCAAATGATAGGAAATAAGACTCATAGACTACCAAGCAAGATCCAAACACCAACAAATACACCAAAAATAAAGGGAATCCATTTATTTGTATAGCTAGAGGCAGAATACAAAGTTATTTGAAAGTCAAACAAAAGTATATAATTTTAAAGCAATATAAATTTAAGAAATATAATTATTTGTTAATTATTAATTGTTAGGAATCATGAAAATAAAAGGATTTTTACTAACCCAAAGAATTAGAATTAAAGTTCTTCTTGGGACACGTAATTTAAACTAAAATTCTGATAAAATAGAATTTGAAAGACTCTTAGTCAAGCAAAAACCAAGACACTTAATTTCCAGTACATTCACTGGAATTTCTATACAGTTGAATATCATACTATATAGGAGCTTGGATATATATTCACACTTAGATAAGTAACTTTGCATATTAACCCAATGATAAAAATTCATCTTATTTTGTTATTTTATTGTAAAAAGTAATATGCTGTATATAACAGATATGAGTACAGTAGTCTATGTGCTTTTAGCATAGTTAAAATAAAAATCTACAGCAATAACAACCAAAAGGATGGGAGAGGCATTCATGAATGTACAGCTGAAGTTATAGAAGATAAAAACCACTTCACTGATAAACTGTAATTTGACTAGTTAAAGATGTGTATTGATGGCTTTGGTATATCTTAAGACTTTTAAATGTTTAAAAAGGAAATTCATAAAATGGAAATTTCTTATCTATTCATATATAAGAAGCTTCTTTTTTTGTTTTGTTTTTTGTTGTTTGTTTGTTTGTTTTTTTGAGACAGGGTTTCTCTGTGTAGCCCTGGCTGTCCTGGAACTCACTCTGTGGACCAGGCTGGCCTCGAACTCAGAAACGCACCTTCCTCTGCCTCCCAAGTGCTGGAATTAAAGGCGTGCGCCACCACTGCCCGGCTTATAAGAGCTTTTTTATGGATGTGATATAGTTGAGTGGTAGTGGAACCTATAAAAGGTAGTACATTGTAGGAGAAATGTCTTATTGAAGAAGGAGAGCTTTCTTCTTCTTCCTCTGCTTCCTGGCTCACAAGGTAAGTAGTATTGCACTTGTATATACTTCTGCCGTGTTGTGCTGCCT
The DNA here is from genome assembly GCA_028551405.1 of Uromys caudimaculatus. NCBI lineage: Eukaryota > Metazoa > Chordata > Mammalia > Rodentia > Muridae > Uromys > Uromys caudimaculatus. The sequence goes on from CM052700.1 coordinate 107,935,768, forward strand.
TACCACAGGTTAATCTAAAGTGATGTGGCCATTTGAATATTGACTACAATCTCTAAAATTTTCAGCTTTAATGAAGTTTTCTCTTTTTATGTTATCAAGCAAAAATAAATGATGTTTTGTTATGTTAGTCATAATCTTCAAAAATAAAATTGAAGACATTCTTAATAATGTTTCTATAAGCTTTGGACAGTGAACATTTTTGTTGCTTGATTTTAATTATTATTATTGTTATTATTTTATTATTATTAATACTACTTTAATCATTTTTTTACAGTCCAGTCTTTATCACCCATCTATCTGCCCTTTAAATGTTCCAGATCTCATACTTCCTCCACCTCCAGTCTCCAAGAGGATGTCTCCACCCACCCACCTCAAGTCTCTTGAGGGTTACGCACATTTCCTGTCACTGAGTCAACATCCAGGAGCCTCCTGATGTATATATGTTGGGAGCCTCATATCAGCTGGTGCATGCGGCCTGGTTGGTGGCTCAATGTCTGAGCAATCTCAGGGGTCCAGGTTAGTTGATACTGCTAGTCTTCCTATGGGGTCGTACTCCACCTCAGGTTCTTCCAGCTTTTCCCTAATTCAACCACAGGGGTCAGCAGCTTCTGTCCACTGGTTGGGTGTAAATATCTGCATCTGACTCTTTCAGCGGGTTGTTGGGCCTTTCAGAGCTCAGTCATGCTAGGATCCTGTTGGTAAGCACACCATAGTATGAGTAATAACGGCAGGCTTTGGGGCATGCCCTTAAGATGGATCCAAATTTGGGCCGGTCACTGGAACTCCTTTCCCTCAGGCTCTTCTCAATTTTTGACCCTGTATTTCTTTCAAAAAGGAACAATTCTGGGTCAAAGTTTTTGATTGTGGGATGGCAGCCCCATCCCTCTACTTGGTGCCCTTTCTTTCTACTGGAGGTGGACTCTACGAGTTCCCTCTCAATAGGGCATTTCATCTAAGATCCCTCCCTTTGATTCCTGTGAGCCTCTCACCTCCCAGGTCTCTGGTGTATTCTAGAGAGTCTTCCCACCTCCTACCTCCCAAGATTGCCTGTTTCAATTCTTTTTGCTGGTCCTCAGGGCTTCAGTACTGTTCTTCCCCAATATCTGATCATGTTCCCCTCCTCCCCTCCCTGTTCCCTTTCTTAGCCAGGTCCCTCCTGTCTCGCCCACTCCCCGCCCCCATGATTGCTTTATTCTCTCTCCCAAGTGGGATTCAAGCATTCTCACTTGGACCCTTCAACTTGTTAACCTTTAGTTCTGTGGATTATATCCTGGGTATTCTGTACTTTTGTGATTAATAGACACATATTAGCCGGGCAGTGGTGGCACACGCCTTTAATCCCAGCACTTGGGAGGCAGAGGCAGGTGGATTTCTGAGTTCCAGGCCAGCCTGGGCTACAGAGTGAGTTCCAGGACAGCCAGGGCTACACAGAGAAACCCTGTCTCGAAAAAAAATAAATAAATAAAAAATAAAATAAAAAAATAGACACATATTAGTGAGTATACACCATGCATGTCCTTTTGGGTCTGAGTTACCTCACTCAGGATATTTTCTAGTTCCATGCATTTGCCTGCAAAACCCATGACGTCCTCCTTCTTAATAGCTGAGTAGTATTCCATTGTGCAAATGAACCACATTTTCTGTATCCATTCTTCTGTCGTGGGATATCTGGGTTGTTTCCAGCTTCTGGCTATCACAGATAAGGCCACTATGAACATAGTGGAACACATTCCCCTGTGGCATGGTGTGGCATCTTTTGGGTATATGCCGAAGAGTGAAATAGCTGGGTCTTCAGATAGATGTATTTCTAATTTTCTGAGGAATGTCCAGATTGATTTCCAGAGTGCTTGTACCAGCTTGCAATCCCACCAGCAATGGAGGAGTGTTCCTCTTTCTCTAAATGCTCAACAGCATGTGTTGTCACCTGAATTTTTGATTTTACGGTTTTGATTGGTGTGAGATGGAATCTCATGGTTGTTTTGATTTGCATTTCCCTGATCAGTAAGGACTTTGAACATCTTTCAGTGCCTCTCAGCCATTTGAGATTCCTCTATTGTGAATTCTGTTCATTTTTATACCCCATTATTTTGATTAGGTTGTTGGATTGCTTGGTAGTTAGGTTCTTGAGTTCTTTATATATTTTGAATTAGCCCTCTAACAGATATGGGGTTAGTGAAGATTTTTCCCAATCAGTAGGTTGCTGATAATCAAAGGTTCTACTTATCTATAAACAAAATAAACACAATAATGACTCACCTAGCAAAATATAGTCACCGGTGTTATAGTAGTGTAGACATTCTAGGAGTAACCTATCACTTTGCTATTGGATTTCACATCCACTACAGAAGACAGAACTCATGCCTAGTACTGTTAACCAGGACCAAAATTCATGACTACACCATAGAACCTAGGAAAGAATGAAATTCTATTATTTCATTAAGCATGGTAGTACTGAACTTCTTTCCAAAATATTGTCTTTATTCTCACAGCTTGGTATATCCCTCAGTGCTTTTAAAAGTAATGATAAATACAGAGACCTAAAAGTAGTCAATGTTCAGCTAATGAAAATCTGTGGGTGCTCAGCTCTAAAGGGGATCTCTTCTCTTAAGATTCAGTGGCATACAAGGCGGAAAGGTCTTAAAAGCCACTTTGAAACTATTCTTTTCTATATAATAAAGGCAATTGTTACACATACAAATTCACAGAAGCTGGGGCTATATACATAAGATATGCAAACTTTCAAGCTGGATAAAATCCTAATATGGGTTGAAGAGAGAATCTTGAAGATCCACCCCTATCTGAGTTATTGCAGGAGCTATTGAAAATAGATGGTTCTAATGAGAGTAATCTGTTTTCTTCAGCAATGCTGTCTCTGAGAGGTTACATTTGGACACTCTGGAAGCACTAGGTAGACTCAGTGAAAATTTCCTGATTTTGTGAAGAATTAAAAGAGAGAAAGGGCACAGCAAGTAAGGAGAGAACAATAGTGGGAACATAGATGAGAAAATGAAGAAACAGGAATGGAAGGGGATTGATCAGAACAGTTCTATGCATGCATCAAATACTCAATGAATAAAAATATGTTGAAAATAACTATTGATAAACTCTATGGTTTTACTTAGAAAAATAATCAATTTAATATACGACTTTTTTCATAAGCAACTTAAAGTGCATATTTGGGTTGGAATACTTTGGGATTTTATTTCTTTGACTGTTTCACCAATTTTACTTTTTCCCAGTGAACTATCTTCATACAAACCTGGGATCTGGAGCACTGTGATTAATGACAAGCCAGGCAACATCTATGCTTTTAGCTACCATCACTGTTAAGACCGTCGGAAGGAATTTTTTTTACAATGAGATGAGAGAGATTTGTGTTGTCCATGTCTCTCTGACCTTCTTGGAACAATAGAAAAACAATTAGATTATTTATTGATTGATTATATTAGACAATGTTTTGTAATTATTTCATTTTATCAACCTTATTTTGAACTTAGATTGTTGCCCTCAAAATTGATTATTGAGAGGCCATAAGACTATCCATCATAGGTTTTTATTTAAATGAACATAATTGAAACATAAGATTCATACTTCAAATTTTTCTAAACTAAGCATGTGATTTTACAAGGACTGACAAAACTATATATAATTATGTCTGTTAACACAATCCATTTAATTTTTAATTAACCTACTTGCTCTCTACTTCAAAACAGCACAACAAAAACAAAAATCTTGCTGGTATACCTTCAAAGTTGCAACACTAAAACAGCAGGGAATCAGTCAGAACTACAAAACATAGACTTGGCTGGGCACACACAGAGGACAGAAGCATCTGTGAAGATGTGAGGAGCCTTCCATGGTGGCATTGCTTCTGTTAGCTTACAGAAAATCCTTTTTCACCTGCTGTAAATTAAAAATCTTGAAAACTTTTCCTTAACATCACATGGTATGCCCACTAGGACATTCTTGTTCATATTTTATTTAAATAAGAGAAGTCAGAGGTCTCTACTCTGATGACTTCTCAAGTAGAGAACGAAAGTGACAGACTTCCAAAGAAAAGGATCCTACTTTACCTAAATGACTATCTAAAAGACAGGAGGGAACATGAAATAGATAGTTCAAGTATTTACAATAAAATTAAAAACAACCTTTACCTTTCATGTCTATTACCTATACACAGCAAGTAAAGATCATCCACCAAATTCAAAGTCACTTAGACTTTCTAATATTTTACTAGATATTGTAGTTTTCACATGGTGAATTTGGATATATCATTCATATTGCTTCTTTTTTGCCAAAAATTCAATGATTTAATGTCTCAGTTGAACTGCCTTAGTGGCTTCTATATTTTGTGTTATTGTCATACACACAATATAGGTATGTATATAATTTAAAGTCCTATGTATTAAATATTGGTATGTAGGAAAGTAACTGAATTTGTGTATTGAAATATAATCTTTTAACCCTATTGACACATACAAAATTATAAATTTTATATACATTTATCTATGCATACAAATTTGTATGTAATATATAATATATATTATACATAAAGTTGTATAAATTAGGATGTTTTATTTATATTAGTTTATTATATTATCTATGTATATGAATGTTTTCCCTCCCAGGTGGCTTCCTCACTCCCCACTTGTGATTGTTTTCTTCTCCCTCCCACGTGAGACTGAGGCATCCTCACTTGGGCCTTTCAGCTTAGTGACCCTGTTTGAGTTCTGTGGACTGTTTCTTGGGTATTCTGTACTTTTTCATTCTTATCTCTTTTTGGTTAATATCCACTTATTAGTGAGTACATGCCATGCATGTCCTTTTAGGTCTGAGTTATCTCGCTCAGGATGATATTTTCTAGTTCCATCCATTTGCCTGTAAAACTCAGGATGTCCTCATTCTTAATAGCTGAGTAGTATTCCATTGTGTAAATGAAGCACATTTTCTGTATCCATTCTTCTGTTGTGGGACATCTGGGTTGTTCCCAGCTTTGGCTATCACAAACAAGGCTGCTAAGAACATAGTGGAACACAGGCCACTGTGGCCTGGTGGGGAACCTTTTGGGTATATTTCCAAGAGTGGTATTGCTGGAAGTTCAGGTAGATCTATTTCCAATTTTCTGAGGAACCTCCAGATTGATTTCCAGAGTGGTTGTATCAGTTTGCAATCCCACAAGCAATGGAGGAGTGTTTCTCTTTCTCCACATCCTCGCCAACAAGTTTTGTCATCTGAGGATTTGATCTTAGCCATTCTGATTGGTGTAAGGTGGAATTTCAGGGTTATTTTGATTTGCATTTCTCTGAGCCCTAAGGACTCTGAACATTGTTTTAGCTGCTTCTCAGCCATTCGAGATTCTTCTGTTTAGTCCTATACACCATTTTTTGATTTTTCTTTCTTTCTTTTTTTTTTTTTTTTTTTTTTTGGTTGATTAGCTTCTTGAGTACTTTATATATTTTGGATATTAGCTCTCTATCAGATGTGAGGTTAGTGAAATTTTTTCCTAATCTGTAGGTTGCCTATTTGTCTTATTGACTATGTCCTTTGCCTTACAGAAGCTTTCCAGTTTCATGAGGTCCCATTTATCAATTGTTGATTTTAGAGTTTGAGCCACTGGAGTTCTTTTTAGAAAATTTCCCCTTGTGCCAATGAGTTCAAGGCTCTTTCCCACTTTTTTTTTCTATTAGATTCAGTGTATCTGGTTTTATGTTGAGGTCCTTAATCCACTTGAACTTTATCTTTGTGCAAGGTGACAAATAGGGGTCTATTTTCATTTTTCTACATACAGACAGCCAGTTAGACCAGCACCATTTATTGAAGATGCTTTTTTTTCCATTGTATATTTTTGGCTTCTTTGTCAATGATCAGGTGTCCATAAGTGTGTGGTTTTATTCATGTCTGTCATTGTACTAATACCACACAGTTTTTTATCACTATTGCTCTGTAGTAAACTTGAGGTCATTGATGGTGATTCTTACAACCATTCTTTTATTGTTAAGAATTGTTTTCGCTATTCTGTTTTATGTTATTTTATTTTTTGCCTTTGCAGATGAATTTGAGAATTGTTCTTTCCATGTCTTTGAAGAACTGTGTTGAGATTTTGATGTGGATTGCCATTTTTACTATATTAATTCTGCCAATCCAAGAGCATGGGAGATCTATCCCTTTTCTGAGGTCTACTTTGATTTCTTTCTTGAGAGATTTGAAGTTATTGTTATATAGGTTTGGTTAGAGTTACCCCAAGATATTTTGCATTATTTGTGGCTATTGTGAAGGGTGTTGTTTCACTAATGTCTTTTTCAACCTGTTTATTATTTGTGTAAAGGAAGGCTACTGATTTATTTGAATTAATTTTATATCCAGGCACTTTGTTGAAGTTGTTTATCAGCTAGAGTTCTCTGGTAGAATTTTTGGAGTTGCTTATAAATACTATCATATCATCTTCATATAGGGAAACCGTCATTCACCATGATCAAGTAGACTTCATCTCTCCATGAAATGTCTCACTGTGAGTCTATGCTCATTCCCCCCTGCTTCAAAAGGAAGCTTCTCTGATGATTACTAAATTAGGTGTTATTTTATGAGTCACAATTTTCACACTTTTTCAAAAAAGTCTAGTAGTGTTTGGTTTTACCCTAGATCTCTGGGCTATCTAGTTGGGTTCTCGGTTACTCCAACAGTATTTAGTTTGTGTTCCATCTGCTGGAGTGGACCGAAAGTCAATTCAGGCATTTTTCAGAAAGTCCCGCAAGTTCTATGCCATAGCACATTTAGCAGGCAAGTCAGATTATAGATTGAAGTGGAAATCTCTGGTTGCTTTAACAACTCAGTTGTGTCCTTTGATATTTTTCAAGAAGCTGTCTTATTAGAGGGCATGTGATGTTTTCCTGAAAACATACTTGAGCGGATATGTGATGTTCAGAAAGAATATAAATAGAACCCCGCAAATACAGAGAGGGTGATCACACATTGCTATGCCATGCAATACTTCACAGATCATGTCTGGTTTTTAATGGTCTACATCAGTCTTTACTTCATGCCAAAGAACTTCTCCTGGTATTCCTACTACTTCTGGTTGCCTGTGCTGACCCATGCGAATTTGGTGAAGCCTTGGTATTTCTGTTGGATTGAGCTACTGCTACTGATTCCTGCTTGATGCTTGCTATTGAACTGAATTGCCGGTATCTTGACAATGAAGAGTGGAATCACCCCTAAAACTCCTAAACAGATCCACAATCAATCTCATTTTCATATTAACCACCTTTCTCTCCTATCTATGGTTGGTGAAAAGCAGGTTTTTAAAAAAATCTAACCCTACAGTTGATTGAGGGTTTTGTGGCCAGATTTTACTTTCTGTACCCTACAGAGTAACTTCTTGAATTCAAAAGACTAGAAGATAGTGGTGACATTTCCATGTAGTAATTCACTCAATAGCTCCATGTTTAATTAGTTGCTTGAATGATATCCTCTGTAATGGGGCCCAGATATAATTTTCTAAAGAGCACCTTTTATCTTAGGTTGTTTGGGGATTTCCAGAAAAGCAACTTGGCCAACAACTCAATAAAATGCACTCGAGAACCTCCACTAGAAATATTGCCTGGCTATCACAGATGGCTAGATAAGACACCCTATCCTCCATTTTAAAAAGTCTTTATTAGGATCACCTTCATAGATATGAGGAAGTTTCCACTGCAATAGGTTTCCAAACCTCATTTCAAGTGGACCCCCATTCCATCTATCATTCTCTGCACTTTCCCTCCATCATATCTCCCTATAACTCTGATTCCTCCAAGCTCCTGTTTCCATCTGTTCTCCAGTCTATCTATATAATATATTATACTTCCCCTTCTGTGGATCCACCCAGACTCTTCCTTTTTACCTACCCCCTTTGGATCTTCAGGTTATAGCTTGATTATCATTGATTTAACATTAATATCACTTATAAATTAATATATGCCATATCAGGTTTTATGGTTCTAGGTTACTTCATTTGAAATGAATTATTTAGTTCTATCCATTTGTCTATGAATTTCATGAGTCATTGTTTTAAAAATTGAAATAATAATTTTTCAATATTATTTTTTTAATTTATTTATTGTTTATTCATTCTTCTGTGGAGGGACATCAAGGTAATTTCCATTTTCTGGCTATTATGAATAATGCTACAAATAACATGGTCTATCAAGTATTCTGGTATTAGGATGGAGTATCCTGTGGGTATTTGCCCAAGAGTTGTATAGCTAGAATTTGAGATAAAGCAATTTCTAATGTTCTGATGAATGACTATATTGATTTCCATACTGGCTGTACAAGTTTACACTCCCACCAGCAATAGAGGAATTTTCCCCTGTTCCATATCCTTACCAGCATGAACTATCGTGTATGTTATTGGTCTTAGCCATTGGCCCAGGGAAGCCAACTCTCCTCTCATAGTGTTCTTTATCCCTCCTAGCATGGCTGTCTCTAGAGAGGCTTCATTCTGTGGAGGATAGAGGCAGATGCTGAGACCCATAGCCAAACATCATCAGAGCTTGGAGAGTCTGGTAAAAGATTAGAGGATCTTTCTGGAGCAAGCTGGAGGGGTCAAGAACCTGTATATTTGTGGCAGATTTGCAGCTTTGTCTTCATGAAGGTCATGTGGCTTATCTCTCAGCAGATGGGGAGCTGGTAATGGGGATAGGAATTGGGAAGGAGTGACTGGGAAGAGAGGAGGAGGCACTGTGATTGAGATGCAATGTGAGTAAAAAAAATATGGGCAAAAACAAGAACCTGAATGTCAGGTTGAAGGGATGCTTTAATTGTTAAGAGTGCTTATTGTCCTTCTACTGGACCTGGACCTGGTTCCCAGGATCCACATCTGATGCTCTACAGCATCCTATAACTTTAGTGGAGGTAGCCTCTGTAGGCACCTGCAGTCACATGGTGCACATACAGACAAGGAAACATGAATAAATAAAAATAATTTTTAAAAACTTAAAAAAACTGAATGAAGTTGTGCATGAGAGATGCAATATTCTAATTATCCAAATCTATCTAACATAGAAAAGAAAAGACACAACAGTGAGGATAATGATTGAGTAGCGATAAAAAGAAAAGGGATCAGGAACAACACAAAGTAATTTTTGAATATCAAATGAAGTTGCCCAATGAAAATGCTTTCTTTTACTTTATCACATGCATTATCCTGAGACAATTTACTGTAAGTTTGGTATATTATATTCTAGACACATTACCTCTACTTTCCATGTACAGATGCTACATTCAGACAGGGCAGATAACCCTTTACTAATATTTATATGTGACATAAATGATCCTGATCTTAGAATTCATACCTGATATAAATTTTCGAATTTGGTCATGTACACTGAGATGTCTGGCAAACATACTATACCTAGTACAGAGTCTTTTCCATTATATAATTTTATCTGAAGCAAATTTTCAGCAAGTGATAGCTACAATAAAATACAATTGCAATCACCTGCCTGTAGAGTCATCTCATCTTTTATTTGCTGCAGTCATAGAATTGCATGTGGAGTCTCCAGAGTTTTATGTCAACCTGGATATAGTCTAATATCCAATGACTTAATAAAACACTAGTCTAGACGTTTCTTTGTTGGGACTTTGTCAATAGGAAACATGCTCTTCTCTATTAACATTAATGATGGTTGATGTTGAATAAAGAATATTACCCTCTAATGTCAAGAGTATTTCTTGGCAGATTTGATATTCAATAAGTGAATGCCATTTGAGATTTCCACTTAAAATTAACATATTATCCTCAGTAATTTAAGTCAGTCATATCCAAACAGTTAAAATCTTAAAAGAAAAAACAGACAAAAGTATAGCATTTTCTATATTTATAAATGTTTCAATATATTAATTTGATTAACAAAACAGGGTATTTTATTTCAAGTTTGAATAGAAATATTAAAATAGAATATGATGAAAATGAGAAAATATTTTATTGATTTAATGAAAAAATTTGAGTAATAAACATCATGATCTATACTTGTAACAGCTAAGAGATTCATCATGAAATAAGAATAAGAATGGATGAATGGAAAGAAATACCTCTCCACCTAATAACTATTTTCTCAATTAATTTAAAAAATGAATCTATTGAATGCTGTACATCTGCTTTGGCTAGTAGTATTAAGTGCACAATGGTCACATAATTGGTTCAATTAAAAAATCACCAGCCAAGCAGTATACACGAGCTGGTCTGAGACCTCTCACACATATATAGTAGAGGACTGGCTGGTCTAGCTTCAGTGGAAGAAGATGAGCCTAATCCTGGAGGGACTTGAGGCCCCAGGGAAGGGGGAGTCCAAGTGTATGTGTGGTGCACCCTATCAGGGGAAAGGGGGAGAAGGAATCAGATAAGAAACTGTGGGAGGGGGCAAAGCCTGGAATGGAAATTAATAAAATAATTTTTAAAAATGATTAAGAGAATTTTAATATAAGCCAGATAACTGTTAAACAATTGTAGTAGAGAGTAAAAGCTTCTAAATATTATTCTTATTGGGTATCTCTTACTACTTAATTCAATGTAATTTTACATATGATTGGCTAAACCAGGTTACTGAAATAAAGGACTTTCTTGTTCCACCTTAAGAAAGTTTTAATAGCATTCATGATAACATGGCATTAGTCTAAGAATATATTTCATTTAATTTAAGCATATAAGAAAAATTAAGATCCTCAAAGCTGCAACGCTGAAAATCAATCTTTCAAAATCTAAGTTATTTAGTTATGTATTCACATATTTATTTCTACCTCAATGCAATTATAAATGTAAATTCATCAGAATTACTATTGGAAAAGTAGAGAAGACATAATATCATTATCCACACTATAACATTTATCTTCATTTAGCAAATAGTATCAAAATGCAGACAAAGCACATGTTATTTTTAAAAGTATCACAGTCAACAGAAAAACCATGGCTCTCTTTAGAGAGAGACAGAGTGAGAAAAAAAGATTCCTTTAGAAGATCATTCGAATTAAACTTTTATACATTATAGGAGCCTGAGATTTATCTATCCCTTCTACTTCTCTTTATCTCTTTGGTGCTTTAGTCACAGAGTGGATTAGAGCTAGAATCACAAGATAAATTAAATCACACCTGTGATAAAATGAAAGTCACAGATATTGTGGAGGAAATGAAAGGAAAGTCTTTCCCTAGAGAGTCTCTAAATTGCTCGCCTGAGACTGCCTTTTTCTGTGTATGAGTATGCTTATTGCTCTGTCCTTCTTTGATTCAGTAGATTTCTGACCTGTTAAAATCATATGTGCAGATACAAAGTCATTAAAATATTCAAGGAAAAAAGAAGTCCAAATGAATAAATGGAATTTTAAATTAAACTTTTATGACTATCCTAAAATCTTCCTCCTGCATACATCTGATCTCATTATTCTACTTTGTGGCTGACTGTCAATTAATTGAAACTCTCCTACATAGCTGGTTGTTGGTAGATTACAGAACAACATGCCATTTAGTATGTATACGGCACTATCATATATTTGTACGGATCAATATAACAACCATCAAAAGGGCTCCCTTTAGACACTTATTATATTGCCTGAAATAAATGATATACTAAAGTTGTATATGTATTAGTTGTATTTTTCTTTAGAATTCACGTTTCATAAAAATCACAAACTAGAATACTTCTTTCTTCCCCTTCTTACCTGTATCTTCATCTGTCTCATTTCCCCCCATTTCTAGCATATGCATATTCTTATATATCCTTGTTTTGAGACTGTTAACAAAAATGAACCATAGTCAGGTGTTATGGCTCATGCCTTTGAATTTTACAACTCAGAAGGCAGGAATCTGATTCCTCAATGAGGGTACATATATCTTGGTGTAAACAATGAGTAACAGGACATCCTGAGGACAAACCAAGATCCTGTCCAAAAGGAAAAAAAAAAAGGATAAACGGGGGGGGGGGGAGGGAAGGATGGAGGGAGGGAAAGAGGGAGAGAGATGGACAGGCAGATGGAGAAAGAGAAAAAGACAGATAGACAGAGAGAAGCAGAAACAGAGAGACAGAGAGAGACAGAGGCAGAAACAGAGAGAGACAGAGGGAAATTAGCCACCATGATTTAGGCCATTTTTCTGTGCCTATAATATTTTTGGCTTATATCAAATACTTTTATATTTTATTTTATTTATAAAATTAGTTATAAGTTCTGTAGTGTGAGCAAATAGGACTAAGTCCAAAGAGTTGAATGTGGTACCTCTCCCCTAAGAAGCAGTGACAGCACCAGTAACAACTGTCGAAATTCAAAAATTTGGAGAGCCCTAGAAATAATAAAAAGACTCATAGCAATCAAATGAGAGTGACTTAAGAAAGGAGGCACTCATAAGTGATGTGAATTCTATGCATTTAAGTTACCTTATCCTTGTGCTTATCTTTTCAGCTCTTTGCCAGAGTAGGGCATAAAAATTTTAGTATGCAAATAACTTAAGAAAACCAAAACCGAGCAGATCCAGAAGTAGCAAATACACCTGGAGCTCAGGTTTATTTACAAATAAACCATTCTGCATGTTAAATCTTTCTGTGAGGAATTCCATTGTTTCCTTGATCTTGGGGAGATATTAAGCCAATATGTCTAGTCCTGTTTCTAGCATATTTGTTAATTAAAATAAGCATCAAATCTTGAGTATCCCTGTGTTACTTAAATAGCATCACCAGTTGGAGCTAAAAATAGCTGGTCTAACTTCATTAAATAGCTATTTGGAAAAGACTTGGCAAAGCACTGACATATCTTGGGGACATCAAGGACACACCTGTATGTGCTCATGCCTAGACAAAACCTAACCTAGAGGATATATCTGAGCAAACAAACTCAAAATTGTAAACTCCCTATTGGACAATTATGGTTAGTGACTGAGCCAGGTGTAGTGACCTAAACACCTATAATCCCAGCATTTCTCAAGCTGAGGCAGGACAATTGCCCTGTGTTCATGCCCAGCCTGGATAATGTAGTAACAAGGTAAGTTAAAGACTCTCCTGGACACACAGTGTTTCCTCTCTCTCTCTCTCTCTCTCTCTCTCTCTCTCTCTCTCTCTCTCTCTCTCTCTCTCTCACACACACACACACACACACACACACACACACACACACACACACACACACATCCCTTTACTATCTCCACAACAACAAAAAAATAAATTAAAAAAAATGACTATGCTGCAATTCAGGAAAAATTATGATGGAATGAAATTTTACTATTTATTAAATTGCCTTAAATCAAATTATGCTACTTTAGTTTCAGGTGTGAATTGCAATCTGCAAAAGAGTAGGTGGTTATTTAACCTTAGAATTATACTAAAAGTATCATGAGTAGAAGTTGATACTTTTTAGAGAGGAGACAGTTGGGAATACTGGTTTGACTTCTAGTACCAATTGCAAGACCAGGGGTTAATGAAATCATTCCCAGATTTGATAATTCACTAGAAGTTTGAAGAGAATCCTGTAAAACCTTACAGGTCAGTGCAATAAAAAGAGATATATTAAATTTTCCCATGACAGATTCCTCAGCTGCACTCTAATTACAGAATGCCTACTTGTCGTTTTCTAGTAGAGTCCTGAGAATTGTGAATCCCTTCCGACAGACAGCATAGTCTGGCAATATTCATGAATCAGTGCCAGCAAAGGAGGCTCAAAGGAAACTGAGTATTTCTGTATTTTACTGAGCCATTGCCATGTAGACATGTGTGAGGACATATTCCTGATTTCACCTCCTGTGGAGGTCAAACTTCTGCTGGATGACCTAGCATCGTCATGAAACCTCACATTGATAATGACTGCTATGTCTCTGACTACCATGGAAGCTTAAAATTTAACTCCTAGGAAGGATGAGCAAAGGGGAGCTCCAGCTTTGGTCAAGCTCAGTTGTTAATTACACAGACATGTGAAAGTCATCTATTTACCATGAAGAAAGGCAGTGGTAAAGAAATTAAGAAACATAATGGCACAAGTCTTAGAGAAAATATACATCAAATCACTGATGCACAGATTTACCAGTAATTAAATCAAAGGTAAATTAATTAGATAATGCATCTGGAGATAGGCAGAATCCTAACAACAACATCAAAGCAAAATAAAATAAAACACTATTAGACAAGGCTATATGATAACTTTCAGGGACAAAACAAATAGACAATTAACTTGAGTTAAATAAGATGAATAAAGATGTATTATGCATGCTGGTTGATCGTCATTGTTAATTTCATTTTAAAAAGAAATTTCAAGTATACATCTGAAAATTGGTCATATTTAGAATAAACAAATATAGCAAATATTGAGTAACAAAATTTACAAAAAAATAACCTAATTAAAAATGGAATATAAAGCTAAACAGAGTTCTGAAGAGAGGAAACATAAATAGCTTAGATATCCTTAAAATATCTATAGCATCCTTAGATATCAGGCAAATGAAAATTACAGCTACTTTTAGATTTCATCCTACCATGGTCAAAATGGTCCACATTAGTAAAACAAGTGTCAAAACATGGTGGTGAGGATGCAGGCAAAAGCAAATCTTCCTTTTTGCAATATATGAACTGTAGTAGCAACAAACAAACAAACAAACAAAACAACTTCTGGAAGTAACCAACTGATGTCTGAATTGATTTAAAGCCCACTTTATGAAATGAAACCCATATGTGACACTAGGACCAAAAATTAGATTGCCCAGAGACCTAGGAATAAACCAAATGCTACTGGGAAAAAAGGAACAATAAAATGACTCCTAATGATGTTTTGATAAACACACAGATCAATGTTTAATTCGTCCATCGTCAGAGAGGCTTCCTTCTATGGCATATGGGGACAAGTACAGAGACCTACATTACACGTAGAAAGAGACTTTGGAACACACAGTTTTAAACAAAATATATTAATCAAATCCATCCCTTTAGGGTTCAGGGAATCCTAAGGAAGAGGAGGTGCAAAGAATGGGGAGACAGACAGGACTGAAGAAACTAGAACAAGGCATTCTAAAACAAATGAGAAAAGCTAATACGAACCCAAAGACTGAAGCAGCACAGGGCCTACATGGCTGTGCACAAGGTTTCTGTTTATTACTAATAAGGTAGCTTTCTATTTAGTACTTTTATGGAAATCCTGAATGTATACATGAGTGTATCTATGATAATTCTTGTGATTTCTCTTGGGGTTCTTTTATTTTTCTGTTGTCTTGTATCTAGTTTTGATGGAATGCTTTTTGTTTTATGCTATATTTAATTTTGTTATCTTTTAAAAAAATAAAATAATTGTCAATTTTGAAAACATGTACAACATCTCTTTTATTAAATTAAGAAAAATAAATATCCCTTCCCTGAACACAAACAAAACAAAACAAAACAAAACAAAAAAAACCCAACCAACCAACAAACAAATAAACAAACACAAACAGGAAAGTTAAATGCAGACCGACTACTCTAGAAGCTTCCTCAAACATAAAAACAAGAATTTAAATTGAGTTATCATTTAATCAGTGAGATAATGTCCCACTTAGGCAACATATACTACTCAGTAAAATTTCAGTTCCAGGAGTGGGTGACATGTTGCTAGATAATTAACCAAAAGGGTCCCGTGGGTCCTCTAAACTTTGTTATCAGGCTATTCATTAGCATATAAAACATTATATTAGGCCCTAATGCTGAAGATGAAACTCACCTATGTCATTAAACATGGTAAAATTGAGTGGATATTCAACTAGAAAATTGACTGTGTAATAATTGCAACTATTATTATTTAAGTCACCTTCATTGTCTCCATTCTCAGTTTTCATCATATTTAATTAAATTGACAACGTATGGACATCCCTTTAGTGAATGCTAATGGAAACTGAGGCTAGAAGTGAAAATATATCCAACTTTGTACAGATCAAAGGGCAGAATACTAGAGTAACTATGTTCTCCAATGTTCTTGAGTAGATACATTACTAGTTCTTAGTTTTAATAAATATCTGAACTAATATTAACAAAGAAATAAATATGAATAAATACAATATGTACCATTTTTCTAGAAAACATATTTCTATATTTCCATTAACTTTACATTTTTCTGTAATTCTAATTAATAAGCAACAAAAAGTCATAAATATTGATTCCTAAACTCCTTGAGCCTCAGTTTTCACCCATCTTACTTCTCGCTAAAATTTTCTTGTTTGGATAACTAGAAACAAGAGAAAAATGTAACTGAATAGTCTCCCCATGCAAATGAAACATAACTTCATGATCATTCCCTCTCTCAGAAAGAAAACAACGTAATGTTATATAACCCCCCAAAATTAAAACAAAACCAAAAGCACACAATTACAACATGAGGTAAGTCATTTTTGTTGTGGTCAACTGCTTCTGGGTCTGAGGCCTAGCCTGGGGTGATATTGATGTACCTAGTGACACTCCATTGTAGAAGACTGATATTCCCCTTTTGAAAAGCTCTCATTTGCAAATAGCTTCTTGATTCGGGGTGGGACTTTGTGTCCATCCTCCTCTCCGTGCTGGGATTTTGACTGATTTGAATCTGTGCAGGTCTTGCGCATGCTGTCAGACTTTGAGAGTTCATATGTGAATCTCTTCATTTGTGTCACATATACTTGTTTAAATCCATCACTCCTCTTTATTTAGCTATACTAATGGTAACCCTCTCTACAAGTTCCTGTATGCAGACTGCAGAATAACTTGTTTACTGTCTAAAGACATAGTTGTGATAAATAATGTCAAATCACTATAATTTTTTTAGGGCTAGGTTAAAGAAGTTTCTTTGATAAACATCCAGTACAAATTGGCTGCCTAAAAGGACTACAGTCGTATTATACACAAAACCATGGATACGATGAAAGCCAGAAAAGGCTAAAAGAAACTAAAATAAAATGAGCTAAATATTCAGTGTGTGTAAGAGTAACTAGAAAGCTGGTACAATAGATACCCTCTCTTTCTTTGTCAAATAAGACTGATATTCAGAGAAATAGATCTGAAGCTTCAGAATGGACAAATTTGTTTCAAAGTCCCCATAACCCAAAGCTATAGTCTGTATCTGAAGATAGTCCTCAAGTAAGGCACAAAGTGTTGACTCTTTCATTCAGCCTTCATTCATTTTCGGCTCCCTTCTATAGACAAAGTGTACTTTTATCACCTTCTAAGAGAAGATGAAGGTTACCATGGAACAGAATCCAACCACAACTGCACTCCAATATATCTTGGAGCTCTTTTCACACAAGTCAGAAAATGGAAATAATTCACTTACCCTAAATATTGTAGAAGAATTTTTAAAATGAAGGCAAAGAATGATAGGCTACCATTTACACATAAAATAATACAGTTCTGTCATTGTTGACATTACCGTGTACTAGATATCATTATTGTTAATATTATGTGAAATAATCAGGGCAGAGAGGAAAAAAATGTATTGTATGCTTTATTTTCTATTGTTTATTAACTTATTAAAATAGATTCTTCTCTCATACAGTACATCTCAACCTCAGTTAACCTTCTGCCATTCCTCCAGCTTCCCCCAAATCACTTCTCCCTCTGGTCAGAATATAACAAAATTAATTGTAAAGATTCTCAAAATATAATGGTGCTAGCAAGTGTTGTAGAAATTTTTCATCCTAATCTGGAGTTTCTACCACTTATCAATCATTTAGTTCCTTAATAAAAGACACACAACTTTTATTATTTACAATAGCCTCAAACATCACAAAAGCTGGGCAGATATCTCCCCTCTAGGCTATTAGAATCTACTTTCTTATCCATAACTCTGATTTATTACTTACTAAATTTTATCTGATCTGTTCTTAACTGCAATTGGCCACCCTCAGGGCCACATTTTCAAGGCTCACCCAACCCATGGCAGCTTCTCCTCCATTCATCTTCTCCCCCTCATGGTTCTGGTCTTATCCACCCCAAGCCTGTGAACCCTAACACACTCTCCCTCACCTATATCTCTTCTGTCCATCTATTGGCTGTCAACATCTTTATTCACCAATCAGAAACAACTTGGGGTCAAGATCACATTGTGTCACTTTGGTCTACTTGAAGACTCTCTCCTCTCTGAGACAACCAGGTCTTGAGGAACCAACATTAGCATTAGAATATAAGCAGCACTAGGCCTATCCACTATAAGCAACTGCTGATAGACTCAGAGCATAGGAAGAGGTGGCTAATTAGTTCTAAATTATAGCTAGATAGAAGTAAGACACTCCAATGAGTGAGTGTATATGACGATTGTGCGCTGTTCTTGTTGATGAAAGCATGATAAGTTGTCTCCTGAGAGGCTCAGGCAGAGCCTGACAAATACAGAGGCTGATGCCCACAGCCAACCCATGAACTGAGTGTGGGGTCCAAGATGGAGGATGGATGAGTTGGAGAAGGGACTGAAGGAGTTAAGGTTTGCAGCCCCATGCAGGGAGCAACAGTGGCAACTGGCCAGAGTCCCCAGAGCTCCTGGAGATTGGACTCCCAACCAAAGAATACACATGGAGGGACCATGGTGCTGGCTGCATATGTGGCAGAGGAGGGCCTTGTTAGACATCAGTGGGAAGAGAGGCCCTTGGACCTGAGGATGTTCGATGCCCCAGTGTAGGGGAATGCCAGGGAGGGAAGACGGGGGTGGGAGGGTGGGTGAGGGAGCACCCTCATAGAGGCAGTGGAAAAGGGGATGGGATAGGGAGTTCCCAAAGGGGAGACTTAGAAAGGGGAAAACATTTGAAATGTAAATAAAGTAAATATCCAATCCAAAAAGATAAAAAAAAAAAAAAAAACTAGAACAAATGATATCTGTTGATTTCATCATAAATAAATACTAAATGCTTGGGCAAATAGACAGGATTAGCCTGTTGTAAATACTATAGAATGTTTCTTATAAAGAAAATAACTTATCAATTGATATTTACAAATTATCAGTTAATATATCCAAATTTCATATGTTAAGCATTAAATTTTATATTATATATAAAAGAAAAATGGCCACCAGTTCGTTCTTCGTTCTTCTTCCTGTTTCTCTTTTCCTTTTCCTCTCTAATTAAGATTGAGAAGTATCAGAGATTATAATTAACACAGTTAAAATACAACAATGTTTTAGATGCCAGTGACTTTTTTTCCTATTTTTAATGACGGAAACAAAAGTATATCTAAAACAAAACTTCTGGCAAAGCCATTTGTTCTTCCCTGTCTTGCATTGCTCCTCAAACTTAACCTGGCTTCTTGCCTGGTCTTGCATTTCAAAGCTGGATCTCTAAACACATCCTTGTGGACAACAGTTTTGTTGAAGGGGATATCAACAGAGTACCTTGTAGGCATGAGTAGGTTGTAGTTATACACGTTCACAAAGGACTTGATCTTGTATCTCTTGGCTATTTTTTTCTTGCCCATGGCTGCCACTTTCCAGGGACAGTGGTCAATTCCAGTCACCAGGACATAGCTGTAAGGGTGGTCTGAGGTGCCATCATCAATATTCTTCACAATAAAGGCTTTGCATCTGGAGTAGCATCCACCCAGGGCCAGCACCACTTCCTCAGGTTTCATGAACTTGCCCATTTCTGCAGAGAATAAAGATGAGATGCTGCTCAGAAGTTTGTGAAATGGAAGTTCCCTGAGCCGACTTTAACATGCTAGCTCCATCGTAGGCCCTGCAGCTTTAGATTGCTTAGTCTAAAGTATCCCAGAAGCCTGACTCCGGGGCCGCGGTGGTGGTTGATTGCATGACCCTGTCTAGGCCTCTACTCCAATGCATGGGATCTTATAAGAATTTACTTTGATTATAAATATATTTTAATAAGCTATAGCAGACAAACATTTTGGAGACTTTTGACATAGAAATTTAAATAGTAAATAAGAATACAGACATAGGAGATTACAAATTACGTAAATCCATATAATAAGTATTGTTGAGTAAGAAAGCTTATAGAGTTCAGAAGGATTATGTGTCATTTTTTCAGAGGCTGAAGAGTGAAAACAGACAGTGAGAACAAATGGGATGGAAGATTGGGACACCATTAATGTTGTAACTTAGAAGTCAAGGATGAAAGCTCAACTCAAAAAGTATGCCGCAAACAGTGAATGTAGTATTCGCTAGTCTTCTCCAGTGAGGAGACACCTAATTGGTTACCAAATTCCAAGTCATCAGCCCTGAAATGCATGTGTGTGTGTGTGTGTTTGTGTGTGTGTGTGTGTGTGTGTGTGCACATATATGCAACATTAAATGGACTCAGTGTGTCACATACGTATATACACATATACACATATATAGAGGGAAAGAAAAAAAGAGAGAATGAAAGAGATGCCATGAATTTGAGGGGAGATAAAGGAAAGGGTAAGTGATGTAATTATATTTGATTTTAAGCAAATATTTCAAAATAATGAAATTATAATAAATATATCTTAATGAACTAAAGAGCAAATTTCTTAAAATGTAAATAATCTCAATGAAGAAATAAATCATTCTAATGCACATTGCTACAGGTTGCATATACCTTCTTAAGAACCCTATAGGCATTGTGTACTCATGCTGGTTTTTCTGGTTTGTCACCAAAAAGCTTTCAGAAATAATCAGAAAGTTGCTCTCTTCCAAAAAAGCCTTAAAAAACACATATTACCTTTCCTGAATGGCTTTTATTGACAACTGTTCTTTGCTTTAAGTAGAGTATAAATACATAATTTCTCAAAAACGTGCTTTAAATTTGATGATGTTGAACTCTATCGATTTTTATTACTGTGTAAATATCTTCAGTAGTTCCACTGTGTCCTACCACAGTGGTGATTTCCTATGATGTAAAGCAATGCCTACCGAGAGGTTAGATGTAAAAAAGAAGAAAAGGAAAAAAAAAACCCACTAATCAGTCATTCAAATTGCTACATATTCAGAAACACACCTTTTACTGAAAGATTTATGTGAATAACACTCAGTTTGATGCTTTATCTTTTTTTCTTTCCTAAATGAGAGAGAGATTTGGAATTTCACCAGCTTAAAAGGCTGGTTTCAAAGGTAGTGGTACTTTACGCACATGCTTCAGTAATTTTAAATAATGGCAAAGAAGAATTTAAAATGCTGGGAAGAAAAGCTCAGCAGGAAATAATAATAAGAGGCAAACCATATGAAAGACTTGTGTGAGCAGCCAGTTGGATGTAATTATTAGCAGCATTGTTGTAATAGGTGGGTTATGTTAGAAAGAGCTAACATGCCATAGCGGGACAGCCAGTGACACCACAGGCTCACAGAGCCCCTGGAAAACAGTGTACACTTTGCACTAGTTATTGAAGAACTGAAACAGAATTTTAATCAGCCTGTTTCACAGATGCCAGGTTTACTTTAAGATAATATTTATATTTTAATTTTCCATTAAGAAAAGGTTAAAATTTACTTGAAGTGTGAATGGTTCCTTTGGTTTTCTGAATGATAAATGATGTATATTTTTTAAATGTAGAAGATATAAAGCTACTTTTCACACAGCTAAAAGAGCTAAAATATAAGATACTTTAAATTTTGTTGTGAAAGCAATACAGCAAATAAAGAGTAATCATGCTTTTCTTTGGAATGGAGGCACAAGGATATAAAACAGAATAGTCACATTAAAAGCAGGCTTCTGAGCTGGGCAGTGGTGGCGCACGCCTTTAATCCCAGCACTTGGGAGGCAGAGGCAGGTGGATTTCTGAGTTCGAGGCCAGCCTGGTCTACAGAGTGAGTTCCAGGACAGCCAGGGCTACACAGAGAAACCCTGTCTCAAAAAAACAAAACAAAACAAAAAAACAAAAAACAAAAAACAAAAAAAAAAAACAAAAAAAAGGGCAGGTTTCTGTATTAGTAATTGCTACAAATTATACATTATCAGCATAGAGAAGAATAGAATATAGTGAGATAATTCAAGGCATAAAACACAGTAGAAAATGTAGAATAGCAAAACAAAGAAAGGTATATTTTGACAAAAAACACATGTTGTAAGACCCAAGCTAAGTAAATTGCAAAAAGACATTTCAGCTATTTATGAGCTTTGGAAATTATAGTGATTGTGACAATGATTATTGTTATGTACATGTGTTAAAACTTATTGAACACTATGTTCAAAAATGAAAGCATGGGCATGTCAACTACAATTCAGTAGTGCTATTATTAATATATTTATTGGGTAAAGATGAATAGTTTTATGTATGTGTATGCATATACACAGCCACCCCTAGAGTAACTATAAAGAAAGTATCTCAAAAATTGATACAAATTAACCACCCAATGACAGAACTCTTCAAAATGCATTGAAAATCAAGACTCTAACATATAATATCTAAAAAGAGGCACAGACTTTAAATTCCTAAACATGAAGATGTTGAAAATAAAAGGCTATAGGAGGGGATGTCCTGAAAACAGAAACCAAATGAAAGTTGCAATGTATCTTTTCAGGAAGACAAAACTCTAGGAACCAAGAAAGAAATCTTTAATGAAGACAGTCATCAGGTTATGAATAATTAAAATTTTAATGTTTAATTACCTAAGAACATAGCCATGTAATACATAATAAAATTGGACAGAATTGAGATGGACAGTTCACCAATAATTCTATACTTAAGTGTCTCATTACCAATAATGATAGAAAAACTTGAAAAGAAGCAGCAACGTGATTTATGACTGTGGGGTTCACATACTTTGAAGCATCCTTTTTATAGAATGCACGTAAGTGTAGATCTTAATGTTGAATTTTGGAACTTCATAGAAAACATGTTAGTTTTGCTATTGTGGTCATAACTAATTTCCTAACATACATAATAGAACTAGAACCACCTCGGTGAACACATGATACAGAGCTAGTTTATGAGAATGTCTGACTTTGTTATTTATTTAGTTCCTGAAACCCAATCCAGAGATGACAGTAGTTTACATGTCAAATAAAAGGAATCTTTCCTAAGAATAAAATCAATCAGTCATAAGATTTCATGGCCTCAGAACAAGGTAACACTCTCTTGGTATTGTCCATTTCTAGAAAAATCTTAAAACGAAGGATAAACTATAACAAATATTCATATAAAATTATAATTTTAATGGAACATCTAGGAAATTACTCTTTGCTACAAAATGATATTTTATTTAACTTTCAATTGTGTTTTGTAAAAAATATGCCAGAAATAAATAGAAATATATCATTGTCATGGCTTGCATGAGAATGAACAAATGTAAAAGAAATTCAATATAAAAAAATCATCTCCTTTATTCTATTCAAAGACTTCATTGATTTACTCATAAGTATAGTTTGAGAGAATTTGTAAAAATTTACCCCCAAACATATTTTGTCGTGTTTTTTAATTCTTAAGGGATGTAGCAGCCTATTATATTGAAAGTATACTTTGAGATATCTCTCATGACTTATATTCCAAAATATTTCTGAATTGATTTTCATTCATCATTCCTCTCTCACAGAATTTTGTTTGGGACATAGGTAGGATCACAGTAAAATAAAAGGAAATATGTTTTAAAATTTTCTAAATTTCGTTCATATCCCTGAGGACCTCAACTGAAAAATAATTGAAATAACTCTATGAACCTGAATTAACATGTACGTTGGGGCTGATAATTTGTGGACTGAAATATCTCTTTTAATATGTTGTATGGTAGTGTCTTAAATTGGTCATTCTATATAGTTTTCAGAATTGCATTTGTCAGCTGATTATTAAGATTATGTGTTTCAGCTATTGTTGAATACTATGAATCAAATATAAGTAACACAACAGTAACCTTGTACTGGTATGAATGCCAGTCTGGATTCTATGTGAGCTCTATACATGTGCAGGAAAAGGCCCCTCTGTGACTGCTGTACATTCGACATACTCGGTTTTATTCCTAAAGGTTTTCAAGGTATGTCCCTTTACTCAAAAGACTACAATGGATAATAGAAGCAAGTGAACAAACATAAAACTAATTCATGAGTAGTATGTCAGCTATATAATTCAAATGTTAAGGAGTGATATAATTAGCTATTGCTGGAAACTTAGGAAACAAATTCTACCAGTCTAGTTCTAAACAAAGGTTTTCTCATAGCAATTTAGGATGGATTATATTTGTACCAGATGTCACTAAAGCAAAAGCATAATAATGCCTAATTCAATATTTGAATTAGCTTTTATGGTAAATGATTAATTTTTGTACTACTCCTTTTGTACAATTTTAAATAGGTTTGTAGCTCTATTAATATATACACTGTCATCTTAAATTAATTTACTATTAATTAATTAGAGGCCCAGAAGCTATGTATACCAATGTTATGATTTAAGCACAGATAGGTCTCTTATGGAGGCTGAAGCTCACTGATTGGTTAAACATTCTGTCAAGCAGAACACTAAGTTCTGCCCATCTATGCCACTCCAGTGCTAAGATTGCAGACATTATTTGCTCCACTTAGCTTTTTATATATGTGATGAATAGTTAGACTCATTTTTCATATTTATGAAGCAATTACTTTTCATACTATGCCATTTATTCAATACTCAGGACAGGCATTTTGAGGTAAGATCTAACTTCATAGGAAATATTTACAGAGAAAAGTATTGGCAATTCCTGGACCACTCATTGTTCCATATATGAATTTAGCAGACACTTCAAATATGAAAAGCAGAGTGAAGAAGTTGGGAGTTTCCTCATTATTTTGCATTGGGAAAATCTGGGCTTCTATATTAATTCATGGTTTTGGATTTAGATTAAAACATTAGCCTTTGCTTAGCATTGGTTATAACTGATAAAATGGAATTTGCTGCATTCATTTATGTTTAACTATCTTGTTTCTGATATCACAGATCCTGACTACTCCTGCAAGGAGTTCAAAATCCCCTATTTCTTATATTCAAATTCTTTATATGTTCTCCAGTCTGCTTTTAATGTTAAACAGCTAACTCACCAATTAGACTTCTTACAAAACTTGATAAATAACGTCTCTAACTTGCTTTCAAGTTCATAATGAAATATTCTCATTTTCCCAAAATTATCCTTCTTTCCTAATGATTCTTTATTATATTAACATTTGAACAAAATACTAATGCTTAGTTCCCCCCCCAAAAAATCAGTGTATTTTCTACTTTTTTATTATTTTTTGATACTTTATTTACATTTCAAATGTTTTCCCCTTTCCAGGTCTCCCCTTTGGAAATTCCTCTGCCACTTTGTATATATTCCCTCACCCACCCACCACTCCCTTATTCCATTCGTGGCATTCCCCTATACTGGGGCATCTAACAACCTCAGGACCAAGGGCCTCTCCTTCCACTGATGGCCAACAAGGCCCTCCTCTGCCACATATGTGGCCATCACTATGGGTCCCTCCATGTGTATTCTTTGGTTGGTGGTCCAGTCTCCAGGAGTACCCGGGGAGGGGGGCCTGGCCAGTTCACACTGTAGCACCCTCCATGGGGCTGAAAACTCCCTTAGCTTCTTCAGTCACTTCTCTACCTCCTCCATCTGGGACCCCACACACAGTCCTATGGTTGCTGTGAATTGAATCTTGGGTTTTCCAAACTTTTGGACTAATATCCACTTATTAGTAACTACATACTGTGTTCATTCTTTTGTGACTTATTTACCTCTTTAGGATGATATTTTCAAGTTCCATCCATTTGCCTGCGAATTTCATGAAGTCATTGTTTATAATAGCTTAATCGTATTAATTGTGTAAATGTATCACATATTCTGTATCCATTCCTCTGTTGATGGACATCTGGGTTGTTTCCAGCTTCTGGCTATTATAAATATGGCTGCTATGAACATAGTGAAGCATGTGTCCTTATAGATGTTGGAGCATCTTCTGGGTATATTCCCAGGAGTGGTATAGCTGGGTCCTCACATAGTCTTATGTCCACTTTTCTGAGGGCCCACCAAACTGATTTCCAGAATGGTTGTACCAGCTTGCAATCCCACCAGGAATGGAGGAGTGTTCCTGTTTCTCTACATCCTTGCCAGCATCTGAGTTTTTTATCTTAGCCATTCTAACTGGTGTGAAGTGGAATCTCAGGATTGTTTTGATTTGCTTTTCCCTGATGACTAAGGATGTTGAACATTTCTTTAGGTGCTTCTCAGCCCTTCATGTTTCCTCAGTTGAGATTTCTCTGATTATCTCTGTTTCCCATTTTCTGATAGGGTTATTTGGTTCTTTTCCATCTAACTTCTTGAGTTCTTTGTATATATTGGATATTAGCCCTCTATCGGACATAAGATTGATAAAGATCTTTCTCTAATATGTTGGTTGCCATTTTGTCCTATTTACAGTGTCCTTTGCTTTACAATTTTATGAGTTCCCATTTGTCCATTCTTGACCTTAGAGCCTAATCCATTGATGTTCTGTTCAGGAACTTTTCCCCTGTACCCAGGTGTTTGAGACTTTTCCCCACATTCTCTTCTATTAGATTCAGTGTATCTGGTTTGAGGTGGAGGTCCTTGATCCACCTGGACCTGAGTTTTGTCCAGGGAGATAGGAATGAATCAATTTGCATTCTTCTACATGTTGACCACCAGTTGAACCAGCAACATTTATTGAAAATGCTGTCTTTTTTCCATCGGATGGTTTTAGCTCCTTTGTCAAAGATCAAGTGACCATAAGTGTGTGGGTTCATTTCTGGGTCTTCAATCCTATTCCATTGATCTACTTGCCTGTCATTGTACCAATACCATGCAGTTTTTATCACTATTGCTCTGTAGTACAGCTTGAGGTCAGGGATGCTGATTTCCCCAGAAGTTCTTTTATTGTTGAGAGTAGTTTTTGCTCTCCTGGATGTTTTGGTATTCTAAATGAATTTGAGAATTGGTCTTTCTAAGTCTATGAAGAATTGCGTTGGAATTTTGATGGGGATTGCATTGATTTCAAGGCACATAACTAAACACAGTAAAAGCAATATAAAGCAAACCAGTAGCCAACATCAAACTTAATGGAGAGAAACTTGAAGCCATCCCACTAAAATCAGGGACTAGACAAGGTGCACCCTCTCTCTCCCTATCTATTCAATATAGTACTTGAATTTCTAGCTAGAGCAATTAGATAACAAAAGGAGGTCAAAAGGATACAAATTGGAAAGGAAAAAATCAAAATATCACTATTTGCAGATGATATGATCATGTGCTTAAGTGACCCGAAAAACTCCACCAGAGAAATCCTACAGCTGATAAACAACTTCAGCAAATGGACAGATAAAAAATTAACTCAAACAATTCAGTAGCTTTCCTATAGTCAAAGGACAAACAGGCTGAGAAAGTTGATAGGAAAATGGCACCCTTCACAATAGCCATGAACAATATAAAATGTCTTTGTGTGACTCTAACCAAACAAGTGAAAGATCTGTATGACAAGAACTTCAAGTTTCTGAAGAAAGAAATCAAAGAAGACCTCAGAAGATGGAAAGATCTCCCATGATCATGAATTGGCAGGATTAATATAGTAAAAATGGCCATCCTACAGATTCAATGCACTTTCTACTTTCTTAAGCAGTTAAAATAAAAGATCTAAAGTCTTCAATGTGCTTTGACAAAATATTGAATTCACCATGTAGCTGACTTTGGATGACATACTGTTACCTTTACCTCTGTTGAGTTGATGTGCCTACTTTTCAGCTACTTGATGTAATTGAAGGATTACAGACTGCTTTTAAAAGTAACCCTCTTTCCATCTGGCTTCAAGTGGGAATATGAAAGTCACCCACAAATCTTCAAATAAATATTATATTTATAAGATTCTCAAAAGTGAACTGAAAATCTGACAATTAATCTTATAGCATTCTCATTGTCCAGGATTTTAGAGGCTCCCCAAAGATAAGTAAGAATAAATGTTGATGTACAAAAATTAGTCTCAGAAATCTCAACAATCATTTTGTCAATTATATGGCTAACAACTCTCTGCTCTCTTCTATTTGTGGCAATCTCTTAGTGAAGGTTTCATTTATTGATATCTCCCATTTTATAAATGATAAAAATGTCATTCTTATCTCATTATAGATGCAGTTATAAATATATGGTGTAGCCAAAGTTACAAAATTCTCATTAATTAGTTTACTTTTTAAAGAAATAATGTTAAGAATAGGTTCATAATTCAAAACATTTCTAATAAGTTGAACTTTCCCAAATATAAAATAATGTAGCCCAGTGTTCAAATTCTTAAAAATTTCATGAGCACTCAATTATATAATGGAGAAAAAATTTTGATTAATGGTAATTGATATTTATACAATTTTACATTAAGGAGGGGATGCTCTTTAATTACAGAAATATTTTTCTTATATGAAAAAGAATAATCAGATTATATTAGAGATCATATAAAAATTAGAAACAATGTACTTATTAGGTAAGATAAAGAAAAATTTTTCCTTGTCATAATGCTTCTAAATTTTTATTCCAAATTTTATATAATCATAAACTAAAAGGAGGGATATTATTTTAATATTAATACCACATTTATAGTAATACCACATCAAATATATTAATGAACATATAATGATTAATACTTATTAAAAATTTGAACTTTCTGGTCTTATTTATATATAATTCAGGTGTAATTCATGGATGAATCTGTGACAGAAGTTAGTTAAAATGTTAAATGGTGATTTTAGTTAAAATTAATAATAATTATATTTCAAAAACTATTTAATTCATCTACATATTTTTCTTGTAGAAAGTAAATAAGGTTATGAGCAATATATTATGTACTTATATTACACTGTTTTTTGTTGAGTGTAAAGAGTTCTATAAAATGAGTGTGTTTAATGTTTTTTCAAAAATAATTTTGAGTTTTATTAAAATCTGATTACTTGGGACTGGGAGGGTTGTTTCAATGGCTGAGTGTTTTTTTGTTTTGTTTTGATTTTTTCCTTCTTTCTTTCTTTCAGAGGATCTGGGTTCAATACTCAGTAAACACATTATGGCTTATAACCATCATGGATCAGACACACTTTTCTTGATTTCTTGCACACCAGGCACTTAAGTAGTACTCAGACATACATTGAGACAAATCATCTATAAATATACAGCAACGGTGAAAAAGAAAGGATTTGGAAATTGATCTATAGGAATATTTGTAGGCTTATATTTTTCAAAATCTACTTTCATAATTATACTTAAATGCTTTAACCTCCTTCTAGCCCACCAGAGGTAGTGGAAAAGAAAGGTTAATAGGGCAAAGAAGGATGTGGTTTAGAAATAGTTCTTTGTGTCAAATTCAACATGCAGTTTCAGGATATCAGCAGTTCATTTCACACAAATCAGGAACAGTAGTTAGATCCACTTGCAAACACTATTCACTATGAGCAATGACAGTTAGATAAAGAAGAAACCACTAGATTCTGCCAATTAGCCGAAGTTCACAGAAGTGGCAAAAAGCTGCTGGAGCACACTAGAAGTTATTTGTTGCACTTTTCTTTATAAAGACATGACAAATGATGATCAGCAAAGAAGACAAAACAAAACAATAACACAGTATCAACAGTGAAGCCTAGAGTCAGCAAAGCCAAACAAAGACCAGCAAAATGTGGCAAGGTGAACCAATACCACACAGCATCATCCATTGTCTGTTAAGTTATATTTATATATTTTCCAAACATCACATCTTCTCTCAAGTGTTCATTCTAGTAAGACATCACATGCTCATTTTCCAGGCAGCTTCCAGAAAAAACACCACTCCTTTGTTCTCAGCAAAACTCCTTCCAAGTGTCTGCTTCAGCAAAAACATCCTCTCATAAGACAGTTTCCAGGAAAATATCACATGACAAAACTGATTCTCCAAAGAAACCAGAAATTTCTATTTCAAATATTGGTACTTGAGAACTGGGAAAGGTAAAAATGAAATTCAATGAAGGAAGAATTAACAGTTGAATAGATACATAAAGATGAACATTGATATGTTTACAACTTTTTAAAAATTCACTCCAAATGCTAATTACTCTAAAAATTGGAAAAAGAATCCTTAGGCATTAAAATATGAAATATAATAATTTTTAGCAAAACAAAAATTTCCTATGCATTATAAAAAATACAAAATACATATAGAAAAGTAGTGTTCCACCAAAATAATAAAAATTAGCAAGATAGACAATAATGCCATTACTCACTTTAAGAAGCCACATGAATGAATAATGATGAACTAAATTAACAACTATGCTGCTAAACACCTACTGGAATGGGTATAATGTACAAAACCTGCAACATCAAATGCTGGTCACAGGCAAAGACTTCCGCATGACTTTTATTAACAGTTTTGTTATTAAGTGTTCCTATTTAATTCAAATGCCATCAGTGAGTGTTTAGACAGTCTATATAAAAACAATACAATGCAACAGCATTCATAGGGAAAAAAACTAATACCATATACAACTGTTGGCCATGGATATATCTCAAACATATGATGATGAGTGGGGAAACTCCAGTCTCTGAAGTGTATATACTATATAATTCGATAGAAATGGAATTTAGTGAACAGAACTACTCAAGCAACAGAGAGCACATTGGTCATCGCCAGAGAATGAGGTGGAGGATCGTTTCGTAATAAAAGAGTTAATCTTAAAGGAGCTTGGAGCACAGTGGCATGATTATTTTATGTTTATCTTTTGGTGGTATTTATATAAAACCACAAATGTGTTAAAATTCATAGTCCATAAAACAGTGTCATTTTCAGTATGTATAATAAAATGAATCATAAGCTATGATATCACTGATATTAGACAACTTGACTCACTCATGTCACTGTTTCCATCTACTTGACAAAACCTTAGACACACCTAAGGAGAAAATAGCTCATTTAAAGAATTGTCTACATTAGATTGGCCTGTAAGGTAATTTCTTGATTGCCGACTGGTGCAGTAGAACATATACCTCTTTTGGCAGTGCCATCCTTGGACAATTGATCCTGGGATATTTGTTTGGGAAAGATAGCTAGGCATAACAGAAGATATAAGACAGAAGCAGTGTTTCTCTGGAGTAACTGCCTCACATTTTCATCCAGGTTTCTGCCTTGTATTTTTTCCTTGGCTTCTCTCCAGGATCAAGTGTAACCTATAAGCCAATGAATTTGTCTGCCTCAAATTGTTTTTACTCAGTGTTCATCATACCACAGAGAAGCAGACTAGGTCAATATATGTGTTTTAAAAATGAAAAATGTATATTCTAAGATTATTTTAGTGAAAAATGCCATTTTTTTTATAAAGGCTTTTGGGAGCCAAACAAAGAATTTAATATCTGACATATACCTTTGCCTCTGTTTCGATAATATTCATGTAAGCATATCGGGTAATATGGTCCAAGTCTTCATAGAAGTATAATGTGCAATACATATAATCAGAAATCATTTATCTCCAGTTTCCTTCAGTGCAGTGTACTTAAGATTTGTTTAGATGTTCACCAAGGAATACTTTATTTCTTTCTGTTTCTCAGCAGCTTTGCATAGTACAATCAACTACAGTTCTGGTTTTCATTCATTCACTGAAGGAGTTTATTTAAGTAAAAAATAAAAGAACAGAAAAAAGAACTGATATGCTTAAGTATAATATTGAATTAAAATAGGAGGAACAACAGTACCAACCAACCAGACATTCCAGAGCTACCAGGGACTAAGCCACCAACAAAGGAGTACACATGGCTTCAGCTGCATATATAGCAGAGGATGGCTTTGTCAGGCATCAATGGGAGGAGAGGTCTTTGGTCCTATGAAGGCTCAATAGATGCCCTAGTGTAGGGGAATCGAGGGCAGGGAGGCAAGAAGGGTGGGTTGGTGGAGGAACACCCTCATAGACACAGGGAGAGGGGAGATGGGATAGGGGTTTTTGGGAGGGGAAATATAAATAAAGAAAATATCCAATAAAAAAACATAAAAAGGAAATAATACATTTATATAAATTTATTATTAAGTATGATGATGATGAACATATTATTGAGCTAAATAAAAATATATGAAATTATTATGAAGTTTGTGCATATCCCAAATTTTAGTCAATAAGGCATACGTGTTTAATACATGTAAAAAGGTATATATTAGATCCCCAACCATAAAACTGAGAATACATATTACCTATGAACAAGTAAAGAACACACAGTAAAATAGGGGTAATTAGGAAGGATTACATGCTTATTTTAAATCTACATGGTAAATATCAGATTATTTATCACATATCTAACAATCTAATATATTCAATAAAATATTTTAAAGAACACAGTAAATATTTATTAAGCTGCTAGTGATTTATTTTTTAAATAATATTTAATTTTAGATACCTATATTAGGGGAACCATAGATCTGTATCTCAATACCTAAGTTGCAAGAGGATGGAGGTGACCTAGGAAGATAGAAAGACAGGCTCAAGAGGACAGGAAGCAGCAGTTCTATCAGTGGTCTGGGGAGAATAGAACGTAAGTAGAAGATGACTTTAGGTAGCCTACCTGAGTCCCATTTAAGCGTGGTGGCTTTGGTCTCTAGTAATGAATGTGTCTGTGAGTAGCAGGGACATCACAAATGAAAGGGGATGAGTTAGAAGAGAATGCTGAAGGGTAGTTGGGGAGAACTAGGGGACATCCGGGTCCATACAAAGAGAGCAGTTGCAAGTTCTCTTGTAATGCTTATCCTTAACTATTACTTGTAATAATAACAGAATTTCAGAATAAAGCAAATGCTCACACAGGAGAATTAAACTGAAGGAATGATTTCTACATTTGATCTTTATCATAATCCACTGAAATTTATAAACAGCCTTTGCAAGAAACAGGGCCTCAGTAGTACAATTTGCATATTATTATGTGGAAAAGTATGTTTTTATTACTATTCACTGAAAAATCCTAGAGATGATCAGATTTTAAATTTGGAATTTTTAATTCTTGGCTAACATATAGTATAACTTCTTCCTACATATTATTTGTATATATATATATACAAATATATAAAAAATATCAGATATATATGTATATATGTGTGTGGTATGGTGAAGAGGCTTTTAGGTTCTGCTCTACCATGTGGGTTCCAGGAGTCAAACTCAGGTTGTCCATTTTTGATGCTTTCCCTATTGAGCCATTCTTTTTGTCAATGTTATTATGCCACTATGTTTATCCCAATAAATCTCTTTTGAACTACAGAATTCATAAAAACAACTGAAAATAAGCACATTCATGTATGCTTAGCTACCTCCATTATCTGATACCCCAACATAGACACTACAATCTTGCATATATATTATTCTTATCTTGTTTTAAATTCTGTTAATTACATATAAAAATGAGTATTTTTAGATTGTCCAAACTTCTTGCATATGGCATCAATTAAATAAATGTTCTTTTAATTGAATCCACCAATTTTCATTTCTTTGTTGTTCTATTTTCTTGATATGGAAAGGTGGACAGAAATTTGGGAGATTTGGTGGAGACAAAGAATCTAGCTATGCACAATATGTGAAGGAGTCTATAAAAGCTAATAAATGATAAAAAGTTCTTGCCTGTAGAACCTTATAAAATAGTAACCCAAAATGCATATTCTATGTTTACAAACCTATATGTTATTCACCTGAATGAAGGTAATGAGTAAAAATTTCAAGGATATTGAATTTGGTATTTTACTGTCCTCTTGCAAAATTAATAGCAGACAATAGAATTCCTGGCCTAGGTCATATTCATCCACTCTTCCAGATAGATTTCATACAAAATTACTAGATATTAATTCAAAATGTGTACTTGGAAAATTGAACACAGTTAAATTTAAAATATAATTGTTTCTTATAATTTTAGAATTGTAATTATTTTGTTCATGAGATTTAATAAATAAAAATACACTAAAGCCCTAAGAGTATGAAATATGCATACTAAGAAGATAAGACTACTTCCAAAAATTACTGATCTAATATTTAATATTTCTCAATCTTTACCTCATTGTCTAACTTTGCTTTTGATTACTTGTACTGGTTTCTTGGAACCATTTTTAATCTTTTGTTCTACTCCTACATTCAGATGATCATCATTAACCCAAATCCACTGGTTCCATGGTTTTAATTAAGCTATTTATGCTAATGACTTGATTAAAACAGAAAACCATTCTGCCTGTCTTCAAAGGCACCCATACAACTTCTGTTCATTCTCTGTGATTGGTGAACATTGTTGGCTATTGCCCTTACCGAAACTTTAATTTGAAAGCTCAGAAATCTAAAGAGTAAATATTTCAAATAATGGTTGATGTAATGAAGTGTGAAAATGTAAAACTTTTCTCTTTCTCTCTTGAATTCATCAAATGCTGTCATCCGTAGGAGGGGCCAGAATTGTGAATTCTTCTCATATAATGAGGTATTCTAAGTAGAAGAAAATATCTGTATAACTTGTAGAACTCTATAGTTATATCTTCTTTTACACTATAAAAGAATGTTATTAAAAGTCATCCCATTTTTTAAAAAAAATGTAGTATTTGGTTTTACCCTAAGTCCCTTAGGTATCTCCCCTCAGCTTCTTGGTCATCCTTCCAGGTATGTATATGGGTTTCATCTAATGGGGTGAGTCTTTAGTCAAATCAGATATTGGTTGGTCCTCACACAACCTTGAGCCACCATTGCACTAGTATATGTCGCAGTCAGGACAGGATTTTAGATCTATGGGTTAAACAGTATAATAGTGTTTACCAATTAAATGTGATGATGAAATTTTTTGTTTTCAGAAAAAAATGTCATTTGTGAAATATTTCAGGAAACATTGAGGATATCCGCATGCCTGCGTGCACACGCACACACACACACACACACACATACACACACATGTATATATACATTCATACACATATGCCCATAAACAAATGTACATGAGATAAAAGCCAGTTTGGAGGGGAAAAAAAGATAAATCTGGAGTTTAAACAGAATGTGATTGACAAAATTGTTAAGCCTTTTGCAATGATGAAGACAGACCAGAGTTGCACACTTTGAATTTTTTTTGATACATATGGGAACACTGAAAAAGATGCAGATTCTACCATTGTCTTATACTTGAAGCTGAGTTTCTAAAATGTTATGAGTAAAGCTCATTTATGCAAATAAATAGATGGAAAAACAAGAAGGATAACTTCAAAGGAATTTAAGAAAGAATTAATGTATAATCAAAAGAAAATCAGACATCAAATACATGGTCATGGGTAGATTTCTGAGGCAGCATAATGAGAAATAAGGCAGAAAGAGTCCGGAGTCTGCCCTTTGGCAAAAAGAACTGTGTTTGTTAGCATGCACATAATCAGTGACTGATAACAGTTTGCATAGAACACATTCCACTTATTTAAGTAGTCATAAAGATTGAAGTATAAAGCATAAAAAATTAAGTTACATTTTTCATTCCATGTATGTGTTCAGATACACTTGGTATCTTATTTATCTTTCACACCTCAGATGTTAAAAATATAATATTTATTAAAATTCAAATAAATTTTGAAAATAGCTATTTTATAGGATCTACTTTTTAAAAAACACCCAACTGGTGATTATAAAAAAAATATAATTTAACTACTTTATATTATTTAACTAACATATTTTAACTTACAATAATTTTATAAACTGATAGGCTAAGTGGGATAATCCTACCTTCCATGTATCACAGACATTTACTATTGTCCCTTTTCTTGACTGTTCACAGTCCCTTCATAGTCTCATTGTCCTAGTCCTAGGCTGGCATTTAGAAGCACATGCTGTACTTTCAGAGTCATGTTTACTTTACATTTATTTTATATAAACTGAATTTTTGTATTCTTTATTCGTATTTATATTTCTATTGGCATGTGGCAAAGCTTAAAACAGATCTTAGATAACATGAACATGACTGTAATAACAATAAGTGGTCAAGAGGCTCTTTGGCAAGCTGTTCTATTTTCATTGATTATAGACTGATGAATGGGATAGCTGGAGCGTATGTTAAATCCAGTTTGAGCAAGTTTTATCTTTAAGAGTAATGATACCACACAAATCTACAACTATGCTAGGAATATTTGTAAATAAATAGTTATAATAGTAAAAATATAATATTGCAATTCTTTCCTGAATTCTTGAATTCTCTATCTATGGACTCTCCATGAAGTTCTTTTCCAGATTTTTGTCTGTTTGTTTTGTATTGTTTTGTTTTGTTTTTCTGAGCAGGATTTCTCTGCATGGTCCAGGCTACCCTGGAATTCACTCTGTCCTCAAACTCAGAGTGATTTGCTTTTCTCTGCCTCCTGAGTGCTGGGATTAAAGATGTGAGCCACCACTGTACAGCTGAGTTTCTTTTTCTAAATTGTGATGGTAAGTGACTCTCAATAACCAAATATGAGGCATATACCCAAAAGATGCTCTGACATATAACAAGGATACATGCTCCACTATGTTTATATTAGCCTTACATATAACAGCCGGAAATGGGAAACAACCCAGATGTCCCTCAACAAAAGAATGGATACAGAAAATGTGGTAAATTTACACAATGGAGTACTACTCAGCTATTAAAACAATGACTCTTTTTTCAACTCTTATGTTGCTTTTGAGATTCATTATAGAAGAGCTTAAGGGTTAGGAAACCAATACATATATGTAGCTAGTGTTTATAAATTGAGAATCATTTCACCACCTTCTCTAATATCTGTAACCCTTATGTATCCACTCATCATTATCTTGAGGTTCTGCTTCCCCTCTATGTTGATGCTATTGCTTAAACCTTAGATCCTGAGTTGTCCGTGTCACCACAGTAGGTACTTTATTCTCAGCTAACCCTATTATAGTGACAATGAATTTTGTTTATTTATTTTGATTACTCATTTTCATTCTCTCTTTTTTTGGGGGAGGGGCAAGGTTTTTCTGTATTGTCTTAGCTGTTTTACTCTATACTCTTAATATGACAAATTCTCTTAAAATTTAAAGGAACAGTAAGTTTCCTGAAATAATGGATATTTTTCTAACTAGTCTAGAAAGGAGATTGGTAGTGATGAAAATTCACAATTACTTTTAAAAAGACCAAAGAATAGAATTAGTATATCACAGAGTAAATACCCATTTGCAGATATCAATTGGAAAGAAAAGTAAAATTAAATAGCAGGGGACTGACACTAGGTACAGTAGCATAGATTTTGTAAGTATGTACCTATATATCTCTATCATGATTTTTAATAATCTAGTTGATTTGATTAAAGAGAAGGAAAAACCCTCTTCCTTGATAACTAATAAATGATGGAAAGTTAACTCAGGCTGATTGAGGGACCCTCTCCCTGGAGTTCATTAGGCAGAGGATAACAATATTCTGACTTAGGTAATTTAGTTATTAATCTGCTTTAAGGAAAAAAGCAACGTTTGATGAATTATCAATATCTGTCTTATTAGTGAAGATGGAACAAAGAATCTAAGCAGAATTCTTACAATGGAATAAAGCTCCACTTCTATGGCAATGGACTTTTTTCAATAGAATGGTTTTATTTGCAGTTATAGATATGAAAATATTAAGGTTCAATAGTCAGGAATAAAACTTGGAGATTATATTCTGCAAAGATTTTTCCTAATGTTTCTAGAATTTGTTTGTATATGGTCTGTGTCATCTGGATGCGTTTGTTTAAATTTAAAATTTGTTGATTTTAAATGATAGCCAAGAATAATGTGAACACTCCAATTTAAATTTGTAGATGACATTTATTGCAGCAGCTGTGGATAGAGCACATATTTTTATTCTTTAAACAGATGGTTGAATATGCATTTTATGATAATATGGCTGTGTTGCTACAGGAAGCAGATCATCATAATTGAATGAGGACTGTTTTCCTGGTCTCTCAAGTTGAGTAGATTACACCTTTTTCTTCTGTATTTGGCTTATTCTTCTCTTTACTTCCTGTTGCTTTTTTCTTATTTGGAATATAACAAAATACAACTGCCTTTCATTTTCATTTTTTTTTCAGCCTGTTAAATTATAAGCAATTATAGAGAAATAAGTTAAAACTTGGCCTAATATTGACAGTAAAAATGAAAAAAAAACCTGAACTTAAAATAATACATATTAGTCCTCAATCACTGATATAGTTTATTTTATACTTTTTGTATGTATATATTTAATATGAAAACAAATAAGATTATATAAGACTCAAGTAACTTCAGTGTGACAAAATAATTTGTTTCCGTCCATAGGAGTGAACAACAGTTATAAATATCATTTAAAAGAAATTAAAAGTATCAGAGGACATGTGTTTGCATAGTTTGTCAAATTACTGTAAACTTTCTTTTCTCCTAGGTGGTTTTGTTTCATGTTGATAATTTATCTGTCCAGAACAATTCCTCATTGCATAATGCAGAGAGGATATTATCCTGTATCTTAACCAAATAATTCTTAAATGTCAAAAATTAAGTATATTATATTATAGTACATGAAAATTAGTAGCATTCATTTATTTATTAAAATGTGTGTCTTAGGACAATTGTCTCCTTCAGAATGAATTGTTTGTTTGTTTGTTTGTTTATATTCCAAATGCTGCCTACCTCTCTGTTATCCCTCACAGAATGTCTCCCTTGTCCTCTGAGAGGATGCGCCTGTCCTGTATTTCCCTACACCTACAACTCTCTGCAGGATTAGATTAGGTGCATCCTCTCCCACTGAGGCCAGACAAGCCAGACATGTTGGAGAACTGGAAAGATTCCAAAGTTAGGATACAGTTTTAGGGACAGATCCTGCTCTAGTTGGGGGACCTATATGGAGACTGAGCTGTATGTCTGCAACATATGTTCCAAAGCCCTCCTTCCAGCCCATGTATGCTCTTTGGTTGGTTGTTCAGTTTTTGAGAGCACCCAGGGCTTCAGGATATTTGACTTTGTTGATTTTTCTGTGGCGTTCCTATCCCCTTCAGTGTCTTCAATCTAACACGACCTATGACGTAAGAGTCCCTATCTTGTGTCCACTGTTTGGGATTGGGTGTCTGCATCTGTTTCAGTCATCTGTTGGGTGGAACTTCTCAGAGGACAATCATGGTAGGCTCCTGTCTGTAAGCATAAGAGTATTATTGATTGTATCAGGAATAGGTGGTTGTTCATGGGATAGGTCTCAATTTGGGCCTGCTATTGTTTTGCCATTCCTTCAGTCTTTGTTTCATCTTTGTCACTGAATTGCTTTTAGAGTGTACACATTTTGTGTCAAAAGATTTGTTGGTAGGTAGGTGTCCTTATCCCTATACTGAGGTCCTGTCTGGCTACAAGTGGTGACCTCTTCAGGTTCATGTCCCAACTATTAGACAACTAGGCAAGGTTAATGGCATTGACTCCTGTGAGCCTCCCCTATCCATGGTCCCTGGGACTTCCTAGAGATCGTTCCAACTCTCACACCCTTAGTAGCTGAAGACTTCCATCCATTCTACTGGCTATCTGGTCCTCTCTTGTCTCTCTCCGTACCTGATCCTGACCCTGCCATTCCCCTCCCAATCCTCTTTCCTATCCATTTCTCTTCCTCCAATGACTATTCTATTCACTCTTCTAAGTGATAGTCAAGCATCCTCACTTGGGCCTTTCTTCTTGCTTCACTTTTTAGAGTACATAGAGTGTATCATGAATATCCTGTACTTTCTGGTTAATATCCACTTTTCAGTGAGTACATACCATGCATGTCATTTTGGAATTAGGTTACCTCACTCAGGGTGCTTTTTTCTGGTTCCATTCATGATGGAACCAAAATTCATGATGTCCTTGTTTTTAATAACTAAATAGCATTTCTTTGTGTACATGAACCACATTTTCTGTATCCATTTTTTGGTTGAGGGACATCTGCGTTATTTCCAGTTTCTGGCTATTACAAATAAAGCTGTTAGGAGTATAGTGGATCATGTATCCTTGTGGTATGGTACAGCATCTTTTGGGTGAATGCCCAGGAGTGGTATAGTTGTGTCTTCAGGTAGAACTTATTTCCAATTTTCTGAGCAACCACCAGATTTATTACACAGAATGTTTGTACAGGTTCATAGTTTCACCAGCAATGGAGGAATGTTCGCCTTTCTCCATATCCTAGCCAGCATGGACTGTTGCTTGAGATTTTGATCCTAGCCATTCTGGTTGGTATAAGGAATCTCAGGGTCATTTTGGTATGCATTTCTTTGATGACTAAATTTAAACATTTCTTTAAGTGTGTAACTTGTATTCAAGATTACTTTGTTGAACATTCTCTGTTTAGTTCTGTATACTACTTTTTAATTGGGTTGTTTGGTTTCTTATAGTATAAATTCTTGAGTTGTCTATATATTTTGGAGTTTAGTCCTCTGTCAGATGTAGGATTAGTGAAAATCTTTTCAAATCTGTATGTATACTGCTGTTTTGTCCCATTGAGAGTTTTCTTTATGATACAGAAGCTTTTTAGTTTCATGAGGTCTCATTTATCGATTGTAAATCTTATAGCCTGAAACATTGGTGTTCTGTTCAGGGAATCATCCTCCGTACTATTGGTTTATAAGGTAAGTGATTCTATTTCCAAAAAACAAAATCCTATCAACATGTCCCAACGATATAACTGGAATACAGAAGAAAAATTTTCTCTTGCTCCCACTCCCCCTCTCTCTTCCTCTCTCTTTGTGTGCATGCATATGAGTGTGTATGGGCATATGGATGTGTGTGTATCTGTGTGTGTGTCTGTGTATTAGTGGTGTATGTATGTGCATGAGATGTCTAGTTGTAATTGTCAACTTGAACAATCTAGGATCGCCTAGGAAAAGACTGAATGAGAAATTGTCTAGATTTGATTGTCCAATATATGCCTGTCACTGAGAGACTATCTTGATAATATTAATTGTAACTGAATATCTTGTCCACTGTGGATGGTACTATTACACTGAGCAGGCACCGTGGGTGCTATAAGAGTGTAAAACGTCAGTCTAGTGCTAAAATCCATGCATAAATTCATTGCTCTCTCCATTCAACTGTGAGTGGTTCTCTCATATTCCTGCTACTCTGCCTTTCCATCATGAAAAATTGAGTCAAGTAAGTTATTTCTTAAATTATTTTAGTCAGGATATTTATCACAGCAATAGGAAGTAAAACTGAAACAGTATATGTATTTTAAATGTATTTAGTCTCATGAGTGCCATTTTAAGCCTCTAGATTCCAGATTTTTTGGGTCATCTAATCTTACATATCTTTGTTTGGGTCTCATGGTTTTTAGCTCATGTTTCCTGTTCTATAGTAATATCTCAACATTGTTTCTCAGAATTCTTCTTAATAACTTTAGTCTGAGTGGATACAGTTTTTCAACAGTAAATTAGGGAGTCTATAAGTCAAATTTTTCCTTCTAATAAGCTCTTTATCATTTTTTCCAAAAGGATTACACTTTGGGTTGTCTGTGTCTTGAATCTCATTAACTTATTCACATAATATTCTGTCTTATTTTGAGATGTGAAACTAATGTTAGCATGGGAAAAATAGTTCCTCTTTGTGGGTAAGGTTAAAAGCAGATTCTTTTAGTATGTCATATGTAGCCTATAACATTAATGGCTCCATGAATTCAATTACCTTGTTTGTAAGTCTGTCACTATTTTGACTTCCAATTATTCCATTCTTAGCACTGCTAGATCTTAGAGTACAGGACGATGAATCCAGGATTATGGTGCTCATAGCTTATATGTGAAAATTATTCCATAATAAATATATTAAAAATGATAAATAAAAAATGAAGCATGTAGATGAATATACATTCAGAATGAAAACATTTTACCTCTACAGAATTTGTGAATGAAGGTCTATACAGTTTAAGAATTAGCATCTCAGAGGGTGATGGTAGCTCATACCTTTAATGCCAGCACTCAAGAGGTAGAGGCAGTTGGTTGGATCTCTATGTATTTGAGGCTACTTAAGTCTACAAAGCCAGTTTTAGGACAGCCAGGGCTAAACAGAGAAACCCTATCTCAAAAACAGAACAAAACCAAACCAAACAAAACCAAACAGCTTGAACTATATCTACTGGTACTCAACTTTGTGATCTGCCTTTATGCCTCAGTGTTCTCACTGTAAACTCTCTACTTTTTAAAATTTCATTTTATGTATATTTGTGTTTTACATGCATGTATGTCTGTGTACTAGATTTATGTAGTATCCACAGAGGCCTGAATAAAGCATTGTATTTCCTGGAACTGGGTTTATAGTTAGTTGTGAGCAACCATATGTATTCTCGGAATTTAGCATGGGTTCTCTGGAAGAGCAGCCCAGATTCTACACACTCAAAATGAGGGTTGTCCTATTTTTAAAAGCATCCTACTCTTGTCTTGAGAGATGTCTTAGTGGTTAAGAGCAGCATTTGTTTTTCTGGAGGACCTGGTTTAGTTCCCATCATTTAAATGTCAAATAACACATCTGTAATTACTGTTATAAGGGAATTGATGGTCTAATTTAGTCTACAGGCATCTGGGCACACAAGTGGTGGATGTATGTAGGTCAAACACTCATATACATAGATAAAAATAAATAAATCTTACAAAAAATTATCAAAACTAAATACTCTATCTCATTTTCTACCCTTGATCGATCTGTATTACACTCACCTCTCATCCTCTGAGACCTGCTTGCTTTTTCTTCCTAACTAAGTGTCCTGTTGACCATGCATCTTTTTTATTTCCTCTGTTGCCTAGGCCTTTATATAATGTGCCTTTCTTTCTTGCCAAACAAGGAATTATTTTTACAGTATTCATAGTTTATCCAAAGCAAAATTCATACATGTGGATTTCCTCTGGTAGCAAGTTACTCTATCCACTTGTGTCTATTTTCAATTCCCCTGACCATGGTTGTTTATCCTTCTCACCTATTGCATAGTAGTGCCTCAGTAGTAAGTGCTGTCCCTCTTTGCCTTATTCACTCTCTCAATGGCTCACACCGAAACACTAACATTTCAATGTGGTTATGCATATTTATGGTTTAAATCTTAGATTACTGTTTTTTTTAAGTGGTGAAAAATATTAAGGTCTTATAAAGTATGCCCTGTGACTCATTGATTATAACTCTATAGCAACTGTTGAGCATTGAGTACTTGTCGAAAAGTATGTGGGCAAGATACGTTTTCTTGTATCATTGTGATCTTACTCTATATAGAAAATATGAGATCTATTTTGTAGAAAAATGCTGATGTTTTGTGTATATATATATATATATATATATATATATATATATATATATATATATATATAAATGCACAGCATTCTTAAATAAAGAATATTTGTTAATAGCATGACTAGAATTATTTTCTGACTACCAAACAAAAGTCATTATGTGGAAAAAAAAAAGAAGAGTGGGTTGCAGAATCAGCTGCAGATTACCTTGAAAAGAATACTAATCCAACTGTCTGAAGAAAAGAACACAGTACCATTTGTGCCTCAGAAAAAAGAGGGAAGCTGTCCTAAATTAAAATCTAATAAAATAAATGGTAATTGTTTAATAACCTTTCCTAATCACACAACTCTAATATCTTTTAGAGTTGCTTCGTTCTAGGAACAGTACATAATGAAAAGTAGGTGAAATAAAGTTATGTTGAAGGGTTTTCCAAAATGTAGGTGTGTCTTTTGAGCATGATTCCATCTGTCCGTTTGCTTCCAAGCTTTACTCAACAGCTCAGTAGCTTTGAAGAATGGTTTTTGGAGTTCAGTAGTGGTTCCAATATAACACAAAGATCCTTCAACATAGATTTCTTACATGGCTAACCAATAATTCCCCCAGGAAATATGGGCTATTAAATGAAAATTTTGGTACCATTCATAGGATACTTCTCTACTAGCTATTGACCAAGGAGGCTCCAATGCTGCAAGGATGCCAAAACAGTACAACCATTGACATTGACCTTGGTTGACCACTGTTAGTATAGAGTAAGACCCTATTATTGAAGGTAGAACATACTTTAGTTGCAGGATATAGATAAATCAAATAGTACTGACCTGTGTCTTTCT
Organism: Uromys caudimaculatus; assembly: GCA_028551405.1. Lineage (NCBI taxonomy): Eukaryota > Metazoa > Chordata > Mammalia > Rodentia > Muridae > Uromys > Uromys caudimaculatus. The sequence goes on from CM052700.1 coordinate 107,979,638, forward strand.
TGGGTAACTAGTAAGAAATTGCTATGAAGATCGCTGAGAAAAAAATATGGTTTTATGCAGTACTGATCCCTGTATCCTACAATGCAATCTATGAGAGAAGAGCTGACCACTGGTGAAAGAGTTACATAAAGGTTAAGAGGGTAATCTACCAGTGTTTGATAGACTGTGAGGCCTACTTCACCAGAAAGGATTCGTGCCTTATTCTGTAATCATGGTCAAAACCTATGTCTCTAGAGATCTTAGATTCTAGGAGAAACTACTACTGTGGTTTCTCTAAATACACATATCAAATTGCCTCCAAAAGATTTATGATTGTAGATTAATGCTTTGGCCAAAGAAGCCTCTTTCTTTTGTGGGTAGAAATAAAAAGACTCAACTGGTCAAAATGTTGAGATTAGTAACTGGAGAAAGTTAATTCTCAAGTGTGTTTTTAGGAATGTTCATTCCTAAACCTCTATCAACCACCCTGATCAAACAAAGCACAAAGGATATTGTGAAAGAAGGGGTAGAATAAGCAGAAGAAGAAGATGGAAAGGTGTCGTAGAAAATGCTGTTTCCTGGACCTCACATGGCTGTTACTCTCATCCACTCACAGTGTCAATAGTTACCTAAACAAGGTCAAGCCAACAAGATCACTCAAGATCCCACAAGGTAAGTACTATTTATTGTCAATGTATGACAGATTAAATAAATAAAAAGGACATGAAAGTGAGAATTGGATGTACTTGGGAATATCTTTGGGGAAAATAAGTATGACTGTGATTAAGATATATTTGCTATGTTTGTTTGTGTATTTTGGGGGAAAGTTGCAAGGGTAGAGGGTAGATACAAGGGGAGGGGAGGGAGAGATGAGTGGGACTTGGGTGCATGATGTAAAACTTACAAAGAACCAATGAAAATTGAATACCAAAACAACTCATGTATGCATGTATGCAATTGCCAAAGAAATATGTTTAAAAATATTATGGAGAAATGTAAGTCATTTGGTCTCAAGTCCTATATGGATTTGAGAAAGAATGTAGTAATTGTTTACAAAATGCTGTTTGAAGCAAAGAGTTAAAATCCTACAAGACTCTGTGATCCTTCAATAGACTTAAATTAACCTCTCTCATAGAAGCCAAACAGCTCATTAAATCATTTTGCCCAGTTAGGGCTTTTAAATATGCTGTAATAAAAGTCTATCAAGTAGATTTCTCTGCTTGACAAAAATAGATGACACAGTTAACATCCTTAGGCATATTCCAATGGCACTTGAAATCATATTCATACTAGTGACATGAAATTCTTCTGATGTCAATTTAACAGATAGGAAAAATGATACTGCCTGCATATTTTATTAAAAACAACTAGTATAGGAGCCAATCATATTTATTCAGTTCCGAGGATATAAGCAGTAGTTGGGGTCAAAGTTCTTGAAGCTATACTGGGTGGTGGAAGAAAATACACTAACAATTATTTGCATAAATTACAGTTGCTTAACTCTTTTTTCAAATACAAATATTTAAGTAAAAAAATCAAGATTTCTTTCTTTACATTTAAAGAAGATCAATATAAAATAGAGTCTATTCTAGGAGCACTGAAAACAGCATCTAAAAAATAATGATACAGGTCCTCATAAAGCATGTGGTGTGTGTGTGTGTGTGTGTGTGTGTGTGTGTGTATGCGTGCGTGTAGAATCCCACATTAGTTATTAATTTTTACTGTTCAACTCTATACTATGCCTGTTGAAGAATTTTTTTCATTCTTTATGTAAGTCTTTAATTTTTTGTTAACTTTTACTTTCTCTAAGAAACTGTCTGCTACTGACTTTTGCAATGCATAAGAAATAGGTCTGTATTTTATGACAATTATTTAATCTTTACTCTGTGTTCATAACTTTAATTCAAAACACCAATCATACTTTCCACTTCACCCACATCACTGGGTCAATGGAAATTTTTCAGTTTTTCAAAAACAATATGTTATAGAAAAGCTGAGGTGTCATTTACACTATTATTTTAGAATCTTAGGCAACAAAAAGAATGCTAAAATTATTGACTTTTTTGTCTATCATCCATCTATCTACACACACATGTGTATCATTAGCATTGTGATTCTTAATACTGATGGCCAACTTCATGGACTCTGGCCAGGACTGCAAAAACATGTACTGGAAGAATTGGTTGAGAGAAGACTATCACCTAGTGTATGTGTATCCTTCCAGTGTTGGTTTGGATATAAAGATGTCAGAGGAAGGAACTATGCTTCATGCTTGCCTGAATTTTGCTTCTTGCTGGTGAATGTGTCTATATTGCTGTTGTTGTTGTACTGATTGTATCAGTACCCAGCTTTTTTATCTTCTAATACTAACAAGAAACCCACAACTCTGGGAATTCTCCAGATTTTCAGGGACACATTTGCACTGCTAAGACATCCAGCATTATAGACTGGGTAGCTCATGATTTCACAGCCTCTACAGTATGAAAATTAGACTATGCCAATATAATAAAGGTTCCTTTTCACATATATTCATTTTAATGGAATTTTTATCTAGAGAATACTATCATTCTCTCTATTCAGGCATCAAAGTTTCAAATATTTTGAAAGCAATATTCTAAAATAAACTTATGTTTACTCTGTTGTTATTATTTATGGATAAGAATGTTTCCTGGAACTGAGTTGTAGATTTAGTATCTGCACAACAATGATAAAAATGAATGACAAGAATTTAGTTATCCTCAAAAAACCAAAAAAAAAAAAAGAATTTAGTTATCAGTCATTGTCCTTATTTGTCAGATGGCTGACATAGATGAAAAGTACAACTTACTAATCAAAACTTACTCCAAAGAGGAAAACATTCTATAAAATGCACACGCCGTAATTTGTATAAAAACTACAATAAAAATTAATTTTCATCTATACTGGTTACAAGGACCAAACTGCTTACACTGTAACAATCACATGTTTGGAATACAGTCTTTACTAGGTAGCCATAAACACACACCTAGTCAAAACATAGGTTATACACAAGTTTTCTTGCTAATATATTTGTTTTTTCTGAATAATTATTTTTGCAATTTATAAATACTAACATTACATCAACTGTAAATAAAGTAACTACAATATGACATAATTCTAACCTTGACAAGGGACACAGTGATAAACTATGTCAGGAAGAAGTGTGTTGGAAATAAAATACCATTTCACATTAACACAGTAACAGGTATAAATCACCCATCAACTCTCATGCATGCTGTATTGTGAGGTGTCCAGCAGACAAGGCTATCCAGCCATGGGTTTCAACCAATTGAAAGTCTTTGTTAGTTAGCTGGCTAGCAAGTGTACAGGGTGTTCTAGACTGAATATAGTCCCAAGCCATTCTCAGAGTGGGCTTTTAATCACAAAAACTACATCCTGGGTTGACATACCTCAGCATGAATAATTAACCAGAAGCAGAAATACAGAAGTGAAAAGCAAGGTAAGTGCATCTAGGAACTTTCCCGGAACCAGGGGCTTTGAAGGATTAGGTCTTTGTTCCTGTTTTGACTAGTGTTGCTGCCTTCATGAAGGGTTCATGGCCTCACTGGTACTTCCATTATGGTGTCAGTTGTGCTACTGTTTGGAAAACTACTAAAGTCTGGAGACTGCTAAAGTATTAGGGTTTTCTAAAGGAACAAAACTGATAGAAATATGTGTGTGTGTGCGTGTGTGTGTGTGTGTTTGTGTGTGTGTGTGTTTGTGTGTGTGTGTATGTATTCAAAATTATATTTTTATTTATTTATTTATTTTAAATTCCAGATTTTATTCCCCTCACGGCCCACCCTCCGACTGTTCTACAGCTCATACCTCCTCCCTGCCACCTGTCTCCAAGAGGATGTCTGCACCCCTACCACCTTACCAGACCTCTAAATTACCTGGGGCCTCAAGTCTCTTGAGAATTAGGTGCATCTTCTCTGACTAAACCCAGACCCGGCAACCCTCTGCTGTATATGTGTTGGAGGCATTGCATTGCTGGTTTATGCCGCGTGGTTGGTGGTCCAGTGTCTGAAAGATCTCGGGGGTCCAGGTTAATTGAGACTGCTGGTCCTCCTACAGGGTTGCCTTCTTCTTCAGCTTCGTTCAGCCTTTCCCTAATTCAACCGCAGGGGTCAGCAGCTTCTGTCCATTGGTTGGGTGCAAATATCAGCATCTGTCTCTTTCAGCTACTTGATACGTCTTTCAGAGGGCAGGCATGATAGGTCCCTTTTGTGAGCACTCCATAGCCTCAGTAATAGTGTCAGGTTTTGGGGCCTTCCCTTAAGCTGGATCCCACTTTGGGCCTGTTGCTGGACTTTCTTTCTTCAGGCCCCTCTCCATTCACATCCCTGAAGTTCTTTCAGACAGGAACAATTATGTGTCAGAGTTTTGACTGTGGGATGGCAACCCTCTCCTTCACTTGATGCCCTGTCTTTCTGCTGGAGGTGGGCTCTACAGGTTCCTTCTCCCTAATGTAGGGCATTTCATCTAAGGTTCCTCCTTTTGAGTCCTGAGAGTCTCTTACCTCCCAGGTCTCTGGTATATTCTAGAGAGTCTCCCCACCTCCTACCTCTCAAGGTTGCCTGTTTCCATTCTTTCTGCTGGCCCTCAGGGCTTCAGATCTCTTCCCTCACACAATACCTGTTCATGTTCCCTTCTACCCCCCCCCCCAATCTCCTTTCCCTCCCAGGTGCCTCCCTCCCTTCTTCCCTCCCTCCCCATTTGTGGTTGCTTTCTTCTCCCTCCCAAGTGGTAGTTAGGCATCCTCACTTGGGCCCTTCAGCTTGTTGAACTTTTTGAGCTCTGTGGACTGTATCTTGGGTATTCTGTACTTTTTTGGAAAGGGTGGACTAATATACACTTATTAGTGAGTACATACCATGCATGTTGTTTTAGGTATGAGTTACCTCACTCATGATGATATTTACTAATTCCATTGATTTATCAGCAAAACTCATGTTGTGCTCATTCTTAATACCTGAGTCATATTCCATTGCATAAATGAACCACACTTTCTATCCATTCTACTGTTGTGGGATATCTGAGTTGTTACTAGCTTCTGGTTATCACACAAAAGGCCCCTATGAACATAGTGGAACACATGCCCCTCTGGCATAGTGGGACATAATTTGGCTAAATTCCCATGAGTGGTATTGCTGGCTATTCAGGTAGATCTATTTCCAATTTTCTGAGGGTCCACCAAACTGATGTCCAGAGTGGTTGTACCAGCTTGCAATCCCACCAGCAGTGGAAGAGTGTCCCTCTTTCTCCACATCCTCACCAACATGTACTGTTGCCTAAGGTTTTGATCTTAGCCATTCTGATTGATGTAAGGTGGAATCTCAGGGTTGTTTTGATTTGCATTTCTCTGATCATCTAGGACTTTGAACATTTCCTTAGGTGTTTCTCTGCCATTCAAGATTCCTCTGTTGTGAAGTCTCGCTTTAGTTCTATACCGCATTTTTTTGATTGAGTTGTTTGGTTTTTTTGTGGTTAGCTTCTTGAGTTCTTTATATATTTTGGATATTAGCCCTCTATCGGTTGTGTGGTTAGTGAAGATTGTTTTCCCCAATCTGTAGGTTACTGATTTGTCTTATTGGCTATGTCTTTTGCCTTACAGAATCTTTCCAGTTTCATGCGGTCCCATTTATCAATTATTGATCTTAGAGTGTGTGCCATTGGAGTTCAGTTTAGAAAATTTCCCCCTGTTCCAATGAGTTCAAGGCTCTTCCCACTTTCTCTTCTATTAGATTTAGTGTATCTGGTTTTATGTGGTGGTCCTTGATCCACTTGGACTTGCTCTTTGTGCAAGGTGACAAATATGGCTCTATTTTCATTTTTCTACATATAAACATACCATTTCTTGAAGATGTTTTCCTATTTCCATTGTATATGTTTGGTTTCTTTGTCAAAGATCAAGTATCTGTAATTATGTGGTTTTATTTCTGGGTCTTTCATTCTATTCCATTGATCAGCATGTCTGTCTCTGCACCAAAACCATGCAGCTTTATCACTATTGCGCTGTAGTAAAGCTTGAGGTCAGGGATAATGATTACCCTAGTCTTCCTTTTTTGTATTTTTAAGAATTATATTTTTAAGAATTGCTTATAGACCCTGGTCTGACTACTTCAACAATGGTTTTCACCAATATAAAGGACAAAATATTTGGTCCATGAGGTTGGATGTCTCAGCAGCTCTTCATTCTACATTTGAAATCCCAAGCACATGCATGCCTCAGCAGCAGAATACACTAGCTTACCATCAATAGTGAGGGTGAGCAGTTAAAATTTTCTTAGTACAATGTTATTTTACATAGGCCACAACCAGATTTGTTCAGATTTAGGATAAGTCTCATGACCTTAAATGATCCACATTTAGTATGGGTTTTCTTCTGCTAAGTAATTCAATCAAGAAATCCATATTAGGTATTTTCAACTGTTTGGGGTTTAATTGATTCAGATGCAGTTAAGTAGACAAACAATGTTAGCCATCACTCATGCAAAACACGATTTCTGAATATCCAATAGGTTGCTCTATTTTCTTCCTTCCTTCCTTCCTTCCTTCCTTCCTTCCTTCCTTCCTTCCTTCCTCCCTCCCTCGCTCTCTCCCTCTCTCCTTCTTTCTTTCCTTCCTTCCTTCCTTCCTTCCTTCCTTCCTTTCTCTTTTCTTACTTAGGAAACTGAATGTATAAAGCAAACAAAGGAGGTCAAGTATTCTTATGATGCAGAAGTTACATAATTCAAAGGATTAAAATGTTCATTTGTTACTTTTAGGAGACTCATGGAGTGGCAATATATTATTCTTGCATCAAATAACTTATGCCTCAATAGTTCCTAAGAAAAATTTAGAGTATTTCTAGTGTAGTATTCTTACAGTTTTTAAATATAAATTATGCCCACATTAGTGATTCATTTTACTCACAGAGACTTGATAATTTTACACATATATTCACTGTAAGTGTCTCAGACTGCTTCTGTGCAAAATTTCAAAAAGATTAAAAAATTATTTACCTGGGAGCATTGCTTTGTCCTATGTTTCAAAAAGACCAAACCAACAAATAATAGCAATAGATGAAGAAAAAGAAATCCATGTCAAAGCCACAACATATTTATAAAGAAATATTAAAATTAAATTTTCCTATCGAAGAAAAAATGCTTATCAAGTATAAAAGGCATACAAAACATCAAGTAGACTGGATCAGAAAATAAATTTTCCATGAGGCATAATAATTAGAATACTAAATGTACAGAATGAAGAAAGTCTACTAAAAGGTGCAAGGGAAGAAGGCGAAGTGACACATAAATCAGATCTATTAGAACAACACATGACTTCTCAAGGAAGAAAAAAAAGCTATAAAAGCCTGGACAAATGGTCTACCATCTCTAATAGACCATGGATGCCAATTTGATTATAAGAAAGACATTTGATGATAGAACCAAGTGTAAATGTATCTATCTATTTATCCAGCTGTACTAAAGGTACTAGAAAGAAAACTTTAACCAGAAGAGGTTAACCACAACCAAGTAAACAAAAGGAATAAATAACTTCAGACCAGCAAATGAAAAGAGAGAGGAAAAAGGATGAGAAGTCTTATTCAAGCAAATGGACCTAAGAAGCAAGCCAGTAGCCATTTTGATACCTGACAAAATAGACTTGAAAACAAAACCAAACATAAGTGTTGGTATATACCCATCAACCAAGATGATATTGAATTCTAAACATCTATGAAAGAAACACAAGGTTATCGATAAAAGAAACACTACTGTATTGAAAATCATATACTGGCCCTCACACAGTGATAGTAAGTGACTACAGTACTGACTCTCATTGGCAGAGAGATCATCTGGAATAAAATTAAATAGAGAAATACTGGACCTTACTGACATCATAAGCCAAATGGAACTAACAGATATTTACAGACAATTTCACACAATTATGGAAACTTCTTCTCATTATCTTGCAGAAATTACTCAAAAACTGACTAAATACTTGGACACAAAGAGGGTCTTACCAAATAAAAGAAAACTGAAACAATATCCTACATCCTATCAGACTACCATATATTAAAGCTGGACATTAACAACAACAGAAACAACCAAAAGGTTTCAATCGCATGGAAACTAAACAATTCATTACTGAGTGAAAAATGTGTCAATAGAGAAATTAAGAAAGAAATTATAGAGTTTTTAGAATGGAATGTAAAAGAATATACAACATACCCAAGCTTTTGGGACACAGTTAAGATCGTTCTAAAACAAATGTTCATAACACTAACTCTATAACTTCAAACTCTATAATTTCTTTCTTAATTTGTGTGTATGTGTGTGTGTGTGTGTGTGTGTGTGTGTGTGTGTGTGTGAGATATCTCATGTTATTAATCTAAGGGCACATCTAAACACTCTAGGATAAAAGGAAGAATAGATACATAAAAGAAATAGACAACAAATAATGAAATTCAGTGCTGAAATCAATAAAAAATTGAAACAAAACAATATGAGTAATAAAAAGTTGGTTCTTAGAGAAGATCATTAGGTTAACAATTAGATTAATAATGCTTTGTAAAATTATATAAATTGCAGACAGAATATTTAAATTAAAAATAGAAATTAAAAATAAAATATAATACCATACACTAATGAAATTCAGGAATGCAAGCAAGGCCAAAGATACCAGTATACCCAAAGCACATAAAGATCCAACAAAGAAAGATAATTACAGACCAATTTACAGTGGGAACATAGGTGTAAATATTTTCAGTAATACATTTGTAAACTATATCAAAAGGTTCATCAACCATAATGAAGTAGGCTTCATACCGTAGATTCAAGCATAGTTTAACATACATAAATTGAGAAATGTAACTCACCATATAGACCATCTGAAATACAAAATCCATCTGGTGATCTCATCATATGCTGAAAAGACCTTTGATAATATACAACACCACCTCATGATACAAGTGCTCAGTAGAGTAGGAATACATGGGGCATTCCTCAATAAATTACAGTTAGCAGTAAGCTCATAGCCAACATCAACCTAAATGGAGGGAGGTCCATAGCTATTCAATGCGGTACTTGAAGTCTTAGATACCTCAATAAGACAACTGAAGGATATCAACCAATATAAATATGTAGAGCAGTATTTAAAGTATTTTTATTTGCAGAGAATATGATAGTTACATAAGGAACCAGAAAAATTTTACCAGGGAATTCCTAGAGCTAGTAAACAGTTTCAGCTAAGTAGCTAGATAGAAAACTAACCCACAAAAATGAATAACCCACTAATATACAAATAACAAATTTTCTAAGAGTGAAATCAAAGAAACAACCTTTACAGTAGCTTCAAACAATATAAAATATTTTGGGGTAACTCTCACCAAACAAGATGAGTGACTTGTATGATAAAATGTTTCAGACATTGAAGAATGACATTGATGAAGATATTACAAGATGGAAATATTGTTCATGCTCTTGGATCAGTATGAAAATGACCAAACTCCAAAAAGCAATCCCTATTAAAATTCCAACACACTTCCTCACCGAACATGGACACACACTTTTAAACTTCATATGGAAACACAACAAAATTCAAGTTAGCTTAAATTAATAAATATATAAAATCTGAATAATAATAAATCCTCTGGAGGTTTCACAATCTCCTACTGTGAACTGTACTACTTACACTGTACTGTACTACTACAGTAACAGAAAAATCATGTTTTGGGCATAAAATTAAAGATAATGGTTAATGGAACCTAATTGATGATACAGAAGTAAGTCCACAGACCAATGAACATTTGATATTTAATATCCAAGTCAGAAATACGTAGTGGGAAAAAAAGATAGCATCTTTAACACTAAGTGCTGGTCTAACTGGATGGCTACATGTAGAAGAATACAACTGGTCCATTCTTACCACCTGGTATGAAACTTCAAATAGATCAAATACCTTAAAAAACCAAAAGGTGATACAATAAAACTGATAGAAATAGTCTTGAACTTATTGGCATCAGAGAAGAGTTTCTGAATAGAACACCATTAATACAGGTTTTAAAATCAACCATTAATAAACGGGACCTCATGAAACTGTGATGTTTCTGTATGGCAAAGGACAGCACCATTCCATCAAAGCAGTAGTCTATCGAATAAGAAAAGTTTTTTGCGAACTACCCATTCAATAGAGGATTCATACACAAAATATGTAAAGAATTAAAGAATAACCCACAAGACAAAAAAAAAAAACAAAACCCAAATAACCCTTTTAAATGGGGCAGATCTAAAAGTATAATTTTCAAGTGGAAAGCAAAAGCTGAGAGACACTCAAAGAAATGTTCAACATTTTCATTTATCAAGAAATGCAAGTCAAAACCAAATTGAGATTTCATCTTACACCTGTCAGAAAAGCCAAGATTGATAAATCAAATGACAGTTCATGCTGAAGAATGTGTGGAGTAAGGGAAACATTTATCCATTGCTGCTGGAATTGCAAATTTTTATAACGAATATGGAAATCATTGTGCAGTTCCTTGGGAAGATAGGTTCATTTTACCTCTTGATCCAAGGATACTTCTTTTGGAAACATATATAAAAGACACTTTGTCCTACTACAGAGACATTTGCTCAACTGTGTTCATGGATGGAATGTATGGAAATCCTGGAATGGGAGGGGCAGTTTGGAAAGGGTGGAAAGAGGGAAAGAATAAGGGACTGGGGAGTGGCAGTAAAGCTAAAGCCAATTTGAGCAGTTCTATGGAAACCTAATACAGTAGACGATTTCTATACTATGTACATGTATGAAGAAGATATTAACATAATTGCCAAATAACAGGGGAGGTAGAGCTCCACCTGGACATTTCTCATCAACAAATTAAATCTCCAATTCTGGTTTGGGTTGCATCTAATCAAAATTTAAACAAAAGTGCCACAGAAAAACCTCCAAGAAATCCCAGGCTATTGATAATCCTTTGAAAACTAATGATAGACGGTATTGCTGAAGACAATATCTATACAACCCATTAAAAATGGAGAGGTTGAGCTGGTGCTTACCTAGAGATGTCACACCTACAATTCAAAAGGATCTCTGCATGCTACCAAAGGGAAAAAGTAAGCACTATGCTAGCTACAAATGTTTTCCATCTACAATGATGACTGGCTTGGAAGATGTGACAGTCAATAGTGGCTCAAAGCTTTATGGACTAAACAAATGTTATCTGATTGAATTTAAGGTTTACTCCAGGAGGAGGAACCCATAAGCAGCACTTCCCAGGTGGCCAAGAACCTGAAACTAGACAGACAATGGATCGAGGGGAAAACCAAATACTACTGTTCTGTTAAAGATGTGTATCTACAAAGCAACTTCTAATGACACTGCAGTACTCATAAGTCAGTGTTTTACCAGGTATCACCATAGAAGCTGTGTGCTGCAGTATATAGGAACAAATAGAGACCACAGCTGGACAATGTGCTTATTCAAAGGTATGAGAGATTTCGAATATTCAGTCCATATGTGACAGATCTACCAGAACCTTCCCACTGAGGTTAAGAAAACCTCGCAGAAGAGGCAAAAGATTGTAATGATCAAAGGGGGTAGACAACAAGGAACGAGGCTTTCTAAACACACCAGGACTGATGCCCATATCAACACATAGAACCTGGCAGCACGATCAAGACGTACACTGTCTTAGTCAAATGGAGTTTCAGGCCTTATTAGGAACATGGACAAAAGACTCCATCTCTAAACCCCAAGTTATCTCTAATTGTTAAGTGATTGCAAATGAAAATTTAGTTTTCTTCATTGAAGTCTCACTGCTAACTACTCTGATGGACAGGCCCAATGCCTACCATTAAGTGGCCAATATAATATGGACTTGTGACATTTTTGGAAGTTCCCTGCCTCATAATGATTTGGTATGGATTTTTTAAACTTTATGAGCCTTTTGAGTATATATTATTGTTTCCTGTTTTACTTTTTATGGAACTTCCCTTGAGTCTGTGTGTGAACATGTATGAGTCTGCATACATATGTGTTTCTTATGTTTTTTTCTCTGGTGTGTGTGTGTGTGTGTGTGTGTGTGTGTGTGTGTGTGTGTGTGTGTGTGTTAGCTGCTTCTGTTTTATTTTATTTTAATCTTTAGATGTCTATTTGTTTCTAACAAGAGAGAAAACAAGTGTGGATTTGGAAGGGAGAGAAGGTGGGGAGCACCTCAGAGAGATTGGGAGAGAAGAAACTGTGTTCAGAATATTGAGTACAAATTACTCCAACAATGCATTTCTCAATCTCTCTCTTTTCTCCATCTCCTCCCCTTTGCTGTGTTCTCCCATTGCCTGTTTGTATAGAACAGGCAGGTAATATGCAAATCATATAGATAGTAAACAGACAGACAAATGGAGAAAAAGAAACTTTATATTCAAGCTATAAAACATATGCTAACTGATGACTCTAATGACTCTACATCATAAATACCTCTTGAATGCACCACTCTTTCCTTTATTGCAGGAAGTTAGCTTTTTCAATCTCCTATTTATTTGCCTGGTTAGTCATAATAAACAGTAGGACCTGAACTCCCTGCTCTTACATATATTACAAAATATTGTCTCTTCTGTTAACAAAGATTTAAAAATAACAACTTTTGCCAGGGAGACTTCCTATTGTGGCTCAGATTTTTTAACTCTATAATATATTTTTAAAATACATTCTCGATGACCATGGGAGATCTATCTTCTGAGATCTTCTTTGATTTCTTTCTTCAGAGATTTGAAGTTCTTGTCATACAGATCATTCACTTGCTTGATTAAAGTCATACCAAGATATTTTATATTATTTGTGACTATTGCGAAGGGTGTCACTTCTCTAGTTTCTTTCTCAGCCCTTTTATCCTTTGAGTAGAGGAAGGCTACTGATTGGTTAATTTTATATCCAGCCACTTTGCTGAAGTTGTTTATCAGCTGTAGGAGTTCTCTGGTAGAATTTTTGGGGTCGCTTATGTATGCTATCATATCATCTGCAAATAGTGATATCTTGACGTCCATTTCCCCCTATTTGTGCCCTTTGATCTCATTTTGTTGTCTAATTACGCTGGCTAGAACTTTGAGTTCTATATTGAATAGATAGGAAGCCATCTTGCTGAAAGCAATCGACAGATTCAATGCAATCCCCCTCAAAATTCCAACTCAATTCTTCATTGAATTATGAAGAGCAATTCTCAATTCATTTGGAATAACAAAAATACTAGGATAGTAAAAACTATTTTAACAATAAAATAACTACTGGGGGAATCACCATTCCTGACCTCAAGCTATACTATGGAGCAATTGTGATTAAAACTGCATGTTATTTTTATAGAGACAGGGAAGTAGAACAATAGAATAGAATTGAAGACCCAGAAATGAAACCACACATCTATGGTCACTTGATCTTTGACAAAGAAGCTAAAACCATCCAGGAGAAACCAAACATCATTTTCAACAAATGGTGCTCATTCAACTGGCAGTCTGCATGTAGAAGAATGCAAACTGATCCATTCTTATCTCCTTGTACAAAGCTCAAGTCCAAGTGGTTCAAGGACCTCTACATAAAATCAGATATACTGAAATTTATAGAGGAGAAAGTGGGAAAGAGCCTGGAACACATGGGCACAGGGGAAATTTTCCTGAATAGAATACCAATGGCTTAAGCTCTAAGATCAAGAATCAACTAATGGGACATCATAAAATTGAAAAGCTTCTGTAAAGAAAGGACACTATCAATAGAATAAAATTGCAACCCACAGATTGGGAAAAGATCTTTACCAATCCTACATCTGATAGAGGGCTAATATCATATATTTAACTCAATAAGGTAGACTCCAGAGAACCAAATGACCCTATTAAAAAGTGAAGTATAGAGTTAAATAGAGAATTCTCAACTGAGGATTCTCAAGTGGGTGAGAAGAAATGTTCAACATCCTTAGTCACCATGGAAATGCAATCAAAACGATCCTGAGATTCCACCTCACACCAATCAGAATAGCTAAAATCAAAATCTCAGATGACATTAGATGTTGGTGAGGATGTAGAAAAAGGGGAACACTCCTCCATTGTTGGTAGAATGTAAGCTGGTAAAAACACTTTGGAAATCAGTCTGGTGGTTCCTGATAAAATTGGAAACAATTCTACCTGAAGATCCATCTATAACACTACTGGGAATATACTCAAAAAATGCTTCAACATAGAACAAGGACTCTTGCTCCACTATGTTCATAGCTGCCTTATTTATTATAGCCAGAAGCTGGAAACAACCCAGATATTCCTCAACAGAAGAAAAGATACAGAAAATGTGGCACATACACACAATGAAGTACTACTCAGCTGTTAAAAACAATGACTTCATGAAATTCTCAGGCAAATGGATAGAACTAAACAATATCTTCCTGAGTGAGGTAAGCCAGTCACAAAAGAATACACATGGTATGTACTCACTGATAAGTGGATATTGGCCCCAAAGCTAACAATGCATATGGTACAAACCACAGACCATATGGAGCATAAAAGGAAGAAAGACCAGGGTGTGGTGCTCTAGTCCTGCATTGAGCAGGGAACAGGAAGATCATGCGAGGTGAAGGGAGAGGGGGACCTGGGAGGGTGAGAGGAGGGGGAGCAAATAAGGGAGGCAGTTTCAGGAACTGGAAGAGATGTGAGAGAGGTAAAGAGGGTCAGGAAATCGAACACAAGTGTGTAGCAGTGGGTATGAGGAACTGGAATAGTCACTGGAGGTTCCCATACACGAGGGAACCATGAGGCTCCCAGGACCCAATGGGGATGACTTTAGCCTAAATGCGCAGGGAAGGTGGAGAATGTACCTGTTGAGAACACCTCCAGAAGATAGGCACAGACCCTGGTCGAGGGATGGGGTCAGCCACTTGTCTCTAAGTTTTTAACCCAGAAATGTTCCTGTCCAAAGGAAGAACAGGGACAAAAAAATCGAACAGAGACTGAAAGAAGGGTCATCCAGAGTCTGCCCTACCTGGGGATCCATCATGTCTGCAGACACCAAACCCAACACTGTTGTTGTAGTCAAGAGGTGCTTGCTGACGGGAACCTGATGTCGCGGTTCCTTGGGAGGTCTGGCCTGCAACTGACCAATGCAGATGTGGATACTTGGAGCCAACCATCGGACTGTGCTCAGGGAACCTAGTGGGGGAGCTGGTGGAAGGACTGCAAGAACTGAGAGAGATTGCAAACCCATTGGAAGAACACCATAGGCTGGCTTGACCACCCAGTTTCCCCAGAGTCTAGACCACCAACCAAGGAGTGTACCTGAAGGTATCCATGGCTCCAGATACATATGTAGCAGAGGATAGCCTTGACTGACAGAAATGGGAGGGGAGACCCTTGGCCCCAGGGAGGTTTGATGCCCCACCATAGGGGGATTGCTGGAGTGGGGCCGAAAAGTGTGGGTAGGTGGGGGAGTACCATCATACAGGCAAAGGGGAGGGGGAAGGGCAGATGTGGGATGGGGGTTGGTAGAGTGGTAACCAGGAAGTTGGATATCATTTGCATGTAAACGAACAGAATGATTAGTAAAAATAAATAAAAATTTAAAAAAGAAAAACAAAAAAACACATCCTCAAGCCAATACCTGTTCCTCCCTCTTCAGCTTCACTTCATGGGCTCCCAGGTTCCTAGGTATTAATCAGCCTTTCTGAACTCTTTCATTATATGTTTTCTGTCCTGTTTTAGTCATTACTATTTTCTCTGACTAACATGGCGATTATTCTTCCTTTTCCTGTAAGTATACAGTTTAGGGATTATAATCATTTTCTACAATGTTTCTAGTTTTTTGTTTGTTTGTTTGTTTGTTTGTAGTTTTGTTTTGATCTCATAGGCTCTCGGTGGGGCTTTTGCTGCTGTCTAATCTTTCTTATTAGCCTTTGTAAAACAATTAAAATGCTTAGATCATTTTAAAGGACTAACTCATTAAATATGTTATGAGGGTACAAGATCTCCCAAACTCTTTATGACTGACAATGGTGAGGGCTTTGTCTCTTTAATGAGTCAGTGCATAATAGGTAAAGAAAACCTGTTAATACATTACCACAAAGGTATGCAATTTAGGTGATTGAGCAAGATTCTTTAAAAAACATGTTTCTACTATAAGAAAATTGAAGTGAAGAATAAAAATATGGATCCTCATGAATTCTTAAGAGTGTATTGAAGAGTTTAAAAGGAGGAAAAGGAAGGGGGAAGTTAGGTGATTGTATTATATCAAAAAGAAAAGAAAACTTAAAACAAGCAAATTTAGCAATTTTAAAGTACTAGAAAATTAAGTTTGTTGCTACAATACATATAATATATTATTTTTTTACTTGCAATTTTTTGGTAACTTTGCATTTTGGGTATTATGCATACTTATGAATATTTCCTAGTGAACGTGATGATGATCAAGATCCAAATGTCTTAAAAAAGGTGAAACATCAAAAATATTTATTGATTAATAAATTTGTTAAAAATATATCTGATAAATTTTATTTTATATGTTAATAATTTCATGAAACATAGAATTTGCATATAATTTAACATCAGATTAGCACAACCATGAGTGTTTATTGTGAAAGCATAAAAATAGACTCCAACTATTCGTTTCTTTTTTCTTCTTTTTTTTTTTTTTGATACTTTATTTACATTTCCAATGTTTCCCCCTTTCTAGGTCTCCTCTTTGGAGACCACCTATCCCCTCCCCCTCCCCCATCTCTATGAGGGAATTCCACCTCCCACCCACCGCCCACCTTGACATTCCCCTTTACTGGGGCCTCTCCTCCCCCTGATGGCCAACAAGGCCCTCCTCTGCCACATATGTGGTCCGAACCATCGATCCCTCCATGTGTATTCTTTGGTTGGTGGTCCAGCCTCCAGGAAAATAGACATAATGCTACCTGATGACCCAGCTATACCACTCCTGGGCATATACCCAGAAGATGCTCCAACATGTAATAAAGACACATGCTCCACTATGTTCATAGCTGCCATATTTATAATAGCCAGAAGCTGGAAACAACCCAGATGTCCCTCATCAGAGAAATGGATACAGAAAATGTGGTACATTTACACAATGGAGTACTACTCAGCTATTTAAAACAATGATTTAATGAAATTTGCAGGCAAATGGATGGAACTTGAAAATATCATCCTGAGCGAGGCAACTCGGTCACAAAAGAACGAACATGATATGTACTCACTGATAAGTGGATATTAGCCGAAACGTTTGGAATACCCAAGTTTCACTTTACAGTAACCGCTGGACTGAGAGTGAGGTCCCAGATGGAGGAGATGGAGAAGGGACTGAAGGAGCTGAGGGAGTCTGCAGCCCTCTGGAGGGAGCAACAGTGTCAACTGGCCTGACCGCCCCCCGCCCCCCCGGTCTTCCTGGAGGCTGGACCACCAACTATTCATTTCGTTGACAGTTCTCAAGCTTCTAGATTAGTTTTCTAAAATAACAGTGAAAACTTTCAGACTTTGAAAATTAGTGAAATATTAATATCTATGAAGTGATAATTAACATGTCAGAATATGAGTCTACAGTGTTCATGAATGTGTGTGAGTTTATGTGTAGGTAGAGCATTAGCCATGAAGGGATATGGAAAGACAGAAAGGAAAAGGAAAAGGGTGTCATATAAATGTCTGCCAATACAATGTATAGAACATAAATAGTTATATGCTGTCTTATCTAAGAAATTAATTATGATTAAACCATAAATTTCCTTACCAAAGATAATATCATTTTGCCTTTTGGCAAACACATAATGTGTTTATTCATGACCAGGCAAGATTTTTAAATGCTCTAGGACAATCATAGTTTCTTGGTTTTCTTGAAATCTTCAGAATTCTTTGGTTTTTTTTTTTTCTTTTTTCTTTTTTTAAACAAATTAACTAGAGTCAGAGACACCCCCCTAATCCCAAAGTTGGAACTCCCACAAGAATACCAAGCAAAACAACCATAAGTTATTTCTTATTCATTTTTATCATTCTATTTCAAGATAAAGGTTATCACATTTAGTTCAAGAGAAGCCAAGGAATATTTCAGCCTTTCCTCAATACTAAATTAAGAAAATCACAGAATTCTCTGTTTAGCTCTATTCCTCAAATGGCAAGAAGCACCTAAAGAAATGTTCAACATCCTTAGTTATCAGGGAAATGCAAATCAAAACAACCCTGAGATTCCACCTCACACCAGTCAGAATGGCTAAGATCAAAAAGTCAGATGACAGCAGATGCTGGCAAGGATGTGGAAAAGGAGGAACACTTCTCCATTGCTGGTGGGATTGCAAGCTGGTACAACCACTCTGGAAATCAGTTTGGCAGTTCCTTAGAAAATTGGACATAGTATTACCTGAGGACCCAGCTATACCACTCCTTGGCATATACCCAGAATATTCTCCAACATGTAATAAGGACACATGCTCCACTATGTTCATAGAAGCCATATTTATAATAGACAGAAGCTGGAAACAGCCCAATATCCCTCAACAGAAGAATGGATACAGAAAATGTGGTGCATTTACACAATGGAATACTACTCAGCTATTAAAAACAAGGACTTCATGAAATTTTCAGGCAAATGGATGGAACTTGAAAATATCCTGAGTGAGGTGACTCAGTCACAAAAGAACACACATGGTATATACTCACTGATAAGTAAATATTAGGTAAAGAGCATAGAATACCCATATACAACTCTTGAACCACATAAAGCTCAAGAGGAAGAAAGACCAAAGAATGGATGTTTCAGTCCTACTTAGAAGGGTAAACAAAATAACCAAGGGAAGTAGAGGGTGGGAGGGACTTGGGAGGAAGAGAAGAGGAGGAGGGAAAATGAGGGGAAGAATCAGGTATGGGAGGAGATGGAGGAGATGTACAGAGGCTCAGGAAATGGAACAGAGGTATGTAGCAATGAGGGATGGGGAACTAGGATAGCAACCAGAAAGTCCCAGATGCCAAGAAAGTAAGAGCCTCCCAGGACCCCACACTGAAATACCCCACAAAGGGGAGGGAGAACCTGTTGAGACCATATCCAAAGGTTAGGCATGCCCCCCTGCCATGAGGGGTGGGGCCAACCACCCATCTCCAAAATTTTAACCCAGAATTACTCCTGTCTAAAGGAAATATGGGGACAGAGTGGAGCAGAGACTGAAGGAAAGTCCATCCAGAAGACTGTCCCACCTGGGCTTCCATCCCACATGCAGTCACCAAACCCAGACACTATTGAGGATGTGAAGAAGTGCTTGCTGACAGGAGCCTGATACAGCTGCCTGCTGAGAGGCTCTGCCAGATCCTGACCAATATAGATGCAGATGCTGTAGCCAACCATAGGACTGAGCACAGGGACTCCAATGGAGGAGTTAGGGGAAGGCCTGAAGAAGCGAAAGGGTCCTTATCTGGCATCAATGGGAGGGGAGGCCCTTGTCCTATGAAGGCTTGGTGCCCCAGGGTATAGGAAAGCTAGGGCAGTGAGGTGGGAGTGGGTGGGTGGGTGGGGGAGTGCCCTCATAGACACAGGGTAAGGGGGGTAGGATAAGGGGTTTGCAGAGGGGAAACTGGGAAAGGGGATAGCATTTGAAAGGTAAATAAATAAAATATCCAATTAAAAAAATGAATTGGGAAACAAATAGAAAAACACAGAATACATGCCATTCTGAAAGACAGTTCTCTTGGTCTCTGCATACAGGATTGCTCAAGATGGTGGTAAACTTTTGGACATGGATTCTTACAGCCTCAGCTGAATCCATACGATGTCACAGTTTCTTTCCTCAGGGAAAACGATAAGCCAGATTTTCCTGTAAAATTCTTTCAACTTTTTAGTTCATAATCATTTCTGACTTTACAATATGAATATTAACACAGCTTATATAATTCAAAATATATAATATGTGAATTTTAATAGTTACCAATTTGAAGAGACAGAAAATAGCATGTATAATTCTCTACATGTTCATAATTACTTTTTTATTACTGACTGAAAAAAAGTCAAGTATGTATATTATATTTTCATTAATCAGTCATCTCTTGATGGAAATCTAGACAAATCCCATCCCTTAATAGTGGAAAAAAAAGTAATAAATAAAGTCACCCAAGAATCTTTGTGGTCATAGATCTAAGTGGTATTTTACTAATTCAGTTCTTATTTACTCTTAAGTTTCTATGGCTAGTGTCAATTCTCACATTTATAAAATAATACTTCAATAAAAATATTAACATTGTATTTCAGGTCAACAAAAAATAACTTCAAAATTTTAATGCTCAAATTGCAAAGAAGAACTTTGTAAAATCGAGGAAGGAAAGGTGATAAAAGATGCACTTAACACATTGTATTAATTTATATAAGACCTACGGTATGGGAATTAAATTTTAAATGTTTAGAGCCACATTATAACCATACTTGCTATTCCACACACTTATTTTGGAAACACTGGGTTGTTGACTGATCTATCTACCTGGGGAAAAGTTGAAAGATAATTTAATAGGGTTCTGCTCACATAAAGGAAAGGTTCGTAGCCTCCTGTGTTACAGTATTACCTGCTTTCTCTTTCTAAGAATTCCACATCTCTTCCCCAGTTATAAGATCCCCTCCCCTGTTCTTTTGAGTGTTTTAGAGTAGGGCTTACTTCCTGTGGCCCCTTGTTTGCAGTTTCTTCAATCCTTCTTGTCCAATTTGACCCGAGCTATACCTCTATAAACACTCCCTTCAGTAATTCTTTTCTGGTTATTTTTATTGAGATTGGCAGTTATTTTTCTTCCAGGAACCTTATGAATACATTTAATCTCTTAAAAAATGAACTCTACAAAATAATAAAGTGCTGATTTGTAGGGAGGAACATATATAACATATATTAAATTACACAGGACAGTTAAAGTGAGAAGAAACCCCTAAGCTCTGATTGTCATAAAATCAACTCAAACAGAGTTTCAAAACCATAATAAAATAAAACAAAATAAATATGAAACACATATGCTATCTTAGCTAAAATTGTGACTTTTCCCTCTCTTCTTTCTCTGTGCTTTCAAGTGAGTTGGTTCCATTCCTTACACAGAACTATGCTGATGACTCGAAAGTTGCTGTAGCCACTTAAGCTTCCAAGGTCCTCATTCTCAGAGTGTTAACAACATTATTGATCATTCAGATATCCATGATACACTTTTCTTGAGCTGTCTGCATAGTCCTGAATTTAAGTTTGCTCCAGTAACAAAGGAGGGCATACATCTGGATACTTGAATAAGAGGAGTCACTTTTATATATAGTTGGGATCAGGTAGTCTATTCCTTATTTAGCAGTATGCAGGAGAGATTCCTCCACACTTTTCTTGACTCAATAGTTCATTTCTTCTAGCACTTTACAATATTAATTATTTAGATGTTCTGCAGTTTATATATCTAATGTTGGTTTTGTGGGGAAAAATTTACTAACCTATTTTGATAAATGCCAAGAAGCTTGTCTGCTTTATCATATAGTAATGGTGTGCTTAGTTTTATAACAAATCATCAAAAGTGCCTGTTTGGTTGTATCATTTTGCATTTCGGCTAGCAATGTCTGTGAGTTCATCCTGCTCTATGTACATTTCAGCAAACGCTGTCATTGTTCTTCTGGTTTTCATCTATTTACCTAGTCTGTTCAAGAGTCTCATCATTGTAGCTTCTAATGTTTATATATATGCTTGATATATATTGTAGAACTCTTTTTTATTATACATGCTTATCATCTATTTTTTAAAATATCTTTTTACAATGTCTTTTTAAAAGCCTTTATTTGGACCCTTTTGGATATGGGTTGTTAATTTTCTCTTTGCTTAAGTGACACATCAGTTCTTTCATAGCAGTACCGTGATCATATTTTATTCTGTTTTTAAATCTTTAAATACTGGTACTTTCCCCCAGCCTCTATCTTCATACTTCATATTTGGTTTTATTTGTTTGTTTATTTTATTTATTTGGTGTGTGTGTGTGTGTGTGTGTGTAAATCTGGACATAAAGCAGTAGTTATGGTCTTTGGCCCTCATATGTCACTTTTGTCTTTTATTGAAACTGTGCTCCTACATTGTCCACTCCGAAAGTGTCACTCAGACTTTGCTTTAGGTAAAAGATAATGCTTGTTTTTCATGTCTAATAATTTTTTAAATTTACTTTACATCCAGGTCGGAGCTTCCCCTTCCTACTCTCCTGCTAGGCCCTCTCATACACCTCCCATCTCCCTATGCCCCATACCTTTTTCTTCAGAGAAAGGGAGACATTGTAAGGAGCGGCTAGAGTATTCGCCATTACAAGATGGCGCTGACCTCAGCTGTCGCTCTAAGGAAACTTACGGATAGCGCGGGAAAACCCCCGAAGCCGGGAAAACCCCCGAAGCGCATTATGGGTGTACATGACTATC
>CM052700.1:108002526-108018610 GCA_028551405.1 Uromys caudimaculatus
CCGGGAAAACCCCCGAAGCGCATTATGGGTGTACATGACTATCACCGCCCACTCCCGGGGCACACCAACCAATGGAGAGCACGCTGCCTCGGGGCTATATAACAGCGCCATTCTGGGGCCCCGGGGTCTTTCCTCTTTTCATCATGCAATAAACGCATTGCTGCAGAAGGATCCGTGTGTCCGCGTGGGTTCTTGCTGGTGAGACCAAACAGCGCGCCGGACAAGACATCACATAGATATCAACATGACTTGGCATATTAAGTTGTAATATTACTGCGCTCTTATTATTCTATTGAGGCTAGATAAGACCTTCCAGTTAGAGGAAAAGGGATCCAAATGTAGGCAACAGAGTCTCAGATAGCTCTGCTTCTGCTTTTAGTACTCTCTCATGAGGCCCAAACTGTACATCTGTTACATGTGTGTAGGAGGACTACATCTGTCCCATGCAGTCTCTCTAGTTGGTGGATCAGTCTCTGTGAGTCCATATACTCCCTGGTTAGTTGATTCTATTGGTCCTTGACTTCTTTGGCTCTTCATTCTTTCTGCGAGATTACCCCAGCTCTGCCTAATGCTTGGTTGTGGGTCTCTGCATCTTTTTTCTGAACTACAGTTATACATTTAACTTCAGCCAAAGAAAGTGGGGTTTTGATAAAATCCCAGTAGTGTCTTCTGAGGAAAGTTTGATTAAGAACAAGTGGATATTAGCCCAAAAGTTCGGAATACCCAAGTTTTACTTCACAGTAACCATTGACTGAGTGTGAGGTCCCAGATGAAGGAGTTGGAGAAGGGACTGAAGGAGCTGAGGGCGTTTGCAGCCCCATGGAGGGAGCAACAATGTCAACTGGCCTGACCTCCCGGTCCTCCTGGAGGCCGGACCACCAACCAAAGAATACACATGGAGGGACCCATGGTTCAGACCACATATGTGGCAGAGGAGGGCCTTGTTGGCCATCAGGGGAGGAGAAGCCCTTGGGCCTGAGGGTGTTAGAGGCCCCAGTATAGGGGAATGCCAAGGTGGGAAGACCGGAGTGGGTGGGCCAGTGGGTGGATGGGGGAATATCCTCATAGAGGCAGGGGGAGGGAGAGGGGATAGGGGATTTCCAAGGTAGAGACCTGGAAAGGGGAAACATTTGAAATGTAAATAAAATATCAAAAAATAAAAATTAAAAAAAAAAAAACCAGGTGGTCAGATGGTTCAAGTGGCCATTTCCCATTCTTCAATAGAGAGCAGCAAAGAGTACTCTGCTCTTAGCTGTGAACCAGTGATCATCTATTCTGAGCCTCCAGCAATTCTTCAATTATAGTTTAGAGCTGACTGACTACTGGATCCTTTTTGGGTACCTTCTCTTGTGTCTGCCTATCGATTTGTATTTATGCTTTGATTCTGTGTCTGTGTATCTACATTTTCAATGTGGGAGGCAATGTTTTGTACAGTGACCACTCTTCTTCTCTACCTTCCTGTTATCTTCTCTCTGTTAGTCCTTGCTTTATTTCAATTTTATTTTCTTCCCTTTCTGTTTCTTGTAAGTTTACGATGCCATTCACCCTTTTCAATTTCTCAAGTTCCTGCTGTTGCTTTCTGACTGTTAATTGCATTCAGTGGAATTTTTATTCTTAATATTCTTTTTTTTTCCCATTCTTGGCTTTTGACTGTATTTATTTTATATCTTCTCTCTTCATTTGTACTTGATCATACTCCTTTTATTGGTAATAAACAGCACATATTTAACTGAATTCTTGCCTTTATCATCCATATCACTCTTCAATCAGTCTTTATTGTTTATTGTTCTCCTAAGAATGGTCAGATATCCCTACTTATTGTTTCCTTCTTTCTTAATCTCTACATGTGAGATACTGTAGTTTGACATTTTTTAGTTCAATGTACTTTAGTATTCCTTTAAATAACATTGCCCTCTGTTTTAGGATGCAGCTAAGTAATTTGATTTTGATATTATACTATTTGTTAGTGGACTTTACTTTTTCTTATGCTCCATCACTAATTCATTACCCTTGTAAGCCAGGGTCTGACTGGAGGACTCACTCTTAGTCTTTGTCACTCTGCTGTTACTGGTGCCAACACAAATTTTCCAAGCCCTCTCTAAGTGGCTGCTTTAGTTCTGTGCACTTATTTACCACTTGAAGTTGCCAGGCAGCTCACTTTTCTCAGGGGTTTATGCTGCCTGGTCCTTAGAAATCCTAAGGTGTTTTGAGGATTCACTCAGTACATCCATAACTACATGCACTGTTTCTCACTATAAAATTTCTCTGAGAATTCTAACAGTCATTAACCTAATCTTAAATTGTTTCAACAATCAGGATTTCTATTGTGTTCCCTCTTTCCTGTTTCCCTCTTTTCTGGTCCGGTAGGAAACTCTTCAGGACGTACTCTAGGCTAGGATACCAGTAAGGTTGGCTCATTCTATTTGTTCGGAATGTGGGGTCCTTCTCCACTCTGCTGTGTTGAGTGATGGATAGAAGGTACTGTGAAGTTTGTTTTGTTCAATCTTTTTATCTGGTGAGTCTGGTCTATCCACATCATCACGACCAGAAACAGAAGACCCACCTTACTTGTTACTGTTGTTATAGAGAACATTCCTCCATAAGTAATTTAAATTCACATACAAATCTAAAACAAGAAATTCAGTGAGGTGTTAAACTATCTAACATTAATTTTGCTTTTGCTTGGGTGTTCACCCATTTGTCTTTTAGTGTACAACCTCAGACAAAAGAAGGTGCAAATTTAGAAGAATAGCAAGCTCAGTTACCTGCAATTATAATACTATTGCTTTGGCCTAAGCTATGTTTTTCATTATTGACAAAAATAAAAATATTAGCAGTTCTGATAGACAACATTTGCCTGAAATATAGACATTCTAAAAAGTTATTTCCTGGAATTTGGACTCTCTACTGAGAGAACATTTTATATCATAACAACAGTGTCTATGTTTCCTTAAAGCGTCTCTTGCACATGGCCTACAATAAATTCTTCTGTACACACAGGAGAAAAGTTTTGAATAGGGAAGCACATATTTCATACATATATACAATTAGAAAATTCTGTTCATAAAACTATCCACTTTTCATTCTTTTTTGTGTATGTGTGTATAGTGAGCATGTGTGTGCCCATGGCACATGAGGACAGACTTATGAGTGGGCAAGTCTCTGTACCCCTGTTCAGCAAACATGAAGAGTCCAGAGCAAGATGTCAGATATTGGGATAATGTCTGTAGAAAAGGATATAATCTGGCTGTATACTGAGCTCCCTGGTTTCTTCTTGTCTCTACCCCAATGCTTGGATTATAGGTAAGTGAAACTACCTATTACATAATAGAGTGATGTGATAAGCACCACCTTACTAAATCCTGTGGATGATCAAACTTAAATCCCATGCTTGGTGAGCAACTGCTTTTTACTGTGCAGCATCTCTACCACCTACTTTGTTAGTCTTTAGAAATAAAATAACTAACAGCTATAAACAGATATCCATGTCTTCAAAGTATATAATAAATGAAAATCTTCACCTTTTTTTTTTTAATATGGAGACTTTGAAATACAACATACCTGGTGTCCTGACCTAGAAAGCCTAGTGGCATGTTCTTTGCTTCAGGAAGACTTAGATGACAGAAGCCAGTGCTAGAAACACACACTGCTTTGTCAAATTGATCTTATTTGAAGAAAAACGACAGCCACATATTGTATATGCTTATGTTCTAAATGCTTTATCTCTTTTTGAGTTGCGCAGTTTGATTCAGATAATTGAATTCAGAATTTTTCTCAACTCAGACACTCCCATCATTATTACAGCATTATCATTGCTGTCATTCATTGAACCATAACATCGAAATCAAATATGCCTAAAGTGTTTCATGACATGGCAAATAAACTCTCCTAGGTATCAAAGTCATTTCTATGAGATGCATATTTGTCTTAATGATGAGAATCTGATTGTCCTCAATGTTTGTAATTGAAATGGCAGTATTTATATATTTTTGTTGCAATATATTGTGTCTCATCATGTATAATGGCCTGACTTTGTTTGTTCTGTTGCCAAATATGCTGTTATTCTGTCCAACATCAACTAACATTGTCCCATGGAGCACTTCACACGACTGCCTACCTGGCAAATGACTATTCAAATTCCACTTTTTTCTCATTCATTACAATTGTTTAATCACCCATAGTTAATTTGAAAAGTTTTTCATATGAGATGTAAGTAATATGGATATTGTTTGATAGACATGGATTTAGCATGGCCTTTAGTTCTCTCAGGAGTTCAATGATCCTAGAAATACTCATTTTATGTGACTTCTCTGAGGCTTTTTGTAATGCTAAACACTTTCAGATAAAGAATTTTGCATAAAGACACAGATAAATCTTATTTTCTTGAGAAAAAGTGAACTTAACTTCTAAGAATTATAAAATATGTCAATTCTTGCCCACCTAATAATATTGAAAATACTAAAATTTACTACAAAAGAGTATAATTCCTCAATGAAGAAGGGGGATGAGTGAAACTTCTACAAACAAATTGGTTTAGGGTGACATATAATGAATTACCACACTAATGACAAAGAACAATCAGACCAGTGTATCTTTGTTTTAAGAGTTATCATCAGTCTTAATTTTCTCTAAATAAATTTGCCTATAAAATATAGAATTTTGTTTTTTAGTATGACAAATAATGCTACCAAAAAACATCTTTTGTGCAGAGTGAATGATGTCAGGAAAATCATTAGGCAGAAGGAAGGCCACTGTAAGGCTTCAAAGAGAACATCACAAACCTGAGTAGACTAGGATACCATTCACAGAATTGCGTATTTATGACAATTTGGAAATTTGTACAAGAGAGTAAATGTGAATATGGCTCAGGTGAGACTAATGTTTCAATTCTGAGATACTTACCTTTGGAAATATATATATATTGATTGGATCAAGGATCCTGATGCAATGTTTAGGAGAAAATCCTTTGTTCATGTAATCTATAGGACAAGTGAAAAAATAACCATGTCTGTTTATAAATTGCACAAATAATACGGTTACAGGAGCATAAAAAGGAAGTATTTTATTTTGATGGATCAAAGAAGGTCTACCAAAGAGTTAAAAACAAGACATTAAGATGTGAGGAACTTAATAAGTTAACATTGATTAATTAAGTAGGGGAAAGGGTGTTGAGATTACTAGAACAAAAACACAAATACCTGTAATGAGTAGTGGTTTAGTGCTACAGGGAAGCAATGGCTAGATTCCTGTCTGCCCTACACAAACATTTCCATTGACATGCAAATTCTTTGGTGAAAACAAACTCTTCTAAGAGATCAAAATTTAGAGGCTCAGAGGTGATCTGAGGAACAGTATTAGCATCTTTTAAAGATATTATTGCCATATTTATATTGAGAGTTTATAAATTTTTCATAACTTAATATTCATACCTTTTACAATGTGCAATTTTAGTTCATTTTCTATAAACCAATGTTGATAAGCACTCATTTTAAGTAGAAAATTCCCTATGACATTGCATAAAGATTCTTAGTTTGCATTTTTTATGTTTGAGAAAATTATGCGTTATGTTCCCTGGATATGTGTCCCTATATTCTACACAACATGCACTACATTCTTGATTATCCTTCTTCCTTAAGATAAGGCTTTGCTCTGTGGTAACAAAAAGAGTCAATAATTTCACTCTTTTCCAAGGACATACTGCATCTAAGACCACTCTCAACTGAGAGGAGGGCAGTGATGTCTTTCATGGTTTCCTTATTTTCCATCATTGCTCAATCTGTAATGCAGCATATGTTTGTCTGTAGCACCATTGGTATTTTCATAATTATAACTCCCTGTGCTTGGAACTGCTATATGACATCATAGCATGAATTCTGAATCTCCATAAGTAGTACCATTTTAATAGCATCTCAGCTCAAAGAAATGTTGATGTTATATTTAGTTACTATGCATATGTGGTTCAACACAGTATCACTTAACATAACTACTAGGCATGTTTTATACCATTTATTCTTTCTATAATTATCAGCAATATTTTATGATAAGACAGAGAAACCAACTATTCAGTATTTTTCCTATGGCATAAACTACTGCATAGTTTGTGGTGCTAGCCCTTTTTAGCTAGTCCAGATGTTCCCATATAGCTCCAAGTAGATTTACATATAGCAGTATAAAAGTCTGTAACTCTACGTGATTAAAAATTATAAAATTCATAATTACAAGAATAGGTGTATGACAACCTATAGAAATACTTAAACATCATTTTGTTAAGTTTTACACATTTTAGTAATAGTGTGATTTTTGTATTATTTAATATCTAAGCCAGGGTCTGACATGCAGCAGAAAGCACTCTACTGTCTTTTCCATATAAGTCCAGAGAAATTTGTATCTCTGGCTCTTAAAGCAACGTGGCTAAAGTGCCATTCAGGCCAACTTTAGTCACTTTCAGGGAGAGATCAACATTTCACTGGCATCCCAATGTACCTGTAAAAGTGAATGGGTTTTTATGCGCCAAGTACAATCTGATATAACTAGTGAAGAAAGATGCAAGCTTTAGATGTGGACAACGAAGTTCTATGCATTGCTTTCATGAGCAAGTTTTCTAGTTTTACATTGTTAAACCCATGCCAAGCAGCTTCCCACTAAACATGCGGCCTTCATTTCATTAAACATATCTAGTGGATGAAAAGTCTCCCTAGAGTCACTAAGAGCTTATGTTTAATCATGTTTAAAGTTTAGTCTGATTTCAAGGGAGACACATGAACTCTTATGAAGGGCATAATCAGTGGTGGTGAATGTTCTTAATGACAACACTGAGGAAGCTGAAGCAGGACGATCACTGTGCGATTGAAGTGACCTTAGCTAATGAATCACTACTAGAAAGTTTGAACTATATAAGAAGTCTTGGCTCAATGAAATAAACAAAAGGATACACAAAAGGAATGTGTAAGTTTTAAAACACATGATAGTGAATGGTTAAGGCCAGGAAAGGCAGAATACCACTAAACATGTAGTCTTGATTCCATTAAGAGTATCCAGTGTATGGAAAGTCTCACTGGAATCACTAAGTTCTTAAAGCCTTCAATCATATTTTGGGTTTTGTCTGATTGTAGGGGGCATGCAGAACCTCATCAGAAGGGCTCAGCCAGCAGCGAAATTGTGGAATGGAGTAAATATGCAAGCATCCTGACTCCTCATATTCACATTCATGGCACCTGCTTGGCCTGTGCAAAAGTCCAATGTTCTTGCAAAGTTAACAGTACATTTTTATGAACTTAATGAGTTGGCATAGACAATTGCAGCTGCTCTACTGGAAACAGTATTTTACTGGGGGAGATCCTTAAAACTCTGGCACCTGGTGTGTGCCTACAGTTCTGCCTGCCAAGTGCTGCCATTTACATCTCCATAAGTAAGGAATATAAGAACGAGCTTGTATATATGTAGCATTTATTTATTACTATTATTTTATATTTTCCTCTTACTTTTATGGTTAGAGTTGTTAATTAACATAATTTATTTCAAACAATCTTACTGACTTAATACAGTAGTGATATTTTGCTAATTAGACATAGCAACAGGTAAGTACTAAAAATTCTAAATGAATTGCTCATAGGCGTATTTTTGAAAGTGTGGAAAATAGAGCCTAATTATTTAAAGATCTACCATCTTGGTGAAGTTCTATGGATGAAGTAAAGCACATAGAAAAATTCCCAGGAAAATAGCATTTTCTAAAGAAAACAATTCTAATGTAATAGGGTGTTCTTTAATTTCCAGTTACCATAGAAAGAAGCACAAGCCTGGTGTGACCTCTTAGAAGCCACAAAGTCTGCAAATTGATCATTCTTGTCTGCCTCTGTGTGTGCATATGTGTATGTGTTTGTCTAAAACTATGGAAGCCAATGTAATATTAACCAAAGCAGGGAGGTATTTAGCATGCTCAGGATGTGCTGTAAGTTACTCTCCATCTTAGATTATATAGTGATATAAATCTAAAATTATTAGCAAGGCTAAGACATAAAGATATAATATAGGGAAATTTAGAAAAAAATCTAGATATAATAATAAGATCGACTAGCTATTTTTCAGTGCTCTTAATATGTATCAAAACTTTGGTCTCAGGAATAGTGAATACACAAATAAAATTACTCAATGATATTGCTTATAGGTGATTGACAATTTCATGTTAGCCTTGACCAATGTCAGTGAATTTCCCAGTATAACCCTACTTAACAGTAACTTTATAATTTGCATGCCAACTGCAATTTTTTAAAATTACTTTTTTTGGATATTTTCTTTATTTACATTTCAAATGTTATCTCCTTTCCTGGTTTCCCCCCTCCCAGAAACCCCCATCCCACCCCTCCCTCTGATTCTATGAGGGTTTTCCCCCGCCTACCCACCCATTCCTGCCTCCCTGCCTTCGATTCCCCTACATTGTGGCATCAAATGAGTCTTCATATGACCAAGGACTTTTCCTCCCATTGATGCCTGACTTGGCACAATTTTAATGGTATATCTGACAGGTTCAGTAATTAAGAGAGGGATTACCTAACTGTGAAGTGAATTAGTGTCATAGACCTTGGTTCCTCCATCAGATGTTCTCTTTTCTTTTTTGTTTTACTTTTTATTGAAAATAGATTTTTCATAAAATATATTCTGATACATTCACTTTCTCCAACTCTTTTCACATTGTTCTTACTTCCCCATCCACCCAAATCCACACACTTTCTATCTCTCATTAGAATACAGACATCATCATCACAAATAACATCAATAATAATAAATAATATTATTATAATATATATTAAACACTGAATAGGACAGAGAACAAACAAAGAAAAAGAACAACAGAAAAAACATATGAAACACATATAGAGTCACAGACACACAGATTTACATACACAGAAATCCTATAAATCACAAAACTGGAAAATATGTTAAATACACAAAGGGCCTGTCTCAGTCATTGTTCAATGGCTGGGATGAGATGTCGTGACCCTGGCAACCCTTATAAGGAAAAAACCATTAAATTGGAGTTGGTTTAGAGCTTCAAAATCCATTTGGAATAATGGTAGTGGACACGCTGACATGGTACTGTAAAAGGAGTGATATTTCTTCACTAGAAGGCAGCAGGAAGAAAGAATAATGCACAGCCTGGCTTGAGCGGCCCACTCACAGTGATGTACTTTCTTCATCAAGGCCACTCCTACTCTAACAATGTCACACCTAATGTCACTCCTTAAACATGGAAATACATGAGTCTATGGGGTCAGTTTTATCCAAACCACCATAGAACTAACAGGATGAGAATAAAAATTACAGAAAAATAAGTTATGATTGGCTGTGAATGAAAAACTCCTGGAAGGAATCTATCTTCACACCCACATAGACCAGTTGTAATTCTAGTACTGTTGAGAAATTAGAAATTTGCAAGTTCAGAGGATAAACTAACTATTTTATCTTGATTGAGTTTCTATCTTCCAGGACAGCCATTACTTGCCCCTCTTTGTACCTTGTGATAATAAATCAAAGCCTCTTAAATGCTATTAACATAATAGTATATTAGCTCTGCCACTCCTAAGGCTAAGAATGTTATTACATAGATGTTAATACAGATGTATTTTAAACTTGCCTTGATTTATGACTTTCTTTGTTCTATAAAACTATGAAAACTTCATGAAACTACATCTGTGTTGGAACATGGAACTTAGAGTAACTGAATCCTGTACTCCCAGGGTATGGGCACTCAAAATGGGTCCAATATAAATTATCCTTTATTCATTTTAAAATGAGAGCTAGAATTATTTATGTTGACAGGGGTTAAGGAAAGAGAAAGAAAGAAAGAAAGGAAGGAAGGAAGGAAGGAAGGAAGGAAGGAAGGAAGGAAGGAAGGAAGGAAGGAAGAAAGAAGTAAATAAGTGCTAACGCATTGTTAGATAAAGAATCTCCTCTTCCATGTACCTCCTAGAGGACTGAGGGGAGGGACACGATAGGGACATCCCAATTAGAACTGAATGATCTAAGTTCTTATACTCTTTTCCCATTCTCTGGCTGTGGGACTCCATATTTGTTCCCTTCTGTTGCAGGAGGAAGCTTCTCTGAAGACACTGAGCAAGGCACTAATTTATAAGCATAGCAGAATATCACTAGGAGTCATTTAATTGCTTCCTTCTGTTAGCAGAACAGTAGTATTTGGCTTTCCCCTGGGTCCCTGGTCTATCTCGTGTCAGGTTTTATATCTTCATATATCAGGAACCATCTCTCTATAACCTACTATTATCTAACTTCAACCTACAAATCTGTCTATAATCCATATATCTGACCATGTACTACTATCTATCATTTACCAATCTAGCTATATTATATACTGTCTACTTATTTATCATCAATTTGTCACCTTTTTACTGTGCTTAGCAGCAGCCTTCCTTAGAGGTGGATGTAGATCTGGATGCAGAAATACAGGCTGCCTTGAAGTCACTATGATTACTTTCCTTGCCACAGAGCAGAACAATGTGACTGTGGTACTGGCTGAGCCCCTGGGTGAACAGCAGGGAAGGAATGATTGTAAATTTAAAATAGGGAAGTGCCATTTTTGAGATGTTGATACCTTCTAGTTGAACATAAGGGGGACTTTAGAAAGATATTTTTTTCTGTTTAAATTCACAGTACTTGAACTCCTCGTGTCAACTTTCCTCTCTGCAGGCTAAGCCAGCATGGCCACTTTGTAAGATTTGTTCCTCTGTGGCCTGAAGAGCAACAGACATTTCAAACAATGGGCTCAGAGCAAAGCACACAGTGCATAAGAAAATGACATAAAAGTTCTGAAAGGATTTCCACTGCGGGGACTTTAGAGAATTAGTGTAACCTGTGTGTGAGATTCTTGATTCGAAACAGAACACTGAGAAGGTAATTAAGAAAGTAAACAAATTCTGCTGCAAAGAGGCTAATTTAAACTATCATTTGGGTTTTGTTTGTTTGCATCCTGTCTGTTTTCTAGCACTGTCCTTTCGGGGTGTTAACATTGAACAAGGGGTGAAAACCAGTTTAATAGATACAGTTCTTAGCATGAGCTTAGGACAAAATCATTAAGCATGAACTCTGGTATCTCCAGTCTCTTTTGCATTTTTGCTCAACACCTTTCCAACTTTAAGCTCATGAAATCCTAATTGCCAAGCCCACTTGACTGTTCCAGTGTATTTACTGTCTTTCATCTCTATAAATTTTATGGAAAACCCCAGCCCCCATTTCCCTTGCAGACTCTGACAGTGACTGTCTCTTCCTGTTTCCTTTTTGTTTCATTCTCATTCATCTTATCCCCATGGTGGAGATATCTATCTGCCTTGCCAGCTTAGTTTTCTCTTTCTTTCTCTCCCTCTCCTGTTTATCATCTTTTCCCTTTTTAGTTAAACTACAGTAGGACAACTGCATTCAATACTTTTAATCTGCTAAAATCTGCTTAATTTGTAATCCACAAAGTAAAATGTAAATAAAAAGACACTTATTTTGTGCTCCTTAAGCTTTTCTCTAGTAGCTTCCATGATATATATCATTATATACTAATTTGGGGTCCATTTTTACCCGTTTGAAAAAACAAAAATACACATGCATCTATGTAAGGAACTAATGTTATACTATGTGTCTTTTTGTACCATTTTTATTATAATTATATTACAATGTACATGTTTTTACTTATTATATTACATTACATTATTTTAGATGATACATTAAAACAAAATTCACATATTAATGGGATAGTGTGATGATTTGATACAGGTAAAGCTTATGAAATGTTTGAATTGGGGAAAGTATGTCTATCATATTTCTTTCCATATATGCGTAGCATTTCTTTAGTGAAAACCTATGGCTCAATTTATTTGATTTTCTTCCCTTAACTCTTAGCTTTATAGAAATGAAGGCAAGGGAATTTATAAATTTTCATATGTGAAATATGGAATGTCATCTTTGCCTGTGCTATTAGATCAGTTCTTTGAATTTTCATTTCCTTATGAAAATTTTCCAATATTGTTAAAAAGTACAATATGTTAATATCTTTCTAATAATTGTATTTTCTTAAACAATTAATTGTCAAAGTTTTGTAACTACCCAATTCTCCTTTTCATGGATGGGAATTTGAGCAATCTTAGCAATTATTATGTGACTACATGTCACATTATCTCAGATTTTATCCACCAAGTAAGGATATATTAAAGAAACTTTTAATTATGATAATTCATAAAATTAGACTGTTTTTCCATGATTTTTAGTGAAGCTTTCATTGAGACTGTGAAGCTGTATGTGTGTGAGTGTGTGTTTAGGCCTATCATTTATTAATCTTTTCCCTAATACTTAAGTCTTTGTTTATTTTACTTTGAAATATTTACTTAATTTATTACCAGGTAAGAGTAGCTAAAGCACATAGAGAAAGCGAGTCACAACTCAGAATCAGATATTTTAGAAAACACTGCACAGCTGTTGAAATTATGGGAAACAGATTAGATGCAGTTTTGAAAAGAGGAAGTGAAAATAGGAAATATATTCTGAGATGAACTGACAGCTGTTGTCCCTTTCCTTCCTTGTTTTTTAAAAGATTTACTTTTTAGTTCTCTGTCTCTCTGTCTCTGTTTCTGTCTCTGTCTCTGTCTCTGTGTGTGTGTGTGTGTGTGTGTGTGTATGTGCGTGTGTGTACATGAAGTTGTCCATGAAATCTAGAATATAGTGTTAGATTCCTTTGACTAGAGTTAAAGACAATTCTGTGTGTCTTAACACTGGCCATGATGTTGACTGTGTAATGTCGTTGTTTTTCCTGGTACAGTTTTTATTTTCTGATGAGTACAATCACTATGAAGTATGGGGTTTCACAAAACATTAAACAAAGGGATAACCTTAGATTTAGCAGTGATTTGACCCATTGGTAACCTAAATAATATATGTCCGTGGCTACGGAGGAGAATGAATCAATGAGGTCAAATCACGGTTGCTAAGATGTGTCTGATTTGTATAATTTACAATAAACCTTGACAATAAAATGTAAAGTACCCCATCCACACACACATGCAGACACATAAACACACACACACACACATAGAGACACTCACACAAGCACACATACACAGTCACACACACATACACACACACACACACACATGTACAGAGACAGAAATACAGAGATTACTATGGCAAGGGACGGTATGGCAATAACAAAGCTGAAGTTCTACCTCAAAGGCTTTGGAACAATCATAGAAATGTCAATGGGACATTCGAATTAAGGTGAGAAGATGCAGTGGGAAGTATTAAAAATGAACCTTGCTAACGCTCCGTGCTCCTAACTGCCACTGTCTGCCCACACCAGCAATTATCTCCAGCTAGCCCCTGCCAGCTCTGTCCCACATTCCAGTAACTAAATTGATCCGCCAACCTCACAGTTTGATATCAAAATACCCAGTAACCCGGTAAAAACAAAACTCAATGCTTATAGTTAACCAATCAGATTTATGTATCAATAAATTCTCAATTTATAAGATGCTAATACAATAATTTTAGAGCCAATTGATAATGATAAAAGCTTTATCCCAATTATTCTCAGCTTGTGATATCATAACTGGTTGTGGCTGGTTACCACCATGATGGTTGACCTCTTCCTTCTCCGCACTTTTGAGAGGCTCCCTGTCCCTGCAACTGTTAGCTCCGCCTCCCATTTCCCTGTTCAATCACAAGCTTCTCACTTCCTTAATGTAATTGGACAGGGAAAATCCTGTGACAAGAAGACTCAGAAATAAGAAAGCTAACTATTTCAGGCACCTCTGTCAGAAGTACAGTTGGTATAACTGACATACAAAGCACAGGACAAAATAAACAGACTTCTAAAAAGAATCACATTTTGTCTTGTGCAACTGTATAGATGCTTCACTGTTTTAACAATAGTGGGGGATTGGGTTAAAATATAATCAAAATGGTGGAAACATCTATTTATTTTGACAGTTTTTAAAAATTTTAAGTCCTATATGCTAGGTGAACACCAAAAGTCTTAATATAATATGTTCTAAACCTGTTTGTAACCTAAACTAAAACTCTCATAGAAATATGGTATAACTAGTGATTATAAGAGTACAGGAAACAAAGGGAGGTATTAGTCAAAGGCTACCAATTTTTACTCATGGGGTAAATAATTTCTCTAAATCTTAATGCATAGAGAAGTAACTCAGCAATAGTATATTACATACTTGAAATGTGCTACATTGGATCTTATGTGTTCTTATCATGTCTCATCACATAAAGATCATTATGTGCTAACATATTTAATGTTATTGTGGTAATCATTTTATAGTATATAGTAAACGTTCATCTTATATACTTTAAATATGTGGACTTATTTGTAAATCAAAATTTACAGAAAAAGGAGAATGGAAACAGCACACAGTCAATACTAATGGTAGTGTGCACATTCTTCAGTGTGACTGAAGAGCGTATTTTGATGTAGGTTATGGAACAAAGACACGTCACTGGGCACTGTAAAGCCATAACAATAAGAACGACCAATCTATTATCATTTGAACTTGTTTAAATAATTGAATAGACATTAGTTCATGTTCATATCCAAGGTATGGACCCCAGAAAGTATGTTTTGGAAAATTAAGTCTGGCTCAGACAAGCTTTCATAGAATAGATTGAAATATTTAGTTTTGGAAGAAAGATGATTCTTTATAAAATGAAAAATAGACTCCTGGAGTAGTATTTTCCATGAATAAATGCAGGCAAAGACATCATGCTGTTGTTTCCAAAGATCTTCAATGCCCAGTCAAAGACTTTCTAAAACCAATATTTCTTTCATGCCAACAGATTGTATGCTTACAACCATGCCAAAAATTTTGACAGAATATTGGTGTTCCTCCACAAAATGCAGTGGATACACTTTACTTACAAAAAATGTAATGTCAAACTAGAATTAAGTGTGTGGGGATTTTCAGAAATTTAAACTGTTTTTAAATTTACTTATATTTGTTTATATTTTGTATAAGAATTATTAGTTTTCTTCATTGAGTTTTTTACATTTATGGACTGTTAAGTTTAGGC
This sequence comes from Uromys caudimaculatus, assembly GCA_028551405.1. Classification (NCBI taxonomy): domain Eukaryota; kingdom Metazoa; phylum Chordata; class Mammalia; order Rodentia; family Muridae; genus Uromys; species Uromys caudimaculatus. The sequence continues at coordinate 108,017,596 of CM052700.1, forward strand.
ACAGGCATATTAATTATGGAGGAATTCTCTGTGCCATTGCAAGATAGTGTATGATCATTGACAAAAGAACAATTTTCAAAAGTATACATCATAAGATAAAGTTAAGTCCTGTTATTATTGCAGATAGAATTTTTAATATAATTTACTTTCTTAGCAAATTATGTTATATGTGCATGAGAATCCTATCACTATATTAAAATTATTTTTAGAATATCCATTAACAAGACACACACACACACACACACACACACACACACACACACACACAGACACACACTTGAAATGTTACTGATCATATAGTACTTACGTGATATAAGATAAATAGGGATATAGCAACTTCTGATACCTCAGTACTGATGTTGGATATCTCATGCATGACTCATCTCATGACTCTATTAATTCCAAGATGCCAAAAGCCTGTGAAATCTGCTGAATCCAACATTTCCTACTTAATTTTCTTTTAATAATTTTACCTGTATATTATATTACCTAGATGTAAATAGAACTGATTAATGAACTTTAAGTATTAAAATTATTAAATAACACAGATACTTATAATTCAGCTTAAGAAAAAATGCACCATTTCCATAAAATGCAAGTCAGAAATCTAGTAGAAGGTTTTGTGAAGCAATTATACTTTAATTACTGTTCATCCTTCTGCCTGATTGCATGAGTTGATTTGAACATGGTGATAATCAAACTGAGTTAGTATATACAGTCTTAGCTGATGATATTTTTAATTCCTATCCCATTGGCAATAGACCAAAACCTCTGAGTTGCAGAGCTTACAAATATGTTTTATTACCTATGAAAAAGATGTGGCTAGTTGAACACAAAATTAACCTTTCTAAACACAGACCAAAATTAATATGTGTAGGAATATTAATAGTATCCTAAGTTAAAACACAGAAGCATCTTATGTGTGTCTATCTGCTTCATACAGAAATTTTTTCTCCACTTCACTCAAAGTAAAATGATATCTGAAATTAGAAAAAGATGTTTTAAGTACTTGCTG
>CM052700.1:108018710-108066952 GCA_028551405.1 Uromys caudimaculatus
TAAAAAAAAAAGAAGAGACCAGCATCATTGAGGTGAAATCTTCTGAGAAGTGTTTTCTGAGAGCACAGAGGTTATCCAGAGATAGCCAGGGTTCTACATTGTGCTGTGGCTGGACTTGGTTATGTGTAAGAGTCACCCAGGTGGTACTGGTTTTGAAGGCATGAAGGAATCATGATGAGCAGCTAGCTGAGGCTTGGGCACTGTGAGAGGCCACGGAAGGCCATTGGTGAAGGTGCAGCTTCAGCTGCAATTGATGGCCCAGGACTGAAGGGGTCATGCAAAGGAGGTGAGGCTTGGCACCATGAAAAGAGCCTATGAGAGGCTGTTGGTAAAGCCTAGTTGCAGCATAAGACAGCAATATTTTGGAGATGCCAGTACCATGAGATGACCACAAAGAACAGCAGCAGCAGTGGAGTACAGGCATCTGGAGCCTAGAAGACAAGGTGTGTGCTCCAAAGGGTAGAGCTGGAGAAGTGACCCGAGTTCTTGGAGGAGTCTAGAAAATTGTGAGTGGATCCCAGACTTTGGACAGTTAGAGTTTGCTTTTGCTTTTGATTGTGACTGTGCCCTGGTATTTTTCCCTCTTGAAGGAAGAAAGTGTTTTAATGGAGCCCACAGTTAAGAGACTTTGAATTGTAAAAAGACTTTGAATTTTAAAAGAGATTGGATATTTTAAAGGGATTGAAATTTTAATATGTAGGAATTTGTAAAGACTGTGGGACTCTTATTTAGATCTTGGGGATGAACAAGAAAGTAAGGGTTGAGGCTTAATGGTGATGTATTTGTGTGTCAAGTTGACAAGGGGTCAATTGTACTGGCTAGTTTTGTGTGTCAACTTGACACAAGCTGAAGTTATCACAGAGAAAGGAGCCTCCCTTGAGGAAATGCCTCCATGAGATCCAGCTGTAAGGCATTTTCTCAATTAGTGATGAAGGTGGGGGATCCCTTGTGGGAGGTACCATCCCTGGGCTTCTTGGGTTCTATAAGAAAGCAAGCTGAGCAAGCCAGGGGAGGCAAGACAGTAAGGAACATCCCTCTATGGCCTCTCCATCAGCTCCTGCTTCCTGACCTGCTTGAATTCCAGTCCTCACTTCATTTGGTGATAAACAGCAATGTGGAATTGTAAGCTAAATTAACCCTTTCCTCCTAGCTGGCTTCTTGGTCATTATGCTTGTGCAGGAATAGAAACCCTGAGTAAGACAACAACTTTATATTAGAATATGAATGTTATTATCAGTGGTTGCCTTCATTAACTGGACTTACAATGTCTTGGTTAAAAGGCATTAAAGCACAAGGTACAATTAAAATAAAAACATAAATATGCATTGCAGTATATAAATCATGTAATTAAACAGAACTTTTGGAATCTTATAAATACACACACACATTCACTCACTCACACACACACACACACACACACACACACACACACACACACACAGAGAGAGGAGAGAGAGAGAGAGAGAGAGAGAGAGAGAGAGAGAGAGAGAGAGAGAGTGTTTTGGGTGTTTAGTTTTCTGTAGGTAAGGTGGTGGCCTGCCTTTCAAGCCTATCATCATTCACTAGTTACCACAGAGGTAACTTATAACATATCTTTTTCATTGTGCTGGTTGTTAAACATGTGAGTGTTTAAAAATTAGTCACACATAGTTTTAGGTCTCTGAGTATTTTCTAGAGGAGAAAAACTAAAGATTATTGATCCACAATCTTTATAAAAGTGCAAGCCATCAAATGAAAAGGATATGTCTTTGGCTACATCCATAGGCAAGCTTTTAGAGTTCAAACTACAGCACCTCCAGAAAAGTTAGCAACGGGCAACACATTCGTAATCCCAGTAGTCTTAAGGCAGAGATAATTGGCTCATTGAGGCTCGGTACACAGCCTGCCCAACCAAACTGAGTCCTAGGTCTCAGTGAAATACCCTGTCTTGCAAAACAAAGTGGATGCTCAGTGAAAAATACTGCCAGTAGTTGATTTCTGTCTAATTCATAGCCTCCAACACACCCATGTACATGCTCTCAGACACGCCACACCAACAGGACATGAATCCACACAACCAATATATACACACAGAGAAGTTAGGTAGAACAAAGAAAGATAGGAAGAAAGAAAGAAAGAAAGAAAGAAAGAAAGAAAGAAAGAAAGAAAGAAAGAAAGAAAGAAAGGGAGGGAGGGAGGGAGGGAGGGAGGGAGGGAGGAAGGAAGGAAGGAAGGAAGACAGAAAGAAAAAGAAAAAGAAAAAAGAAAGAAAGAAAGAAAGAAAGAAAGAAAGAAAGAAAGAAAGAAAGAAAGGAGAGAGAGAAAAAAAGAAAGAAAAGAAAATGAGAAATGAGCTCAGCACCACCATTTGCCTTTTCCGCTTCCTGATCAGAGATGCAGTGTGTCTACCACTTGTGTCCAGTTCCTATGGCATGCCTTCCCTGTTATAATGAGCTGCATTTTCTCAAATTGTAAGTCATAATAATCCCTTCCTCTCTTAATTTGTTTCCTTTCAAGAAGTTGATCATAACACTCAAGTGTTATTCACACAGGATACAAAATTTAAGAAATTAATAAGAAAAAGGTGAGTATGATTAAATTACTCACCTGTTTATTTACCTCCTTACATATAACATGAATTTAAAAAGCCATGTGTGTGTGTGTGTGTGTGTGTGTGTGTGTGTGTGTGTGTGTGTGTATTTGTGTGTGTGTTTCCTTTTATTTTAAATATTACATCAAACTTCTATCTAAGAAAGTTGCATGGAAGCTGGTAATCTGTTCTTGTGTTTTATGGATTCCACCATTTTCCCAGTGTGTTAACCAGAGGACATCAGACAATCTATGAACATGGAACTCAACACATTCTAAATGAACTGCAGGATACACAAGCCTGCTCCTACTGCTCTTTAAACTTCCAGGATACTCCATTTATACTCATATCTTGATTTATATCTCATATCTTGATGAGATGATAAAGATGCATAGAATTAAATGTATGTCTCTTATAATACTGATCTAACACTTAAACCTATAGTGAATGTGTTCCAGACTAGGGCAGACTGTCAGCCTGACACACTGACTTTTATGTCATACAGCTTGTTGACTACAAGGATAGACACTTTTGTGTATGGAGAACTATGCTTGGGTGTCACAGGAAACCACTTCCCTTTTTTTTTTTTTTAATCTCTTTTTTTTTTTTGATACTTTATTTACATTTCCAATGTTTCCCCTTTTCTAGGTCTCCTCTTTGAAACCACTTCTCAATCTGACGTTTCAGTAGGACAATCACTATGGCCCTGTAGCCATCAGTTCTTCAGAATGGAGAGCTTTTCGTTGGCCAAGTGTCTATTGATTTTTTTTTTTTTTTTAAGAGAGGCTGCACATCTGGCTTCAAAGCCACAGTTTTCTCTATGGCATTAAGAAAAACAAAGTTCTCATGGAAAGTTACTGTACTGGAGACAAAATGTCAGAAGTGTGTCCATCAATGGGCTCACTGGACACGATGCAGGCTCTCTTCTAAACCCACATCAAGTTCTTCCAACTTCTTGGATTTAGTGTCAGTGATACTACATAGCTCATGCCTGAGGACTGTACTCAAAAGTGTGTATAACCTAAGTAACCCCAGCTCTCCACAGTAGGTTAGTAGCTTTTCACTTTTTTTCAAAGAGTCAAGCTAAGAAAACACTGCATTTACTACATTTCTAAAATCTACTACTGCTAGGTGCCACAAATTGCATAGAAATATGCATCGGAATTTAACAGTGTCAACAAATAATTATTCTTTACCCCTTTAATTCTGTTTCACCCCAGTGCTGGTAAAATGGAGCACCATTTGTACAGGAGCCCTAGGTAAAATTCACATGTATTTTGTCTCTTTGCTTTGACCCCTGCATACAGTCAATGGGTTCCGTTCATTCTTCTTCTGTCATGGGGATCTAAATCTGCTTCTTTCAGTTCCTTGATTGTTTTTATTCAGTGCCTAATGGCTATCCAGCCTGTTAGATCATGGTGAGTCTTTGCCCCGATCTTACCACTTCTGAATGACAAAAATCAATCTCTGTCTCTGTGTCTCTGTATTTGTCTCTGTGTCTGTCTCTTTCTGTCTCTGTCTCTCTCTCTGTCTCTGTCTCTCTCTTTCTCTCTCTCCCTTCCTCCCTCCATCACTTCCTCCCTGCCCATGAGTGTGATAGGAAACCTAAATTCCTACATTTCATTGAAAAACAAAAGGAATTAGAGACCTTTTTGCAACAAATTTTAAATTTGCTACCCACATCCCTCCCTTTTCTCACATAGCCACAGGCCAAGTTTCCAGTGTGGCCAATTTTCTGATCTTCGTGTGCCATATTGGTACCTTGAGGAGCTGTGGGTTGCTGGTCTCATAGTTTAAACCTATGTCACTAATTTTCTATTTTAAAATTAAGAGGAAAGAAAAAAGTTCTTCTACTACATATAAACCATTAAAAGTGTTATATACATCTAAATATAACCTTAATAAATCAGTGCAATCTATATATGTATAGACTATTCTTACATTTTAAATATTCAAACATGGAACATCTGTAGCTTGAACTATAGGCTTTCAATGTGACTCCAAAAATTTTATCCATATAAACACTTGCCAATTCATTAGTATTTGAAAGCACATTAAATACACTATTTCATCTGATCCTCAGAACTATGAGAAATGGAGGACAGAGGAATATTTAATGAAATTGCTTGTAAAGGAGATATGATAGATATTAAGGTTACTACAAATAGTGGCTCATACATTGTCTTGGTTAAATTTTTTCTAGCATGAGACATGCATGTCCAATAACATTTCAGTTATGAGATAATTTAAGATGTTTCTCCTCCTATTTTCTGTATTTACAACAAAATATACTCAGGACTCTTAATTGTGGGTTTAAATACTTTCCATAGCTCATGGGCTTTTTATTTAAAGAGCCAGGTATGGTTTAATGAAAAGAATACAGTTTTAGACTGACATTTCAATTATGAGCATCTACTTTCAGATATAAATAGTTACATGAATTCATATTTCTTTACTAAGTTAAGTGAGATAATGTAAGGTGCTTATCTCTTTCACTGACACCAACCCATTATAATCTGTAAAAATACAACCATACAAGACCATGTGGAATTTCTTAGATCAGAGTCACAACAATGTCCAGAAATCATCTAGCTATTCCCATAAACTTGGTATTACAGGAAATTGATCAACAAATATTAGGTATGAAGAATAAGATGGAAGAAAAGATGGTGGGTACTAATCAGTATTACAGGCAATAATTATCTGTAATGATTTTAAGATACTGTGTGTTTAAATATATAATACACATATGTCTGCATGTATGTGTGTATGAATGTGTATATGTTTGTGTATGTGTGTATGCATATAACAAAATTAAGAAAAATGAGAAATGAGTCATGAATTAGAAAGATAGTACTTAAGGCTATATGGGACCATTTGGAGGGGAAAAGGAGAAAGGAGGAAGAATGTGATTCTATAACATTCTTAAAAATACAACAATAAAATCCTGAGTGTTGTCAGCATATTTTGCCAACATTTTATTTTTTCTTAAATGAATCTTAGCAGTACCTTGAATTTAAGCATTATCCAGAGAAACTCAAACCCTACTGCATATATATATATATATATTTCTGTGTTTTTAAAAAACAGCATGAATTTTAAAATATTCATTTACCATTTTGCTTAGAAGAGAAAGTAAGATATATTCTAATTCAAAGTCAGATCTATGAACTCATGGTCCAGTTTATAGAATTTGTTTTAAATGTTAGATCACAGGTAAATTTTAAGAAATTGTAACATTTACCAAATCAGATGTTAAAACAGAAGAGATACACACACACACACACACACACACACACACACACACACACACACACACACACGGTATAATTAATGAGATAGAAAGTTATTGATTATTTTATTTTAAAAGGAAACTCTTAAGTATATTAAGTATAATTAACATGGGAATGAAGTTTCTCTTTGAAGAAATTAGAAAGTATTACAGAACATTACAACTGCACACAAGGCAGAGAATCAGTGGATGTTGGGGAGCCCCTCCAAGTGCATATATTCCCATCACAGCTCTTATGCCTATAGCTCGGGGCACATCTCAGGAGAGGGCATGGAAACTATAGGAGGCAGAATTCCAAGAAGTCTGGTAGGAAACAGTCTTTTCAAAAAACATTTGCATGAACAAGGTTAGGAAAATAGCAATATCAATAGACATGTACATTTGGAAAGGGAAAAATTCCACAAGGTCCCATCCCTGCAGAAAGAAGTACAACAAGTAATTACTCCGGGGAGAGGGAGAATTAGCCTTGAACAAGGTTGAGCTCCTCTTAGTGGATATTCAATATGATGTGCTCAGTCCTGAAAGCACACACACACACACACACACACACACACACACACACACACGCACACGCACATGCATCTGGCAGATTATATTTATATATTGTGTACACATATACATGCATACATGTGTGCATGATATAATAATAGAAAAAGAATCTATCATTTTGAGAGTGTGAGATATGTCAAGAGTTGAAGGGAGGGTGCCAGGTAAGGAATAGAAGAAGAAAAAGAAATGGGGAAGTGATATCGTTATGTTTTAGTTAAAAATGTATTTAAAAAAGTAAAAGTAAAATTTCCCAAAATATTAAACTAATATCTTAAAACAAGACATTTACCCAGCCCTCTCTAACATTTCAGGTACACTGTGGAAGGGAGGGCGGGAAGAATATAGAGCAGGAATATAGGGAGAAAAACTTTAATGCCATCCTGTAGGCATGACACAGTATTATAATGAACTGAAAGCTATGAACATGGCATGTCTTCTGTTCATGATGGAGTTTGTCCTCATAAACTATAGCCCAACCAAATAATTCATGCTTTTCTTATTATTTGCTCACAGAATCAAGAAAAGAAATTAATTCAGCAGTGGGGGATAGAGATTTCCAGAGAAGGAAAGTTGATACACTTGTGAGGATGTGGAACAAGGTCTGCCAGGAAGTGTATGAACCAGGAGTCTGGATAGAATACACTGTATATCTGAAGCAAGCAATGGTTGAAGAATGAATACATCATTTTAAGAAACATATAAGTTCATATACAATCATGGAGTATATAGAAGGTATATACTATATTTGTTAGAAATGAGCTCTAAAGACTTATGGGTATTAGGAGTCAAAAAACAGACTATGTCAATACAATTATATTTTATATGTTATATACTAAAACTGAACTTTAAAATACAGTATTCTGGAACTTCCCCAGTTAAAATCACATAGACTGAAATTCCACAGTAAACAATTAAAATTTAGATTGTCTCATACAGAGCTGTAAGTTGAGATGTCATCCTCTGTGCAGTTCCCCTCTAAACTCACATTTGTCAATTTGCTGCTGTTTTCTGTCTTGTATCTCAAAATGCAAATAGGCAAGGTACATAAAAAAATTCTCTTTGAAGTGGGATAAAACCAACATTTCTCAGAGCATATTTAGATTGAAAATAGCTTTTGCTTATTTAACAAAGCACATTCTTAGAAAGATATATTTTCCCTCAAACCCATTTGACAATGCGACTTTGAAGAGTGATATTGCACAAGTGCTTTCTGAGTTGACAATCTGACACTCTCTCTCTTCACAAACACTTTACTGTTTTTGCTTATGAGAAAAGATATTAAAATTCCCAGGGTTATACTTAGGCTGCTCTCACACTCTTATATTAACTTGGGAGTCTTATAAAAGAACAGCTTGAATTTCCATTGAATAGTGAATAAACATATTAACATGTTTTAGCAGACATGATGGGTTTATCTAATTCTTTGAAGTATTAGAAGTTTAAAAATTATGTATAAAGAAAAACCTAGAATTTAATTTTCCAAATTTATATGTACATGCTAATGTAAATAAGTTGAGACATTGCCAAAGTTCTGAGATGGGTTCTGTAGCAAAGGAGCCTAGCCCTTTCCCTAACACTTCAGTGTCTGACCAGTCTGTGAACAAGATACAATACTAGGCTTGCTGGGGTCATTGTTTTCCCTAGAGTACTATGGCAAACACATAGACCTTATCTGGCTACCCAATCCTAAACCTGTCCAGAGACTCCTATCACCTTCTGCGGTCTTTGATCTTGTTCTGAACCCATCCCAGCATGAATCTTAACATGTATTTCTTACCAGATATTTTCAGAGCATATACACCTCAGAGGATCTTGGGAAATTTTCTACTTGGACTCTGAACTTGAACCCACAAATTATATGCTTTCTACAATCTGTGTGAGTAAAATAAAATCTTTACTTTCCAGATTTTTCATTTTTAATTATTTATTTTGTTGATAAGTAAGAATTTGGGCAACTAAAATGCCTAATTGAGTAAAGTGCACCATTGTTTTTGGAAATTATTATTTTTCAGATAATAAATTTTCTCTCTTCTCATAACTATGCCATATAGTTCACTTTCCTTTCTTGGAAAAGTAAAAATATAGCAAGTTTATTTATTCATTTTTAGCCACAGTTGTGCTTCCTTATTTTGCTAGTTGGCTCATAGGAATTAATTTGCCAGCACCACTCCACATAACCCTAGAATACCAACTACAGCTAAATATTAGATAGTGGTTTATACCTTGATGGAAAGAAGGAGCATCAATTGTCAGGTCTTTCCTATCTTGCTGGGCTGCCCATCAATGGTAGCATGAATTCAGGAGCAATATATATGCATAGTGGTCTTGATGTATAGGAATTAAAATTCAAAGAAATTGAATTGATGTTTTCTTATAGAACCATAAATGACCTTAAGAAGTAAAGCTAGCGGTAGGAATATAGTTCAGTTGACAGATTTTCCTAGTGCACATGGAGCCCTGGGTTTGATCCCCAGAACATCATAAACTAAGCATGGTGGTACATACTTGCAAGCCCAGCACTATGATATGACAGCAGCAGGATTAGTAGCAGCTTAAGGTCTCTCTACAAACAAGGAAAGTGTGAGGCCAGCCAGGCTACATGAGAATCCTGTTCAAGAAGAAGAGGAGGGGAAAAGGGACTCGGGAGAAACAGAAGGAGAAGGGAAAAACAGTTTAGGGAAAAGAAAAGACTTTGACATCACCTTTTGAAATCAAAATATAAATAAAATTAATAAATTTATAAAACATTCATCCTGTTATATATACATATATATATATATATGTATATATATATATATATGATAGAATAAACAATACTGAGTTTTTGATGGGTTTCTAGACATCAAAACAATTACAATATAAATTTTAAATCACTTTCTACTAATCTTTACATTTTAAAATGTGTCTTAATAAAATACACTAAATAAACACAGACCATGAAAGATTTGTAAAATGCTTGGATATCTTAAGGCTAAAATTAAATGCCATTTCCTACTGAAGAAAGTTATCTGGATTATTGAAGTGTATTCTGTCATCCTATGGCATGTAGAGAAGCAATTCTTTCTACAAATAATAGTATTAAAACAATAATAATGATCAAAATATAGACCACAAATCCTTTAATCCTCTGCAATGTTAGATACGTGATTGTGATTTGACAAGAGCCAGTTTGTGATGCAAGTAAGGCCACTGCTTTGCTCCGGGAGGTGCTCTGAGAGAAGAATAATTACTATTTTGTAACTGAGTTCTCCAACACTCAGTGCCATAATCTTTTCCTTCTGTGAAAATTCATTAGCCTTTAGTCTTTGGAAAATTGTTTTTTCAACAGTAGAATGTATGCATCATCTATGAGTAATTAAGAAGAGCCAGCAAATGTCTCATATGGTAACTTCTCCCAGAGACTGTAAATCTATAGAGAAACAAAGTGGAAGAGCAGGGAGATTTATGTCATAAATTGTCATGTAACCCAAGTTCTAACAAGAATCTCAAACATGACAGATACAATTCATTCAGTTTTGTTCCTAGGGGATAAAAAACAAACATTGCTGAATACATATGTAAGCTTTGGCCATTTTAAAAATAAAGCAGAAAATTTTGGGTTGAGTGTAGACCCACAAATGTGCAAAATATATTTATTTATCCAAGTACCAACTGTAAAAGAAAACTACTCAAATGAGGCCACAGAACATTTCATTCCCTTCTGTTCTATTTTTGTGCAGTGAATATTTGCCTTTTTATTGCCCTAGCACTTCCAAACGTTCACTTCTTTTATGCTTTCTCTCTCACAGATGGATAAAGTACCAGATGGGAAGGTGGTAGTAAGGGTGTTAGTCTGATCAAGAACCTAGTTTTGATAATTTTTTTTTAGTAGTATGGATAGCAGTATCTATGTGTTCAGTGCATTAACTTTCCTTTGAAGAGAGGGTGTTTAATTTTCATATTCAAATATTTTATGTCATGGTTGCTAGGTAATTTTCATGGCAAATTGTGTAGTAACTGCATTTATCTTAGGGGGAAATGAAGACAAAATCTTTTCAAATTATCAACTATCATATGTAACTTGTACAATATATCCCTTCCATTAGTTGTATGAGCTTTAAAAGTAAAACTTAAAGTATTATACATAGATTCTAGATTTTTGGATAAAATTTGATGAGTATATTTACACACACATACAATACTGATACATATATACACACGCACGCACACACACACACACACACACACACATACATACACACACACACACACACACACATCTGGAATAAAAACTCTACTCAACATCCAATATGTTAATCCTCTCAGAAAGTTCCATTGTGTTTCTTCTAATACTTCTTTTTTCATTTCATTTTTTAAATTACTTTTACTTTTTACAGTCCAGTCATTACTCCCTCCTGGTCTACCTACCCCCATATTTCCACATCACATTCCTCCTGTGCCTTGTCTCCAAGAGGATCTCCCCACTCTCACCCCTACCCCTTTGCCAGGGCTCCCTACTCCTTTTAGAGGGTAAGTCACATCTTTCCTAGCTGATGCCAGACCAGGCCCTGGGCAGGAGAGGGGAAGGGGTGGAGAAAAAATGAACTTGATCAGGTATGTGAGTGGGGCAGGAGAGAAGTCCTGAGGGCCAGCAGAAAGAATGAAAATAATACAACATCAGGGGTGAAAGATGGGGGGGGGGGCGCTCTAGAATGTACAAGAGACCTGGGACATAGGAGACTCTCAGGACTCAAAGGGAAGGACCTTAGATGTAGTGCCCAACAGTGGGGAGAGTGAACTTGTAGAGTCCATCTCCAGTAGAAAGACAGAGCATCAAGTGGAGAGATTGGGGTTGCCATCCCACAATCAAAAGCACTTCCAATGCATCCTAATCCCTTCTTGACAGACAAGTATTCTGTCTCTAAGACTACAGATTTGTTTCCCAGATTCTTGAACACATTACAAATAAAACCACACTTCATGCCATCTTTTGTGTTTGGCTCCCTTCACTCAATGTTCTTGTAAAATTATCTTTGCTCTTGTATGTCCCAGTGATTCCTTATTTATTAATGAATATCAGATGATTCTAACATGTGTTTCTAGTTCTGCACATGCTGTATATATACTAAGTGGAGAGCTCAACTTTTTTGGAGCATTTTTTTTTCCTTAATTCCTAGCTAAATTAAAAATGTTTTTTAAAAAATCACTAAAAAATATTCCCTGTGTTTCTTTCTGATCATCTGCACTAAACTATTCTAATGTTAGTGTCTGTTGGTGAATTTAGCCTAGTCTATAGTTGGTATAATATAAATCTTATAATAAAAAATAGTTGAGTTCATAGTTTTATTTTTACAAATATTGCAACTATGTATGTTTTTTTGTTGCTGTTTTTTTTTTTTTTTTTTTTTTTTTTTTTTTTTTTTTTTTTTTTTTTTTTTTTTTTTTTTTTTTTTTTTTTTTTTTCTGTTTTTTTGAGACAGGGTTTCTCTATATAGCCCTGGTTGTCCTGGAACTCACTTTGTAGACCAGGCTGGCCTCGAACTCAGAAATCTGCCTGTCTCTGCCTCCCAAGTGCTGGAATTAAAGGCGTGCGCCACCACTGCCCGGGCCTGTGTATGTATTTTTTATAGTGTGACAGCATTCACGCATGTCCTACAATATACAACTGGAGGTCAGAGCCCAATTGTTCCTAATCTGGATTTGTTCTCCCTTGCTACAATTTGCATTCCAGAAATCAAAACACATCAGTAAGTTTGCTTACAAAAGCACTTTTTCCTGCTGAATCATCTCACCAGACCTATTTTGTTGTTGGTGTTGTTTATTTTTGTTTTCTCATCATAATAGTTTCAATAATAATCAGTCCCATGTGATATGTGTACACAGTTGGCATGTACTACTGTCTATTATATTAAATATTTTGAATACATCAAAATTGTCCTTTTATACTTTAGGTGAGCAAGCTATTTTTTAAAAAAATCATAGTTTCTACAAGTAAAGCATGTAAACATAATGTGCACCTTTAAATTTATTTATTTATTTATTTATTTATTTATTTATTTATTTATTTATTTATTTGTGTGAGAGGGATAAGAGCAAGAGAAAAACTGCTACATTTTAAAAATATATTTTATAATATTTAGCTTTCATTGATAGCACTTTTGGTCTCAAAACTGTCATAACTGTTTCATATATGTTTTTTTTTGTCTTTCCATTATGCAATATTTTGGTAACCGTTTATGAGTCCTTTCCTAAAGTCATATTTTCATAAGTAGTAAAAAATATATAACATCATCAGTTGAAAAAAGCAATGAAATATATAGGCTTAAAGATTATCTCTAAGTTAATAATGAAATTTAAGCCCCCTATATTTTTTCAGTTTATATCTTTGTCTTTTATCTAAAATTTGTTTTGTTAATAATTTAACAAGCTGTGAAATGTCTAAAATTAAAATAATTATGTGGTACATTTCATCTTGTCATTCAATATAAATTTGTTGACTATTGATAACATGCTTAAATCTGCAATGTGCAAGGCATTATGTAGGTTCAACTTTCTTATTCTTATGGTAAAGTTTATCTAAAAATGCGTTTAACTAGATTTTATCCCCTATTTAGTACCTACTTGCTTAAAGTTCCATGATATCCTCCATTCTTGCCCTATGCTTTAAATACAGAAAATGTTAAGATTTCTAATACATTGTAAGATTGTTTCTTTTTCTTTTTGCCTCCTCAATTTAATTTTTCTTAATTAATCATTTTATCTTTTTATATTCCATCCATTGTCCCCTCACATTTCCCTCTCCCACAGTTACTCATCCCATTCCCCTCTCACTTTTCTCTGAGACTGTGCTCACACACAAACACCAGCCTCCCCCTTCCCTAGGGCCTCAAGTCTCTCCAGGATTAGGCAAATCCTCTCCCACTAAGGACAGACCAAGCAGTCCTCTGCTATATACGTGCTGGGGTCTCTAACCAGCCCATGGATGCTACCTGGTTGGTGGATCAGTCTCTGGGAGCTCCCAGGATTCCAGGTTAGTTGAGACAGCTGACTTTCTTGTGGGATCGCCTTCCTCTACATTTCCTTCAATCCTTCTCCTAATTCAAACATAAGTGTTTCTGACTTCATTCTAATGGTTGGGTGTAAGTGTCTGTGTCTGCCTCAGTCAACTGCTGTTAGCAGCTCTCAGAGGACAGCCATGATAAGTTCCTGTCTGTAAGCACATCATAACATCAGTAATAGTGTCAGGCCTTGGTGCCCCCCCATGAGATGGATCCTCAGTTGGGCTGGTCATGGGATAACCTTTCTTTCAGTCTTTGCCATTTTTGTCCCTGTGATTCTTTTAGACAGGAACAGTTCTGGGCCAGAAGTTTTTACTTGGTGTTGGTAACACCATACCTCTACGTGGAGCCCTGTCTATCTACTGGAGGTGGATTCTTCAGGTTCCCTTGCCTCCTCAATTTAAATTTCATTCTTTTCTAGAATATGATTAAATAGTAGGTATCACAATATTTGTGTGTGTGTGTGGGGGGGGCAGGTGTTTGTGTGTGAATTATATGGTCTCAATTTTATGAATGAAATAAAATATTCATTTTGAAAGGACAGCTGTACCTCCTTTGAGTCATTTCATTAGTCTCACAATGGTGGATATTGTACATCCTGAAACTTCACATTACAGCCAATTTCTACAGTTTTATTATATTTAAGGTTCTTTAGATGTTTCCTGAAGAGCATAAGCTGTATACAAGCAAGAAATCAAAAGTCCTACCTGTAGATATAAACAGAAGTTTTCTTTTACTCCAAAATAATTAAACAAAACAAAACTACATAATGAAACATAAACAACAACTCTGGAAGAAAATCCTGTATTACAATTACAAGGATATGGCATTTTAACTAAAACAAAAAACAAAAATAAAAGCTGATTCTACTTACATATAGCAACTATTATAACAATTATGAGGTTTGGGAGAATCTTTGTAGAAGAACCAACTTGTTAGATTTTCTTCTTCCTTCTTTTGTTTAAAAGTTAGTTCTTAGTTTCAATTAAATCACATTTTGATAGGACTGCTAACTGCTTATTTATAATAAATAATAATATGGGCTTTATTTAAGTTTCATAAAATTTAAGGGATAGTACATCACTGATAGGCACACTTCTAGGATATGAGATTTCAGTTCATCTAACAAATTTAACACCTTGACTAAAGAGAAGCAGACAAGAAATAAATTGGTTTTTGATTTGTGTCAAAATGGAAATGAACTCAAATGTTGAAAATGACCACCAGAAAAATATTTTCAACAAACTGTACAAATGGATACCAAGCCTTGCCATGCCAAAAAGATGGCATGACACAGTTCCTGCTACTGGAGCAGAGCTAGAAGGACATAGGCTTCCATGCATGTTGAAGGCGACTAGGTGCAAAACGGGGTTGTATAATAATGTATATAATTTACTTTATATTTCTCTTTCAGGAAATATTTTTCCTGCCAAGGTTAACAAGTCCATGATAATTAGGGATAGTATGACTACAGGAAGTAAGAATGTGTATCAGTGATAAGGCTGTGGGAAAGAACTCCGAAAACATGAGTTAATAATTATATAAATAGAATTTCTCAACTATGTAAAGCATAAGGATGTAATATGTATTATATGAAAGGCTTCATGGACCTAAAAGAACAGGGGCAGTTGCAGTAAGAGCCAACTCATCAGAAACATAATTAAAAAGGGGATAAAGAAATTTAGGGAGTAGTCATCTCAGAGCTAGTTCCCACCCAGCTAGTTTATTGTCTGTGTTTACAAAGGCATGCAGCATTTTGAATTCATATGCTATGTTTAAGAAAAATATATACTTGCTTTCTTTTCAATATTCTAAGGTCATAAAATGCTGACTGGTGGGATAATTAAAAGGAAACATGGGATAAAGATTGAATTGATATGTAAATAAGACAGGATTTATTATCATCTGCAAAAGATGAACTATCCAGAGAACATTTAGAATTCTTCCTAGTAAGAGACAGCTTTCTAAGGCTCACAGCTGTCTGGAGACCCAACTCTAGCAGAACACAGAGCTGTCAGCTCATATCCATAATTGACTTTGAGCAATTTCTTTCTTTTGCTGATCCTAAATACTTTTTTTTCAGGATCTCCTCTCCAATTCAATGCTGGTCCTTAGCAAATGGGGAGAGTTGATAAAAAGCAAACTGGTTCACACGCATTTCTTTTTTATAATAAAATAGTGATATGTTTACAATTACAGTGGATTTCTAGCAAAGTCAGATGATGATGTAGATTTGACAAACAGTGCTTTACATATGACTTTACTGAAATTTGGCTTAACAATGTTTCTAGATTATCCACAAATAAAAATTATGTGGAGTAAAGTTCATAAGACACCAAAAGGAGAAAAAATTACATATAAGTAAGAAAATTATATTATGCAGTTTGCAGTGAAACATTTTTACTAGTTTAAGAACAAGTTTAATAACTAATGTTATAATGAAGACTATAAAATTAAATGTAATAATTTAATCACTATATATAATTGTGGTACAATTATGAGAGACTTTCTTTGAGAAAAACTATGTTTGTATCAAAATTATGAATTTATCTCCACTTTTCTAGAAGAAGACACAAAAGGCAAACAGAAATACAATGTCTAGAAAACCTTGAATAACTATTAGAGTGAACATATGCAAACATGAGAAATATGAAATGAACATTAACTTGAAGTTGACAAACAGGAAACTCAGTTCACTGCAAACCAATATCTGTATGCACAGAAAAAAATAAGGTTGGGGTGGGGAAATCCACAGAGTAAACATACAACAAATCCTAAAGTGTGGAATGATAGGTGTGTAAGTTACACATCTAACAACAGTTAATTTTGAGAATATATGAGCACTTCAACAACACAGGCAAAAAACAAATATCAGAGAGCATGTATCTCCTGGACATAAAGAGTCTACAGAACTTGATCTCATAGAATTTGAGAGAAGGATAATGATTATTAGATAGTAGGAGGATGGAGATAGGGAATTTTTATGAAATGTGAAGTCATAGGACAAGAAATCGAAACAGACATTGTGTAGATGAAGGCATGTAAGAATACAGAAATAGAATGGTAAACTGGTAACATTAATAACTATCACAAGGATGCCATTACAACACAATGATCTATACTATCCCACCTCTGTTAAATAACTTTCAATCACATAACTAAATTAATGATATACACTATTGGGAAGAAGGTAAATTAAAATAGCTTTTATGTTTGGTTGTAAGCTTTGCCTTAATGGCTGTGCAATTTCTTGCCTATTTGTGGATTCTGTTCCCCTAAGTGGGCTACTTTGTCTGGCATCAATGAGAAAGCATATAGTCCTGCAGTGACTTGAGGTGCCAGGGTGGGGTTGAAACCCACAAGAGAAACTTCCCCCTTCTCAGAGGTGAAGGGAAGGGGTTGGGGGAAATGTCACATAAGTGGGTCAGTGATGGGAGAGGGGGCTATGAATGGGATGTAAACTGAATAAATAAATTAATTAATGGAAAAAAGATAGCCACTATGGAAAACAGTATGACAGTCCCTTAGAAATAATAATAATAATAATAATAATAATAATAATAATAATAAAAAATAATAATAATAAAATAAATAAACATTTATCATATGGTTCAGCAAGTCTACTCATGAGAATACATTTATAGCAAACAAAATCTGTTCATTGTAAGAAATTAGTGCTCCCATGATGACTGTGATACTATTTAGAGTAGCTAAGAAATGGAAAAAATAGTAGATGTGAATGACCTGATGAATAGATCAAGAAAATATATAGAAGTAAAATGACACATTATTCAGCAGTACAAATGAAATTCCATTCTCTGTAACAATATAATCACAATTGCAGGTCTTCTGTTAAGTAAGAAAGGTATAAGTTTAATGTGATTTTCCTACTATGGGGAACCAACACAAGTGCCACCCTTGTAGAAGTTGAAAGAAGCATGGTGATAACAGAGTCTCTAGAGAGCTAGAAGAGGGAGAAATGAGGAAAACTGGATTAATATGCTTTTTTTTTTTTTTTGAGGCTTCCTATTATTTGTCAATTTAACAATGCTTGGTCTTTGGGGAGATGGACTGCTTAGCATGTTTGTGGGGGATTATCTGAATTGTGGTTTAATAGAGATTGAAAGACCCACTGTAGGCAAGACTATTTTCTGGACATGGTATATTGGACTATATAAAATACAGAATATGAACTGAACACTAGCACGTCTTTGTCCTATTTCTTTACTATGGGTCAGAAGTTGTGATATGACTGGCTACCCAGAGCTCCTGTTGCTATAACCCCTATTTCTCCTTAATGATTGACTCTCACCCTGAACTATTAGACAAAATACATGTGTTGCCCCTTAAGTTGCCTCTTTCCTGGTTTATGGTCTCAAAGCAACAGAAAAAGTAACTAAGACAGGTTCTAAATTGCAGATTGATGAAGTAAGACTGAACAACAAACAACATGACTATGGATAATGATAAAGTAATATGCATTCCCAAAAACTGAAAGGCATGATTTAGAATGTTTTCAGCAGAAGAAAATAAGAAGTGGCAAAGTAGATGGATTAGATGCCCTGAGTTCAACACTCTGTATTATATGTCTGTGTTGAAACATCACACACTGCTCCTAAATATGCACAAGTACTGAAACTATATATCTCAATTAAATTATTTAAATTAATAAGTTTAAATTGCAGTATAAAACAATTATTTTACTTTATTAATTTTGTGGTAGGTTGATGGCCTTTTGGATACAGAATCTTTCTATATAATCCAATCTGACCCTGCATATGTTACTGTCTCTACCTCTCAAATCTTGGGAGTACAGGTATATGATCAGATATTTCTTAGACATCAGTTCCAATAAACATATTCACTATATATGGATCTCTCTAATTTACTTTTATGCATTATGATTTTATGCAATGCTTATTTATTAAATATTTTTAAGATGTAAATAGATTCCTCACAAAAACACACAAAATCCAACAGCTATAATAAGGGTGAACAGAAGATTACTGTTACAAAAGAATTAGTTAAAATATACAGAATAAAATTAAGTTCAGAGTTTAAATAATGGTGTGAATTATAAGTTTTCCAAACTAAACTATATAGCATAACCATGAAAAAATAAAATAAAAGAAGAATCTATTAATTTTATTAGGTAGAATATTATAAAACAGTTAAGAATTTCCCTTAACAAAGAGTAAGGGAATGTAGCAGTCATGAGACAGTATAACATCTGTAACACAGTGTCTAGTATGTAGTGATCACTTGTGTAATACACTAGTGTAATCAGAACAAAGAAGCTTAAATGAGGCTTTACTATTATTGAAAATCTAAAAATATAGCACAGGTAAGTACCATGAATGGTTTACTTCAAAATTAATGTAATTGTATCTTATAATAGCAATGAAATTCTCATGAATAGTTCTAATTTTTGAAATTTGAAAGGCAAAAGTTATACTTTCTTTCAGTGTCCAAAGAAAATCAAGCTTATGATTTAAATGATAGCAATTCTGTCACTCAAAATATGAGTATTGGATTGTAGATTCTTGTTTTTAAAGCTGAAATTGAATTTTCAACTCTCTTTCCTTCAACTCAATTCACTTATCGCTCAATGTCAGATAGAAGATTATGATAATAAGGTAGGCATGGCTGGATGGAATTATGTCAAGATAGATGCAGAAAGTAGGCCAAACAGTGACTTACATGTTAGGGAGGTTAGATTTCTTCATAGTTTAAAAAGAAATACGAGTCACATTTCAGTAATGGAGATATTAGTGTCTCAATGGTAATATTTTCAGAATAATGCAATTATTGAGTGTAAAAGATGATTACATGTAGTCATTGGGACAGAAATTTTAAGAAAACTAGATATATCAGATACAGGCTTAAGGATCTAATGAATATTAAGGAGTGTGACAACATGGAACAACATGGATGGAAGTGGAGTATGTTTATGTGCTGTGTGGGTATCTGTGTTAGGTATGTAAGTAAAACAGCAAGTGGATTGCTGGATATGTGGTTCTCAGACTGGATGTTAGAAGAGTAGATACTTCCCTGAATTTGTGAGTCTTCAGTACACACTTAAAAATTGAAGAACTCTTGTATTTGTCTAAAACTACAAGCCAGAATTTTGTATCTCCTTTGATAAAAAGTGTGTATAATGTAAAGTAGTTTTGCATATTCTTGTGCTGCACATGGGCTGGATTTTTAGAATTTTTTAAAAGACTTTAAGCCGAACCTTGTAATTTGTGTAAATGACAAGTGTAAAATCTTTCCATAAAATGCTTAAAAATATGCACTGTTTCAACTAAAACCAAGAAATGCAGCATTAAAAAAAAATTGAAGAACTCTCAGAAAATCAGAATAAAATCATGTATAAATCAAAAGTATACTATAGAGAAATTCTTCACGTGTAAAACTAGAGTGTATCTAGAAGTTCTTCATTACCCCAATATCTGCAACATTTATTAAGCCATGTAGTTGGAGTCTACATGGAGGGAGATAAAGGCAGAAGTAATGAAAGGATTGTATCAGCACATCAACTGATCCTTTAGAAATCTTCAGTGTAGAACCAGAGGGCTAGTATGTAAATAACAAGAAGAAGGAGTTTGATTCACATTTTGAAACAGAGTATGATTTTTTTTTATGTTGGTAGAAACCATCCAGGAGAATGATATTAATGACAATGTGGAAGAAAGGGTCCTGTTAAGGGCATTGTTTTAAAAAAGGCTAAGCAGTGATGGATGAGCTCAATATCCTTAGTAACATGAGGATAATTTGTGAGGATAAATGATACGATGAACCTATGAATAAATATCAAAACTCGAAGTAGTAAGGGTTTTAGAAATGTAACTTAGTAATTTTAAGATAATATTTTTGTATTAAAATTTGAGAGTGGGACAGCATTTAATTGGAGAGTCTATTAAGCCAACAACATGTATCTACAATCAGAAAGACGCAGTCATACTGATAAAGGCTTGTCATCTTCTCAGTATTCATGCTCAGTTTAAGTCTTCTGCTGTTACACTCTAGCACAGCAATAAAGGCCCAGGATAGAAAGAATATACAAAAGAACATTATATCCAGGCTGTGAGGAAGACTATTCTTCTCTGTGAGGAAGCAGCTAAGGCTTTTTCTGTAGTAACCTAATGCCTTTAAACTTCCAATAAATAAACAAAACAAAGATCCAAGTCTCCCTATCAAAGAGAAGGGAATGTTCTTAGAGCACTCCCCTGTGAAGCTTTCTTTCCTTCAATGAGTGTTGGGCTCACATGCTCTGTTGGCTATTGCAGAACTGCAGATATGGATATCTAGAAATTTGCTCTGCAGAAACTACATTGTCTCAAAGTACCCTTTTAGAAGTTTTTCCTTGAGTTGTGTCCAACAAATGGCACAAACTTCCCTGCGGGATTGCTTCATGGATACTATAGCAGATGCCCACAAATTCAAAGGATTGAAAACAAGATTATTGAAGTAAGACAGTCTGCTCCTTAAGGAGTCATTGCTGCCTCCTGATTTTGGGTTTTTATTTCTTATATGGGGATATATGGTCAACCACTCTTATGTGGGATTAAGGTTAAAACAGAATATGCAGTTTTTGTGGAGAATACAATAGTCAAATAGTCAAATATCTTTCTTATCTTAATATATATATATATATATATATATATATATATATATATATATATATATATATATATATATATATATGAAAACATTTTGGCTGTTTCCCCTTATTTTTGGCAGTTGGTGCCATATCTTGTCTTTAAATTTGGAATACATACAGTTTGGAAAGCACATTTTTCTCAGAATCCCTTCTGTAATATTGGCAGTTCCATAGCAGATATTCTCAATCTTGTTTTGAATTGTTAATGCCAAAACTTCAAATAGGTGTAATAAAGATGGTGAAGAATAGGCCTTAATTCTATAAACAAACTCTAGAGATAAGATGCCACTGGTTTGTTAAGTACAAATAAAAGCCAATATGTATTCTAATACAAGATACACCAACACAAGCCACATAAAGTGTTTGGCTAGCATATGTTTTTATTTAATATTACCTTGTTGATTTATATTTCCCTCAAATATGCCTTTTATTTCACATCCTATTACTTTGCTTTTCTCTATCCTCATTTGCTCTGTTCTATCTACCATATTCCTCTCCCTTTGGTAGGTATTCTGACACACTGATAAACTAGCTCAAGGCGATATTTACCTTAAGTTTTACTGTACCAGCGTCAATGATGCATTTTGAATTCACAAAGTGGGTTGAATGTTTAGCACACATGCAAGGATGTTTGACTGTTTTCCATTCAATTACTTTAGATCTGAATATGGACAGTGTGGTACTTCTGTGTCTGTATGCATACAGGAATCATACTGAGATATTTTTAAATGAAAAGGACTAATTACCAATTATTTTGCATGCTTTACTAGTTAAACCATCTTGAAGTCATAAATATATTCACTTTTTCAGAATAAAATTTTACTAATTGTAGGTAATTTACTTATATCCCATTAAATTCATTCTTTCTCTAATCACAAAATGTATTCAGGAAAATATGATTTTAAAATGTCTATTTATAGTAGACAATTTATTTCATTCAAATTTGGAACTCAGACTGTGTGATGTGATAGTATTTTTAAAATTAGAAATGGAAATCACATTAATAAAGCACCTATAATTTTGAGTTTTATAAAAATTGGAAATTATAATTATAATTCAAGTAAAATATTTAGTATGACAATTGATAAATATTAATTGAATCTTCCTATACTCTTCACTTGATTATTTCTCACTAGAACAAATATTCATATGTTCAAAAATGTTTTAAATGTCTACTTTAGTTCACATAAAGGTACAAATTTTATATAAACAGAAACAAAAATAATGATCAGTCACTTGAAACAAAAGAGGCGAAAAAATTACTAATTCTCTGCAAAATATATAGTGATATGATAGTATGAAGATATATTTTTTAGCATAGCATTTGGGAGACTGTATTATGAAGACAATTATGAACTCAAACAGCCTGCCCAATATGAGAAATGACTCAAAAGCAAACAAATAAGAATAGGACAGATCTTAATGTTATTAAGTAAAGTTTTCAATAATGTATCATATTAGGGACAAACTGTGTTGTTAATAAATGAATCAGACAAAATTAACTTTAAAAAGTATCAAGAAAGTGAGTGTGGAAAATAAAGCGATATCTAGGAAATCATTTAAATCAACAGCTCAATAAACCAATTTGATTTGGAAACAATAAAACAGTATAAATAAATTTATATGGACATTTTTTAAAAATTAAAAGATTGATTTTATGTAGGCCATATTTTATTAGATGATTTGGAACAAAAACAATTTTAAAATGATATATTGAAAAACAAACACTTGGGTAGAACATTCAATAAAAGAGAGAATGACCCTACTTCAAATAACCTGCAGGATAATGAACATAAGAGTCATACGACTATAAATCATAAGACAGAACTAATAATATAATAGAAGGAAATGAAGCTGAGGAAAGTCATAATAATAAAATGAGCCACAAGTGTGTTTGCACTTTCCCTACTAGGGGAAAATTTGTGAATCAGATTGTTTTTACCAATAGAAGAAAAACCAAAGTGAATCTATACTTACTTGACATTTTCATGTTTTATTCTCTGAAACATCCATCTAGGGGAAACCAAGCTCCATGAAAAAGAATTTACTTTACAAGGGTATTATGCTATAAGAGACACCAGTTCTGGGAGAAGTAAGGCTGCATGACAACTAGAAAGAGAGAGAAAAAGGGAGGGGAAGGGGAAGGGGCACGGGAGGGAAAGGGGGAGGGAGAGGGAGAGAGCAACTAAAAAGGAAGTCATGTGAAAAGAAAGGCTAAGATAGAATGTGATGTGTCTGTTTTTACTGAGCCCTTCCCAAGTTTATGATGAACATAAACATACCTTAAAGAAGTGGTTAAGTCCCTAAGTTTAGGGTATATAGCAAGATTCAAAGAAAAGTATTTGCTATTTGCATAGGCTATTTCTGTAGTCGAAATAAATAAATCAATTGATGATGCATTTCAATAAGAGAAAAGAAGAAACGCTTTAAAAGAAAACAAATCAAATGAAAAAGAAAACACTTTCAGCAAAGTGGCTAGATACAAGATTAACTAAAAAACAAAAAAACACAACAACAACAACAAAACAGTAGCCCTCCTATATGCAAATACCAGACTGAGAAAGAAATCAGGGAAACAATACCTTTCATAATAGCCTCAAATTATTTAAAATATCTTGGGGGAAACTGTAGCCTAGTAAGTTAAAGACTTATAAATTAACAATTCCTTAAAGAAAGAAATTGAAAAAGATATCAAAAAGTGGAAAGATCTCCCATCCTTGTGCATTGGAAGTATTAGCATTAAAAATATCCATCTCACCAAAAGCAACCTAAAGATTCAACACAATCTCCATTAATATTCCAATGTAATTCTCAATAGATACTAAAAGGACAATTATCAACTTCTTATAGAAAAACAACAACAACAACAACAACAACAGGATAGCTAAAACAATTTTGAACAATAAAAGAACTGTGGGAGTTCTCACTAGTGCTGATTCACATTGTATCACAGAGCTACAGTAATAAGAAACCACATGGTATTAGCTTAAAAACAGAAACATTGATCAATGAAGTCTACTTTAAGACCCACCTATGAATACCTGAAGTTTTATAAAGAAGCCAGAAATGCACACTGAAAAAAAAGACAACATCTTCAGCAATTGGTGATGATCAAACTGGATGTCTCTATGTAGAAGAATGCATATAGATCCAAGTGAGTCAAAGACCTCAACATAAAACCAGACACACTGAACCAGATAGAAGAGAAAGTAGGAAACAACCTTGAACATATGGGCACAGGGAACAACTTTCTGAACAGAACAAAGATAGCTCAAGCACTAAGATCAACAATTAATAAAGGGGACATCAAGAAACTGAAAGTTTCTGTAAGGGAAAGGAAACTGTCAATCTGACAAAGAGGCAGCCTACAGAATGGAAAAATTTCTTAAGAACTCTACATCCAATAGAAGTTTATTGTCTGAAATATATAAAGAACTAAAGAAATTAGACATCAATAAACCAAATAATCCAATTAACCAATAAGGTACAAATCTAACCAGGAAATTCCCAATAGAGGAATCTCAAATGGCTGATAAACACTAAGCACTTATTCTCACCCTTCCTAATGCTGTAACCCCCTAACTCAATTCCTCACGATGAGGTTACACCTGACCAAAATAATTTTTGTTGCTACTTCATAACTATTTTGGCTACTGTTATGAATTGTAATGAAAAGTTCACACATCCAGATAGGCTTAGGCAACCCTTTGGAAGAGTTTATTAAACCCCCAACGAGGTCATGACCCACACAGGTTTAGACCCACTGACTCAAATGTTAAATGTCCTTAACCCTGAAAGAAATGCAAACCCAAAATACTTTGTGATTTCGTCTTAGAAGTGTCAAAATGTCTAAGATAAAAAACACAAGTGACAGCTCATATTGGCTAGGATGTGGAACAAGGGGAAAATCCTCTATTGCTGGTGGGAGTGCAAACTTGTACAGCCTCTCTGGTCATCAATATGGTGGTTATTCAGGAAATTTGGAACTGCCCTATTTCAAGACCTAGATACAATGCTTTTGGGTATATACCTAAGGCATGTTCCTCCATACAAAATGGACACTTGTTCAACTATTTTCATAGGAGCTAGAAACTAGACACAACCTAGATGCTTGAGGGCAACTGAAATAATAATCTTTAGGGATCTCCATGGATAAAGGAGATGTACATTTACTCAATCTAGTATTTCACAGATGTTAAAATAGGTGACATGAAATTTTTAAGCAAATTAATGCAACCAGAAAAAATCATTCTTAGTGATGTATTCCATGGTGAGCAAGACAAATACAGTACATATTCACTCATAAGTGAATATTAGTTGTTAAGTAAATGATAATCAATCGACAATCCACAGACCCAGAGAGTTTTGGTAAAGGGAAGTAATTTAGTGGGGATTCATGGTTCTCCCTGGGAAGATGAAACAGAATAAATTTTGTGTGTATACTATAGCAGGTGTGGATTGGAGAATGAAGAGATAGAGTGCAGGAAGAAACAGCTGGAATTGGAGAGTACTGGGGGATGTAGAAGTGTTGTGGAGTGAAAACTTCTTAGAATCTATAAAGTTGACCTTATTGAGGACTCCTAGAAATATAGGATATCGTGTTTGATCTGACTGTCCTTTGTAAGGTTCTCCTCGGTGTGAAAAGGCTCCCGGCGTCCCGGGTTTTCGGCACCAGTTGTCCCGCGCACCTCTCACCAGCAAGAAGACACGCGACACGCAGGCCTCGTCTGCAGTTCAGCTTTATTCAGCCGTTGATGGAGGAGGAACCCGGGGCCCCAGAATGGCACTGCTTATATAGCCCTGAGGCAGCGTGTCCTCCATTGATTGGCGCGCCCCGGGAGTGGGCGGTGATTAGTCATGTACACCCTTAATGCGCAGGCGCTTCGGGCGAGCCACCCCGCGCTATCCACAAGTTTCCTCAGAGCGACAGCGGAAGTCAGTGCCATCTTGTAATGGCGAATACTCTAACCGCTCCCTACACAGTGGATGGTCTAGGTTATATTCATTTGAATTATTGGCCGAGAGGTTTCCAGCGAGATCCCTAAACAACCTGGGCTCATGCTAGAACACAGGGGGATCCTTTGAATATGAACATGGGATCCCCATTTGGAGGACAATATCCACATAGATGACTGTATAAAGAGAAGTCAAGCTGATGCAAATATGCAGCCTTCACCCCTAAATTCTAGATATTTGCCAAGCTATAGAAAGAGAAGTCTGGACCACAAACAAGCCAAGCTGCAAACTCTCTACCTACAATATGTGCTACTTGCAAGATAATCTGACACAACGGTGGAACAGAATTTGTGGAAGTACACAGCTAGTGACTGGTATAACTTGAGGCCAGTATCAGGAGAGGGAGCCTATGTCCTATACTGCCTGGATGGCCAGGAACTAAAAACTGGATAGTCCAGAGAACTAAGGTAGAACCAAACAAGGACTGTCAAAGAAATAAAATAAAATAAACTCAATGAAATGATTTGAAATAACATTCTGCTATACTTACAGATGCCTTGTCCAGTCATTATCGTGGAAGTTTTCCCAAGCAGCAGACAGGAGTGGTTGCAGGGACATACAGTCAGATACCCAGAGAGAGAATCTAAATTGTAGATTTCCATTAGGTCTTCCCCCTCAAGATCCAAGAGCCACACCAAAGAGAGGGAGGAAAGACTGTAAGATTCAAAGGGGATGAAGGATACCAGGAGAACATAGCCCACCTAATCAACTAAGTAGGGCTCACATGGAAACCTATAGACTTTTAGGCTAGCACAGGTCTCATAGTCCTCTCTGTATATGTTATGGCTGTTAGCTTGGTGTTTATGTGGGATTCCTAACAGTGAGAATGGGTATTTCTCTGATTTTTTTGTCTGCCCTTGAGACTCTTTTCCTCCTGTTTGGTTGTCTTGTACAGCCTCGATAGGAGGGCTTTTGCATTGTCTTATTGTAGTTTGTTTTGTTCTATTTGGCTGTTGTCTATTGTAGACTTGCTCTTTTCTATTTATTATTGGATATTTTCTTTATTTATATTTCAAATGTTTTCCCCTTTCCAGATTTCCCATTCAGAAACCCTCATCCAATCCCCCTTACCCCTGGCTCTATGAGGGTGCTCTCCCAAACCACCCACCCACTCCTGTCTTTCCACCCTGGCATTCCCCTACACTGTGGCATCGAACACCCTCAGGGCCAAGGGCCTCTCCTCCCATTGATGGCCAACAAGGCCCTCCTCTTCCACATATGCAGCCGGAGCCCTGGTTCCTTCTATGTGTGTTCTTTGGTTGGTAGACAAGTCCACAGGAGCTCTGGAGGGTTTGTCTGGTTGACACTGTTAGTCCCCCCATGGGGCTGCAAACCCCCTCAGCTCCTTCAGTTCATTCTCCAAATTCTCCATCAGGGACCCCATGCTCAGTCCAATGGTTGGCTGTAAGCATCTACATCTGTATTTGTCAGGTTCTGGCATAGCCTCTCAGGAAACAGCCACATCAGGCTCCCACAAGGAAGCACTTCCCAGCATCCAAAATAGAAATAGAGTCCTGGTTTGGTAACTGTATATGGGATGGATCCCCAGCTATGGCAGTCTCTAGATGGCCTTTCCTTCAGTCTCTGTTCCACACTTTGTCTCCATATTTCCTCCTGTGAGTATTTTGTTCCCTCTTCTGAGAAGCACTGAAGCATCTACTCATTGGACTTCCTTCTTCTTGTGCTTCTGTGAATTGTATCCTGGGTATTCCAGAGGTTTTCAGCAAATATACACTTATCAGTGAGTGAATATCATGTGTGTTCTTTTCTGATTGGGTTACCTCACTTAGGATATTTTCTAGTTCCATTCATTTGCCTGTGAATTTCATGAAGTCTTTGTTTTTAATATCTGAGTAGTATTCCATTGGGTAATGTACCACATTTTTTTTTATCCATTCCTTTGTTGAGAGACATCTGGGTTGTTTCCAGCTTCTGACTGTTATAAATAAGGCTGCTATGAACATAGTGGGGCATGTGTCCTTATTCCATGTTGGAGCATCTTTTGGGTATATGGCCTGGAGTGGTATAGCTGGGCCCTCAGGTAGTACTATGTCCAATTTTCTGAGGAACTGTTAGACTGATTTCCAGAGTGGAAGTGTAAAGCTTGCTATCACACCAGCAATGGAGGAGTGTTCCTCTTTCTCCACATTCTCGCCAGCATCTGCTGTCACCTGAGTTTTTGATCTTAGCCATTTTGATTGGTTTGAGGTGGAATCTCAGGGTTGTTTTGAATTGCATGTCCCTGATGACTAAGGAAGTTGACCATTTCTTTGGGTGCTTGTCAGCCATTCCAGTTTCCTCAGTTGAGAATTCTCCATTTATCTCTGTTCCCCATTTTAATAGGGTTGTTTGGTTCTCTGAAGTCTAACTTCTTGAGTTCTTTGTATATATTGGATATTAGCCTTCTATTGGATGTAGAATTGGTGAAGATCTTTTCCCAATCTGTTGATAGCCATTTGGTCCAATTGACAGTGTCCTTTGCAGAGAGAAGAATATTTTTTCGATAAAAACAAAACAAGAAATAAGTACTAATTTTAAAGAGTTTACTTTTATAAGTAAAATTAAAGGAGAATTTCTTTTAGATGATAATTTGACTTATTTGAAAATTCTACACTAGAAATTGAAAGACAAAATAAGATCAGATGCAATTCATCATTTTCTAGCACACTCTCCATGAGAAATTTATTTGCATATTTTATTTGTAGATTATGTGTTATAAAATTAAAATCAAGAATATTGTTAAAATGAATCTCCAGCGTAAAAAAAAGAAATGCAAGACAATTTTCATCAGGTAATAAACTGTTATAATGAGAGAAGTGAAAAACATAAGCTTTCAGACTTACACACATGCTGTCACATATATACACAAAACACTAAATGGAAATTACTAGAATCAACAACAATGAACAACTTAATATTAGCATCATTAACCCCTGAATGAATAAACTATAAAATCATGTATTCTAACCATTGCCACTATTAGGGGGCATTATTCTGTAAATACCACTCATACGAGAGAATAAAAAATGGAGTCATGAATAAATAGAAAAACAAAAATCATATAAATATTTATAAAAGATATTATCATACAAAAATTATAAATGGAACAATAAATTATAACCTCTAATATCCAATAAACCTCACTTATAAGGGAAATGTTCAATAATTTAAATAATATAAATTTTAAATTCTAATTAAAATTATATAGACATAAAATATGTTACATTAAAAAGTAGCCTCTGAATTTTTAAGAATTTTTCATGAACTGTAATAGCCCATGCATGTCCTAACTTTTACAGTGCTTTTAAAACTAATTTTTAAATAAAATGCAATCTTGTTATAACATGAAATTACCAAGTAAGTTACAAAGTTCTGTTGACAAAAATGCATGCAATAATGTACATTTTTCTGAACAGAAAATTTTGATCTTTATCAGGTATTCAAATTTAAAATTTCTGATGATTTGGGAGAATGGCATGGAAAGAAAAGGAAAACATTATCATTCGTGAATTAAACTTCATTTATGTGGCAAAGAACCTGTAAAAAAGGTGTCAGGCCACCCAGAGTACTGCGCAATGATCAGAAACAATGTTGTAAAATCTTTTGAAGTTTGCATGTCAATTTTTCCTGATCATCTCTCATCAGATTCTACAGAGTGTTTTTCATCTTTGCTCCTGCATATAATGTCACCATCTGACCTTGGCCATCTCACCATAATAGTACTTCTGCTTAAAAAGGTCAGAAACCCAAACGCGAGATGAAAGAGATATGTAACACTGAAAGCTGCCTCAGAAAACATCTCTGGGTTTTAAGTAGAGTCATCAAAACTTTGGATTTCAGAGAAGAAAAACACTATGTTATATCTTGAAAAATCTTCAGCATCTGTTTCAGAGGAAGAAAGCTTTTTGCTACAATCTGGTCAAAATGAGTTAATGATTAAAGTAGGGTAGGGTAAAGATTGTGCTTAGTTCTACGTAGTTAGCTGTTGTGTGCAAAGCAATCATAGCGTTAGACTCAAGGTAAATAACTAGAACTGCAAGATTCATCCTAAAAGTTGAATTTTATAATTAGGAATTCAAGAACCTTGAGCTACTGAGCATTTAGGCCAGGGCTTTGCTATACTAGGCAACTACTCTGATCTAGATCTTGGCCCTCAGTCTAAGAATTGTGAACACAGTTCTGTCACAAAATCTTTCTCCTATAAGCTCCCACAAACCAATACACAGGCGCGTGCGCACACACACACACACACACACACACACACACACACACACACACACACACACTATAATGACAGGAGCTACATAGACATGAACCTAATATGAAGATAGTAATTCAAACTCATTTGAGAATTCTAGTTTTAAATACTTACAAGAAATGTTAGAAATTGATTTTGCTAATAGCATTTTTAAATTTTTTTAAAACAGTGTGATTTTTCAACTAATGCATGCATTTACTGTAAAACCAGAATTTAGAAAACTTGATGTGAAGAAATCAGGCACAGATATAGAAAGGACAATATAAGTTGAAATGAAAATATAAGTTTATGATATCATAGTAAATATGAGGGCTTTGATTTATACTATAGACAGTGAGTTTATAGCTTTATCTTCAAGTTTGGTGCAGAATAAGCATTTTAATAAATGGTATTTATGCTTGTTATTTAATATGATGGACAGTTTCAAATTATATTGTTTATTATTTTTTCAATGGCATAAAACTCAAGACTATGAGGAAAGTATATGTACTGGCTGTATTTTTGGTCGAAGTGATACAAATTAGTCATTAAAAAGAAGGAGCCTTGGCTAAGAAAATGCCTCCGTGAAACTCATCTGTAAGGCATTTTCTCAGTTAGTGATTAATGGGAGAGGGCTCAGCCCATTGTGGGTGGTGCCATCCCTGGACTGGTGGTCTTAGGTTCTATTAAAAATAAGCTGAGCAATCCATGGGAAGCAAGCCAGTAAGCAGCACCCTCCATGGCCTGTACATCAGCTCCTGCCTCCAGGTTCTAGCCCTGCTTGAGTTCCTGTCATGATTTCCTCCAATGATGGATTGTGATCTGGAACCATAAGCAGAATAAACACTTTCCTTTCTAACTTGTTTTTTTTTTTTTTTTTCATGATGTTTTGTCACAGCAATACAAACCTTGACACAAATACTATTTGTTTTTATGTTCATTGTTTGTTTTTATGTATTATTTCCAGAACATTTTATAAGTATTGCATTATTTGTGAAATTTACATTATAGTTATTATTGAAGACTGCACATTATCAAAGGCACTGGAGATTGAAAGGGTCCTAACACACCTAAGATTTGGAATCCCCGAGGGAAGAACTTTCACATGGTATAAACTATAAAGTTCTTGTTCCTCATTCCATGTGATTTTCTCATACTTTAGATATCGTAGAACCAAACAAATATTCAAAGGTATCCAAATATTTTGCCATACAGAATACTTTAAAATGTTCTATCATTTATCTGCATTGCTTGTACTAAATATTTATGAATGTGTCTATGGTGTATTCAAAAGATAGTATAACCTTCACCCTTTTCAATGACTATGAAATTATGATATGTAATCTGAATTTAAAAGTTCAGGTTTATAATAAGTATATATGGCTAAATATTGGCATATTTAATCAATAGTCAACATGATATATTTGACTTGCTATAAAGGCAAATTCTGTTGGTGGTATAGAAAATAACAAGTCAAAATGAAACTAAAGATTATTTTGAATGTTCTATATAACCACATAAAGTTAATCTACATAGGAATGGTAGTTCAAGATGTCAGAGTAGGCCCTACCAACTCTACTTACAAAAACACCAGTTTTAACAGCTACATATATGAAAAATATACCAACTAGAAATAGGAAAACTGTTAAAAACTCAGAAAACATGTATAGCACAATTATAGAAAACATGCATTGAAAATGGTAGGAAGAAGAGCTTTATGTTACTCATCACACACCACCCAGCTTCCTCAGTCTCAGTCAATATAGGAGATTTCAGATGGAGAGACAGAACTGGACATAATCCTGCGTCATTGATCCCGATCCCAGGTCAACAGAATAAAACTTAACTCTCAAAGACAGGAATAGATCTAGCTTCCATCTCTTACTGCAGATTGTGCCCTAAGTGACTTACTGGCATGAGGGGAACCACACTGTCTCAGGCTTCAAACTTACAGGATCAAAGTGATCACTGATCCATGTCACCACTGGTACCTGCTAACTGCCTAGAAGCTCTGGATTTGCTTAGCAAACGACAAAATATAGCAGGTTTAAGATAACTCGACCACAGCTGTGCTAGGGCACAGCAAATGTAAGCTTCTGTATGGTCCAGCATCACAATGGCTTTGGACACTTGATGATGCCAGACAACCAGCACCAAAACTGTGGACAGACTCAAATTCAAAGACTGAAATAATTGTGTCCTTCTTCTTTGACAATGGTAACTGAACATCCCCATAAGAAACAAGAACAAATGAGAAACAGGTCATTACCAAAGCTACAAATAAATGATGGTGATTAACCATTTGAAGTAGTATAGGCCATGTGTGTGTACATGCTTATGTGTGTGTATAAAAGCCCATATGTGCATGTCTTTTCTGTGTGTATGTGTGTGCATATATATATATGCACATACGTGTGTATGTGTGTTTGCATTTATGTATGCATGTTTATATGTGTTCATGTGTATATACATATGTTTATGTACTGTGTATGTATTTCTGTATTAGTCTGTGTAAATGCATATTTGTGCATGCGTGCTTCTTTTTCTATGGTATGCATTTGTGTGTACATGTTTGTGTTCATGTGTGTTCATGTGTGTATGTGTTTGTGTGCATGTCCACTTATGTGTTTGTGCATTATGTGTCCACACACGTATGTGTGTGAGTGCATGTGTATTTGTTTCTGTGTGTTCATTTGCATAAATATATGAGCACCCCTTGTATGCCCACACCTGTGTGTAGGCATGCATGCATGTTTGTGTATAAGTGTATGTGCTTTTGGATGAGAATCTGCATGCATATGTGTACATGTCTATGTGTGTGTATATGTATATGTACGTACATGTGTGTGCTTGTGTCTGTATTTGTTAATTATATACATGTTTGTATTAATCTTTACCTTCTATCTGGTGTTGAAACATGGTCTCTCTTTCTGCACCACATATGCCTGAATAGCTGATCACAAGATTTCAGAATTGTCCTGTTTCTTTCTCTGATCTACCTTAAAAAACTCTGTGTTTAGTGACATGATATGCTGCTGTTCCACTTTAGATAGATATTTAAACGTGCCAAGCTAGATTTTTCCCAACTGAACCATCTCCCAAATTCTCAAATAACCATGCAAGGATGCACATCCAACTTCAAGAAAATGCTAAGAAATGGTTTGAGAAAATGAGGACACAGGAGACACCCAAAGCAAGAATTAATAAAGAAAATAACCAATTTTCAAAAGTCAAGCAAGAACTGTCTTGATAAATTACAGAAAAAGTACCAGAAATGTCCATAAAGGAACTGAGGAAACAATTCTATGTATAATTTCAATAATAGCTTCTTGGAAAGTACAAAAAGCAGAAAAATATGAGAAGAATAAAAAGGAATAAAGTATACTAATGGGACAGATAAGATAGCATTAAAATAGACAACAAATTAGAATTTATACAACCTTAAAAACAAACCCTGAAATAATAAAAATTGTAAGTATGATGAAGTAAACAATGTAACTCTTAGAAAATGTTAAAAGACAGTATTCTATTTCTTTAGTCTGCAGGATGGTTTCTTAAATCTGATTCCAAAGCTCTAAGTACCAAAAGCAAAAAGAATAAGCGGAGTTACAAAACAAGTGAAAGGATTCTGCACAAGAGTAGAAAGTACCAACTCTACTCTCAAGATCCCTCAACAATACAGCCGCCTAAGCAAGAACTGTGCAATACAACAGACATGCTAATATGGAAAAAGAAAATCTCATCTGACCTCAACCTAGACAGAGAACTAAAGGCAAGAGAAGAATGCTGAAAGCAGGAGAAATGGCCTTCCTGGGGATGAGCCTCCAATGATTGTCCAATATCAAATAGCTAGCTTTGAAATCATATTCATGCAAGTAACACTAAACAGACTGAGTAGGGGTGTGTGTGTGTGTGTGTGTGTGTGTGTGTGTGTGTGTGTGAATTAAAGAAAAAGAGGCCATGATTTACATATGGAGCAAAGGATATGAGAGTACATGGACGAGATTTGAAGAAAAAAATGAAGAGGGAATTGACGTAATTATACTTTAACTATAAGAAACCTTTGACTCAGAAAATTGAATAGGAGAAATATTTGTAAACTATATATATGATAAGGGACTAATATCAAAAGATATAAGGGTAGAAATAAGTTAATTAAAAACAAAGTAAGGTATATGATATTTTTCTAAAGACAAAGATGCAAATTTGTTTGTAAAGAAAATGTTCAAGATCAGTATCATCAAAGAAAAACAAATCCAAATAATGCCTCATATTTCCCAGATGGCTATTATCAAAAAGACAGAAGACAATGGAGTTGACAAGTCTGTTGAACAAAAGATATGTGTGTAGTTAGAAGAAATAAAAAATAGTTCCTTTATTTTGGGGAGCAGATTTAGTCTTCTCAAGATCCATCGGATGCAGCAACCTTACTACTGAAGATATATGTAAAAGTAAAAAAATACTATGTCAAAGAGACAGTCAGGCTTTCTGTATATTACAGTGTTATTCACAACAATCAAGACACAAATATAAGCTATATGGCTATGAACAAAGAATGAAAACAGGATTGCTAATCCATAAGTAGTGTGATAATATTAACCCATGAAAAGACAATCTGCATCATCAAAAAGTATGTAGACCTGGAGAAAACTGCAGAAGCAAAGTAAGTCTACCATGTAAACATGAAAACTGTACAAACTTGATCACATGTCAAACCTACACTGTCTGTCCTTTTGAAGCTGAGAGGGAACCAATCATATCCAGATGTTTGGATATATAGTATATTGAAAACTATATTGATCAAAAACATAAGTAGATCATAAATATATTGATTGATAGAATTGGGTCAAGAGATTTGATGATCGTTGTCCCTATGTTAGATGGCAATCTATTCTTGATTAATGACAAAAAGATATGACCAACATTCCTAGGATGATTTTACAGGCTTTTATATTGTAATACAAATATTTATATCATTAAAACATTATGTTAACTTTTCTCTCTCTATGAAATATATTCAAGAGGGCACTTAAAGGCATGATGAATTTCTTTTTGGTTCCTAGCCTCACAGCTTTCAGTCCAAGTGAACTGGCTACATTGCTTTGTACCTGAGATGACACAACATTGCTGTGATAGAATAGAGCTGGTTACCAGGTGGAAGCAAGGGAATAGAGATATAGGAGAAGTAAAGGAGAATGTTGCATCTTTGCAGGGCATGTTCCCAATAACATACTTCATCCAAAAGTTCTTCATCGCCTCCTGATATTACTATCAGTTTGTGAATCAAGCAAATAATCAGTCTGTAGCAAATTGTATGGGTTTCAGCACTTCTACCATATGTGTCCTGGGCACTGAAGGTATCATGCTTTCTGTCAGGTACCCTTATCTGTTTAGGAATCTTGCAATCATTGTTTACATCTAATCAGATCGGAATCTTTAAATCTGTGGTTGCAATTTAGTACAGTTTTACAACTGATTCTAATGGAGAGGAACTCTGGTTTCTCTATATCATCTCTGCAATGTGAGGCATGTCCAGAAAATAAGATGTATTAACCAGGACCAAAATGTAGAGAATACATAGACGCCTAATCTTAGACTTCAGAGGAGAAAGGAATTTTGTTCTCTCCAGGTGGTTAGAAGTTCCACACTGCTTACTCTCTAACATTGTGGTGCTCATCTGAATGTATAACATTTGTGTGCTTGGCATTAGAACTTCTTTTTCTGAGCAACCACATAGGCATTCATAATAACAACAGTGACAATAACTTCAGGATGTTTCCCTCAATTTACCAAGGACAGACAGCCTATAAATGATGACATTGAATTTTTTTTTATTTTAAGGATTTGGTGATTAAAAATCATTTCTTTTCCTCTTTTAAGTTCTTTAACATTTTCATATATTTATGTAATGAATTTTAGTTATAATTTCACCAGCCCTACCCATCTTCCTAAATTTACCTCCTCTCCTACTGCACATTTCTTTTCAAGTTTGTCTCCAACTTTTTGTGGTTTTTTTGTTTTTGTGTAGTTCACTGAGTGTAATTAGAGTTTAAAGAACAAAATAGACAAAACAAAAATGTGAATTAAATAGAATTGTTAAAGACATTGCATAATAGTATTGTATTTACCTTATAAGTGGGATGGAAACATTCAGAGACATTAAAATTTAGTATACCTAAAACACCAAATTGATACTATGTTGCAGTGAACCTAGTTTATATATTTAAACCAATGTTACATTAAAATAAATCTCCTTTTCAATTAAAGAACACAATAGACATACATTAATGGTGTTACTAAGAGTAAAATGTATTTGGTTTACATAAATGTGCATCTAGTCTACAAAATGAGAATGAAATATTTGGCTGTCTTTTTGTTTGTTTGGTTTGGTTTATATTTGCAGATCATGAAGTAAACATTCTGATTTCCAAAGTTAAGAAGCTGAATATGTTCTACTTTCCCTTCTCAGAATGATCTATGCATTCCCCCCTTGAGCCTTCCTGCTTAACTCACCTCTCTGTATCTTTGGTCTGTAAAATAATAATTCTTCACTAAACATTTGTTTATAAGTACAAACATACCATATTTTTCTTTATGGGTTAACTCACTCCTGCTGACTTTTTTCTAGTTCCATTCATTTGACTGCAGACTTCTTGAATTTTTTAAACAGATTCAGAGATCCACAGCCAAACATTAGGCAGCAGTTGGGAACCCCACAGAAGAGAGAAGTTATAGAAGTTAGATCTTTTTTCTCCTCAGCCCCATGTTCCCAGAAAGAAGACTTAGAGTCAAAATATATTTACAAATACCTTGGCCATATAGTTGGCTCTTCTCTGACTAGACCATAATTTAAAACAACTCACTTAGTTTAACCTACATTCTGCCATGTGGCTGGTTACCTGTGTTCAGGTACCGTGCATACATCTTGTCACATCTTTCAGGGCGTATTTTCCCCCTGGCACTCCCCCAGAACCCTTTTTGCTTCCTGGATGTCCCATTTCATACTACCTGGACAAGTCATAGGTTATCAGAATTATTATCGACAGGTATCACATCCATACAGACATAAAAATTCTCTATACAACTCCTTATTTCAATCCAATAAAATGACTTTCAAGATAA
The DNA here is from genome assembly GCA_028551405.1 of Uromys caudimaculatus. Taxonomy (NCBI): domain Eukaryota; kingdom Metazoa; phylum Chordata; class Mammalia; order Rodentia; family Muridae; genus Uromys; species Uromys caudimaculatus. Next base: position 108,056,196 of record CM052700.1, read on the forward strand.
AATATTTATTTTGTCTAGTTTGCTTCTACAATGTAATAAGTCATATACAATGAAATGGATCCTCTATATGACACCAAGCTCACATGTTAAGACTATAATTTCTAACATCATTCTGATCTATGGGTTACCATGCTTTGATACAAATACAGATAGGTTACATAATATTAATCTTTGGGAAAATAAAAAGATTTTTACTGTCTTTAATAATTTTATACATTCCAGTCATTATCCCCCTCCTGTTTTACCCTCCCACAGTTCCTCATCACATTTCTCCTCCCTCGTGTTCAAGAGAATGTACCCATCCCTAAAGATCCCCACCCCCACCCCCACCCCCACCCCACCAGACCTCTCCATTCCCTGGGGCCTCAAGACTCTCAAGGGCATCTTCTATCACTGAGGCCAGACCAGGCAGTCCTCTGATGTCTATGTGTTGGGGGCCACAGACAAGCAAGTGTATGCTGCCTGGTTGGCGGTTCAGTGTCTGAAAGATCTCATCAGTTCAAGTTAGTTGAGATTGCTGGTCTTCTTAAGGGACCACCCTCCCCCTCAACTTCTTTCAGCATTTCCCTAATTCAACCAGAGGGGTCCCCGACTTCAGTCCATTGGTTGGTTGTATCTGCATCTATCTCAGTCAGGTGCTTGTTGTGACTCTCAGTGGGCAGCTATGCCAAGCTCCTGTCTGTAAGCACACCATAGAATCAGTCCTAGTGTCAGGTCTTGGAGCCTCACCTTGAGTTGTGTCCCAATTTGGGCCAGTCACTGGAACTCTTTTCCCTCAGTCTCTTCTCCATTTTTGTTCCTCCAGTTCTTTTATGCGGGCACAATTTTGGGTCAGAGTTTTTGACTGTGAGATGGCAACCCCATCCATCCACTTGATGCCCTGTCTTTCTATTGGAGGTGGATTCTACAAGTTCCCTCTCCCTACTGTTGGACATTTCATCTAAGGTCCCTCCCTTTGAATCCATAGATTCTCTCACCTCCCAGGTCTCTGGTACTTTCTAGAGGGTCCCCCCGCCTCACACATCCCGAGGTTGCAAATTTCCATTCATTCTGTTGGCCACAGGTCTCCACTCCTGTTCGCCCACCAATACCTGATCATGTTCCTCTTTTCCCTGCCCTTTCCTTCCTCTCCCTACCCAGTTCCCTGCCACGCTCCCTCTGCCCTCTGATTTCTTCTCCCTCCTAAGTGGGACTGAAGCATCCTCATCTGGGCCCTTCAGCTTGTTAACCTTCTCGAGTTCTGTGGATTGTATCCTGGGTATTCTGTATATTTTTGGCCAATATCTACTTATTAGTGAGTACATGCCATGCAGGTCCTCTTGGGTCTCAGTGACCTAACTCGGGATGGTATTTTCTAGTTCTATCCATTTGCCTGCACACTCACTGCCACTCATTACGTCCTTATTCTTAGTAGCTGAGCAGTATTCCATTGTGTAAATGAACCACATTTTCTGTATCCATTCTTTTGTAGTGGAACATCTCCATTGTTTCCAGCTTCTGGCTATCACAAATAAGGCTGCTATGAATATAATGCAATACATGCCCCTGTGGCATGGTGGGGCATCTTCAGAGTACATGCCTAAGTGTAGTATAGCTGGGTCTTCAAGTAGATATATTTATAATTTTCTGAGGAACCTCTAGATTGAGTTCCAGAGGGTTTGTTTCACTCTGCAATCCTACCAGCATGGAGGAGTGTTTCTCTTTCTCAGCATTCTAGTCAATGTGTTGTCACCTGAGTTTTTGATCTTAGCCATTCTTATTTGTGTAAGGTAGAATCTCAGGGTCATTTTGCTTTGCATTTTCCTGATCACTAAGGACTTTGAACATTTTTTAAAGTGCTTCTCTGTCATTCGAGATTCCTCTGTTATGAATATTCTGTTTAGCTCTATCCCAATTCTTGGATTGGGTTGTTTGGTTTTTGGGAGGTTACCTTCTTAAGTTCTATATATATTTTTGATATTAGCCCTCTAGCAGATGTGGAGTTATTGAAGACTTTTTCCCAATCAATAGGTTGTTGATTTGTCCTATTGACTAAGTCCTTTGCCTTACAGAAGCATTTCAGTTTCATGAGGTCCCATTTATCAGTTTTTGATCTTAAAGCCTGAGCCATTGGAGTTCTTTTTAGGGAATTTTCCCCCATGCCCATGAGTGCAAGGATGTTTCTTACTTTCTCTTCTATTAGATGTAGTGTATCTGCTTGTATGTTGAGGTCCTTGATCCTCTTCAACTTGAGGTTTGTGCAAGGTGACTAATATGGATCTATTTTCATTTTTCTATATACAGACTGCCTGTTAGAACAACACCATTTATTGAAGATGCTTTCTATTTTCCATTGTATATTTTTGACTTCTTTGTCAAAAATCAAGTGTCCATAATGGTATGATTTTATTTCTGGGTCTTCAATTCTATTCTATTGATCAATGTGCCTGTCTCTGTACCAATGCATAGCATACAATTTTTAATCACTATTGCTCTGCAGTATAACTTGTGGTCAGGGATGATGTTTCCCCCAGAAATTCTTTTATTGTTAAGAATAGTTTTTGCTATCCTGGGTTTTTTTTTGTTTATTTGTTTTGTTTTCCTATATGAAATTGAGAATTGCTCTTTCCATGTCTTTGATGAGTTGTGTTGGAATTTTGATGGGGACTGCATTAAATTTGTACATTACTTTTAGTAGGATGGCCATTTTTACTATGTTAATCCTACCAATCCATGAGAATGAGAGATCTCTCCAGTTTTGAGATCTTCTTTGATTTTTTTCTTGAGAGACTTGAGTTCTTGTCACATTGATCTTTCATTTGTTTCATTAGTTATACGAAGGTATTTTATTTTATTTGTGACTATTGTGAAGGGTACTATGGTTTCCCTAATTTCTTTTTCTTTTAAACATAAATTGAATACAAGAATAACAATTATGAGACATTGATGGAAACTATTAGGTAAGATTTACATTCATAATATCTGATCCATAATGTTTGGCAACTTTAGAAAATATCTTATTATCTATCCTATCTTTGTGTAGTTAAACATTTGTACTTAATTTCTACCATTATTTGTATTACCAATCTAAAAACATCTTTTCAAGTCCTAAACAACTAACATTTACTTGTAAGACTATACCTAGTCTTCGAGCATATCAGAGACCTGGATTAAATATTGCCTGACTAAGTAGGAAGTACAGATAAGCTGCTTACAAGATTATATTAAAGACAGACATAGTTGACTTTCTGAACTGTTTCTAACAATTGTCCCTATAACTTTGGAGCATACATCCTCAGATTTCTGGCCTGGTATACTTGACAGACTTTTGTGAACCAGGAATCATGAAAGACTTGCTTACTCTGTATTGGCCAAATTGGCAGTCAACATCAAGCATCCATTTATCCTTTCTGGACATCATTTTTTCTATAGTTGAAGCATGTACATTGTCTTTGCCAGTGGCTAACTTGCCATAATTGAAGCAGCTTAATATGGAGGTTATTGACACTAATAGTTTTCATTGAAGTGGAATGGGGGTACTATCAGCACCTGGCATCAATGACAAAAAGACACAATTTAATAAAATCATCCTTAAATGCCATATTCTGTGAGTTTCTGAGGTTTTTAAGAACTTCTATCTATCTATAGTATATCTGAATTGTCAAACATTGTTAATTCTTACATATTTACTATGGGAATAATCTTAAAAACATCTTATTATGATTAACTAAACTAGTATCTAATGTGAGTAGGAGTTTGACTATCTGAATATTAATTTGTATTTCTTATTTATCCCTAACAGTTTGTAATATCAGCTATTAAAATGACTAGAACTTCATTACATCTTTTAAAATTATATAGGTATACTTTCTCACATAAATATTGAAAATCTATATACACGCTGTGTTTCAAAATTATTCTTAAAATTGTATCACTATAAATAACCTATAATAATGTATAAAACCAACCTTATTTCTGTTCAAAGTACAAAATTCTATACCAATGTATCAAAAATAAACTTATTTGAGAATTACAAAAGCTCTAATTTGAAGGGTAGATTCAATAATCTACACTATTACTCTATTATTTCTATATGATGATTCTATATTTCCCCATTTTTCTTCTCATCCCTTTCCCTTTATTTAAGAAAGAAAGAAGGACAGAGAAAAGGAAAAGAAATATAGAAATCCTCGAATCTAAGCTTCCTATTTCATTTCCCCTCTGTTGAAGAGCATAATTATTCTTAATCATCTCCTAAAATGACAACATATCTATAACTCATGAAATGAAAAAAATCTACCAATTGCTTGCTGCTGATTTTGAATGTGGAATTTATTTTGGGGGACTTATGAAAATTAGAAAAATGGTTAGTCTTAAGGAAGCTAGCTGTAGTATTCTTGTCTAGTCTCTATGTGCTGAGAAATTTCAGGGCTTAATTCAAGTCCTGACTGGAACAGTCTGTGATACTGGACCAAGTAAGCTAGCTGTTTTGAAGTGGTTCTGAAAGTAATTCTTTAGAGGAAACAACATGATGTAGGATGAGGTAGGATCTAGCATGGAGCTGAAAGTGTAAGCCTCAGCATCTCAGCATCCCTGAGAGTGAATCCTGTCAGGGTTGTACTATTGATTGTTGTGTCTGTGAACATAAAGCTTTTAGAGGTAATACACAGTTATGTACAAACATAATGTATAGAATATGCAATGTGCACTGATCTGTTAAAGATGATTTTCTGTTCCTTGTTTGAACAGGTGAAAGACAACTGTCTTTCTTTATGAGCTAGTTTGACAATATAACCATCACTTCACGGCCTTTTGGCTAAGATTGAGTGTAGATAATATAACCAAATTGTGATTTAAATCTTCATTCATTCCATATAAATGAATGGCGTGTAGTAATAAGTCATGAGAACTCTATAGCCAACATGACAATTTGCCATGCATAACTGAAGTTTTGGTTGGACAGGTTTTAATGTTCAGAGCTGTCCCCAAGTGGAGGGATCATAAAATGCATTACCTGTTTTTTGGTCCTTTTGATATTTTCCTTCCTTTCTATTTCTGGATTTTCAGGGGTCTCCCTCTATCAAATCTGATTCTTATTATTTGGATGAGATCCAAAGCCTTTTCATTTTTTCTGTTGACATGGATACAAAGCCTCTCTCCCAACATAACATACATTTTTTTTGAGTAGTTTGAAGTCACAAGTAAAGACTGACTCAACGTAGCAGCCCCTTTTCTCTCCTGGTCTGCTACATTTTGATCTCTCTCAAAGTGGATGTACAAATACCACAATTGCCATCAAACACATATATATACTCATGTTGATAAACCAAAGCAAGACTTATGGAGTCCAAATATACTTCTCTATAATGATATATATCTATTATTACTTGTTGGGACAAAGTTTCTCTGTGCAATCTGGGCTGTCTTGGCTTTTCTCTATAGATCAGGCTGGCCTCAAACTCAAAAGAAACCTGTCTTTATCTTTGCATTCCAGGTACTGGGATCAAAGGCATGAATTTATTTATTTATTATCTATGTACCATTGGGAAAAACATATCAAGTTTTATCTCTTTTTCCCTCCTTTGAAGATTACTATCTATGTGGACTTAATTATCCTTGTTTCTTTCTCTTGATCTAACATTCCTCCCCGTATTTAACTTTATTTAAATTCCTTTTTATCTTTTTGCCCAAGCTTACCCTAAAGCATATTGTAAAAAATATCATATTGTCTCTATGTCATGTGCATTTATTTGATTTATCTCCTCTGATATGTCATTTGTATTTGCATTGTTAAGCTGATAATTAGCATATAATAGAGTTAATAAGCTTAACTATTATTTTATTCATTTGCCCATTGGTTTCTTCATTCCTTAGTTGGATAACCTTCTGGAAAAATAAAAGCAAACAACCCTAACACAATACTAATTCTGGGTCCTTATGTTGACTATATATCTTTGTAGAAAAAAAATGCTTTTTGGCATGCTAAAAAGCATTATCTTTAGAATTGAAAACATATTTGGTGGATAAATACAGCTATATTCTCTTTTCTCTTTAAATAAATTTAAGATTGATGTGTATTTATTTTTTAAATTACATTCCTATTTATTATTAAGCAAAAAAATTGCATAGAATTTTTAAGAAAAAAATGTGTCAGTTGTATTTTAGACTGTCATTTGCACGTGGCTATATCTGTTATCAGGGGGTATCACACTGATTTTATTGTGTACACCAGGCTGGTCAAGAGTTCACAGAGATTTGCCTGTTTCAGTCTCCGGTATCTGCTGTGTTTTAGCTTAGATGCTGTGCTGTACCTGGCCATGCCCCTGTCTCTTTGTTTGCAAGAAGAGACATTTCAGCCACTCCTTCTCCATTTCTGGTCCTACTGATTCTAGCAGCCAACCTAGTATTATTTTTATTTCCTTACACCAGGAGAGCAGAACATTAATTCCAATAGGACATGATTGGGCTGATCTGTTATTCTTGGGAGAACCTGAAGTGACTTTTCCCATTGTCTGGTCTCTGGGACGTTTCCCCAGGCTTAACACCTACTGCTGCACCAGCTGCATTTAGTTCTTCCTGTACTCTGCCCTTGTGTGCTGCTTTTAAATTTAGTAGAGGCTTCTTTAAAGGCAGCTTCCTTTCATACTATCTCTGTGCAGTTTCATGCTCCTTGTCTAAGACGCTTCTTTTACAGCTGTTCTGTTCTGCTTTACAGCTGTTCTGTTTTATTCTGTTCTGTTCTGTTCTGGGAAGCTTTGGCTTTTCTCTTCCTTTTTTTGTTTCCCTGTTCAGTTGTTTGGTTTGGTTTGGTTTGGTTTTTGTTTGACTTGTTTTCCTTTTTTAGAGAGCAGGCCACTTGTCTGGCTAGCCTGACATTTTACCAGCCTTTCACCCTGAGATTTTCAGGTTGTAAGTTTGTGTTTTAACTGCAGTAGTTGGGGCTCCACTTGTAGAAGTTAGATCTATAGATCTACTGTTTTTGTATACTGTGTAAAGTTTACCCTGGTGTTATTCAAATGCTGATTTCTCTGTTTCTATCTGGACACTGTAGTGCTTATACAAAGGATCTCCTGTGTCAAGTTTCTGTATACAATACTCACCATTTTTTTTTCTGCCTTGTCAATAAATGATGAACACCCAATTGGTAGGCAGAATAGAGAATAGGGCAGGATGCCTTCCAGCCAGCAGAAGGAAAAGGGGAGAGAGTGAGAGAGGAAGAGAGGGATAGAAAGAGAATGGAGGAATTGAAGCCACTTCGAAGGAGTCCAAGATCATGGAAACACACCATAAGCCCAAAGACCTAGATCAATAATAATATTCAAGTATCATGAAATAGGACTGGCAAGTTGCCAAATTAGCATAGGGCATTAAGGTAGGACATCAGCTATTGAGGTGCAGTTTTAAATAAATATTGATTTATCTGTATAATCATTGGAGAATGGCATAAGGTAAATAAATAAAGCTGTGGGATTAATTCTGAGTAATATTTATATTAAAGATCATTCATGAACATAAGTCTTTCTTTCTCCCAGCCCCATGCTCCCAGAAATAATTGTTAGACTCAAAATATATTTACAAATACCTTGGCCATATAGCTAGCTAGGCTCTTCTCTGACTAGATCATAATTTAAATAACCCATTTATTTTAATCAACTTTCTGCCACATGGCTGGTTACCTGTGTTCAGTTATCATATATCTGTCTTGTCACATCTCCCTGAGCTAATCTCCTGTCTGACACTCCCCCAGAATCCTTTCTGCCTCCCAGATGTCTCAGCTCCTATTTCCTGCCTAAGCCATAGGTCATCAGATTTATTATTGACAGGTGCCACATCCATAAGATATTTTCTCTATAGGAGGGGAAGGATTGTAGGAGCCAGAGTGGTACAGGACACCAAGAGAACATGGAAGAGTCACAGAATCAACTAAGCAACAACCAATAAAAAAAAAAGAAAAGAAAGAAAGAAAAAAAAAAAACAACAAAGAAAACCAAAATCCAAAAACAAAAACAAAAACAAAACAAAATAATAACAACAACAAAAGAATCACAGTGCCTATATGGGTCTGAGCCAAGTCATCTGCATATACATTGGGGTTGTTTAGCTTGTTATTTTTGTAGAATCCCTAAGAGTGAGAACAGTGAGAGTTGAGAGGGAGGAGTGTGTGTGACTCTTTTTCTTGCTATCCTGGTATGCCTTGTCCAGCCTTATATGAGGGCAGGTATCTAGTCGTATGGTAACCTGTTATTTGGTGTTTAGTTTGTGTCTCTGGGAGACCTGTTCTTTCTGAAGGGAAGTGGAGAAGGAATGGATCTGGGGGAGAGGGCAAGTAAATAAGGTGGAAAGAGTGGATATAAGGGGAAACTGTGGTCTTTATTTAATGTATGAGAGAAGAATAAATTTTTAAAAAGAAGTTGAATTTGATTGCCTCTTATTTAGTATCTTTAATTAAACTGACAAATAAGCTTTAAAGAATAACAAAACATTTAATTTCTTGTCAGCTCACTAACAGTACTTGAGATCTGCTTACTAAAATAGAAAATTATGCTAAAATGACATGCTCCCTACTTATCTGTTATTGAACAACTGACTACTTGGCTGGGACCAGTTGCTGTACACAGCAGATGCACTGGGATTGTGCTGGGGATTTCATTGAGCATGATGCATGGGTTATATAGATGGTGTTACTACTGAAATTTTACAGGAACAGGTATGTGCTTTTCTGAATTTTACTGAGCCATATACAGAGCAACCATTGTCCTCTTCAATCAAATTTAATAGACAAAGTTCAAATTTGTATACATAGATGAAAAGAGACTAAGTTCTGACATTTTCTCCCAAAATGAGGAACTACAGAGGTACATAATTATGATCTAGTCTGTACTGTGAGAAAACTGGTACATAACCTGACATTTAACAGTAAATATTGTAATAGAAACTATTCATGAAGTCCTGACTTGTGACAAAATATATCATATGGTGTGCTTAACAGTGACAGTTACTATATTTTACCCAACATCCCAACATTCCATAGAGAACGAGTACCACCACAATCCCTTCTTTCAAAAACCTCACAATCATGTCCACTAAAATACTCAGAGAATTTCCCTAACATAAAATTAACAGTCTTTTTCATTGTTTTGAATTTTACTTTCTTTTTAAATTCTTTATATCATTTGATTTCATTCTTTCATATTTTAAATATTAAAACTAACAAGGGGTATTGCTATGCATGCTTCTGTATTATGAACTATAATTTCTGAAGTACTGACTTCCTTCTGTAGCTATACCACTTTAAATGAATTGTAATTAAATATGATTTTTAAATCACATTCTCAAACACACTAACTATTCCTGAAATGCTCTGTAGGCACATGGAAATAATCAGAAATGACAAAGACAGGATACATTTATCATTACAGAAATCACGTTTAGACTAAACTTCTATAATGTTCAAAATTAAGAATGAAGAATGTAAAGTTTTAGTGCTTTACTAAGCATACTAGTTCTTGTGTGTTTATTGATATTTATAAGAAGAATGGTTATAGAGTCTTGTTTTTTAAGTCAATTTGACAGAAGTTAGAGTTGCAGATGATGAAAAACTCAACTGAGAAAATCCATCCCTAAAATTGGATTGTAAGCAAGTATATAATGTATTTTCTCTCTTTTTTTTTTGATATTTACTTTAATTACATTTCAAAATTTCCCCTTTAGCAATCCCCCATTCCATTCCCCCTCTCCTGCCTCTATGAGGGTGCTCCCCCACCAACCCACCCACTCTTGTCTTCCCTCCCTAGCATTCATCTATACTAGGACATTGAACACCCTCAGACCTAAGGGCCTCTCCCCCCACTGATGGCCAGCGAGGCTTTCCTCTGCCACATATGTGGACAGCACCATGGGTCCCTCCATGTGTATTCTTTGGTTGGTGGTCCAGTCTCTAGGAGCTCTGGGGTATCTGTTCAGTTGACACTGTTGCTCCCTCCATGGGGCTGCAAACCCCCACTGCTCCTTCAGTCCCTTCTCCATCTACTCCATCTGGGACCCCATGCTCAGTCTAATGGTTGGCTGTGATCATTTCCCTCTGTATTTGTCAGGCTCTGACTGACCTCTCAGGAGACAGCTTCCATCAGCAAGCACTTCCTGGCATCCACAATACTTTCCAGGTTTGCTGGCCATAAATGGGATGGATCCTAAGGTGAGGCAGTCTCTGGATGGCCTTTCCTTGAGTCTCTGTTCCACACTTTGTCTCCATATTTCCTCCTGTGAGTATTTTGTTCAATCTTCTTATAAACTCTGAAGCATCCACATTTTGGTCTTTCTTCTTCTTAGGCTTCATATGGTCTGTGAATTGAATATTGGGAATTCTGAACTTTTGGGCTAATATCCACTTATTGTGAGTACATACTGTGTTTATTCTTTTGTGACTGAGTTACCTCACTCAGGATGATATTTTCAAGTTCCATCCAAGAATAGACAAATCGGACCTCATGAAATTGCAAAGCTTCTGTAAGGCAAAGGACACTGTCAATAGGACAAAATGGCAACCAACAGTTTGGGAAAAGATCTTAACCAATCTTATATCCGATAGAGGGCTAATATCCAATTTATACAATGAACTCAAGAAGTTAGACTCCAAAAAACCAAATAACCCCATCAAAAAATGGGGAACAGAGCTAAACAGAGAATTCTCAACTGAGGAAATTCGCAGGAATGAGAAGCACCTAAAGAAATGCTCAACATCCTTAGTCATCAGGGAAATGCAAATCAAAACAAGTCTG
>CM052700.1:108067052-108113013 GCA_028551405.1 Uromys caudimaculatus
TGGATACAGAGAATGTGGTACATCTACACAACTCAGCTATTCAAAACAATGACTTAATGAAATTTGCAGGCAAATGGATGGAACTTGAAAATATCATCCTGAGCGAGGTAACTCAGTCACAAAAGAATGAACATGGTATGTACTCACTTATAAGTGGATATTAGCCCAAAAGTTCAGAATGCCCAAGTTTCACTTTGCAGTAACTTCTGGACTGAGAATGAGATCCCAGATGGAGGCGTTGGAGAAAGGACTGAAGGAGCTGAGAGAGTTTGCAGCCCCATGGAGGGAGCAACAGCATCAATGGACCTGATCCTCCCTCCCCGGTCATCCTGGAGTTTGGACCACCAACCAAAGAATACACATTGAGGGACCCATGGTTCGGACCACATATCTGGCAGAGGATGGCCTCGTTGGCCATCAGGGAGAGGAGAGGCCCTTGGGCCTGAGGTTGTTAGAGGCCCCAGTAAAGGGGAATGACAAGGTGGGAATACGGGAATGGGTGAGCGGGTGGGTGGGAGGTGGAATTTCCTCATAGAGGCGGGGAGGGAGAGGGGATAGGGGGTTTCCAAAGAGGAGACCTAGAAAAGGGGAATCATTGGAAATGTAAATAAAGTATCAAAAATAAATAAATTAATTAATTTAAAAAAAAAAAAAAACAATTCAGATGACAGCGGATACTGGCCAGGATGTGGAGAAAGAGGAACACTCCTTCACTGCTGGAATTGCAAGTTTGTACAACCACTCTGGAAATCAGTGTGGCAGACCCTCAGAAAATTGGACATAATACTACCACCTATAGGACCTAGCTATACCTCTCCTGGGCATATACCCAGAAGATGCTCCAACATGTAATAAGGACACATGCTCCACTATGTTCATAGCAGCCATATTTATAAGAGTCAGAAGCTGGAAACAATCCAGATGTCCCTCAACAGAGGAATGGATACAGAAAATGTGGTACATTTACACAATGGAATACTACTCAGCTATTAAAAACAATGACTTCATGAAATTCGCAGGCAAATGGGTGGAACTTGAAAATAATGTACTTTCTTAAACAGTGACAAATGTGGAATCTCTCAGCCCATTTTGTTTGGGGAACCCCCTGAACTTGTGGTTCTGTGTTCTAAAAGAAAATAGGCTAGGAAAGCCCTAGTAGTAAGCTATAAGCATCACTCCTTTGTGGTGCCTGCCTGCTTGAGGTTCTGCTTCCATGTTACCTGCCCTGTTTGAGTTCCTATGCTGACTGCCTTTGATAATGTACAGTGATGTGAAATTATAAACAAAATAAATCCTTTCCTCTCACCTTGGTTTTGGTCAAGTGGCTTCATTATAGGGTAGAAACCCTAACTAAGATAACAAGTACCCTTCATAACACTACTTACCCTTCATCATTGAACATATGTTTAATTATCATGCATAATTTCACTAACATGTAATAAGTTCTCATTCTTCTGGTATTTATGTTAGGAGGTAATCATTAAAACTAGAAATATATTCTGAAGAGATGGCTCAGTAGTGAATAGAATTTATTCTTTTACCAGAGGACCTAATTTTGTTTCCTAGAAACTATACATATAACAACTACATGTAACTTCAGAACCTTAGAATTTGATCCTTTTCCAGGCCCATACTACACATACACAAGGCATGCAAAAACACAAATATTCACATAAAAATAAAGTTTAAAAAATTTCTAAGATATGTCTTTAGAAGAAAACTATGACTTTTACTTCATGGGGTAAAAATGTTAACAACACAGAATGAATATTAACCATATGGCTAAGCAAATTATATGAAAAGTTGCATGTGGTAGAGATTGAGAAGGAGGGCTGCTTATGCATCCTGAGAAACATTGTAAGGAATTCATTATGGGTCTAGGGTAACTTGATGCTGTAAAACATAAAAGGACTATCCAGATGGGTGTGCTGTATATACTGAACAATAAAAATGGCAGCACTGCATTGTCAGGGAGTGAAGGGACTTCAAATGGAATAAATAGACTTGGTACCATCCACAGGCAGCAAAAGACTGCAAATCAGTTACTGTTGGCTCATTTGCACTACTGGTAGCCTGTAGGAAAAGTTATAGAAGTCTGGGGATAGAATAGTAGGAAAAGATCTGAATGCTCTAAATGTCAAGATTCTTGATTGTACTTTACAGATTATCATAACCATCAATTATCAAAGTATTCAAAATATAATCATTTATGATCAGTTTTATAGTGTCATTTTGACATGAAGTATTAAATAATCATACACACACATGCACACACACACACACACACACACACACACACACACACATACACATGCACACATACACATATGGGGTAGAACCACACAAAACTTATTCCACTATCGGACTAAGATTCTTTCTGTCCCTATGTACTTGGGTTGTCAGAGGTAGAAAAGCTTATGTTACTATTCATGGTCTCAATATTCTTTAGAACCAATTTGGCTATTTTTTCCCCCATTTCCATTCTCTCCCCCATTCCTTGAACCTGCTGTCTCTTTTCTTATAGTATGTGTAATATATAATGACAAAGACCTATGAACAGAAACAAAGCTTAACACAGTGGTAGGTGTTGCCCTAATCTCAGAAGGGGAAATGGCAGTACCTTTTAGTCTCATACCTAAAAATGGCCTATTCTATAAAGTGCCCTAGTTGTTACTATAAGTATATGCTTTAAATATCTATGCCAATAGCACTAATTTTTCTTTTAAATAAACATGTCTTAAATAAGAATGAGTGTCTCAAATACAGAAATTCATCTAGCCCTAAACTGTTTCATCACTACTTAACATGGTGTGGGTTGTATGAAGTTTCCATGTTCTTCACAGGAAAGATTTTTCTTCTTCCATTATTTGAAGAAGAGGGTTCCATGTATCTACTCAGCGTGTACCTTGAAGCTTTAGCTATTGTCTTGTGTGCCACTATACTGTAAATCATGTGCTAAGTACATGGAGGATGAATTCCTGACTCAGAGCTTGGCCTGAGATCAAATTTAGAACTTCTTGAATCCCTCTGGGCTTAGGTATTTTATTCAGCAAACGAGAAAGGATTTGAAGATTAAATGATTGCATTTTATTCTAGCAGGTTTTTCTACAAAAACACCAGATTCAATGTCCTGTAAAGTACAAAGATTTCTGTTGGTAATTTGTTTTATAGATTTTCATTTAAAGCGTGCATGCTTTAAAAATCATTCTCTGAGAGACAAAGGATAGTGATTGTTTTACTGGTGGTTTTATGACAATTTTCCTTGGTTTGTTTGCTTTTAGTTTATATTTTATCTCCTTCCTTGTTTTCCTTTGTATATAGATGACTGTTGAGTCAGCAATGTGTAGACAACTCAAGCAGGACATGATTACTGGGATTTCTTTTATGTTCCCTCCAGGGCAGTCACCTGCTTTGTCATTGAAAAAAATGACTCATGTGGCAGCCTGACAAATACCTGGTTGCTCAGCAGAGCCCCCTGTGCAGCTCACTTGTAGCTCTGCTTTAAAGGAGGGTAAAAATGAAGATTAAAAATTCATTGAAATATCCCTGTGGAGTCCTTTTAAAAAGCAAGGAAAGGCCTTCACATCATTAATAAAACATGAGTAGATTCAGCACAGGGCCATGGGTCTCTTTTATGATGACTGTACCTAAATGGTGCAGGAAAACAGGATAACAAGAAAAAAATATATGTCAAAGCAATATCTGAGACTCCAATGTGTTCTCTGACCCAACAGTCAAAGTCTTCCAGTCTTTGGTTTCTTTGTAGTTTACCCTCTAAAACAAAGGGGTCTCAGTAAAATCTACTCTAACAGTTCCAGTTCAGTTACGACAAGCTACACTCTGTAACCTGAAACACCTGCCCCCGTTCTTCCGTATTAAACACTCAGAGTGCTGTTTTCTAATACCATTGGGAAGCCTGCTGGGATATTTTTAGTCATATATCTCTGTTTTATACAGTATTCCAAAATTTCAAGGGTAAATTAACTATTTTCTTTTTTTAATTGCAGCAAGTATGGGAAAGATAATGGCAACTTAAAAAATATGGTTTCAGGTTGTCCCAGAAGTAGCTGAAACTAACAGTGTATTACATGGATAAGGAGGGACTTCAAGGCTAAACTCTGAAGTTTGAAATTGATGATGGTCTTGGTTAGAGATTCATTAAATTTGTTGCAATGTTATTAAATGCTATTAAAGTCCTCTATTAAGCAATTTATACTACTGAAAAATGTTCTATTACTTGAAGCTGGTTCCCAGTTCATTTGGAACACAAGTCATGAGAAAGTCATCTTCTATATTTGAAATGTTGTTTATTTGACTTCTTTGGCAATAGAGTTTTATAACCATGAGAGACCTGTGGATGAAGGAGCTTAGAATGTGACAGTGTTTGTTTCTGACATCATTAAGGCACAACCAAATTGGACTCTGGTTGTAGACATTTATCCTAGTTAATAATTACGAAGCGTCTCTAATTTTGGTGGATGGCATCTGATTATCAGGAGAAGCTTAACCAAAGTTTTATGGAAAATATAAAAATTGAGCTGATATTATTGTTGCTACCACTACTAGCAGTAATGAATTACTACCACCACCACAACAGCAACAGCAACAACAGCAACAATAATAAACTTCAAAGTAAATTCTAAACTACAATCAGTGTTAATTCATTATTAGAATTTACATTATATATGTAGATATTCATTGGACAGCAGCAGAACCTGCTGGACATCTTTTGCTGTCTTTCAAAGATTTGGTTGCAACAAATCTTAAGATGCTTTTTTGCTGTGATATACACAAATGACTTTGTAGCATCTTTAATATGCTGCTATTATTTTGCTGAAGGAACTGGAAGGAAACTTTAAAATACAAACTAAGGTTGCTTTACCAGTAAAATTATTCCCACTCAGCACACATCATATAAAGTACAGAAAGCATCACATATTTCAGAAATTCTCCTATTGTTCTTGTGTTGCGTCTGTAAGCATCACAGCACCAAGGTTTTATATTCTGCTGCTTTGATTTATGAGTCATCATTAACAGGACTCGGAAGTATAGTTTATTTCATTGTATTAACTGAAATAATTTAATTTGTGGAATTATGTAAATAAAGTTATGAAGAAATATACGAGACATTGCATAAGGCTTGATATTCTTTATTATTAGCATAACTTTTTCTCATATAACAGTAAGTACTCTTTCTAGTCATATTCCAGTAAACCTTGAGAAATAGCTACTTAGGTCAATTTAGACAGCATTTTGCCTACTTCAATTCACAACCTATTCCAGAATCAGGAATGTTTCTTTTTAACACTGCTTCCTGTTATGTAACATCATATAATTGTTACATGATATTTAAATAACTAGAGTCTGTTCTTTCTATCAAAAATTAGGATTGAAGTGCCTATCTTCATGAATCCAAAGGAAAAGAAAGGCAGGGGAAATGCTATGCAGTTCATTTGGGTTTTTAATGGTGTGTTTAATGAGCATGTTTTTTCCCAAGAAAAGATGCATACAACTGCTTATCTTTTTAAAGCATTTGGAAAATAAAACAGAAAATTTCAAAAATTAGAGGTCCCAATTATGAGCAAGATTTTCTTTGTAAAAGAACTTTATCCACTGTGGCTTCCTATTATTTTTTGAGTGTCTTATAAAAAACATGGTAACAGCAGGAACAATAAAATTAATGTCTACTGCTTACCAGTGAAAAACATCATGGAATAGGGAGGGGCACACTTGGACTCACTGCAGTTTTTCAAAATCTATGTAATTCTGCTTGTCAAATATTACTACTTCATTTGCTGTAAATTTTCAATAAGACATGATCAAAAGGTTTTAATATTTTAAGCAATAATATAGAATTATATTTCAATATACATTGCCATTGAAAGAAGAAACTGGAAATGGCTGCTAATGTATAATTCTGGGGATGGAAATGGACAGAAGGTACTTTTCAATGCATTGAATGACTACTATGCTATTTTATATGAATAAAATATTACATATGTTAGCATGCCTGGCTTTGAAAAAGGATCAATTCTTTAGAAAAGTTTACATTTACAAGACCCACAGGATTTTCTCCACTGATCAAAATAGTAACAGGATGTGGCACAGCAAATCTGCTATCAATGAGTACAAAATGAGGTGGGTTTTAGACACGATGGGCAAAGGCTAAAGTATATATATTCACTGTAAAATCTTGAAAAGCCTTAAAAGGAAACTTAACAGAACCAAAAGAAATGTTCGTTACCAAATATAAGTATGGCCTATGCAAGTTCACAAAGCATACAAAATGTCAGCTTGATGCCAGAACTAGTAGTAGAGTGGTTTTGAATCTGGAGTCAAATGTGCTTTAGCAATGATGACTGTTCCATTCGTGCCTTCTGCACTACAGTGTAGGACCGATAGTAAAAAACAAAAGAGACTTGTTGAGTATTTTTTAATACAAAATGTCTTCAAATTGTTAGTTTTCTACCATGAAATGCAGGTTGCAAAATATGTTTATACACATATGTAAGTCTTAATAAAATTGCAAAAATAGACTTAATAGTTTAAAAGTTACAAGATTCTTTAGTGTCTAGAAATTCAGATTTCTTGAGAAAAAATAGGTTGAATAAGAAACCTACATAAAATATATTTTTACTTTAATATTTTAATGTAATGTTTTTCACACATATGATTAATCACACATGTCCTTTTTATGTAAATTAGTAAAACATTTGCTTCCATTTCCTACAGGAAAGTTTTAATATTGATATTCATTTTCTCCATCCACACCTTCATCAGAAAGTCCACAGTCAATAAAGTAAATTGATATTTTGGAAGTCTTTTGGTTTAAAAGGCACCAAGATAAGCACCACTTATTCACAGTTGATTTTTATTATTTATTTATTTTTTGGTTTGCTTGTTGCTTTGGATTTCTTTTTTATTTCTCAGAATTAATGCTTTTTTCCTTTTGTATTTCAAGATATCATAGAATATAAGAAGGAGACTTTGTTATAAAATATTAATGAGATTTTATTTTGATAATGTTATCTCTGGTGTTATATTACCTAAAATAATTGCATGAAACATACTATCACTCTGTTTTTCAATGTTTGAACACACCACACCACACACACACACACTCACCATAGAACAGGAAAGGATAGAGCTACTTATGCATTCACAAAGCAAAATAACAGCAAGTTGAATTGAGGAACTAGTCTTTTGGGACCAATTTTATGCCTTCCTCTACAGCTGTAGGGAGCCACTTTGGAATATAATATATTCTTTTGAAGTCAATGATCCCTGTGGGTTCAAAGCAAGATAAGAATTTGGCTCTGAGTAGAGAGGATATGCTGTATAGAATGGTCTTTAATTCCAAGCCTCACTGAGCACATACACTTACTCAGACAAAGATGAACAGAGAGTCTGTGGAAATCACAAGAGAATTCTTAAAAAAATGATTAGGATTCAAAATATTGATTTGGCATTCAGGAAACAATACAGAAGTTTATGCACCCTTCAGATAAGAGATGAAGTTATTCAAGTGTTTATTTTCTCATCTTTTTTTCTTAAAAATAAATAAAGTAATAAAAGAGAAATTATTAAAAGTCCAAAAGGTATTTGTCCAAGAAAAAATGACCAAGCATAACAAGGAAATATTTACCAGTGTGTCTAAACACTGGTAATTGTGCAGAATTTATCATGGAACACATTTCTAAATGTGAATCAAATTTCTAAGGGTTTTATTGAAGCAATGTTGTATAGAGTTTTGAGTCAAACTAATGATAATATATTTGATGTATGTATGTATGTGTATATATGTCTACTCAGATTTATAAAATAAACTCTGTAAGCCATGAAAATTTGTGTGTGTATATGTATACTCAGCTTTATAAAATCAACTGTGTAGGCCAAGAAAGTTCAATTTGTATACAAAGGTCAATTAAGCAGTAAAACCCCTTAGATGATAATCACTGCTGTAATTAGTTATATTTCATATTGATCCATTTTCGTCACAATTATATTCATGCAAAATGTTAGGTCCAAAAGTGGTTCAGTACACAATAGTTATTCCATTATGGGATAGTAGATTTTACACTACAGAGGTGAAGATTTTATGAAACATAACTAGAACATATTTTAGAGTTGGATAGCATGCTAGTAAGGAGGGGTCCTAAAATCCCTCTCTAAAATGCTTCATAATTAAGGCGTAAATGAAATTCAAATCAACTGCAAGAAATAAACAAGAAAAACAAGAAATGCTAGGTGTACATTGTAACTGATGTGACTACCTTGTCTTTATCATGTCTGCTCTGGATTGAGACTAGAAGAAGATACTTGTTCAAGAAAGATTTTTTAATATACATTTATCCAACGCATTAGAAGTTACAACAGTGGAGGCCAATTTGAGACCACATAAACAGAGTTCATTCATTTTGGTATAAGTGTAATTGTGAAAAGGTGTGGTCACAGTTGATGGAAAAGGCAGAATATTTGATTGTACAGTGGTGGATACCTGTGAATGTGTGGAGCATTTAGACTGCCATTGAATTTCCTAGGCTCATGGAGGAGTTTAGTTGTCTTTCAGCTGGAATTTTCTGACATATCCATCTCAGAACCTATGTGTCCAACATGGAGACTTCAGTCTCTACTTCTGGATGCTGGTGTTTTGAGACAGAGAGAGAGCGACTTCCATATTTTATCTGTCATCTGACTCTTTCAGATTGTGTATCAAAGTGATATAATTTACTCTTACAGTTGTTGCCAAGAAATCTCTCTGTTACATATGTTTTCTCAGTTAACTTTATGTTTCCCTGGTCTTTTGCCCATATTGATATGATGAAGTGTTTTTTAACCCCAAGTAAACCTCAAATATACGGAACTTCAATTTTCTTTACATATACCAATTCCTAACATTATTCAGGGGCAAAGCTATATAGGACTTTTTCAGTGATTGACTAAATCTCTGTACAATGCCACATGTTAGGAAACCGTGATGTATGCTTTAGTATACAGTGGATAAGAAGTGAGCTTTAGCTTGGGAGGGCATCTTAAATCTAGATGATCTCCAAATAAATATGAGTGCCCAATCCATAATGGAAGAAAAATAGAAATACAAAGTGAGTTATATTACCTGGATAGTATATTTGACTGTGCCAAAAGAAAGGACAAAATGGTAAAAAGAAAAGAGAAGTGGGAATGCATAATATAACTAATTCGTATAGTGTTAGCCACTGCATGCACACTGAAGTCAAGGTGCGCAGGTCACCTGTCACCAAAGGAAGTAGGGGTAAAGATATGCAGTGTCACTTAAAAGGTGGAAAGTTTGATAAAAGCAAAATAGTCAGAAAACCATATGATTGTATCAAGGGACCTAAGGTGTTATAAATTGCCTCAAACAAAATCCATTTTTAAATAGCTGTCAGACTAACCATTTAAAAGTGTAAATCTTATTCTTTCAACGTAAATATTTTGGGCAAGCATGTCTTTCCAGATAACCTAATGCAATGTTAAATAAGCTCATGTCACAAACTTCCACTCAAGATTATCCATTCTAGTCCCAATACAATCACTGCATTCAAATTTCAGAGGTGCCAAACTCTGAGGTATGATGAAATGCACTACACCCATCCCATGACAACTCCTGTAACTCTTGGTATCATTAAGTAACTCTTTCCTTAAACTCTCCCTATTGGGTACTTTATGTCTCTTTTCAGTGTGTTAGATATAGATATTGCCCTATACATATGTAATATATAGGACAATGTATAATTTTATATAAATATGAATTAAATGTGAACCTATTATATATATATATATAATTTTTCCATCAAAGACTAAAGGAAACTCAAAGGGCTGAGGAGCACCTAAAGAAATGTTCAACATCCTTAGTCGTCAGGGAAATGCAAATTAGAACAACCCTGAGATTCCACCTCACAACATTCAGAATGGTTAAGATCAAAAAATTAGGTGATAGAAGATGCTGGTGAGGATGGGGAGAAAGAGGAACACTCCTCTATTGCTGGTGGGATTGCAAGCTGGTACAACCACTCTGAAAATCAGTCTGGTGGCTCCTCAGAAAATTGAATGTAGTACTACCTGAGGACCCAGCTATACCATTCCTGGCCATATACCCAAAAGATTTTCCAACATATAACAAGGATACATGCTTCACTATGTTCATATCAGCCTTATTTATAATAGGCAGAAGCTGGAAACAACCTAGATATTCCTCAACAGAGGAATGGATACAAAAATTGTGGTACATTAGACAATGGAGTACTACTCAGCAATTAAAAGAATGACTTCATGAAACTCACAGGCAAATTAATAGAACTAGAAAATATCATTCTGAGTGAAGTAAGTCACAAAATAACACACATGAATACACATGTGTATACAAATAGAACACAAAAGAATACACATATCAGTGGTAAGCACTCACTGATAAGTAGATATTAGCCCAAAAGCTCAGAATACCCAACATACAATTCACAAACCACACGAAGCTTAAGAAGAAGAAAGACCAAAGTGTTGATACTTTGGACCTTCTTAGAAGGAGAAATAAAATAATCACAGGAGGTAGAGGGTGGGAGGGACTTGTGAGGAAGAGAGGAGGGGGCAGGATCAAGTACGGTAGGAGACAGGGGTGATGTCCAGAGGGTCAGGAAATTAAACAGAGATATGTAGCAATGAGGGATGGGGAGCTGTGGGTAGCCACCAGCAAGTCCACGATGCCAGGAAAGCAAGAGGCTCCCAGGACTCAACAGGGATGACATTAGTTGAAATATCCACCAAAGTGGAGGGAGAACCTGTTGAGACCATATGCAGAGTTCTGGCATGGACCCCAGTTGAGGGATGGGGCACCCACTTATCTCCAAAATATTAACTCAGAATTGCTCCTGTCTAAAGGAAATACAGGGACAAAGAAGGGAACCCAGACTGAAGGCCATTCAGAGACTGCCTTACCTGGGGATCCATCCCATCTACAGCCATCAAACCCAGACACTATTGTGGATGCCAAGAAGTGCTTGTTGACAGGGGCCTGGTATAGCTGTCTCGTGAGAGTCTCTGTCAGAGTCTGATAAACACAGTTGTGGATGCTTGCAGTCAACCATTGGAATGAGCACAGGGTCCCCAGTGGAGGAGTTAGGAGTTGAAGGGGTTGAAACCTTATAGGAAGAACAACTATATCAACCAACCCGATCCCAAACCCCAGAGCTCTCAGAGACTAATCCACCACCCAAAGAGTACACATAGAGGAACCCATGACTCTATCTGCATATGTAGCAAAGGATGGCCTTATCTGACTTTAATGGAAGGGGAGATCCTTGTTCCTGTGGAGGCTTGATTCCCCAGAGTAGGGGTATGCTAGGGAGGTGAGGCAGGAGTTGGTGGATGGGTGGGGGAGCACCCTAATAGAAGCAGGGGGAGGGGGTTGGAATAGGGGAGTTGTGGAGGGGAAATCAGGAAAAGGGATAGCAATTGAAATGTAAATAAATAAAATATCCAAAAAGGAAAAAAAAAAAAAAAAGAAAATCATGCTTCCCTTCAGTTTTATTATTTTAACAGATGTAGAGCTAGATATGCGTTTGACATTGGAAATCCCCTCATTCCAAATGTCTACCACTTTCTGTCCTCAAGAATCATGATTTCTGAATGTCTATTTTTGAACTTCAGGTGAAGCATGGATTATACTGTATTTATATGATATATTCTTTACTGTTTTCTAACTGTGGAGCTGGAACAAGCAGGTTGTTGATGCACATGTTTCCATAATGCAAGCTGCATCCTGACAGCCTCTATCATAACAATCAACATACACATTTGTTTTGAAGTGGTGGAGTCTGGAGTTTTGATTGCATTGATTTTTCTAAACATGGAACACTGTTAAAGCTGGTAATGCTGAAGCAGCTGACTCATCACTGTCTGAAAAAACAGAGTTCTCACACAAAGATTCAATTCTTTAAAATACCACTTCCTGGCCTAAAAGGCTAAATACCTTAAAAATTGAGGATATCACATCTGAAAAATGTTTTCCTATATATTTTATAGTTAGATACAATAGTATACAGCCTCATTTTACATAGTTTCAATCATTTATTCAATTTTATCAACATGAATATTAATGTTTTGAAATATTTAACAAAATATAAATTCAGTCCTAGATTTGTAAGTTTTCCAGACACTAAGATTTCTGTTTGAGCCAAGATATTAGTGCTTGCTTTATTATGACTCTGCCTTCCTTTCCTCTTTCTGCCAATTTTACACATCTTCCAAAGCACCCTAATATCTGCCCACTCTAGCCTCTGCTCATACTTGAAAATTGATCAAAATCTTTACAGGTGTCTACATGGCAGGAATCTGAGCAGTGAGGCAGTAGTTAAAGGACTCTGATTCTTACAAATCTACTTCAACCAAAGATGCTTATGTTGATTCTCTAAAGTCTTAAAGAAAAAAGCAACATTTTGGGAATAGCTGTTCTTGGTTTAATGAGGCAAGGTTTCTATTTAAAGTTCTTTCTAAGACTATTTTCTACCAGAAAACTATTTTCTGGTAGAATATACCTCTATATTTTCCATAGTATTTTTCTAATTAATTTCCAATAATCAAAATCACATTCCAAAGAATCTACATACAATATTTTTAACGGCTTATTCTTTTAGTCAACTATTCTAAACCTGACAGTACCAAACTTGAGATTGTAAGCATCTAATCATTAGATGCCTATAGATCCTAGGCACGGTAATCACTCTACATGGCTGCACATGCCTTGATGAACCCACCTTTCTTCTTTTATTTTGAAAAATGTCCATTTTGCCATGTACTCACTCTGAAGACAAATCATTTTCCTAAGTCATTTCTCTTCTAATTTAACTATTTGGTTTTGATTATGCTTTCACATTCTTATAGCCTTTTAAACTTTACAACTTCTACGATGTTTCTTGTTTTCTCTGGAAACTCCATCTATGTTTGTGTCTACATTTATGTCTATTACTATGTTTATGTATGCATCACTTGAAATTTATAAGAAATGCTTGATGCAATAAACAGTAAGCAGCAAGACCTTTAGTCAACATCTGCCTTTATATTTCAGAAATGATCAACTTAATATGTACATTTAGTTATTAGCAAGACATATCCTGGAGAGAATGGTAACATAGACTTTTGGTTTCTTGAGTTTCTTCGGCTGTTATTTTCAGAGTTTGCAAGATGTAGAAGACAAAATTTATTTATATAGATTCATAATGCACATAACATTACATTCATTTTGAGCATATAATGTAATAGATTTTCACACATTCACTAGGTTGCACAGTCTTCAGTATTATACAGAATATCTTCATCACTCTGAGTAGAACTCCACTGAGTTTTCCTATTTGCCATCAATTCCAACTCTACCTACTACTAATTTGCTTTTTTCTAGGACTGCTACCTCTATAGTCTCAGCAACTGAGATCTTTTGTCACTTATTCACCAGGTAAGAGGAAGAATGCAAGTTGTATCACATGATTACCACACCTGACTTCAAATCCATTTGCTATGCCTTTCTTTAGTTTTTCGATGTTAAAATCTCATTCCTTGAAAATGTCTTTCATCAGTTTTCTAACTCTTCCCCTCACATTAGCACCTCAGACTTCTGTATATCAACTTTGATAAAGAACTTACTGTAAGATTCTGTTTTTAACTTTATCAGTATCCTTGTTGTTTGTAGCCAACGCACACCCCTTCTTCTTCATTTTTACTCAGCTTCAGAGATATATTTGTCCTGTTTAAGATAATCTTCAGGTTTCATGTCCTTGTCCATTAGCTTTTCCTTTAAATTTTGGGCCTTTCTTCTTGGAATTTACTTCTAACTCAGCTTTATAATTTGTGCATCTGATATGCTCATCATCTCACTTGATCCTTACCTGAGTTCATTTAGAGTCCACATATTAACTACATGAATCTATATTTAATGCTCAGATATCTCTTCTTGAACTTCAGGCTCAGGTACAGAACTGTACTTTGGTATCTAACATGTATTTCTGTGAATACAAAATGGATTATCTCCTACAAATGTTCTTGAAGTTTCCTAGGGTTAGCATGGTAACAGTAATTGACATATTTCAGTTGCCCAAATCTGATAATTTAATAGCAGTATAATCTCTTCATCACCATAAATTCTATGTACAACATTTTTATGATGTTGAAATTAAGGCGTGCTCAATTCCTCATTTTCTCTACTTTATCTTAAGGATTATAATATAACAAATTCTGACTGTTTTATTATGTTCTCTCATCTCAAAATTATTAATATCTTCTAAAGGAAAGACTAAAATCTTCTAGACTATCTGTAGAGGCACAATGAAGACTTATTATTTTGCTAATGATTACCAATGCTACTCTTTTTCAGTAAAATATATTTAATACATAGAAGACATAAAATCCTAAAGAAGGGGTGGAGAGATGGCTTACTGGGTAAGAACACTTATTGTTCTTGCAGAGGACATGGATTGTATTGTTAGCACCCAAATGATTGGTAACAATTGCCTGCAACTTCAGTTTCTGTGAATTTAAGGCCATCTTCTAACTGCTTCAGGCATCAGGGACCCATATGATACACCAACATTCATATAGACAAAATACACGTACTAGTAATATATGATTACACACACACACACACACACACACACACACACACACACACACACACATGCATGTATATACAAAAATTTATGCTTCCAATTGATCAGTCCTAAACCATGCATGCAGCTAACACTAATAATAGACTGATGGCTATAGTGGGGTGTTTGGAGAGCAGAAAAGGAAGGAATAAATAGTGTAATTATAATCTCAAAGAATAAAAGATAGTAAACCCAAGAAATAGCACACAATGTGATTTGAAAGTAAATATTTGGCTCATATGTTATCAGTTAATTCATTGTATAATTCTGATACTTGTTTTCATTTTCACTTAATTTTTTTAAGGCAGAATGAATCAGAATAGATAAATAGATTTAAAGCAAAAGGCTGAGCCTTCCTTGCCAACTATATCAGTTTTTCAAAAGATATAAATGAGTCTTTTGGGTTGACTGCCTATAGCAGCACAGTGAAGACTTAGTTGTTGTGATTTGAAGCCCTGTGGTGCTTTACAGTTTTAATAATTTACATGGAAAAGTGGAATAGCCTTATAACCAAATTATCTTGATCTCCTCTCTCTCTGATCCAGCCTTGTGTATTCACCATAATGCTAGCTATTGATTAATCAACCCTTTTCTATTATCAGGAAACTAAGCAGCTAATGGTTTTTAAACTAAGGAATAAAATCCTGTTCCCATCAAAATATCTATTAAGGACTTCTTTACATAAATTTCTGAACAGTATTAATTGATCATGCAATGACAGTTCTGACGGAAATTTTGTTTTCAGTTCTGGATACTAAGAAATATCTTGGATACTGGCTCATAGAGTTTGTGATTTGCTTTGCAAAGAATAAAAAATTATTTCCTCATAAGTACACATGAGGTATAGTAAAACATAATTAAAAAATACACGTGCCTTTTCTAGCACAATCTCATAACTTACTATAAAGCATATGCTGAAAATTATATACTTTTCATTCATAAAATATTTTTGTTTAAACCACTATAATTTATGTTATTAAATATATTTCATCTTAGTTTATCGATTTTTCATATGTGACACTTCATTTATGTTGAATTCAAGCCCACATGGGTAGGACTCTACTGTTGTGGGAAATATTTAAAAAGAAGGCATATTTTATAGCATTTTTCCATGCTAGTTCTCTCATTCCCATTGGCCTGGCCAGTCAAGCACCGACAAGCAATAGTCGACCAGCTTTTTTCTCATGGAGCTCTTCAGAAACAGGGATGAGAGAACCAGGAACAGTGAGAGAACATGCAATATTCCTTCTTTTTTAATATTTTCCGCAACAGGTAGCGAACCAACTTGTGGCTGGGCATAGATCCACTAGAAATTTAAGTTTATTAGCCTGAGAATTAGAGTGTTATATATTTTTAGAGAGTAGCTGGGTAATGCTGATGAATCATGTGAACTCAAGAATTGAAAGAAAGCAGTCTGTGAGGTCCCCATCTGTGGGTAATTGCAAGCTGCTCTGAGTCAGGGGAAGAGTGAAGTTGCCTCCTTCTTAGGGGAGAGATGAATGGAACTGTGAATTTATAATGTTGGGATTATTTGCCTTTAGGAAAAAGTTATATACAGATTCTGTCTGAATCACGTGGCTGTTTGGAACTAAGATAGGGAAAATTAGTCATTGACTCCAGAGTAGAGAGTGCAGTGATAATCATTGCCTGCTTTGATCAGGTACTAATTATTAATGTCTGTGGCTCCAAGTAGAGAGACCAATAGCTAGATACTATATTAGGTATTAATTAATATTGTCTATGGCTCCAGGTGGAGAGATCAACAGATAATTGGTATAACAAGATGGCTGCTCTAGGCAGAGAGTTGAACAAAAAGATGGCAGAAGATAGTTTAACTAACCACAGGATACTCATATTCTGTCTAATGTGGGCTCCACAGGAATCTTGAGTGTTTCCTCCTGCTTGGCAAAATAAAAAAAACCTAAGAAATTGGTGTGAGTTTGAGTTTTGTGGTTATATTATTCCTCTGGGAGAGAGGTCTAAATAAAGGGTTTTCTGATTACTGGCTCAAGGATATGCTGATTTGGGGAAAAGGTTTTGTCTTTTTTTTTTTTTTTGGAAAAGGTGATTAAGATACTTACACCTTCCAGAGTTATATGGATCAGATATGATGAAGGGAGAACTCCAGAGGTCTAGATTCCAGAGAATCAAACAAAAATTATCTTGATGTTACTTATATTTTGTCTTGAGATGTATATATTGGAGAATGTACAGCTTTGGTGAAATCCATCGTCAGACATGCTAAACTGACCTGCTTGAACTTCTGATCTCATGGATTTTCAGCTGGATCCAATCAGGACACAGACATCAGAGACTTTGATAATCATTGGTGTGGCTTCTTAAGGCCAGCCAACTCCCCTATTTTCCCTACCATTCTCCCCTCCCCTTCAAAAATACCTCAACGCCCATATTCACCTTGAAGAAGTTATGGAGAGTCGTCAACCTAGTTCCCTAGGTTTTGGGGCTGGAGGTGGTTATTATGGGTTGCCTTTCTAGAAAATTAAGAAATGATCAGAATTGGAACAGGGAGCACATAGAATTGATAGTATAGCCATAATCTCTATTGGTAGAAATCTTTGTATTTGTTACTAAGTTGAAGTCATATTCTTTTATTTTGTTGCAGAATTTATTTTGTTGCAAAATCAAGGTTTTCAATTGGTATAAATCTCATCTATTGATACAAATATTTTAAAAGTACAGGGCTTAGACCCAGTCTTTCTATAACTGTTATTATAAACTGATCTGAGATAATTAAGCCTGTTAAGAGCCAAATAGCAAATTCATGGCTTTGAGTTTATTGTTAGGGTATTTTCAAGATTTTAGTTAGAAATACCTGAGAGTAGTTAATGGAGAACAGTCCAGATTACTTTACATAGATAGTTGGTTTTCAAAAATGTCAGAAATCCAGAGAATCTGACATTTAATGTTATTTATTCACTAGTTGTTGAGACAAGTCTGCTCCTGACAGTGTTCCCTTTCTTGGATTCAAAGAAGAAATTGAGCATCAGTGGAGTTCCTCCAGGTGTGGTGAGACAGCCACAAGGCAAGAATTGCCTCATTTCTCCTGCAGACCTTTATTGTTCTTAAAAGGACACAATTTACATGTTAGGACAGCTAGTCCTTAACTTCCTGTTTCTCAAAGGTCTGTCAGATGATCTTGGGTCAGAAGGCTGAAGACTGATGCTCCAACTTCCTGACTTACTGGGGCTATATAGGTAGACAGCTGTTGCTACAATTTGTCTCAGTTCTGGACGCTGTGTTAGGCTTCCTATATGTTTTCAGTTTATGTTGTTCAATCTCAGATTTCTGGCAGGGTTGAAAAATGACTTATAGTCTCTTAAACAACCCAGGCTATTTACTTAGAGAACAGATTTGAGAGGATGGTTTTCAGATGGCATACAATCTAAATCCAGGACATAAATCAAGGTGGAATCCTAGTCTTTTAATTTAGGATAGATGACAATGTTCTATCTTAATGACAAAATTGATGGACTGGATGTTAGATCTATCTACACTTTATAAATCACTAAATGATAATAGGTTTACTCTATATTTGAGAGAAAGTTTTTTTTTTAATTTATTTTTTTATTAGAACAGAAAGGGGGAAGTGTTCTGATAGACCTGGGGCTGTTTGTATTCTGGTAATTCTGCCCTCCTGGGAGGGGCTTTGGACAAAGAGTGAGTTATACCTGTGACTTCTTGTGAACCAATCTCCTAATGAATAAAAGAACCAATCACTGGGCACGTAGGAGGGACTTCTGGATTCGAGGGTGGAAGAGAGGAAGCAGGAGAGAGAGAGGTGCTTTTAGAATGAGGACAGCAGATAGGTAAGATGTAGCTACTAAAATCTCCTGGAATGGCAGATCCACAAGGATTTGCCACCAGAGGAATCAGATCTTGATAAGGTTTACAAGATAAGGTTTTAGTTGTTGTGCCCAGAGATTGAGTTACCATTGTTTCTGAGCTAAGTTTGTGTTGTTTTTTCCTTTACATGGAGGCTCATCTGGATTCCAGAGAGAAAGGTACAGCAACAAAGTGTGGGTTTGCCTGATGTACACCACAGATGCCATGGGGTATTGAAGCATGGGGATGGCGTGGTAGTGACCTGCCAATGGGTACTTAGCAAGCTGGGTGAAGAGATCATGGAGCTCTGACTCAGAACTCCACAAGATAAAAGCAGGTTGGCCATTGCTTGCGGGTGCTTGGCTGGCCAGGCTGATGGGATGAGAGAACCAGGGAACAGTGCGGGTACATGCAATATTCCTTCTTTTTAAATATTTCCCGAAACACTCTACTGCCAATAAAGAACATCTATTATAAAATGAGTCAACACCAAATTCTCTTCCTGGGTAAATATATTTGGTATTATGAAACCTGTATTAAATATGTGTAGCTCTAGAGGGAAGAAAAGAGAAAAAGGAAATAAACTGTCTGTGAAAAAGCTTTTCACAGAGAACATGGGTTGGTGTAGTGCTTGGTATGAAAAGGCTAACACCTCAATTTGAGTGTAATCAAAAGTGCACAAATACAAAACATATGTGTGGATTGTAGGAAAAGAACATTAGATAAATTAAATAAATCTTCAGTTTGACTTTGCTTACTCAAATATATGGCCATCAACCTATATCAGTTAACATTTTTTGATTATCAGTGTGCTCATAAATATAGAATGGGAAGGAACACTCAACTCTCAATGGATTTTGGTAAACTTCAAGGAGGTATATTTTCTAGTATTACAACATGATGAAAACATAATCACCCAAATAAATTAATGAGATAGTATTATTTTGCTTACATTTTGTGTAATTCTATTTTTCCCCTCATACACTGCTAAGAGCATGCTTGAAAAGCAGAAGATAGATTACCAAGATTCAAAGAATAGATTTATTCACATAAATTTCATGTGACACAGATATTTCAAAAATAAAAACCCAACACATCTTAAAGACAATGAATTTTATTCTTAGGTTTGATGAAACATGGACAATAAGATAAAGTATGATTCAACAAAGGGAATTGCTTTCACTTAATTATAAATGTGACAGACTAAAGAATCACTGAGGAGTTAAGCCTCTGGTCCTACCTGGGAGGGATTAGTTTTATCACAGTAATTACCTTGAGATGACTTACCCTAAAATTTGGCAACACCATATCCTGGTATTTGATCCTGGACTTCATAAAAAGACAAAGCTTGCTGTGCATCAATAATCTTCATTCTGTGAAGTGTGCATTTTGCTTCCTGAGGCTGATGCAATACAGACAGCTGCACCAACATCCTGCCAACATGAGTTTCTATCATGATCAACCATACCAATGAACTATGGGCCAAAATATATTCTTTTATCCTAAAATTATTATTTTCAGCTTATATTGATATAGCAACAAGATACATAACTTCAGGAAATGCTGATAAGATGCAGGATCACAGAAGAGAATCAACTACTGCCAATTTCCTAAACCAGTATAATTTCTAATTATTCTAAATGCTTACCCATATGCTCACAATTAAGTATGGCCCTCATCCTCATCAATGAATCTTTTTTACAGCAGAAGTAGAGATACTTATAGAAATCTAGAACTGCTCAAACAACATAGAACTATTAATCACCAGATGATAAATTCACACATACATAGCACAAACCCCACCAATAAGATTCAGAGGACATCTTAGAAGAGTGGGTGGGAGGACTTTAAGAACAAAAGAACCAAGAGAGATCTACTATGGCTTATTTCTTTGACAGAAAAACTGTACCTGTGAAATTTAATCATTTGTTTTTGTAAACAAGTTTTGAGCAATGACACTATCACTTGAACTGTCATCATGGGTGAATGAAATCACAGAAGGCCACATCTTTAGATGAAGAACTACATGCAATTAGCAACTGCTGAGAAAGGGTAGATCAGTTCTCTCTAGGACTGAGCCTCTGGAATTTTATATAATATCCAGTAGTCAGTCCTGAGCACATAGCAAATGTACATATAAACAAGAGCATGGACCCAGAATGGACTGTATGTGTGGTTGTGTGTGTGTGTATGTGTGTGTGTGTGTGTGTGTGTGTGTGTGTGTAAATATGATAATAAAGAGGTCACGAATTTGAGATGGAGTTGAAGCACAGATGATTTGAAGGTGTAAGATGGGTAGAAATTATGTAAATTCACTACTTAATATGAATAAAGAACGGGAGAGGGAGAGGGAAAGGTAGAGGGAGAGAGAGAGAGAACTATTAATTCACATTTTTTTTCCTTTAGGGTAGGGCCTATACGGAATGGTGGAGCTCTGAGCCATTTTTATTTTTATTCAAATATTAAGAGAACCCACATGGATCATGCTCATTAATTCCTTTAAGAAAAGATCTGAAACTTACTTCTGATATTTAGTGGGAAAATGGTAAGAGAAGTAAGGTGGAACCTCTTTCTGTATTTACAAATGCAATAGTGCCATATTTTGGGGTAGTGTGTCCTTAAACCCATCACATCCTCATCAACTCTAAAGTTCTCCTCTCTACTTACCCTTATTTTTAAGATTAACTTTTCTCAAGGAATATGCTTGCTATGTATCCCAATATGAATGATAATCACAATGTTCCAAGTTGATCTTGAACTCCCAGCTATCTTCTTAGCTTACCCTCCTGAGTTCTGGGATTTCCGATACACATTTTCATACCTAGGTTCACATTTTGTAAATCACCCAATGTATCTCACCATTTCAAGTCTTTCTGTATTTTTATATATTGCAGTAGGTAAATTTTTATATGCTATAAATAATTATCAGAGACTTGAAATATTTGACAGTTTGTGGATACCTTGCATACCTATAAATCAGAGTATTTTATTTTCTTTCTTTAAAGCAAGTCTCTTTTCAATACATGTTTCTGATATTTCAGTTCTTACACAGTTGTTCTCTTGTTTTCAGTTTTGGATTCCTGTGGTATCATCTAGTCTTTTTTTGGTAGAAGCCATGAGAGACTGCATTAGACTGTTTCATCTTGGAGGGGTTCCACACTCAATTTTTAATAGGCTGCCTGCTCATTCCTTGTTAAAGTAGCATGGATTTTTCTCAGACTATTACAATACCACCAGCGGTGACTTCATAGCATGATATTTTTGCTGCTCACAGAAATTAGATTTTTCTTCATTTCTAGGCATTGCTTTATATATTTTACATGGTGCTTTCAAATCTGCATTGAACAATATCATGCATAAATAAAAGGCAATAGTACAATGTGTTCTTTAAGCTTCTACCTTCCAGAATAGAACCATTTTCAGTATTCACCTTTGAATTCCAAGTTAAGGGCTCTTTGTCTGAAACCTTTCATTAGTAAGTTCCTTTTATGGAAACATAAACTTTTTCACACTTTGTATACATACAGAGTCTCTATTATTTATTGATGAAAGAAGAAGTAAGTTCTAAAAAATTAAAATTAGCCAGTGTCAGCACTAAATGGAACAAAAACTTTAAGAATAATGCCTATTAGATAGCTTTATATGCCAAATGCAAAATACTTCTTAACACTTAAACTAATGTTGCAAAGTTAAAGATATAGCCAGCTACCTCTCTGAAGAAGAAGAGTGAGTCCCTAGATTTCCTCTGATGGAATCTGTGTGTTTGGAGCTATAATTTCTCCCTTAGAGACATATCTAGTTCACAAGTGAATTGGTAGTAAGAAACCACTGTAGAAAATTAAAATAAATAAAATGGAGACTATGCCTATGTCACCATCAGTCCACTCATCTTAAGACAGAAATTTAAATAAACTGTGGTGTTGTTACTGCACTGACCTAATATCCAAAACAGGTTGAAAGAACTTTGCCTGGACCCCAGTTTTATTACCTTTATCCACAGAGTCATTCAGACTTCATCATTTCTCAGTATTAGAATTGCTGAACATAAAGCAACAGAAAACATTGATGAATTCCATGTTCTTTTAAAAAAAAAAAAAAATATATATATATATATATATATATATATATATATGTATATATATATATATGTATATATATATTTGTTTATCTCCAGATTTTATTCCCCTCCTGGTTCACCCTCCAACTGTTCCACATCCCATACCTTCTTCTCACTCCCTGTCTCCATGAGGATGTTTCCACCAACCACCACCCATCCCACCAGACCTATAAACTCCCTGGAGCCTCCAGTCTCTTGAAGGTTAGGTGCCTCTTCTCTGGGTCTGAACCCAGACCCAGCAGTCCTCTGCTAGATATATGTTGAGGGTGTCATATCAGCTGGTGTGTACTGCCTGGTTGGTGGTCCAGTATTTATGAGATCTTGGGAATCCAAGTTAATTGACACTGCTGGTCTTCCTACAGGGTCGCCTTCCTCTTCAGCTTCTTCCAGCTTTTCCCTAATTCAACCACAGGTGTCAGGAACTTCTGTCCATTGATTGGGTACAGATATATGTATCTGCCACTTTCAACTGCTTATTGGGCCTTTCAGTGGGCAGTCATGATAGGTCCCACATTTGTCTATGATGTAAACACTAACCACTTCTTTTAAGATAGTTTGGCTTCATGTCAATTTAATTAAAAACTGTAGCAAATTCACTTCCTAAGAGCAAAGACCTTAGTTGGTTTTTGTTTGCTTGTTTGCTTTATTTTTGGTTGTTTTGTTTTTGTTTGTTTGTTTTCTGACCAGATCTACATTACTGGGTAGGGAACTTTGGAGCTCACTTCAAATCCAACCAAGATGATATAATATAAATTGTGATTTTGAATGTAAGCAGCTGAAGTCTGCATGTGCACAAAATTTACAACACCATTAAGTGATAATACAGAGATGGAGGATCAGGATTTTAATAAATTTGTTCTGCACACTCAAATAGATATTGGGTAGGACTATGTTTTAGTTAACATATGACCTCACCATCCCTCTAACATCCTTCAATTTCATCTGTCTCTTCAAACACCTCTCCCTTTCACCTCCTAACATGGTCATCCTATGACAATCCCCACCTACCCCTAGTCAGCACATAAAATTTATTCTATTTTTTCTTCCAAGAGAAATCCATATGCCCCACCCCAGTCCCTTTCTATGTGCCTAAACTCTCTAGATTTATGAATAGTTATCATTTATTTAGTGGCTAATATATAAATAAAATAAATATATATCATAATTATTTTTCAGGGTCTAGGTTGATTCACTCAAGATTATTTCTTTTGTAGCTCCATCCAGTTGTCTGAAAACATCTTATTTTTTAAAATAAAACAGCTAAGTAATACTCCATTGTGTAAATATACCATATTTTCTTTATCTACTTTCAATTAAGGAACATCTAGTTTGTTTCGAGTGTCTGGCTATTATAAATAGTACAGCAATTAAAAGATTTGTGAAAGTGGTCTTGTAGTAGGGTGAAGCATCCTCTGGGTATACACTGAAGAGTGGTTTAGCTGGGTCTTTAGATAGATCAGTCCCAATTTTCTGAGGAATCACCATATTGGTTTCTACAATGGCTATGCAAATTTGCATCCCCAACAGCAATGGAGAAGTTTATCACATACGAGCTGTTACTTTTGTTGTTCTTAGACATTTTGGAAGGTGTAAAATGTAACCTCTAGTAGTTTTTGATTGCATTTCCCTGGTTTTCAGCTCTTAAGTTTTCTCTATTGAAAATTTTATATTTAGATTTGATCCCCATTTTATTTGTATTATTAGGTTTTTCTTAAAGAACTAGTTTATTAAATTCTTTATGTATTTTGAATATTAGTCCTTTATCTGATTTGGAGTTGATAAATATCTTTTTCCATTCTTTAGTCTGTGACTTTGTCAGAATGACAATGCCTTTTTCCCTAAAGAAGCTTTTCAGATTCATGATATTGCATTTATTAGTTGTCAATCTTAGTGCTTGCAAAATTGTCTTCAAGTCAGGAAGTCTTTTCCTGAGACAATAAAGTCTAGGCTAGTCCCAATTTTCTCTTTTATCAAGTTCAGTGTATGTAGTTTTACATTGAGGTCTTTGATCCATTTGCAGTTTAGCTTGGTACAGTATGTATAATACGTATGGTTTTATTTATATTCTTCTACATGCAGACATCTACTTGATGAAAATGCCACATATTTTTTTGTGTAGTGTATTTCTACCTTATTTATTGAAAATACTCTAGGTGTGTGCATTTATATCTGTGCCTTCAGATTGACTCCATTGATCACTATATCTGTTTTTGTGTTAATATCCTGCAGTTTTTATTATAGTATCTATGTAGTACAACTAGTGGTGAGGCATCCACTAGTGCATTTATTGTTCTTGAATATTAGCATTTTTTCCTTTTCCTTATGAAGTTATGAATTGTCTTTTCAAGGTATGTGGCGAATTGGGTTGTTATTTTGATGGGGATTGCATTGAATTTATAGATTGATAGATTTTGATTCAGTAATTTTTTATTAAGTTATTTTTACTGAACCATAAGCATGAGAGATCTTTCCACCATTGGATATCTTCTTCAATTTCTTTTTTCAGTGATTTGAAGTTGCTTGGTTAGAGTTATCCCAAGTTACTTTGTATTATGCTACTATCAAAGCTATTATGCAATTATCAAAGATGTTATTTCCTTGATTTCTTCCCTAGTCTGCTTTTATGTTTGTGTATAAGAGGGCTACTTATTTTTGTGAGTTAATGTTGTACCCAGGCAATTTGCTGAAAGTATTTATCAGCTGTAGGATTAACCTGGAGAAAATTTTGAGATCGCTTATGTATACTATAATATCATCTGGAAATGAAGAATCTTTGACTTCTACTGTCTGGATGTCCTGTCTATTGGTAAGAATTGAGTATTAAAGTCTCCCACTATCAGTGTGAGAGGCTCAATATGTGATTTAAAATGTAGCAGTGTTCCTTTTAGAATCTTGTGTGCCCTTGTGTCTGGAACATCAATGTTAAAAGTTGAAATGTCATCTTGGTGAAATATATAGATTTAGAAATTGATATCGGTTTTCAGGAGCACAGCTTAGGAGGCAGGATATTTTACTGCTTTTAAAGAAGGTCCAGATTCATATCTCAACAACCTAGATGGTGGGTCACAACCATCCTTAAATCTAGTTTCTAAAAATTTAACTTTCATTTCTGCCTACCACTGAAACCAGGCCCACATAAATGAAGCAAATAAACATATGTAAGTAAAACATCCATACATATAAAATAATAAATAGAAATAAATAAAGATAAAATAAACTTTCCATGAGTAAGTTTTCTTTTTTTCTGCTTTAAAAAACTCATATTAGCCTAGACATAAACTTTCTAAAAAATTAAGGATGGCTTTAGAGTCCTGATCCCCCACCCTGTGCTTATGTGCTGAGTTTACCCACATGAAGCACTGCCTTTGGCTAGTTCCCTTTCTTTAATTACTCTATAGTACATTTGGAAATACACTTAAGGTTTTTTTTTTTTCATTTTCAAATAATACCTACACTTCAAACACTACTCAAAGTTAAACTAACCAATTATTCTGAACTACATTATCAGAATTTTATTTTTCATCTTACAATTTCTGAATCTTCTGGCAAATGAAGATAATGGTTAATGGGAGTTGCTCACTGGAGCATTATGTTTTAATCTTGCCTTCAAAGGACTGTCCTAAATTAATTCAAGATTTATTTAGTGAATGACATTTTTGTCTAGGCATTTTCATTATTTTTAAATAAAAATATAATTGTACTATTTCCCATTTCCCTCTCTTCTTTCTAAGTCCTTCCATTAGCTGCTCTTCCTCTCTTTCAAATTCTTGACCTCCTTTTCTTCAATTCTTGTTATACACATTCACACACTCATCCTGCTCAGTCTGTATAATGCCACTTAATATATTCTTTAAATGTTTTATTTAATTATAAAATTCTAGCATTCATAGTCTAGAACTTTTAGAGATTAAAACTTTCAAAGATTGAGTCTGAGTTTTAAAAAGGCAATAAATATCCCAAACATAAACTATAGAAATTTATACATTTTTTTACCTATTTCCCATTTCGTGAGCGGGAGCCCACCTCTAACATTGTTAACAATGTTTTGCTTTGCTTGCAGACAGGAGCCTAACCTAACTGTCATTAAAGAAGCTTCCCCTAGCAACTGATAGAAATTGATACAGAGACCCACAGCTAAACATTAAGTGGAGCTGAGGGAATCTGTGGAATAGGAGGGCAAAGGATCAAAAGAGCCAGATAGTCAAGGATACTACATTAAACACAGAGAGCCTGGTCACACGGGAGCTTGTAGGGACTGAACTGCCGACCACAGACCTGCATGGGATGAACCTAGGCCCTTGACACAAACGTAACAGCTGTGAAGATAGGTCTACATATGAGACTCCTAATGTGGGAACAGTGGTGGCTCTGACCACATTCCTTGTCCTTGGATCCTTTTCCTCAAACTGGGCTGCGTAATGTAACCTAAATGGAAGAAGCTGTGTCTCGTCTTACTGCAAGTTGATATGCCAAGGCTAGTTGTTATTTATGGAACACCTCCTCTTTTATGAGGAAAAGCTGAACAGAACTGGATGAGGAGGGGTAAGGAGGGCCAGGAAGCTGTGGTCAGAATGTAAAGTAAATAAATAATTTTATTTCATTGGTAATTAAAGAATTTAGTTCTTGTCAGTAGTTTCCTTATATACAGCAAAATGACTATTTTGGAAAGTATTTATTAGTATTAAGACTCTTTATAGTCATTATCAGTATAAATTTGTGTTTTGTAAGATGTCAAATATCAATATCTTGGAAAGTATCAAATATAAAATATATAAGTATTTTTAAAACACTGTTCAATCAATTATTTACCAATACATAATAAAAGTTTTGTGAAATTTTTAGGCTAAAGGAAGGTAATCTATGTTTTTTTTTACATTCAGTAAACTAGCCTGTATCCCATGCTGAACTCTCTGACAGCCATAGGTTTGATATGCTTTAATGTTTAAATTATAAGTTAAGTACTGGTGCATTATCTTTCTATTAACACTTTCCAGAATAGTTCTTAATCACTAAATGAATTAGAATGATATTTTAAAGAATTCAAATTTAATTGTTTTCAGAAAGTTACATTGTTTCCTAATGATGAATCATTGTTAACACAAAATAACTTGGAAATAGATTAAATTCATTTTAATATATTTTTCCTTTATTGGGTAGGATGTTTATTTCAAGTTATAGCCTAAATTTTTAGATCTAGCAAAAACAAAGCTGAAGCTCAAGTCAAGAACTTTGAGGCAGAAACGTGGAGGAAGGAACTGAAGCCTAGGCCCTGGAAGAATATGCATCAATGCTTGCTTTCAGGGTCAAATTCAGTTAATTTTTCTATTCTTTACTAACCAGGCCCACTTGCCTAGATGTAGTACCACGCAGTGGGCTGAGTCCTTATATATCAATTAGCAATATGCCCCACAAACTTACCCACAGGCCAATCCAAAGAGGCAATCTCATATATCAAATAGAGCACAGAAGCTA
This sequence comes from Uromys caudimaculatus, assembly GCA_028551405.1. NCBI lineage: Eukaryota > Metazoa > Chordata > Mammalia > Rodentia > Muridae > Uromys > Uromys caudimaculatus. Next base: position 108,095,133 of record CM052700.1, read on the forward strand.
TCATACAAGCCAAAATTCATCTTTTTAAAAAAATGCTTTCCCTCTTTCTTTTCCATTCTGCAACCCTTTCCATACGCTTCGTTTTTTCTCTCAAATTCCTGGTCTCTATTTCCTTAATTGTTATATATACATATATATGCATATGTTTTTATGTGTATCATAAGTGTGCAATATACATATATAAATGAATATAAATATGCATCATATATATGTATACGTATTACCTTAGTACATAAATACAACCTGCCAAAACTACATAACGTTACTTGCATGCATGTTTTTAGGGTCAGCCACTTAGTATTGGAAGACTAATTGTTATGTTCTTAATATATTTTCTCAATGTCTTTGTTGAGTTACTTGAACTAAAAATGAGTGATACATTTATCAAGCATTACTAAAACATAGAGGGAAATCAAAATGATATTAAAAGAACATAAAACATACATTTTATTTAATAATATACACATATGGTCTAAATTAATTATTGAAGTATTATAGCATCATTTAGGTCAAGAATATATCACATTAGTATCACATGATTAATCATAGAGTTATTAAAATAAACCTAAAATAAGTTCCAGGAGCTATACTAGCTTTAGCTAAGTCATCTATAATTTGGATAGATAGATAGATAGATAGATAGATAGATAGATAGATAGATAGGAGAAAATATGAGCATATTTAAATTGTGCATAACTTATATGAGTAATGAAAAGCAAGATGGCATCATATATGAATGATAACCTTCATTTTTTCTGTGTCAAATATTTCTACAATACATATTACAAATAAATATGCATAGATGTATTGAGTCAATTTTAGTGTGGAAGCTATTTTAATATGTTTGTGAAATCGGAGGAAATAATAATTCTAAGACAAAGAATTAGTTATAACTTAGAAGGCATACAACATATTCGATGTTAAAACTAAATGAAAAAATATTTAATTTCAACTAATGTGTATTATTATTATTAAAGTAATATGCGTCAAAGATTGTTGGTCAATGAAAGAAGTTACCTTGATTTCTTAATTTTATGCACCAAATCCATGTGTAAATGATAGAATTCCTTACATGCAAACAATAATAAAGGAAAGAGGATCTCTCTAACCACTATGTGAAAGGATCACTTGAAACATTCAAATACTGCTCTCATAGTATGACTTCTACACTCTGATGTCACTGAGGGTAATACATATGCTAAATAATTTTCACCATTTGATGATGTCCCTATTTCACTGCTTTTACTATGCAGTCTTCTCATATATAAGAAATTCCACAAAAAATTACCTGCCTAATATTTTCATAACAAATGAAGCACTTCAATTCATCACAATTCACCATATATATATATATATATATATATATATATATATAAATTCTAGGAGATCTAGATACAGTTTAAGAATAAGTTACATTTTCTTAGTATTTTCTTTTGAGTGGAGCTAGAGATTTCTACTTACAAGGGTTGAGTTAAGGTTATCACCTCTCACCTAAGAGTCTAGAGAGTTCTGTTATGAGTTCTATGGTTTTGGTTCACTTACCAGGAAAAAGATAAGGGAGTAAAGTACTATCACAGAACTTTGAAATAAGATTTGGATTTATGAAAGAAGCTAGTTTTGAGAAGGTCACACACAGATCTCCTTGGTTCAGTAGAATGCTGAAGCACTGACAGGAGAAAATAAGTGATATCATTGTACTGGTTAAAGATGAATATTGACAGCATTCATGATTGACATGTCATAGTGTTCTGTGCCTCAAAATGCCTAAAATTGTCTCTGGGTATATCTCAATTTAGAACAACTGTGTAGAAAAAAAAAACAAGAATATTTGAGATTGTTATAGCAGTCACAATATTTTATGTACCTACCTACATTCTACCATTTTTAGGACTATCAACTTTTGAGATATAGGCTACAAAAAAATTTTGAAATAAAAATGGTGAATTGAGGCTAGCTGGGTGGCTTGACAGGTGAATGCAAGACAAAACGCACACCTACACACATTGTTTTTTAAAAATGGAGACAAATTATTTAGTTTACAGAACATTTAATGCTTTGAAAATTATAATTTTTACAAACATATCTCAAGTGTAAAATATGTGTAATTTTTATAATATAATGTTTCTAACAGAACTCGAATAACCAGGATTATCTGTTAATGAAAGACACTTTAATGAAGGTAGCTGAAAATAGTGTATATTTGTTTTTAACATAATGCTATCTATGTTCATCAGACCTTGTGCCACTTCTATTTCCTGAGTTATCAAAAAAATGACATTTCTACATTTGAAATGTATTACCATAGATAACTTCAAACATATAATATTGAAAAGTTTATTTCCTACATTTGGTTTGAGGCTTACAAAAGTTAATAATTGACATATAGTTGGTTGGCTCTTGTAGAGCTATAATAATAACTGTCTTTTCTTTACAGAGAAATAGAATAAGACAGTTAGTATGATATTGAGAGTGGGAGACAACACACTTAAAAAATCCAAACAGCATTTTCCCTGCTTCTATTTGTCACTTAGAATAGAAGCACACTTACCCCTAAGACATTAAACATAAGAATAGTGTCCTGACACAGTCTGTTCACCAAGAAAAGAATACTCTGCAGAAGTTCCACACTGTTGTCTTTAATAAACAACATCTTAAATGATAATGATCAAAACTCAGGAATAACTACACAATCAATGTGGTATAATATCTTAAGAATATTGCATTCAAAGTAGCCTCAGTTTCCCAAATCCTAAAGAGCTAACAGTGCAGCAAAATTTATTTGCATGTAGTGCAGCAATCTGTACTTACTTCTTAAAAAAGAAGCCTATTTTGTAAAATTTCCTGAAAATATAAAGCTCTCAATAAAAAGTGTAATGTGTTTTTCTATGCTACTGTAATGTTTAATTCAATACATATTGAATCTTTTTTATTATTTAACAGTGGAAGTAACATTAATGAGAAAACTTTATGGATATGAGAAAATCTCCTCAAAGGAAAACAAAGGCTCTTAATAAGAGGAGCACTTCTGAACCCAAGGAAACACAGCAGCTGTGTATTAAATACAACACATGTTGTGTCTTAAGAAAGAGGAACTAGAACTTTACAAGCTATCTTTTTCTCCTTTACCACAAATAAGGTTATTTTAAAGTGGTAATCTTAATAAGCAATATACTGTATGTACTTGACAAAAAACAAACAAACAAAAAACAGGAAACAGGCATTTTAAATAAATCTCCAATACGTGACAGGAGGTAGGTAGGAAGATGCTATATCACATGGAGACATAATTATGAATCTAACAACACAGAGAGAGATCCGGGCAGACAAAGTTGAAGTTTACCATAGGTTTGAGAGTTTAAAATCATGATGAGGTGTTCCAAGTCATGTTTGTTTGTTTGTTTTGTCTAAAACTGTTTCCTTTATTATATTGACATCTTATAAGCTGCAGTACTATTTCAATTATATTTTATGGCAATGAGAGTGATAGAATGGGGCATATAGTAATGAAGAATAATCACATTTATTAGTGCCCTGAACAGCAAATTGTTTTATTCTGATGTTACAATGAAAGAAATGATATATTTAGATATGTATTATGATAAACAAACTGAAGGAGAGTATAAATTCCTACAATAGGAAGGACTGAGATATTGTGTCTCAAGTAAGAAACCCTTCTCTATTAGATGAGTGATGTTTGTAGAAGGGGAGCAAAGTACATTGTCAGGATTTAAATTATAAATTTGATTCAGGAGAGGTAGATAAGAGTAAGAAGATGATATAAGTAAGGAGGGCACTTAGAGTCATTTTATCATTGCTGAGACCAAATATTCAATAAAAAAAAAAAAAAAAAAAAAAGAGGTGAAAATATTGTTTTTACTCAAGGCTTTATAGAACTCAATTTATAATGCTTGGATCTGCTCATTCCACACCCATGTAGAGTAGGACACCATGGTAGCAGAAGTATGAAGAAGAGAAAAACAGAGATTAAGGAAGGGACCTGAAGCCAGATACAGTCATGCTTTCTCTGACCCACTTCCTCCCAGTAGTTTACGATTTTTAAAACACCCAGTGCTTCCCAAACTAACACCACCAGGCAAGTGGCATGCATTCAACATATGAGACTGTGGGAGACATATTTTAACCACACAATGACACACTGTTTATTAAGAAGAGAACACTGTCAAAGAACAGCTCTGAAAGATGCCCTTGGTCCTGTGGAGGCTTGATATCCCAGGGTAGGGGGATGATAGAGGGGGGAGGTGTGAGTGGGTGGGTAGGTTGGGGAGCACCCTCATAGAGGCAAAGGGGATGGGAGGAGGGGAATGGGATGAGGGTTTGTAGTGGGGTAACTGGGGAGGGAGATATCACTTGAAATGCAGACAAATAAAATGAGTACTAAAAAAAAAGAAAGATACAGATTATGGATTTTGAAGACATTTTAAAATGTGTTGGATATATAAAATGAAGCTGACTGTGATAGTGGGGTAGTTTTAGTTTTCAACTATCTTCCAAATGTCTTTTCAAATGAAATAGTTAATTCTATGATATCACATACTTTGTACAGAAATTGTTCTTTGAGACTGGTACTGCATAGCTAAAGTTAATTCTAAGACTAGGAATACATTCTTTCTGTCTCTGTCTTTCACACACAGCATTACACACATGCAAACAAACATTCATATTTCCAAACTAACAATCATATTATAGAGAATTAATGTTTCTTGTTCTTCAATATCTGTGAGAGACATAGACTTGCCATGTGAGTGAACATCAGGACAGATGATTCCAAACAAGGTCTTCCCTATTTAATCTTTCTGATGTGATTATAGCCCCAGTTGTTATCTTAAGGTTGACCTCATGAAAGATGCTCTATATGCATCCAGAAAAGAAAATACTAGATCATGGACCCACTTAAATTATGAGAATCTAAAAGCCTTGGACCCATTTCTTATATATAATACTGTTAAACAAATAAGTGGATATGGCAGACTGTTGCCACCATAATAAATAGGAATTTGTTGTGTTCAGCATTATAGAACCAGAAACTAGAAGGAGATTGATCCTATGGCTTTTGGAGATTATTATGTGTAGGGAATAACTTTGTCTTATGACAAAGGCAAAGCATTGAGGCAGAAGGCAAGAGAGAATAGAGAGCTAATAATGAAGACCAAAATAATTAATGGTTTTTTTTTTTATAGCGGGTAAAAATGTGTTTACAAATCAGAAAGAGAAGAAATACCAAAGAATGTAGGTTAATTGCTTTTCCTTTTTTGCGATAAAAAATCTTCATGACAAAGTAAGCAAAATGAAAAATAATTTATTTTAACACACAGTGTATCTGAGGGTACAATCTGTTTGGTGGTAAGAGCTTGAGGAAGCTTGTCACGTGCATAGATAGCCAGGAAGCAGGTAACAATTACTGCTTATTCTCAGCTAGTTTTCCCTATTTTATAGATCAGCATCCTAGCCCAGAGTATGATATCATCCATATTCAGGATAATTATTTTATCTCAATTAATCTAGTGAAGATAATCATTAGCATTTATGCATATGTAGATAGTTAATTTCTATAAGATTCTAGAGCTTGTATGGTTGATAACAACTATTTACCATCACAAAAGAGGTAAAAAAATGTAGGAGAGAATTTGACATTAGATTAAAGATTAATTATGTATTAAAATGAACACATGCAAACAATCTTATGCATTTCTCAGAAGTCTGCTGAAATGAAAATTAACTATTAATGACCTTAGAGAGAGGATTTATGATAGAGCTTAATGTGGATGGAGTTAATTAAGATATAGTGACGTGTCAAAAGAATAGGCATTTTATAATACTTCATGATATGACACTAAATTTTATGGATACTAGATTTAATGCTGATTTAATTTCCAAGTGTAAACATGAAGTGGAAAGTTCAATTGTTGACTCTAAAACTCAAAGAAAGTTAGGAATAGAAAGTCAAATATAAGATTCTACAGAAAATTGTGCAGAAAATTTGCTTACCAGCACCCTAGCCCAGATTACGGTGTCAACCACATTTAGGATGAATATTTGTCTCTAAATGAATCTACTGAAGATAATAACTTGCACTCATGTGTAGCCAGATATTTACTTTCTACAAGATTCTAGCTTTTGTCAGGTTGACAACCAGTGTTTACCATCACAAAAGTGGTCATATAGTAGGAGATAATTTGACATTAGATTAAAGGTTATCTACTTTTTTTTTTTTAGAAAGGATCACATGCAGCTGTTTACAAATAAATGCATGCAGAAAAGTCATTTAAGCCAGGAACATAGTGGAGATACTCAGAACACAAATTTAAATAAGCATTGGTGAATTAGAACTAGGATGCGCCCCAAGAGAATTTAAAATGAAAATTGTAGTTGTTGATAAATTTACTCAGCCAAATATTACACATTGTTTTCATAAACAATTGAATGTATTAATTTTTCATATTAAAATGCAAGCAAAACTTTAGTAATATTATTAGTTCTAGGGATTTCTCCACTCATAAAAATAACTGATATTATTTTTATATAAAGTTGTTAAGTTCCATGCATATTATTTATACCTATTGCAACTTGATAGGGTTAAAAAAACATTGATAGTCTTTAGGTGATTAAAAAACACAAATGTTAACACACTGAACTCTTAAATATATACATTTTGACTCATTTTTATATAAGTTGTTTTCTATATAAACTTGTACATTTTAAAGTTTTAAAATATAAGAAATTCATAAATGTTATGCTTTCCTGATAATTTTGGAGTAGAAAAGACGAGAATGACCTTCTACTGTCTCTGGATGGAAAGAGGAATGATTAATGAAGCTTTAATACAACCAATTTAATGAATATATTGGAAGATATGTGAAAGTTGCTTTAAAGAAACAAAGATGGGGAAAGTTGGAGTTGAGCACGGATTCAAACTATTGGCTTGACATGATTCAGTGTCTTTATAACATCATAGTGACAGTAGCAGTGGTCAGACTATGTGCCTAAAGCCTAGGTGACATCAGCTCAAATGAGAATGGCAGCAACAGAGTTATTAAGGGTACAGGAAAGGCATTATACTATTTGATTTTAAGAGGAGTAGATATATGTACACATGAAAGGAAGAAATGTCAATGTGTGAGTTCTGTCTGAAAGAGATTTTATGATAAATATTCTATAAGACTCTCAACTTTCTAGCCTGTGTGTGTGTGTGTGTGTGTGTGTGTGTGTGTGTGTGTGTGTATATATATATATATATATATATATATATATATATATATATATATATATATATATATATATAACAGAGAGAAAGAGAGAGAAAGAGAGAGAGAGAGAGAGAGAAGGAGGGAGGGAGAGACTTAAAGGAGAGCAGTTATTATCACTCTGAAGTGATAAGCAAGTCTGAGTAGGGAGAAAGTCTATGAAGTAATCTAAGATAATTAAGGATTAAAAAAATCTATGCATATGCTGTGAACAGACACCATGACCAAATCAACTCTTATAAGGAAAACATTTAATTGAGGCTGGCTTACATGTTCATATTTTCAGTCCATGACATCACTCACAATGTCTGCACAGGTTCAAACCAGACAATGCACACTGAGAACGTGAAATAGCCACAGCAGCCTTCTCCTAACCAAGACCTCCAGTTGATATTTACTGGGAAGGAGAAAAACTATATTTAAAGACTGCTTCACAGCATTACATTTGCTTTGAGTTTGCCCTGGAGAATGCTCCCACTCCGCAACTGCAGAATGTTTCTTTACTAGACACTGTGTAGGTGGTTGCTTGCAAAGTTTTAGTATTTTTTATAACCATAGCATTGTTTTGTTTTGTTTTTTAAAAAATAACTCATAATAAACTCTTCACAATGCGCTCATACAGTTTGCATCTCCATAACAAAATGTATATCTACTAACATATTCCATTACACAACACAGTATCTGCGAGGTAGTTCCAAAATAGACTCAGATTATTTAAATTTCAGGGATTTGACAATATTATAAGTCTGAGACTCTTGTTATCAGTTAATCCCCATTATTTGAATGATAATAAAAAAATCAATTCATTTGTAACTTAAATGAATACTTTTCAGTTTTGTTGCACAACAATTCTACCTAAATTATTTAAATCTATTTACTTTGCATACTTTGCTTGGTCATACCCATACATGAAAGAGCAGATTAAATATTTACAAGTACGTTCAGTCATAAATAGATGAGGAGCAATAAACTTGGATATCTCTCTACATAGAGGTTAGTGCTTATTGCCATTCTATTTTTAAATAAAAAAAAAAGCTGGTATAGATGACCATCAAAAGATGATGGATTATGAAATTATGGTACATATAATAATTTGGTAGCATTCAGTTGTAAAGAAAAATAAAGTAATAATTAAAATATAAAGATATTCTTTTTTATATACAGAGCTTAACAAAAATCTTATGCATGTACATGTAAACCTGCATAAGTATGAGCATTGTATAACATTTGCAAGAATACCAAGAAAGGGCAAGATTACATGACAAAGAAGAATGATGTGCAGACTTAATGATACATGAGTCATGAAAGAGAATTTAACTCCACTCTTCCTAAAGATTCAATTCTGCCATGTTTTGTGTTTCTTAGTATACATTTTATAAATGAATAACACTGTAATTGAAATGAAACTTGTAAGAAAAAGCTCTCTTAAGTCTTAATAGCCATTTGTAGGGTATACACATCTAGTTCGTAATAGACTTTTGACAGGGCAAGTGTTTGTAAGTCTCCCTTCAACTGAATATGGTGTGTGTGTGTGTGTGTGTGTGTGTGTGTGTGTGTGTGTGTGTGTGTGTGTGTGTGTGCTTGCAGTTCTGTATTGATTAGAGAAACAGTATTTTATTTCAAAATAATCCCAAGGTTACTCCACATACATCCAAATTTAATCTCTACTATCAGAGAAAAAGATAAAAGAGGTTTTTCAATTGATAAAGAAATGAAATATATGATATGTTGACAGAATCAATCACTTGGTTGTCCGTGGTTCTCACATGTAAATAATCAGGAGTGCTTTTCCTTGAAATGTGGCTAAGCTACACCATGTCCAAATCACTAATCAGAACTGTGAACCACACTTCTGTGCTGATGAGAGTTCTACATGGAGTGCTGCTACATGGAGCAATGCTCCTGGGGAGCATTTCCGATGTGGGATAAAATACTACCTATGAAAAGTCTATGTCTGGTTGAATGATTGATTTTGTGTTTCATTTTTTGTCTCTACTACCATGTTTTTTTCCCTTTTCTGGATACTTCTTTCATTTCCTTTGTAGGTGACATGATTTACTCTAAGGTAACTTGATTTTTGAACAACTATTTATCTAAATATAAAGTGTGGAACAACTGAATGGGAATAACTTGTATTAAAAATGAAGACTCTTGACTTCTAACAAAAAGCATCATCATGTAGATCTCTATAATATCCCCTGCCTTATAACTTACCATGAAATGTTTTTATCTGTGTGAAACCTTATTTACTGCTTGCTTGTGTCTTAACCCTCATTTTGTACAGAGCAAGAAATTCACCAATTTTATAGAAAAGAGAAAGTTTCATATATAATCTACAACTCATTATACCTGTCTGCAATTTCCATGCTTTCTGCATAGTAACTTTTATTCTTCTAAGCTGTGGATCCCAGCTTTCTGTCACCTTATCCCGGTTCCCTTGTGTGCAGGGTTTAGGAAAAATGCAACATTTATGGACACCTGCTTGCTTCCCACTTGTTCCCTCTGATGATATCTGCAGACAAACCTTAACATCAACTATTTCTTAGGAGTGAATCCAAGTACTTCTTGCACATTCAAATCAATTGGCAGCATTTTAAAAATAACTGATGCCCGAGCATGACTCCCTCGGATAACAATTAAACTGTTCTGGGATGGAGCCCAGACAGGCTGTCTATTTATTTATTTAATTCCCTTGTCTTTAACCCCAGTTGATTATAACAGGCAGATCAGGTTTAAAATTGGAGAGTACTTGTTAGCAAAATAGTTAACAATTTTGTCAAGAACTCAGATTTTTGGTTCATTATGATTTTGAACATAAGGACTATGATATAATTACCTGGGGGTTAAGTCATTATATATACACATTGCACTGCACATATACAAATATGGTAATTCCAGAAAGAATAATAACACCTCTCAGTTTGAAAAGTCTTGTTTTCAAGCTGCTGTTATATCCATTTTCACAATTTATTGCCTAAGGGTTGCAGATGGCAGAGAGCTACTTAGAAGAGACGTCCTGTTGTGAAAAACACATTACTGAGCAATTAATAACCAGGGGAGTTCTTCCGTTTGTGCCCTCTTGGCTATCAGTTCAAAAGCATGTCCTGACTTCATGGAGGTTAACCAACCTTATAAATTCAGTGTTCTGGAAAGTACATGAATACATGTACATTTTTTAATTGATTTTAATCCCAGTAATATAATTGTGATAAAAAATTTCAGAAATAACAGTTTCAGGTGTTAGAAAACAATTGTAATAACTGTTTGTATTCAAATGCTCATTTCAGAACCCTGGTGTAGCTTTATTCCATATCAGATAAGAATACTTTTTATAGAAAATAGTTATAAATTTGGTTGGCTGTTTCGTCAGTGTATAAGCATTGACCCGAGTGGAAATTTCCCTTGTTTGTATCTGTTAGTCAATTTTTACATCATCATAGCGAAATGCCAGATAGAAGCAACTTAAACAAGGAATGATTTGTTGAGTCACAACTTCAGGTCATTGAAATCCCTAGTAGTTTGAGCTTATGGAATTTAGCACAACTTCAAGACTGTGGGTAATATGTGGTAGAAGTATTTCTTCATTTTCTAGTCAAAACGGAAACAGAGTGAGAAAGGAAGTAGACAGGGAGGATCTATTTCCCAATGCCCTCCATCCTCAATTACATACTTCCTTTGTCTAGGCCCTCCTCCTCAAGATTCTACGGCATTCCCAAACAAGTCTTTTATATGAATTTTATTGCACTGATTTTGGTAAGTTTTGTACATTCAAGCATGCATATAAATGCCCAAATTTTCTAACATCATTTAATCAAAGTGTTTTTGAGTCATAATCAAAATGACTTTTATGAAAAACAAAATTTTAAAAACATAAATAAAATAAGAAGTGCAGTTGAGGCTATGTGGTAACTTAAACTGGTTAATTCATTTTGAAGGATCGTATGGAGATTTTTCAAAAGCCAAAATTTGCCATGTAATCCAGGAACTTCACTTTGGAATATACAGTAAAAATAAATGAACTGAACTTATCATAGGTTCTTGGATACCTCTTTTATTGTGAAACGACACATAATACCAAATATAGGTATTTAACCTAGGTGTCTATCAATCTGGAAATATTTGAAAAGTATAATTACTTTACACACAACACCATATCAGTCAGTCAGCACATCAAGGGTCCTATCACTTGCTATGAAATAGACAGAAATTTTATGGCATGAATCAAAATAAGCCAAATGGGGACAGAGAAGTACTTTTTGCATATTTGAATATTTGCAAACCAAAAAGTTAGCCCAGATGTGAAGCACTGATTGATAGATTTGGAAATCATTAAACAAGGGTAGATTGAGATAGACTGAATTTTAGCAATGAATATTTCATGCAGGTGTCAAAAGTCCATATTCAGTTAAATTAATAAATGCAACAATATGTTTCAAGAAAACATAGAACAAACAAAAGTAAACTTATAAAAAGAGACAGAAACAAAAGGAGGTTCTAAGAAAAGCAACAAAAACCACCATGCATCGAAGATAGTCTTTTAATTTATATAATGACCAGTTTTGAAATTGTGTTTCAGCAGAATCTAGGATTTGAACATTAAGAGATTTTTCTGGTATGCTGCAATTGATCTGTAAATTTGAGAACTATTCTCTAAGTTACTTAGTGTGAGTGTGTGTATGTGTGTGTGTGTGTGTGTGTGTGTGTGTGTGTATACATGTGTCTATGTGCACCTCTGCAGAGGCAAGAGGCAGAGAAATTTTGTATTTCTTTACCAATCTCCACTAATTTCTATTGATACAGAATATTTTAATAAACCTAGAGCTTCCATTATTTATCTATCTTCCTTCCTTCCTTCCTTTCATTCTTCTTTCTTCTTTTTTTTTTCCTCCTTTTTTATTTTTGATACTTTATATACATTTCCAATGTTTCCCCTTTTCTGAGTCTCCTCTTTGTATACCCCCCCAACCCCTCCCCAACCCGCCTCTAGGAGGGAATTCCACCTCCTACCCCACCCCCCTGTCCACCCATCCCCATTTTCCCGCCTTGATATTCCCCTTTACTGAGGCCTCTAACATCCTCAGGCCCAAGGGCCTTTGGTCTCTCCCTGATGGCCATCGAGGTCATCCTCTGCCACATATGTGGTCCAAACCATAAGTCCATCAATGTGTATTCTTTGGTTGGTGGTCCGAGCTCCAGGAGGACCGGGGGAGGGGGGGGAAGGTCAGGCCCATTGACTCTCTTGCTCCCTCCATGGGGCTGCAAATTCCCTCAGCTCCTTCAGACCTTCCTCCAACTCCTCCATCTGGGACCTCACTCTCAGTCCAGCGATTATTGTTAAGTGAAACTTGGGCGTTCTGAACTTTTGGGCTAATATCTTTTTTCTTTCTTTATTACTTACTTTTTTTTCTAGGCCTTTAGCCAGAAAGTATCAGAACAACTCTCAAAACACAAGAATACAGGCACACTCAGCTACTCCTTGCGTTGTGTGTGTGCTAATCATTAGTGCATACAAACTAACGTCTTCATGCTTGTGTATCCAAGATACTTACTGAGTCCCCCTTATGATTCTTGTGCTACATTTTGAATGAGTCATAATTCAATTTTATTATTCTTTACTCTTTCTTTCTGTTCTCTTTACCTGATTTATGAATACTGACAAACCTATTTTAGCTCTCGTTCATAGCTTAACTATTTTTGTATCCCTCCCCTTATCTGCCTGAGATGAAAATCAAGATTAGGAAGGGAAGTTTGTCATTCTCCTGATTCAACCAAATGTAATGCGGATTCTATCTGTATTTCTCAGATATCTGGCTTTGGGATATTACAGCATGAAGAATTGGAAAGTAAATATTATATAAAATATTAATCTCTAGTAAAATACTCATTTTTAATTCTTTTATTAAATGTGGGTTATAATTTAAAATATAAGTAAGTTCAGATATGAACTTTCCGTGACTAAGCACATGCATTATTTTCAATATAAAAACAACAAAAGGTGCCATGCCACTGTATAGGTGTTTAGCACATCATGTAACTCAAGGCTAACTGCTATTTATTGAGGATCCAAAAAAGAGAAAGATGAAGCCTTCAAAGTAATTTAAAATAATATATTCAAGAGTGTTACTGGGGGTATATTAAAATGGGATATTTTCTAAGCACTGGTATTTGATTACCACTTATTCATGGTAATTAATTCACTTTTCCATTGCAACCAAACATTGAAGCTATTCATGCAACTAACAGATACTTTTTTATAACTGCACATTATTGAACTCATATCGGTAGTACTCAGAATTAGTATGTATTTAATCAACAAGCAGTTGACAAGAACACTGAAAATTTACAATTATGAGGGAAATCTGAAATTACTTAGATATATCCATGGATATTTTGATATTTAATATACTTCTTTTTACAAATAATCATACAGATATGTGTATACAGCATGATCATGACCCAAAGCAAGTATAACCAATATAGATAACCATATTTGGAAGATAGGAAGCTAGAAGAAAACATACTGTAGATGAGTTTTTACTAGTTTGAATGGCAAAATATGCTAAAATTCAGCTGCAATATCTTGACCAATGTTTTGATAATTTCAATAGGTTGACTCATGTTTTTCAAACTTTCTGTAGTGCATCTGAGTATCTCTCGAAAGAAATGGGAGAAAAGTAGAATAACTTCCATGAAAAATAGTATCTTTTCTTATTTTCTTTCAGTGTCATTTACTTTTCTTTTATTGAAAATATTTTTCTTACATTATATCCCATTTATTTATTCCTTCAACTGTTCTTCCCAATTTCACTTCACCTCTAATCCTGTCTGTATCCATCCCCTTTCTATCTCTCATTAGAAAAACAATAGCCTTCTAAAGAACAATAACCTAGTAATATATAATAATATAAAACAAAAACAAGCCTTCAGAATGAAAAGAACCTAAGAAAAGACACGAGAAATCAGTAATAGACACAGATACTCACTTTTCTGTATATTCAATAATAACATAAAAACGTAAAACCTGAAGCCACAATTTATCTTCCAGGAATATATATATATGTGTATGTGTGTGTGTGTGTGTGTGTGTGTGTGTGTGTGTATACATACACATACATACATATATATACATATATATGTGTGTGTGTATATATATATATATATATATATATATATATACACACACACACACACACACACACATACACACACACACACACACACACACACACACACACACAAATATTGTGTTCAAGTTGTAGTCAATTGGAGATATATAGCTTCAGGGCTAGGGATCAGGGTTCTGATCTACTTCTCAATTCAGAACTCGGATCCCATCTAGTGCAGATCTGTGCAGGTACTCTGAAGTTATACATGCAGTGATTACATAGATTGAGAGGGCCTTCACGCCTTGATGTCCCCATCCCCTCTTGTGATGCAATGTTTCCCTTTTACACTTCCTGCCTTTCCTTCCTCAGGGTTTTCTGGACCATGAGGGGAGGGATTTGATTGAGAAATGCTGATGTGTGGCTGTGTGTTTTTAAATCTTTCTCTTACTATATGCATACTATATGGATGTGGGTCTCTGTTTTTCCCATCTGCTCCAGGAAGAAGCTTCTCTAAAAGTGGCTGAGCAAGGCCCTGATTATGAATATAGTAGAATGTTACTAAGTCACTTTTTTTTTAGTACAGTTCCTACTTAGATACTTCATCTCTATGAGCTAGTGGCTTTGGTACAGGAAAGTACTTTTCTTGCTACTAAAAAGAGTAACATTAACAACAATGCAGCTACATGTCGTTCAATCCACTATGGTTCCCTTCCTGCAAGCTATGCCACTGGTACTGTTTGTTGGATTAACTAACCAATGTCTGGTTTAATTTAAGGTACACTTTATAAGACAGAACCCATACCTGATGGTGCCTGGGTGACCAAGGACCTGAGACTAGATATCCAACTGACCTATGGTAAAATCAAATACCAGTGTTCTACTAAAATAATGTTGCAATAAAATAACTCTTCTGGATTTACTTAATGAATACAAAAAGGGCTATGAAATGCGAACTCTGGTTCTCTAAAAGTTGAGGGATAACAACGCTCGAAGCTATATAAAATATTGATCAGTTCAGGGCTTCAATATCTGTATAAATAGAGGTCTAAGGTAACTGTGAACCACACAAAATTATACTATTGTCACTGAAGTTGCTGTCATATTCGATACTATGTATCATATTAGAATTTCTGAGTACTTATTGCTGTTGGAAGCCCATTGAAAGACAAGGACCAATTATATAGCAGGAGAATATCTACACTTTTGGTTAAATTATCTAAGAATACAAACTTATTCTGATTTGCTTAAAATAGTTTTAATGCAAGGAATTCTTTTTTTTTATGCATTATATTTTTCAAGTAAAATGAGATTGTCCTAGGAATCCTCAGATGTTCTTTCGCAGAATAAGGCATGTATGTATTTCAGTCGATATAGGTAGTCACTATTCTAAGTGATTAGTTGTTTCATAAATCAACTTTGCATCTGATATTACTCAGTTTAAGACTGTGAGGTACTCTCTCTGCTATCCCCATGAATGAAAAATCCTGCACTCGGGCAGTGGTGGCGCACACCTTTAATCCCAGCACTTGGGAGGCAGAGGCAGGTGGATTTCTGAGTTCGAGACCAACCTGGTCTTCAGAGTGAGTGCCAGAACAGCCAGGGCTACACAGAGAAACCCTGTCTCGAAAAACCAAAAAAAAAAAAAAAAAAAAAAAAAAAAAAAATCATGCACTGCAGAAATAATAGAAATAAGAACAATTAATGTTTGTTGTGTCTTAGGTATATTTAATTCAATTGTGTTTGCATGTTTTTAGAATAAAGTTTGGATTTTTGAAAATATAAAATTATGTTTACATATGAAATCCAAAAAAAAATGTGTTTCTTGTTTTACTGGTGTTTTTTTGTTTTGTTTTGTTTTGTTTTTTTGTGATACTTGCACAGATACAAATCTCAATCTATGTTGTACTAAAATAATTCTTTTTATCTAATAAAGTCTGTTAAATCATATTTCTGAAAGCTAAGAAAATTATAACATAGAAAATTTATAAAAATAGCCAGGTGAAGGTGCATGTCTATCAATTCAGCACATAAAATAGGAACCTAAAGAGGAAGTGCTCCTGCTTGAAACAAGCAATGAGTGAGCAATAAATGAGATTATAAAATAAATGTTCAGAAATTTTAATTGCATACATTTATAACCACAGATAAGTTCAACTTAAGAGGAAGTGTTTATACTCCAGCACATTGAATATTTCTACACATGTTGTAGTACTGTTCTAACAGTCTGTGGTGAGAATGTCAGGAAAATCAATTTCACATTTGTTAAGAAAGCTTTATTCCAGATTTTAGCTTCGGCTGAAATCTTCCCTGGAGGTACTTGGAGAACAAAGCCCAGATAATTTTTAAATTCTTGAGATTATATTTTAATTATATCACTTTCCCTGCCAGACCTTCCGAAAACTCTATCTATCCTTCCTCCTTTTTGAAATTTGTCTTTTTCTTTAACTGTTGAATTATATATATATATATATATATATATATATATATATATATATATACACACACACATATATATAATTAGATATAAATATATATGAGTGAGTTTGTGCTTTTATGTGTATAAACATATAAATACAAAGCCTGAAAACATACAAACAAGTAATGAGAGAAAAAGTCAAGATTTTAAAATGTGTCTCCCTTGGTTTACAAGGGCAAGAACTCCAATATTGCTAAAATTATAACGTCATATTAAAAATTCCACTACCTTTATTACTCACAAATCAATAACTTCATGAAAACAACATGTACTAAGAAAGGAAATACAGCAAGCACAGAAACACCTACTTTTCTCATATCCTGCTGCAGGCAGAACAGCACATAAAAATGCACACATGTCAAGCATTCCTAAACAGATTGCTAGATCTACTTTAAGTCAGTCCTTAAATCCAAACAACCATATGTTATATAATGATTACAAGTTAAAATGTAATTTTAGTATGGTTCCAATTTTGTAATGATTTGAGAAGCCCATAGAAACAAATAACCTTTAAAAAAGTTGCAAATGTCTATTTTGGGGAATTAATTCCAAATCAACATAAAATGTTATGACACTGTATAGCAATAGGATCACAAAAGTATCCACTCATTTTGTCCCCTTTAGTCTTCAGTGCAGGACAAGAGAGTGATGAACCCAGAACCTTCCTTAAGGCACTGCAAGAGCTATAGAGGTGGCTAGAATCACAATGTATCTCCTTGGCAGCTTCTGGAGAGGGAACGGCATAAAATAGATTTAACCATTCTGACTGGTGTGAGGTGGAATCTCAGACTTGTTTTGATTTGCATTTCCCTGATGACTAAGGATGTTGAACATTTCTTTAGGTGCTTCTCAGCCCTGCGAATTTCCTCAGTTGAGAATTCTCTGTTTAGCTCGGTTCCCCTCTGAGGTTCCACCTCACACCAGTCAGAATGGCCAAGATCAAAAACTCAGGTGACAGCAGATGCTGACGAGGATGTGGAGAAAGAGGAACACTTCTCCACTGTTGGTGGGATTGCAAGCTGGTACAACCACTCTGG